>OW052004.1:12037870-12701120 GCA_932526365.1 Lobophora halterata | reverse complement strand
TAACCTAACCTAACCTAACCTAACCTAACCTAACCTAACCTAACCTAACCTAACCTAACCTAACCTAACCTAACCTAACCTAACCTAACCTAACCTAACCTAACCTAACCTAACCTAACCTAACCTAACCTAACCTAACCTAACCTAACCTAACCTAACCTAACCTAACCTAACCTAACCTAACCTAACCTAACCTAACCTAACCTAACCTAACCTAACCTAACCTAACCTAACCTAACCTAACCTAACCTAACCTAACCTAACCTAACCTAACCTAACCTAACCTAACCTAACCTAACCTAACCTAACCTAACCTAACCTAACCTAACCTAACCTAACCTAACCTAACCTAACCTAACCTAACCTAACCTAACCTAACCTAACCTAACCTAACCTAACCTAACCTAACCTAACCTAACCTAACCTAACCTAACCTAACCTAACCTAACCTAACCTAACCTAACCTAACCTAACCTAACCTAACCTAACCTAACCTAACCTAACCTAACCTAACCTAACCTAACCTAACCTAACCTAACCTAACCTAACCTAACCTAACCTAACCTAACCTAACCTAACCTAACCTAACCTAACCTAACCTAACCTAACCTAACCTAACCTAACCTAACCTAACCTAACCTAACCTAACCTAACCTAACCTAACCTAACCTAACCTAACCTAACCTAACCTAACCTAACCTAACCTAACCTAACCTAACCTAACCTAACCTAACCTAACCTAACCTAACCTAACCTAACCTAACCTAACCTAACCTAACCTAACCTATCCTAACCTAACCTAACCTAACCTAACCTAACCTAACCTAACCTAACCTAACCTAACCTAACCTAACCTAACCTAACCTAACCTAACCTAACCTAACCTAACCTAACCTAACCTAACCTAACCTAACCTAACCTAACCTAACCTAACCTAACCTAACCTAACCTAACCTAACCTAACCTAACCTAACCTAACCTAACCTAACCTAACCTAACCTAACCTAACCTAACCTAACCTAACCTAACCTAACCTAACCTAACCTAACCTAACCTAACCTAACCTAACCTAACCTAACCTAACCTAACCTAACCTAACCTAACCTAACCTAACCTAACCTAACCTAACCTAACCTAACCTAACCTAACCTAACCTAACCTAACCTAACCTAACCTAACCTAACCTAACCTAACCTAACCTAACCTAACCTAACCTAACCTAACCTAACCTAACCTAACCTAACCTAACCTAACCTAACCTAACCTAACCTAACCTAACCTAACCTAACCTAACCTAACCTAACCTAACCTAACCTAACCTAACCTAACCTAACCTAACCTAACCTAACCTAACCTAACCTAACCTAACCTAACCTAACCTAACCTAACCTAACCTAACCTAACCTAACCTAACCTAACCTAACCTAACCTAACCTAACCTAACCTAACCTAACCTAACCTAACCTAACCTAACCTAACCTAACCTAACCTAACCTAACCTAACCTAACCTAACCTAACCTAACCTAACCTAACCTAACCTAACCTAACCTAACCTAACCTAACCTAACCTAACCTAACCTAACCTAACCTAACCTAACCTAACCTAACCTAACCTAACCTAACCTAACCTAACCTAACCTAACCTAACCTAACCTAACCTAACCTAACCTAACCTAACCTAACCTAACCTAACCTAACCTAACCTAACCTAACCTAACCTAACCTAACCTAACCTAACCTAACCTAACCTAACCTAACCTAACCTAACCTAACCTAACCTAACCTAACCTAACCTAACCTAACCTAACCTAACCTAACCTAACCTAACCTAACCTAACCTAACCTAACCTAACCTAACCTAACCTAACCTAACCTAACCTAACCTAACCTAACCTAACCTAACCTAACCTAACCTAACCTAACCTAACCTAACCTAACCTAACCTAACCTAACCTAACCTAACCTAACCTAACCTAACCTAACCTAACCTAACCTAACCTAACCTAACCTAACCTAACCTAACCTAACCTAACCTAACCTAACCTAACCTAACCTAACCTAACCTAACCTAACCTAACCTAACCTAACCTAACCTAACCTAACCTAACCTAACCTAACCTAACCTAACCTAACCTAACCTAACCTAACCTAACCTAACCTAACCTAACCTAACCTAACCTAACCTAACCTAACCTAACCTAACCTAACCTAACCTAACCTAACCTAACCTAACCTAACCTAACCTAACCTAACCTAACCTAACCTAACCTAACCTAACCTAACCTAACCTAACCTAACCTAACCTAACCTAACCTAACCTAACCTAACCTAACCTAACCTAACCTAACCTAACCTAACCTAACCTAACCTAACCTAACCTAACCTAACCTAACCTAACCTAACCTAACCTAACCTAACCTAACCTAACCTAACCTAACCTAACCTAACCTAACCTAACCTAACCTAACCTAACCTAACCTAACCTAACCTAACCTAACCTAACCTAACCTAACCTAACCTAACCTAACCTAACCTAACCTAACCTAACCTAACCTAACCTAACCTAACCTAACCTAACCTAACCTAACCTAACCTAACCTAACCTAACCTAACCTAACCTAACCTAACCTAACCTAACCTAACCTAACCTAACCTAACCTAACCTAACCTAACCTAACCTAACCTAACCTAACCTAACCTAACCTAACCTAACCTAACCTAACCTAACCTAACCTAACCTAACCTAACCTAACCTAACCTAACCTAACCTAACCTAACCTAACCTAACCTAACCTAACCTAACCTAACCTAACCTAACCTAACCTAACCTAACCTAACCTAACCTAACCTAACCTAACCTAACCTAACCTAACCTAACCTAACCTAACCTAACCTAACCTAACCTAACCTAACCTAACCTAACCTAACCTAACCTAACCTAACCTAACCTAACCTAACCTAACCTAACCTAACCTAACCTAACCTAACCTAACCTAACCTAACCTAACCTAACCTAACCTAACCTAACCTAACCTAACCTAACCTAACCTAACCTAACCTAACCTAACCTAACCTAACCTAACCTAACCTAACCTAACCTAACCTAACCTAACCTAACCTAACCTAACCTAACCTAACCTAACCTAACCTAACCTAACCTAACCTAACCTAACCTAACCTAACCTAACCTAACCTAACCTAACCTAACCTAACCTAACCTAACCTAACCTAACCTAACCTAACCTAACCTAACCTAACCTAACCTAACCTAACCTAACCTAACCTAACCTAACCTAACCTAACCTAACCTAACCTAACCTAACCTAACCTAACCTAACCTAACCTAACCTAACCTAACCTAACCTAACCTAACCTAACCTAACCTAACCTAACCTAACCTAACCTAACCTAACCTAACCTAACCTAACCTAACCTAACCTAACCTAACCTAACCTAACCTAACCTAACCTAACCTAACCTAACCTAACCTAACCTAACCTAACCTAACCTAACCTAACCTAACCTAACCTAACCTAACCTAACCTAACCTAACCTAACCTAACCTAACCTAACCTAACCTAACCTAACCTAACCTAACCTAACCTAACCTAACCTAACCTAACCTAACCTAACCTAACCTAACCTAACCTAACCTAACCTAACCTAACCTAACCTAACCTAACCTAACCTAACCTAACCTAACCTAACCTAACCTAACCTAACCTAACCTAACCTAACCTAACCTAACCTAACCTAACCTAACCTAACCTAACCTAACCTAACCTAACCTAACCTAACCTAACCTAACCTAACCTAACCTAACCTAACCTAACCTAACCTAACCTAACCTAACCTAACCTAACCTAACCTAACCTAACCTAACCTAACCTAACCTAACCTAACCTAACCTAACCTAACCTAACCTAACCTAACCTAACCTAACCTAACCTAACCTAACCTAACCTAACCTAACCTAACCTAACCTAACCTAACCTAACCTAACCTAACCTAACCTAACCTAACCTAACCTAACCTAACCTAACCTAACCTAACCTAACCTAACCTAACCTAACCTAACCTAACCTAACCTAACCTAACCTAACCTAACCTAACCTAACCTAACCTAACCTAACCTAACCTAACCTAACCTAACCTAACCTAACCTAACCTAACCTAACCTAACCTAACCTAACCTAACCTAACCTAACCTAACCTAACCTAACCTAACCTAACCTAACCTAACCTAACCTAACCTAACCTAACCTAACCTAACCTAACCTAACCTAACCTAACCTAACCTAACCTAACCTAACCTAACCTAACCTAACCTAACCTAACCTAACCTAACCTAACCTAACCTAACCTAACCTAACCTAACCTAACCTAACCTAACCTAACCTAACCTAACCTAACCTAACCTAACCTAACCTAACCTAACCTAACCTAACCTAACCTAACCTAACCTAACCTAACCTAACCTAACCTAACCTAACCTAACCTAACCTAACCTAACCTAACCTAACCTAACCTAACCTAACCTAACCTAACCTAACCTAACCTAACCTAACCTAACCTAACCTAACCTAACCTAACCTAACCTAACCTAACCTAACCTAACCTAACCTAACCTAACCTAACCTAACCTAACCTAACCTAACCTAACCTAACCTAACCTAACCTAACCTAACCTAACCTAACCTAACCTAACCTAACCTAACCTAACCTAACCTAACCTAACCTAACCTAACCTAACCTAACCTAACCTAACCTAACCTAACCTAACCTAACCTAACCTAACCTAACCTAACCTAACCTAACCTAACCTAACCTAACCTAACCTAACCTAACCTAACCTAACCTAACCTAACCTAACCTAACCTAACCTAACCTAACCTAACCTAACCTAACCTAACCTAACCTAACCTAACCTAACCTAACCTAACCTAACCTAACCTAACCTAACCTAACCTAACCTAACCTAACCTAACCTAACCTAACCTAACCTAACCTAACCTAACCTAACCTAACCTAACCTAACCTAACCTAACCTAACCTAACCTAACCTAACCTAACCTAACCTAACCTAACCTAACCTAACCTAACCTAACCTAACCTAACCTAACCTAACCTAACCTAACCTAACCTAACCTAACCTAACCTAACCTAACCTAACCTAACCTAACCTAACCTAACCTAACCTAACCTAACCTAACCTAACCTAACCTAACCTAACCTAACCTAACCTAACCTAACCTAACCTAACCTAACCTAACCTAACCTAACCTAACCTAACCTAACCTAACCTAACCTAACCTAACCTAACCTAACCTAACCTAACCTAACCTAACCTAACCTAACCTAACCTAACCTAACCTAACCTAACCTAACCTAACCTAACCTAACCTAACCTAACCTAACCTAACCTAACCTAACCTAACCTAACCTAACCTAACCTAACCTAACCTAACCTAACCTAACCTAACCTAACCTAACCTAACCTAACCTAACCTAACCTAACCTAACCTAACCTAACCTAACCTAACCTAACCTAACCTAACCTAACCTAACCTAACCTAACCTAACCTAACCTAACCTAACCTAACCTAACCTAACCTAACCTAACCTAACCTAACCTAACCTAACCTAACCTAACCTAACCTAACCTAACCTAACCTAACCTAACCTAACCTAACCTAACCTAACCTAACCTAACCTAACCTAACCTAACCTAACCTAACCTAACCTAACCTAACCTAACCTAACCTAACCTAACCTAACCTAACCTAACCTAACCTAACCTAACCTAACCTAACCTAACCTAACCTAACCTAACCTAACCTAACCTAACCTAACCTAACCTAACCTAACCTAACCTAACCTAACCTAACCTAACCTAACCTAACCTAACCTAACCTAACCTAACCTAACCTAACCTAACCTAACCTAACCTAACCTAACCTAACCTAACCTAACCTAACCTAACCTAACCTAACCTAACCTAACCTAACCTAACCTAACCTAACCTAACCTAACCTAACCTAACCTAACCTAACCTAACCTAACCTAACCTAACCTAACCTAACCTAACCTAACCTAACCTAACCTAACCTAACCTAACCTAACCTAACCTAACCTAACCTAACCTAACCTAACCTAACCTAACCTAACCTAACCTAACCTAACCTAACCTAACCTAACCTAACCTAACCTAACCTAACCTAACCTAACCTAACCTAACCTAACCTAACCTAACCTAACCTAACCTAACCTAACCTAACCTAACCTAACCTAACCTAACCTAACCTAACCTAACCTAACCTAACCTAACCTAACCTAACCTAACCTAACCTAACCTAACCTAACCTAACCTAACCTAACCTAACCTAACCTAACCTAACCTAACCTAACCTAACCTAACCTAACCTAACCTAACCTAACCTAACCTAACCTAACCTAACCTAACCTAACCTAACCTAACCTAACCTAACCTAACCTAACCTAACCTAACCTAACCTAACCTAACCTAACCTAACCTAACCTAACCTAACCTAACCTAACCTAACCTAACCTAACCTAACCTAACCTAACCTAACCTAACCTAACCTAACCTAACCTAACCTAACCTAACCTAACCTAACCTAACCTAACCTAACCTAACCTAACCTAACCTAACCTAACCTAACCTAACCTAACCTAACCTAACCTAACCTAACCTAACCTAACCTAACCTAACCTAACCTAACCTAACCTAACCTAACCTAACCTAACCTAACCTAACCTAACCTAACCTAACCTAACCTAACCTAACCTAACCTAACCTAACCTAACCTAACCTAACCTAACCTAACCTAACCTAACCTAACCTAACCTAACCTAACCTAACCTAACCTAACCTAACCTAACCTAACCTAACCTAACCTAACCTAACCTAACCTAACCTAACCTAACCTAACCTAACCTAACCTAACCTAACCTAACCTAACCTAACCTAACCTAACCTAACCTAACCTAACCTAACCTAACCTAACCTAACCTAACCTAACCTAACCTAACCTAACCTAACCTAACCTAACCTAACCTAACCTAACCTAACCTAACCTAACCTAACCTAACCTAACCTAACCTAACCTAACCTAACCTAACCTAACCTAACCTAACCTAACCTAACCTAACCTAACCTAACCTAACCTAACCTAACCTAACCTAACCTAACCTAACCTAACCTAACCTAACCTAACCTAACCTAACCTAACCTAACCTAACCTAACCTAACCTAACCTAACCTAACCTAACCTAACCTAACCTAACCTAACCTAACCTAACCTAACCTAACCTAACCTAACCTAACCTAACCTAACCTAACCTAACCTAACCTAACCTAACCTAACCTAACCTAACCTAACCTAACCTAACCTAACCTAACCTAACCTAACCTAACCTAACCTAACCTAACCTAACCTAACCTAACCTAACCTAACCTAACCTAACCTAACCTAACCTAACCTAACCTAACCTAACCTAACCTAACCTAACCTAACCTAACCTAACCTAACCTAACCTAACCTAACCTAACCTAACCTAACCTAACCTAACCTAACCTAACCTAACCTAACCTAACCTAACCTAACCTAACCTAACCTAACCTAACCTAACCTAACCTAACCTAACCTAACCTAACCTAACCTAACCTAACCTAACCTAACCTAACCTAACCTAACCTAACCTAACCTAACCTAACCTAACCTAACCTAACCTAACCTAACCTAACCTAACCTAACCTAACCTAACCTAACCTAACCTAACCTAACCTAACCTAACCTAACCTAACCTAACCTAACCTAACCTAACCTAACCTAACCTAACCTAACCTAACCTAACCTAACCTAACCTAACCTAACCTAACCTAACCTAACCTAACCTAACCTAACCTAACCTAACCTAACCTAACCTAACCTAACCTAACCTAACCTAACCTAACCTAACCTAACCTAACCTAACCTAACCTAACCTAACCTAACCTAACCTAACCTAACCTAACCTAACCTAACCTAACCTAACCTAACCTAACCTAACCTAACCTAACCTAACCTAACCTAACCTAACCTAACCTAACCTAACCTAACCTAACCTAACCTAACCTAACCTAACCTAACCTAACCTAACCTAACCTAACCTAACCTAACCTAACCTAACCTAACCTAACCTAACCTAACCTAACCTAACCTAACCTAACCTAACCTAACCTAACCTAACCTAACCTAACCTAACCTAACCTAACCTAACCTAACCTAACCTAACCTAACCTAACCTAACCTAACCTAACCTAACCTAACCTAACCTAACCTAACCTAACCTAACCTAACCTAACCTAACCTAACCTAACCTAACCTAACCTAACCTAACCTAACCTAACCTAACCTAACCTAACCTAACCTAACCTAACCTAACCTAACCTAACCTAACCTAACCTAACCTAACCTAACCTAACCTAACCTAACCTAACCTAACCTAACCTAACCTAACCTAACCTAACCTAACCTAACCTAACCTAACCTAACCTAACCTAACCTAACCTAACCTAACCTAACCTAACCTAACCTAACCTAACCTAACCTAACCTAACCTAACCTAACCTAACCTAACCTAACCTAACCTAACCTAACCTAACCTAACCTAACCTAACCTAACCTAACCTAACCTAACCTAACCTAACCTAACCTAACCTAACCTAACCTAACCTAACCTAACCTAACCTAACCTAACCTAACCTAACCTAACCTAACCTAACCTAACCTAACCTAACCTAACCTAACCTAACCTAACCTAACCTAACCTAACCTAACCTAACCTAACCTAACCTAACCTAACCTAACCTAACCTAACCTAACCTAACCTAACCTAACCTAACCTAACCTAACCTAACCTAACCTAACCTAACCTAACCTAACCTAACCTAACCTAACCTAACCTAACCTAACCTAACCTAACCTAACCTAACCTAACCTAACCTAACCTAACCTAACCTAACCTAACCTAACCTAACCTAACCTAACCTAACCTAACCTAACCTAACCTAACCTAACCTAACCTAACCTAACCTAACCTAACCTAACATAACCTAACCTAACCTAACCTAACCTAACCTAACCTAACCTAACCTAACCTAACCTAACCTAACCTAACCTAACCTGTTAACTGAAAACTGTTAACTGAAAACTGAAAACTGAAAACTTTTAACTGAATACTGAATACTGAAAACAGATAGAAAACTGTAAACTGTAAACTGTAATCTGTAAGCTGAAAACTGAAAACTGAAAACTGAAAACTGAAAACCGAAAACTGAAAACTGAAAACTGAAAAATAACTGAAAACTGAAAACTGAAAACTGAAAAAAAAAATAATTGAACTGAAACTGAAAACTAAAAATAGAAAACTGTTAACTGTAAACTATAAACTGTAAACTGTAAATTGTAAACTGTAAACTGTAAACTGTAAACTGAAAACTGAAAACTGAAAACTGAAAACTGAAAACTGAAAACTGAAAACTGAAAACTGAATACTGAAAACTGTAAACAGAAAACTGATAAACTGAAAACCGAAAACAGTTAACAGAAAAACTAAAACTGAAAACTGAATACTGTAAACTGAAAACAGAAAACAAAACTAAAAACTGTAAAATAAATAATTTAACTGAAACTAAAAACTAAAAACAGAAAACTGTAAACTGTAAACTGTTAACTGTAAACTGGAAACTGTTAACTGTAAACTGTAAACTGTAAACTGTAAACTGTAAACTGTAAACTGTAAACTGTAAACTGCAAACTGAACTCTGAAAACAGATAACAGATAACAGATAACAGAAAACTGAAATCTAAAAATTGAAAACACAAAACTGATAACAGTTAACAGAAAACTGAAAACTGAAAACTGTTAACTGAAAATAATTTAACTGAAACTGAAAACTGTAAACTGTAAACTGTAAACTGTAAACTGTAAACTATAAACTGTAAACTGTAAACTGTAAACTGTAAACTGTAAACTGTAAACTGTAAACTGTAAACTGTAAACTATAAACTGAAAACTGAAAACTGAAAACTGTTAACTGAAAATAATTTAACTGAAACTGAAAACTGTAAACTGTAAACTGTAAACTGTAAACTATAAACTGTAAACTGTAAACTGTAAACTGTAAACTGTAAACTGTAAACTGTAAACTGTAAACTGTAAACTATAAACTGAAAACTGAAAACTGTAAACTGTTAACTGAAAACTGTTAACTGAAAACTGAAAACTGAAAACTGCAAACTGAAAACTGAAAACTGTAAACTGTAAACTGAGAACTGGAAACTGTTAAACTGTAAACTGTAAACTGTAAACTGTAATTTGTAAACTGTTAACTGTTAACTGTAAACTGAAAACTGAAAACTGAAAACTGAAAACTGAAAAATGATAAACTAAAAACCGAAAACTGAAAACTAAAAACTGAAAACTAAAAACTGAAAACTGAAGACTGAAAACTGTTATTTTTAAACTGTAAACTATAAACTGTAAACTGTAAACTTTTAACTGAAAACTGAAAACTGAACTCTGAAAACAGAAAACAGATAACAGATAACTGACAACTGAAAACTGTAAACTGTAAACTGAAAACTGAAAACTGAAAACTGAAAACTGAAAACTGTTATTTTTAAACTGTAAACTATTAACTGTAAACTGTAAACTTTTAACTGAATACTGAAAACTGAAAACTGAACTCTGAAAACAGAAAACAGATAACAGATAACAGAAAACTGTAATCTAAAAATTGAAAACAAAATCTTATAACAGTTAACAGAAAACTGAAAACTGAAAACTGAAAACTGAAAACTGAAAACTGATAACTGAAAACTGTTAACTGTAAACTGTAAACTATAAACTGTAAACTGTAAAATTTTAACTGAATACTGAAAACTGAAAACTGAACTCTGAAAACAGAAAACAGATAACAGATAACAGAAAACTGTAATCTAAAAATTGAAAACAAAATCTTATAACAGTTAACAGAAAACTAAAAACAGAAAACTGTAAACTGTAAACTGTAAACTGTAAACTGAAAACTGAACTCTGAAAACAGATAACAGATAACAGATAACAAAAAACTGAAATCTAAAAATTGAAAACACAAAACTGATAACAGTTAACAGAAAACTGAAAACTGAAAACGGTTTACTGAAAATAATTTAACTGAAACTGAAAACTAAAAACAGAAAACTGTTAACTGTTAACTGAAAACTATAAACTGTAAACTATAAACTGTAAACTGTAAACTGTAAACTGGAAACTGTAAACTGTAAACTGTAAACTGTAAACTGTAAACTGTAAACTGTAAACTGTAAACTGTAAACTGTTAACTGTAAACTGAAAACTGAAAACTGAAAACTGAAAAATAATTGAAAACTGAAAACTGAAAACTGAAAACTGAAAACTGAAAACTGAAAACTGATAAACTGAAAACCGAAAACAGATAAAAGAAAACCAAAAACTGAAAACTGAATACTGAAAACTGAAAACCGAAAACTGAAAACTGAAAACTGAAAACTGAAAACTGAAAACTGATAACTGAAAACTGAAAACTGAAAACTGAAAACTAAATTGTAAACTGTAAACTGGAAACTGTAAACTGTAAACTGTAAACTGTAAACTGTAAACTGTAAACTGAAAACTGAAAAATAATTGAAAACTGAAAACTGAAAACTGAAAACTGAAAACTGAAAACTGAAAACTGAAAACTGATAAACTGAAAACCGAAAACAGATAACAGAAAACCAAAAACTGAAAACTGAATACTGAAACTGAAAACCGAAAACTGAAAACTGAAAACTGAAAACTGAAAACTGAAAACTGGAAACTGTTATTTTTAAACTGTAAACTATAAACTGTTAACTTTTAACTGAAAACTGAAAACTGAACTCTGAAAACAGAAAACAGATAACAGATAACTGAAAACTGAAAACTGTAAACTGTAAACTGAAAACTGAAAACTGAAAACTGAAAACTGAAAACTTAAAACTGTTATTTTTAAACTGTAAACTATAAACTGTAAACTGTTAACTTTTAACTGAATACTGAAAACTGAACTCTGAAAACAGAAAACAGATAACAGAAAACTGTAATCTAAAAATTGAAAACAAAATCTTATAACAGTTAACAGAAAACTGATAACTGAAAACTGTTAACTGAAAACTGAAAACTGAAAACTTTTAACTGAATACTGAATACTGAAAACAGATAGAAAACTGTAAACTGTAAACTGTAATCTGTAAGCTGAAAACTGAAAACTGAAAACTGAAAACTGAAAACCGAAAACTGAAAACTGAAAACTGAAAAATAACTGAAAACTGAAAACTGAAAACTGAAAAAAAAATAATTGAACTGAAACTGAAAACTAAAAATAGAAAACTGTTAACTGTAAACTATAAACTGTAAACTGTAAATTGTAAACTGTAAACTGTAAACTGTAAACTGTAATCTGTAAACTGTAAACTGAAAACTGAAAACTGAAAACTGAAAACTGAAAACTGAAAACTGAAAACTGAATACTGAAAACTGTAAACAGAAAACTGATAAACTGAAAACCGAAAACAGTTAACAGAAAAACAAAAACTGAAAACTGAATACTGTAAACTGAAAACAGAAAACAAAACTAAAAACTGTAAAATAAATAATTTAACTGAAACTAAAAACTAAAAACAGAAAACTGTAAACTGTAAACTGTTAACTGTAAACTGGAAACTGTTAACTGTAAACTGTAAACTGTAAACTGTAAACTGTAAACTGTAAACTGTAAACTGTAAACTGTAAACTGAAAACTGAACTCTGAAAACAGATAACAGATAACAGAAAACTGAAATCTAAAAATTGAAAACACAAAACTGATAACAGTTAACAGAAAACTGAAAACTGTTAACTGAAAATAATTTAACTGAAACTGAAAACTGTAAACTGTAAACTGTAAACTGTAAACTGTAAACTATAAACTGTAAACTGTAAACTGTAAACTGTAAACTGTAAACTGTAAACTGTAAACTGAAAACTGAAAACTGAAAACTGAAAACTGAAAACTGATAAATAATTTTAAACTGAAAACTGAAAACTGAAAACTGAAAACTGAAAACAGAAAACTGATAAACTGAAAACCGAAAACAGTTAACAGTAAACCAAAAACTGAAAACTGAATACTGAAAACTGAAAACAGAAAACTGAAAACTGAAAACTGAAAACTGATAAATAATTGAAAACTGTAAACTGAAAACTTAATACTGAAAACTGAAAACTGAAAACTGAAAACCAAAAACTGAAAACAGAAAAAAAAACTAAAAACTGAAAAATAAATAATTTAACTGCAACTGAAAACTAAAAACAGAAAACTGTAAACTGTAAACTGTAAACTGGAAACTGTTAACTGTAAACTGAAAACTGAAAACTGAAAACTGAAAAATAATTCAAAACTGAAAACTGAAAACTGAAAACTGAAAACTGATAAACTGAAAACCGAAAACAGATAACAGAAAACCAAAAACTGAAAACTGAATACTGAAAACTGAAAACTGGAAACTGAAAACTGAAAACTGATAAATAATTGAAAACTGAAAACTGAAAACTGAAAACTGAAAATAGAAAACTGATAAACTGAAAACCGAAAACAGATAACAGAAAACCAAAAACTGAAAACTTAATACTGGAAACTGAAAACTGAAAACTGAAAACCAAAAACTGAAAACAGAAAAAAAAACTAAAAACTGAAAAATAAATAATTTAACTGAAACTGAAAACTAAAAACAGAAAACTGTAAACTGTAAACTGTAAACTGGAAACTGTTAACTGTAAACTGAAAACTGAAAACTGAAATCTGAAAAATAATTGAAAACTGAAAACTGAAAACTGAAAACTGAAAACTGATAAACTGAAAACCGAAAACAGATAACAGATAACTGAAAACTGAAAACTGAAAACTGAAAACTGAAAACTGTTAACTTTAAACTGTAAACTATAAACAGTAAACTGTAAACTTTTAACTGAATACTGAAAACTGAAAACTGAACTCTGAAAACAGATAACAGATAACAGATAACAGAAAACTGAAATCTAAAAATTGAAAACACAAAACTGATAACAGTTAACAGAAAACTGAAAACTGAAAACTGTACACTGAAAACAGAAAACTGTTAACTGTTAACTGAAAACTATAAACTGTAAACTGTAAACTGTAAACTGTAAACTGTAAACTGTAAACTGTAAACTGTAAACTGTAAACTGTAAACTGTAAACTGTAAACTGTAAACTGTAAACTGTAAACTGTAAACTGTAAACTGTAAACTGTAAACTGTTAACTGTAAACTGTAAACTGTAAACTGTAAACTGTAAACTGTTAACTGAAAACTGAAAACTGAAAACTGAAAACTGAAAACAGAAAACTGATAAACTGAAAACCGATAACAGTTAACAGAAAACCAAAAACTGAAAACTGAATACTGAAAACTGAAAACAGAAAACAAAACTAAAAACTGAAAAATAAATAATTTAACTGAAACTAAAAACTAAAAACAGAAAACTGTAAACTGTAAACTGGAAACTGTTAACTGAAAACTGAAAACTGAAAACTGAAAACTGAAAACAGAAAACTGATAAACTGAAAACCGATAACAGTTAACAGAAAACCAAAAACTGAAAACTGAATACTGAAAACTGAAAACTGAAAAATAAAACTGAAAACTGAAAACTGAAAACTGATAAACCGAAAACAGATAACAGATAACAGTAAACTGAAAACTGAAAACTGAAAACTGATAAATGTAAACTGAAAACTGAAAACTGTTTACTGTAAACTGTAAATTGTAAACTATAAACTGTAAACTGTAAACTTTTAACTGAATACTGAAAACTGTAAACTGTAAACTTTTAACTGAATACTGAAAACTGAAAACAGATAGAAAACTGTAAACTGTAAACTGTAAACTTTAACCTGTAAACTGAAAACTGATAAACTGAAAACTGAAAACTGCTAACTGAAAAATAATTGAAAACTGAAATTTGAAAACTGAAAACTGAAAACTGATAAACTGAAAACCGAAAACAGATAACAGATAACAGTAAACTGAAAACTGAAAACTGAAAACTGAAAACAGAAAACAGAAAACCGATAACAGCTAACAGAAAACTGAAAACTGAAAACTAAAAACTGAAAACTGTTAACTGTTAACTGAAAACTGAAAACTGTACACTGTAAACTAGAAACTGAAAACTGAAAACAGAAAACAGAAAACAGAAAACAGAAAACAGAAAATAGAAAACAGAAAACAGAAAACTAAAAATGAAAACATAAAACAGAAAACCGATAACAGTTAACAGAAAATTTAAAACTGTAAACTGAAAACTGTTAACTGTAAACCGTAAACTATAAACTGTAAACTGTAAACTTTTAACTGAATACTGAAAACTGTATTCTTCATTATATCAGTTTTCAGTTTTCAGTTTTCAGTTTTCGGTTTTCTGTTTTCTGTTTTCTGTTTTCTGTTTTCTGTTTTCAGTTTTCAGTTTCTAGTTTACAGTGTACAGTTTTCAGTTAACAGTTAACAGTTTACAGTTTTCAGTGTACAGTTTTCGGTTTTCTGTTATCTGTTTTCTGTTGTCAGTTTTCAGTTTTCTGTTTTCATTTTTCAGTTTTCTGTTTTTAGTTTTGTTTTCTGTTTTCATGTTTTGGTTTTCAGTTTTCAGTTTTCAGTATTCAGTTTTCAGTTTTTGGTTTTCTGTCATCTGTTTTCTGTAGTCAGTTTTCAGTTTTCTGTTTTCATTTTTCAGTTTACTGTTATCTGTTATCTGTTTTCGGTTTTCAGTTTATCAGTTTTCAGTTATCA
This sequence comes from Lobophora halterata, assembly GCA_932526365.1. Classification (NCBI taxonomy): domain Eukaryota; kingdom Metazoa; phylum Arthropoda; class Insecta; order Lepidoptera; family Geometridae; genus Lobophora; species Lobophora halterata. The sequence continues at coordinate 12,685,226 of OW052004.1, read as the reverse complement.
GTTTTTAGTTTTAGTTTTCTGTTTTCTGTTTTCTGTTTTCTGTTTTCTGTTTTCTGTTTTCAGTTTTCAGTTTCTAGTTTACAGTGTACAGTTTTCAGTTAACAGTTAACAGTTTACAGTTTTCAGTGTACAGTTTTCGGTTTTCTGTTATCTGTTTTCTGTTGTCAGTTTTCAGTTTTCTGTTTTCATTTTTCAGTTTTCTGTTTTTAGTTTTGTTTTCTGTTTTCATGTTTTGGTTTTCAGTTTTCAGTTTTCAGTATTCAGTTTTCAGTTTTTGGTTTTCTGTCATCTGTTTTCTGTAGTCAGTTTTCAGTTTTCTGTTTTCATTTTTCAGTTTACTGTTATCTGTTATCTGTTTTCGGTTTTCAGTTTATCAGTTTTCAGTTATCAGTTTTTAGTTTTCAGTTTACAGTTTACAGTTTACAGTTTACAGTTTACAGTTTACAGTTTACAGTTTACAGTTTACAGTTTTCAGTTTTCAGTTTTAGTTTACAGTTTTCTGTTTTTAGTTTTCAGTTTCAGTTCAATTATTTTTTTTTCAGTTTTTAGTTTTGTTTTCTGTTTTCAGTTTTTGGTTTTCAGTTTTCAGTTTTCAGTATTCAGTTTTCATTTTTCAGTTTTCATTTTTCAAATTACTGTTTACAGTTTACAGTTTACAGTTTTCTGTTTTTAGTTTTCAGTTTCAGTTCAGTTATTTTTTTTTCAGTTTTTAGTTTTGTTTTCTGTTTTCAGTTTTTGGTTTTCAGTTTTCAGTTTTCAGTTTTTGGTTTTCTGTTATCTGTTTTCTGTTGTCAGTTTTCAGTTTTCTGTTTTGTTTTTTCAGTTTACTGTTATCTGTTTTCGGTTTTCAGTTTATCAGTTTTCGGTTGACAGTTTTCAGTTTACAGTTTACACTTAACAGTTTTCAGTTTACAGTTAACAGTTAACAGATTTCTGTTTTAAGTTTTCAGTTTCAGTTCAATTATTTTTTTTCAGTTTTTAATTTTGTTTTTTGGTTTTCAGTTTTCAGTTTTCAGTATCATTTTTCATTTTTCAGTTTTCTGTTATCTGTTATCTGTTTTCGGTTTTCAGTTTATCAGTTTTCAGTTTTCAGTTTTCAGTTTTCAATTATTTTTCAGTTTTCAGTTTTTCAGTTTTCAGTTTTCTGTTTTTAACTATTTTTCAGTTTTCAGTTTTCAGCTTACAGATTACAGTTTACAGTTTACAGTTTTCTATCTGTTTTCAGTTTTCAGTATTCAGTTAAAAGTTAACAGATTACAGTTTTCAGTATTCAGTTAAAAGTTTCAATTTACAGTTTATAGTTTACAGTTTACAGTTAACAGTTAACAGTTAACAGTTTTCAGTTTTCAGTTTACAGTTTTCAGTTTTCAGTTTTCAGTTTTCTGTTTTCAGTTTTCAGTAAACAGTTTTCAAATATTTTTCAGTTTTCAGTTTTCAGTTTTCAGTTTAAAGTTTACAGTTTTCAGGTTTCAGTTTTTACTGTTATCTGTTATCTGTTTTCATTTTATCAGTTTTCAGTTTTTAGTTTTCAATTTTCAGTTTTCATTTTTCAGTTTTCGGTGTTCTGTTATCTGTTTTCTGTTGTCAGTTTTCTGTTTTCTGTTTTCAGTTTTCAGTTTCTAGTTTACAGTGTACAGTTTTCAGTTTTCAGTTAACAGTTAACAGTTTACAGTTTTCAGTTTTCAGTATTCAGTTAAAAGTTTCCAGTTTACAGTTTTCAGTTTTCAGTTTTCAGTTTTCTGTTAATTGTTATCGGTTTTCTGTTTTCAGTTTTCAGTAAACAGTTTTCAGTTTTCAGTTTTCTGTTAACTGTTATCGGTTTTCTGTTTTCAGAGTTCAGTTTTCAGTTTTCAGTATTCAGTTAAAAGTTTACAGTTTACAGTTTACAGTTTTCAGTATTCAGTTAAAAGTTTACAGTTTACAGTTTACAGTTTACAGTTTACAGTTTACAGTTTATACGACGACACCGTGGCTTAGTTGGTAGTGACCATGCCTACGAAGCTTGGTGTTCAGGGTTCGATCCCCGGCCGGGGCAAATATTTGTGACGAACACAAATGTTTGTTCTCGGGTCTTGGATGTTTTGATGTCTTGTATGTGTCCATGCCACCTGCGACACAGGGAATCCTAGTGCAGGGGTGTGAGTGTGTGAACGTGTGTGAACGTTTGAACGTTTTATTATTAGTTTACAGTTAACAGTTAACAGTTTTCAGTTTACAGTTTTCAGTTTCCAGTTTTCAGTTTTCGGTTTTCAGTTATTCAGTTTTCAGTTTTCAGATTTCAGTTTTCAGTTTTCAGTTTTCAATTATTTTTCAGTTTTCAGTTTAAAGTTTACAGTTTTCAGTTTTCAGTTTTTACTGTTATGTGTTATCTGTTTTTGGTTTTCATTTTATCAGTTTTCTGTTTTCAGTTTTCAATAATTTTTCAGTTTTCAGTTTTTAGATTTCAGTTTTCAGTATTCAGTATTCAGTTAAAAGTTTCCAGTTTACAGTTTACAGTGTATAGTTTTCAGTTTTCAGTTTTCTGTTAACTGTTATCGGTTTTCTGTTTTCAGTTTTTAGTTTTCAGTTTTCTGTTATCTGTTTTCTGTTTTCAGAGTTCAGTTTTCAGTTTTCAGTATTCAGTTAAAAGTTTACAGTTTACAGTTTACAGTGTACAGTTTTCAGTTTTCAGTTAACAGTTAACAGTTTTCAGTGTACAGTTTTCAGTTTTCTGTTATCTGTTATCTGTTTTCAGAGTTCAGTTTTCAGTTTTCAGTATTCAGTTAAAAGTTTACAGTTTACAGTTTATAGTTTACGGGTTACAGTTAACAGTTTTCAGTTTTCAGTTTTCAGTTTTCAGTTATCTGTTATCTGTTATCTGTTATCTGTTTTCGGTTTTCGGTTTTCAGTTTATCAGTTTTCAGTTTTCAGTTTTCAATTATTTTTCAGTTTTCAGTTTTCAGTTTTCAGTTTTCTGTTAACTGTTATCGGTTTTCTGTTTTCAGTTTTTAGTTTTCAGTTTTCTGTTATCTGTTATCTGTTATCTGTTATCTGTTATCTGTTTTCAGAGTTCAGTTTTCAGTTTTCAGTATTCAGTTATAAGTTTACAGTTTACAGTTTATAGTTTACGGGTTACAGTTAACAGTTAACAGTTTTCAGTTTACAGTTTTCAGTTTTCAGTTTTCAGTTTTCAGTTTTCAGTTTACTGTTATCTGTTATCTGTTTTCGGTTTTCAGTTTATCAGTTTTCAGTTTTCAGTTTTCAATTATTTTTCAGTTTTCAGTTTATCAGTTATCAGTTTACAGTTTAAAGTTTACAGTTTACAGTTTACAGTTTACAGTTTTCAGTTTTCAGTTTTTACTGTTATCTGTTATCTGTTTTCAGTTTTCATTTTATCAGTTTTCAGTTTTCAGTTTTCAGTTTACAGTTTACAGTTTAAAGTTTACAGTTTACAGTTTTCTGTTTTCAGTTTTCAATAATTTTTCAGTTTTCAGTTTTTAGATTTCAGTTTTTAGTATTCAGTTAAAAGTTTACAGTTTAAAGTTTACAGTTTATAGTTTACGGTTTACAGTTAACAGTTAACAGTTTTCAGTTTACAGTTTTCAGTTTTCAGTTTTCAGTTAACTGTTATCTGTACCCTTAGTACGAGTTTGATAGTTTCCAAAACTCAATAGTTTTGGTGAGCTCGCTCAAACGAATAGTTTACGTTGTAATCGGCAGTACGGGCAAAATTTTTCGTATATAGTTTACACGATATCAACCATCGACTAACTCGATTGAAAGAACTTCATGGTATATACTTCTAACTCTTTTACACGTCGGCAAAAGAAAGAGACGAACATATCCTTTACGTTTGGCGCTTAGTTTGTAACACGTTTTGTTTTCTTTTTAATTTGCGCATAGTGTTGGCTAAAGTCATATGACCATACTGCCTTGTCATTCTTTTTTTTTATGGAGGTTTCGTTTTCTTAAAAGAAAAATGAGTCCATCGCAATTTAAAATGATGGATAGATTTCATAGAGTGGTAATTATTTCTCTCTCTGGAAAAAAGTCTACAAGATGTGTCTCGAAATTTGTATAATAACCCTACCCATATCCATAATTTTAGAAATGGTGACTTAAATAAATGTCTCATGTCAGGCTGAGAGCAATAAAATGTGGCAGGATTTACAAATATTTACAAATACTAGCTTGTTCGCGTAGCTCTCACCGAATTTTATCTAGTGAGTGCGATACTACAAAAGTTTTCGTAAACGTCCAAGTTTACTACCGCTGACTTGTCAAAGTTAGAACTCGTACTGCCAAAGTGCCATAAACAACTCGAAAACTTTTTTGGTATTCGAATACTATGTTTCGATCCAACTCATAATGCCGATTTTAGTTCATGAAAGTTTTCACTAGGGGCGCTGTAAGCAAATGTATGGAAGGAAACGAAACTACATAAAGTTTTCGAAAACTATCAAAACTCGTACTAAGGGTACTGTTATCTGTTATCTGTTTTCGTATTTCAGTTTATCAGTTTTCAGTTTTCAGTTTTCAGTTTTCAGTTTTCAATTATTTTTCAGTTTTCAGTTTTCAATTTTCAGTTTATCAGTTTACAGTTTAAAGTTAACAGTTTACAGTTTTCTGTTTTCAGTTTTTAACTATTTTTCAGTTTTCAGTTTTCAGTTTTCAGCTTACAGATTACAGTTTACAGTTTTCTATCTGTTTTCAGTATTCAGTTAAAAGTTAACAGTTTACAGTTTTCAGTATTCAGTTAAAAGTTTACAGTTTATAGTTTACAGTTTACAGTTAACAGTTAACAGTTAACAGTTTTCAGTTTTCAGTTTACAGTTTTCAGTTTTCAGTTTTCAGTAAACAGTTTTCAAATATTTTTCAGTTTTCAGTTTTCAGTTTAATGTTTACAGTTTTCAGTTTTCAGTTTTTACTGTTATCTGTTATCTGTTTCCATTTTATCAGTTTTCAGTTTTCAGTTTTCAGTTTTCAGTTTTCAGTTTTCAGTTTTCAGTTTTCGGTTTTCTGTTATCTGTTATCTGTTTTCTGTTGTCAGTTTTCAGTTTAATGTTTTCATTTTTAGTTTTCTGTTTTCTGTTTTCTGTTTTCTATTTTCAGTTTTCAGTTTCTAGTTTACAGTGTACAGTTTTCAGTTTTCAGTTAACAGTTAACAGTTTACAGTTTTCAGTGTACAGTTTTCAGTTTTCAGTTTTCTGTTAACTGTTATCGGTTTTCTGTTTTCAGTTTTTAGTTTTCAGTTTTCTGTTTTCTGTTATCTGTTATCTGTTATCTGTTATCTGTTTTCAGAGTTCAGTTTTCAGTTTTGAGTATTCAGTTAAAAGTTTACAGTTCACAGTTTTCTGTTTTCAGTTTTAAACTATTTTTCAGTTTTCAGTTTTCAGCTTACAGATTACAGTTTACAGTTTACAGTTTTCTATCTGTTTTCAGTTTTCAGTATTTAGTTAAAAGTTTACAGTTAACAGTTAACAGTTTTCAGTTTTCAGTTTTCAGTTTTCAGTTTTCAGTTTTCAGTTTACAGTTTACAGTTAACAGTTAACAGTTAACAGTTAACAGTTAACAGTTTTAAGTTTTCAGTTTTCAGTTTTCAGCTTACAGATTACAGTTTACAGTTTACAGTTTTCTATCTGTTTTCAGTTTTCAGTTAAAAGTAAACAGTTTACAGTTTACAGTTTTCAGTATTCAGTTAAAAGTTTACAGTTTACAGTTAACAGTTAACAGTTAACAGTTTTCAGTTTTCAGTTTTCAGTTTACAGTTTTCAGTTTTCAGTTTTCTGTTTTCAGTTTTCAGTAAACAGTTTTCAAATATTTTTCATTTTTCAGTTTTCAGTTTAATGTTTACAGTTTTCAGTTTTCAGTTTTTACTGTTATCTGTTATCTGTTTTCATTTTATCAGTTTTCAGTTTTCAGTTTTCAGTTTTCAGTTTTCAGTTTTCAGTTTTCAGTTTTCGGTTTTCTGTTATCTGTTTTCTGTTGTCAGTTTTCAGTTATCTGTTTTCATTTTTAGTTTTCTGTTTTCTGTTTTCAGTTTTCAGTTTCTAGTTTACAGTGTACAGTTTTCAGTTTTCAGTTAACAGTTAACAGTTTACAGTTTTCAGTGTACAGTTTTCAGTTTTCAGTTTTCTGTTAACTGTTTTCAGTTTTTAGTTTTCAGTTTTCTGTTATCTGTTATCTGTTTTCAGAGTTCAGTTTTCAGTTTTCAGTATTCAGTTAAAAGTTTACAGTTCACAGTTTTCTGTTTTCAGTTTTAAACTATTTTTCAGTTTTCAGTTTTCAGTTTTCAGCTTACAGATTACAGTTTACAGTTTACAGTTTTCTATCTGTTTTCAGTTTTCAGTATTTAGTTAAAAGTTTACAGTTAACAGTTAACAGTTTTCAGTTTTCAGTTTTCAGTTTTCAGTTTACAGTTTACAGTTAACAGTTAACAGTTAACAGTTAACAGTTAACAGTTAACAGTTTTCAGTTTTCAGTTTTCAGTTTACAGTTATCTGTTATCTGTTATCTGTTATCTGTTTTCAGAGTTCAGTTTTCAGTTTTGAGTATTCAGTTAAAAGTTTACAGTTCACAGTTTTCTGTTTTCAGTTTTAAACTATTTTTCAGTTTTCAGTTTTCAGCTTACAGATTACAGTTTACAGTTTATAGTTTACAGTTAACAGTTTTCTATTTTTAGTTTTCAGTTTGAGTTCAATTTTTTTTTTTTCAGTTTTTAGTTTTGTTTAAAATTAACAGTTTTCAGTTTTTGGTTTTCTGTTATCTGTTTTCTGTTGTCAGTTTTCAGTTTTCTGTTTTCATTTTTAGTTTTCTGTTTTCTGTTTTCTGTTTTCGGTTTTCGGTTTTCAGTTTCTAGTTTACAGTTTTCAGTGTACAGTTTTCAGTTTTCAGTATTCAGTTAAAAGTTTACAGTTTACAGTTTACAGTTAACAGTTAACAGTTAACAGTTAACAGTTTTCTTTTTTCAGTTTTCAGTTTACAGTTTTAGGTTTTCAGTTTTCTGTTTTCAGTTTTCAGTAAACAGTTTTCAAATATTTTTCATTTTTCAGTTTTCAGTTTAATGTTTACAGTTTTCAGTTTGCAGTTTTTACTGTTATCTGTTATCTGTTTTCATTTTATCAGTTTTCAGTTTTCAGTTTTCAGTTTTCAGTTTTCAGTTTTCAGTTTTCAGTTTTCGGTTTTCTGTTATCTGTTTTCATTTTTAGTTTTCTGTTTTCTGTTTTCTGTTTTCAGTTTTCAGTTTCTAGTTTACAGTGTACAACTTTCAGTTTTCAGTTTACAGTTAACAGTTTACAGTTTTCAGTGTACAGTTTTCAGTTTTCAGTTTTCTGTTAACTGTTATCGGTTTTCTGTTTTCAGTTTTTAGTTTTCAGTTTTCTGTTATCTGTTATCTGTTTTCAGAGTTCAGTTTTCAGTTTTCAGTATTCAGTTAAAAGTTTACAGTTTACAGTTTACAGTTTATAGTTTACGGGTTACAGTTAACAGTTTTCAGTTTACAGTTTTCAGTTTTCAGTTTTCAGTTTTCAGTTTACTGTTATCTGTTATCTGTTTTCGGTTTTCAGTTTATCAGTTTTCAGTTTTCAGTTTTCAGTTTTCAATTATTTTTCAGTTTTCAGTTTTCAGTTTTCAGTGTACAGTTTTCAGTTTACAGTTAACTGTTATCGGTTTTCTGTTTTCAGTTTTTAGTTTTCAGTTTTCTGTTATCTGTTATCTGTTATCTGTTATTTGTTATCTGTTATCTGTTATCTGTTTTCAGAGTTCAGTTTTCAGTTTTCAGTATTCAGTTATAAGTTTACAGTTTACAGTTTATAGTTTACGGGTTACAGTTAACAGTTAACAGTTTTCAGTTTTCAGTTTTCAGTTTTCAGTTTTCAGGTTACTGTTATCTGTTATCTGTTTTCGGTTTTCAGTTTATCAGTTTTCAGTTTTCAGTTATCAATTATTTTTCAGTTTTCAGTTTTCAGTTTTCAGTTTATCAGTTTTCAGTTTACAGTTTAAAGTTTACTGTTTACAGTTTACAGTTTACAGTTTTCAGTTTTCAGTTTTCAGTTTACAGTTTACAGTTTACAGTTTACAGTTTACAGTTTACAGTTTATAGTTTACAGTTAACAGTTAACAGTTTTCTATTTTTAGTTTTCAGATTCAGTTCAATTATTTTTTTTTCAGTTTTTAGTTTTGTTTAAAGTTAACAGTTTTCAGTTTTTGGTTTTCTGTTATCTGTTTTCGGTTTTCAGTTTATCAGTTTTCTGTTTTCAGTTTTCAGATTTCAGTTTTCAATTTTCAATTATTTATCAGTTTTCAGTTTTCAGTTTACAGTTTACAGTTTACAGTTTACAGTTTACAGTTTACAGTTTACAGTTTTCAGTTTTCAGTTTTCAGTTTACAGTTTACAGTTTATAGTTTACAGTTAACAGTTAACAGTTTTCTATTTTTAGTTTTCAGTTTCAGTTCAATTTTTTTTTTTTCAGTTTTTAGTTTTGTTTAAAGTTAACAGTTTTCAGTTTTCAGTTTTCAGTTTTCAGTTTTCAGTTTTCAGTTTACAGTTAACAGTTTTTAGATTTCAGTTTACTGTTATCTGTTATCTGTTTTCGGTTTTCAGTTTTCAGTTTTCAGTTTTCAATTATTTTACAGTTTTCAGTTTAATGTTTACAGTTTTCAGTTTTCAGTTTTTACTGTTATCTGTTATCTGTTTCCATTTTATCAGTTTTCAGTTTTCAGTTTTCAGTTTTCAGTTTTCAGTTTTCAGTTTTCAGTTTTCAGTTTTCAGTTTTCAGTTTTCAGTTTTCAGTTTTCAGTTTTCAGTTTTCGGTTTTCTGTTATCTGTTTTCTGTTCTCAGTTTTCAGTTTTCTGTTTTCATTTTTAGTTTTCTGTTTTCTGTTTTCAGTTTTCAGTTTCTAGTTTACAGTGTACAGTTTTCAGTTTTCAGTTAACAGTTAACAGTTTACAGTTTTCAGTGTACAGTTTTCAGTTTTCAGTTTTCTGTTAACTGTTATCGGTTTTCTGTTTTCAGTTTTTAGTTTTCAGTTTTCTGTTATCTGTTATCTGTTATCTGTTTTCAGAGTTCAGTTTTCAGTTTTGAGTATTCAGTTAAAAGTTTACAGTTTTCAGTTTTCAATTATTTTTCAGTTTTCAGTTTTCAGTTTATCAGTTTTCAGTTTTCAGTTTATCAGTTTTCAGTTTACAGTTTAAAGTTAACAGTTCACAGTTTTCTGTTTTCAGTTTTAAACTATTTTTCAGTTTTCAGTTTTCAGTTTTCAGCTTACAGATTACAGTTTACAGTTTTCTATCTGTTTTCAGTTTTCAGTATTTAGTTAAAAGTTAACAGTTTACAGTTAACAGTTAACAGTTTTCAGTTTTCAGTTTTCAGTTTTCAGTTTACAGTTTACAGTTTTCAAATATTTTTAAGTTTTTAGTTTTCAGTTTTCAGCTTACAGATTACAGTTTACAGTTTACAGTTTACAGTTTTCTATCTGTTTTCAGTTTTCAGTATTCAGTTAAAAGTTAACAGTTTACAGTTTTCAGTATTCAGTTAAAAGTTTACAGTTTACAGTTTACAGTTTACAGTTAACAGTTAACAGTTAACAGTTAACAGTTAACAGTTTACAGTTTACAGTTTTCAGTTTTCAGTTTACAGTTTTCAGTTTTCAGTTTTCTGTTTTCAGTTTTCAGTAAACAGTTTTCAAATATTTTTCATTTTTCAGTTTTCAGTTTAATGGTTACAGTTTTCAGTTTTCAGTTCTTACTGTTATCTGTTATCTGTTTTCATTTTATCATTTTATCAGTTTTCAGTTTTCAGTTTTCAGTTTTCAGTTTTCAGTTTTCAGTTTTCAGTTTTCAGTTTTCAGTTTTCAGTTTTCAGTTTTCGGTTTTCTGTTATCTGTTTTCTGTTGTCAGTTTTCAGTTTTCTGTTTTCATTTTTAGTTTTCTGTTTTCTGTTTTCTGTTTTCGGTTTTCAGTTTCTAGTTTACAGTTTTCAGTGTACAGTTTTCAGTTTTCAGTTTTCAGTTTTCTGTTAACTGTTATCGGTTTTCTGTTTTCAGTTTTTAGTTTTCAGTTTTCTGTTATCTGTTATCTGTTTTCAGAGTTCAGTTTTCAGTTTTCAGTATTCAGTTAAAAGTTTACAGTTTACAGTTTACAGTTTATAGTTTACGGGTTAAAGTTAACAGTTTTCAGTTTACAGTTTTCAATTTTCAGTTTTCAGTTTTCAGTTTAATGTTATCTGTTATCTGTTTTCGGTTTTCAGTTTATCAGTTTATCAGTTTTCAGTTTTCAGTTTTCAGTTTTCAGTGTACAGTTTTCAGTTTTCAGTTAACTGTTATCGGTTTTCTGTTTTCAGTTTTTAGTTTTCAGTTTTCTGTTATCTGTTATCTGTTATTTGTTATCTGTTATCTGTTATCTGTTTTCAGAGTTCAGTTTTCAGTTTTCAGTATTCAGTTATAAGTTTACAGTTTATAGTTTACGGGTTACAGTTAACAGTTAACAGTTTTCAGTTTTCAGTTTTCAGTTTTCGGGTTACTGTTATCTGTTATCTGTTTTCGGTTTTCAGTTTATCAGTTTTCAGTTTTCAGTTTTCAATTATTTTTCAGTTTTCAGTTTTCAGTTTTCAGTTTATCAGTTTTCAGTTTACAGTTTAAAGTTTACAGTTTACAGTTTACAGTTTTCAGTTTTCAGTTTTCAGTTTACAGTTTACAGTTTACAGTTTACAGTTTACAGTTTACAGTTTACAGTTTACAGTTTATAGTTTACAGTTAACAGTTAACAGTTTTCTATTTTTAGTTTTCAGTTTCAGTTCAATTATTTTTTTTTCAGTTTTTAGTTTTGTTTAAAGTTAACAGTTTTCAGTTTTTGGTTTTCTGTTATCTGTTTTCGGTTTTCAGTTTATCAGTTTTCTGTTTTCAGTTTTCAGATTTCAGTTTTCAATTTTCAATTATTTATCAGTTTTCAGTTTTCAGTTTTCAGTTTTCAGTTTACAGTTTACAGTTTACAGTTTACAGTTTACAGTTTACAGTTTTCAGTTTTCAGTTTTCAGTTTTCAGTTTTCAGTTTACAGTTTACAGTTTATAGTTTACAGTTAACAGTTAACAGTTTTCTATTTTTAGTTTTCAGTTTCAGTTCAATTTTTTTTTTTTAGTTTTTAGTATTGTTTAAAGTTAACAGTTTTCAGTTTTCAGTTTTCAGTTTTCAGTTTACAGTTAACAGTTTTCAGATCTCAGTTTACTGTTATCTGTTATCTGTTTTCGGTTTTCAGTTTTCAGTTTTCAATTATTTTACAGTTTTCAGTTTTCAGTTTTCAGTTTTCAGTTTACAGTTTACAGTTTACAGTTTACAGTTTACAGTTTTCATTTTTCAGTTTACTGTTTACAGTTAACAGTTTTCTGTTTTTAGTTTTCAGTTTCAGTTCAATTATTTTTTTTCAGTTTTTAGTTTTGTTTTCTGTTTTCAGTTTACAGTTTACAGTTTATAGTTTACAGTTAACAGTTAACAGTTAACAGTTTACTTTTTTTAGTTTTCAGTTTCAGTTCAATTTTTTTTTTTCAGTTTTTAGTTTTGTTTAAAGTTAACAGTTTTCAGTTTTTGGTTTTCTGTTATCTGTTTTCGGTTTTCAGTTTATCAGTTTTCTGTTTTCAGTTTTCAGTTTTCAGTTTTCAATTATTTATCAGTTTTCAGTTTTCAGTTTTCAGTTTTCAGTTTTCAGTTTTCAGTTTTCAGTTTACAGTTTACAGTTTACAGTTTACAGTTTTGAGTTTTCAGTTTACAGTTTACAGTTTACAGTTAACAGTTAACAGTTTTCTATTTTAAGTTTTCAGTTTCAGTTAAATTTTTTTTTTTTCAGTTTTTAGTTTTGTTTTAAGTTAACAGTTTTCAGTTTTTGGTTTTCTGTTATCTGTTTTCGGTTTTCAGTTTATCAGTTTTCTGTTTTCAGTTTTCAGTTTTCAATTATTTATCAGTTTTCAGTTTTGAGTTTTCAGTTTACAGTTTACAGTTTACAGTTTACAGTTTACAGCTTTCAGATTTCAGTTTTCAGTTAACAGTTTACAGTTTATAGTTTACAGTTAACAGTTAACAGTTTTCTATTTTAGTTTTCAGTTTCAGTTCAATTATTTTTTTTAATGTTTTTAGTTTTGTTTAAAGTTAACAGTTTTCAGTTTTCAGTTTTCAGTTTACAGTTAACAGTTTTCAGATTTCAGTTTACTGTTATCTGTGATCTGTTTTCGGTTTTCAGTTTTCAGTTTTCAGTTTTCAGTTTTCAGTTTTCAGTTTTCAGTTTTCAATTATTTTACAGTTTTCAGTTTTCAGTTTTCAGTTTAGTTTTCAGTTTCAGTTCAATTATTTTTTTTCAGTTTTTAGTTTTGTTTTCTGTTTTCAGTTTTTGGTTTTCAGTTTTCAGTTTTCAGTTTTTGGTTTTCTGTTATCTGTTTTCTGTTGTCAGTTTTCAGTTTTCGGTTTTCATTATTCAGTTTACTGTTATCTGTTATCTGTTTTCGGTTTTCAGTTTATCAGTTTTCAGTTTTCAGTTTACAGTTTACAGTTTACAGTTTACAGTTTACAGTTAACAGTTTTAAGTTTACAGTTTACAGTTTACAGTTTTCTGTTTTTAGTTTTCAGTTTCAGTTCAATTATTTTTTTTTCAGTTTTTAATTTTGTTTTCTGTTTTCAGTTTTCAGTTTTCAGTTTTTGGTTTTCTGTTATCTGTTTTCTGTTGTCAGTTTTCAGTTTTTTTTTTCAGTTAACTGTTTACAGTTTACAGTTTTCTGTTTTTAGTTTTCAGTTTCAGTTCAATTATTTTTTTTTCAGTTTTTAGTTTTGTTTTCTGTTTTCAGTTTTCAGTTTCTAGTTTACAGTGTACAGTTTTCAGTTTTCAGTCAACAGTTAACAGTTTACAGTTTTCAGTGTACAGTTTTCAGTTTTCTGTTAACTGTTATCGGTTTTCTGTTTTCAGTTTTTAGTCTTCAGTTTTCTGTTATCTGTTTTCAGAGTTCAGTTTTCAGTTTTGAGTATTCAGTTAAAAGTTTACAGTTTATAGTTTATAGTTTACGGTTTACAGTTAACAGTTTTCAGTTTACAGTTTTCAGTTTTCAGTTTTCAGTTTTCAATTATTTTTCAGTTTTCAGTTTTCAGTTTTCAGTTTATCAGTTTTCAGTTTACAGTTTAAAGTTAACAGTTTACAGTTTTCTGTTTTCAGTTTTTAACTATTTTTCAGTTTTCAGTTTTCAGTTTTCAGCTTACAGATTACAGTTTACAGTTTTCTATCTGTTTTCAGTTTTCAGTATTTAGTTAAAAGTTAACAGTTTACAGTTAACAGTTTACAGTTTTCAGTTTTCAGTTTACAGTTTACATTTAACAGTTAACAGTTAACAGTTTTCAGTTTTCAGTTTTCAGTTTACAGTGTTCAGTTTTCTGTTTTCAGTTTTCAATTAACAGTTTTCAAATATTTTTAAGTTTTCAGTTTTCAGTTTTCAGTTTTCAGTTAAAAGTTTTCTGTTTTCAGTTTTTAGTTTTCAGTTTTCTGTTATCTGTTATCTGTTATCTGTTATCTGTTATCTGTTATCTGTTATCTGTTATCTGTTTTCATTTTATCAGTTTTCTGTTGTCAGTTTTCAGTTTTCTGTTATCATTTTTCAGTTTTCTGTTTTCTGTTTTCTGTTTTCTGTTTCCTATTTTCTGTTTTAAGTTTACAGTTTTCAGTTTACAGTTTTAAATTTTCTGTTAACTGTTATCTGTTATCTGTTTTCTGTTTTCAGAGTTCAGTTTTCAGTTTTCAGTATTCAGTTAAAAGTTTACAGTTTACAGTTTTCAGTTTTCAGTTTTCAGTTTTCTGTTTTCAGAGTTCAGTTTTCAGTTTTGAGTATTCAGTTGAAAGTTAACATTTTACAGTTTATAGTTTACGGTTTACAGTTTACAGTTAAAAGTTTTCAGTTTTCAGTTTACAGTTTTCAGTTTTCAGTTTTCAGTTTTCAGTTTTCAGTTTTCAGTTTTCAGTTTATCAGTTTTCAGTTTACATATTAAAGTTAACAGTTCACAGTTTTCTGTTTTCAGTTTTTAACTTTTTTTCAGTTTTCAGTTTTCAGTTTTCAGCTTAAAGATTACAGTTTACAGTTTACAGTTTTCTATTTGTTTTCAGTTTTCAGTATTTAGTTAAAAGTTAACAGTTTTCAGTATTCAGTTAAAAGTTTACAGTTTACAGTTTATAGTTTACAGTTTACAGTTTACAGTTTACAGTTAACAGTTAACAGTTTTCAGTTTTCAGTTTTCAGTTATATTTTTTTCGGTTTTTTTCGGTTAGTTTTCAGTTTTCGGTTTCCTGTTATCTGTTTTCTGTGTTTAGTTTTCAGTTTTCTGTTTTCATTTGTCTGTTTTCTGTTTTCAGTTTTCTGTTTCCAGTTTCCAGTTTCCAGTTTACAGTTAACGGTTTTCTGTTATCTGTTTTCTGTTGTCAGTTTTCAGTTTTCTGTTTTCATTTGTCTGTTTTCTGTTTTCAGTTTTTAGTTTCCAGTTTCCAGTTCACAGTTAACAGTTTTCTGTTTTCAGTTTTCAGTTTTCAATTATTTTTTTTTCAGTTTTCAGTTTTCAGATTTCAGTTTTAAGTTTTTTGTTTTCAGTTTACAGTTTTCTGTTTTCAGATTTCAGTTATTTTTCAGTTTTCAGTTTTCAGTTTTCAGCTTACAGATTACAGTTTACAGTTTACAGTTTACACTTCACAGTTTTCAGTTTATCAGTTTTCAGTTTTCAGTTTTCTGTTATCTGTTTTCAGGGTTCAGTTTTCAGTTTACAGTACTCAGTTAAAAGTTTACAGTTTTCAGTTTTCGGTTTTCAGTTTTCAGTTTTCAGTTTTTGGTTTCCTGTTATCTGTTTTCTGTTGTCAGTTTTCAGTTTTCTGTTTTCATTTTTAGTTTTCTGTTTTCTGTTTTCTGTTTTCGGTTTTCGGTTTTCAGTTTCTAGTTTACAGTTTTCAGTGTACAGTTTTCAGTTTTCAGTATTCAGTTAAAAGTTTACAGTTTACAGTTTACAGTTAACAGTTAACAGTTAACAGTTTTCTTTTTTCAGTTTTCAGTTTACAGTTTTAGGTTTTCAGTTTTCTGTTTTCAGTTTTCAGTAAACAGTTTACAAATATTTTTCATTTTTCAGTTTTCAGTTTAATGTTTACAGTTTTCAGTTTTCAGTTTTTACTGTTATCTGTTATCTGTTTTCATTTTATCAGTTTTCAGTTTTCAGTTTTCAGTTTTCAGTTTTCAGTTTTCAGTTTTCAGTTTTCAGTTTTCGGTTTTCTGTTATCTGTTTTCATTTTTAGTTTTCTGTTTTCTGTTTTCTGTTTTCAGTTTTCAGTTTCTAGTTTACAGTGTACAGTTTTCAGTTTTCAGTTAACAGTTAACAGTTTACAGTTTTCAGTGTACAGTTTTCAGTTTTCAGTTTTCTGTTAACTGTTATCGGTTTTCTGTTTTCAGTTTTTAGTTTTCAGTTTTCTGTTATCTGTTATCTGTTTTCAGAGTTCAGTTTTCAGTTTTCAGTATTCAGTTAAAAGTTTACAGTTTACAGTTTACAGTTTATAGTTTACGGGTTACAGTTAACAGTTTTCAGTTTACAGTTTTCAGTTATAAGTTTACAGTTTACAGTTTATAGTTTACGGGTTACAGTTAACAGTTAACAGTTTTCAGTTTTCAGTTTTCAGTTTTCAGTTTTCAGGTTACTGTTATCTGTTATCTGTTTTCGGTTTTCAGTTTATCAGTTTTCAGTTTTCAGTTTTCAATTATTTTTCAGTTTTCAGTTTTCAGTTTTCAGTTTATCAGTTTTCAGTTTACAGTTTAAAGTTTACAGTTTACAGTTTACAGTTTACAGTTTTCAGTTTTCAGTTTTCAGTTTACAGTTTACAGTTTACAGTTTACAGTTTACAGTTTATAGTTTATAGTTAACAGTTTTCTATTTTTAGTTTTCAGTTTCAGTTCAATTTTTTTTTTTTCAGTTTTTAGTTTTGTTTAAAATTAACAGTTTTCAGTTTTTGGTTTTCTGTTATCTGTTTTCGGTTTTCAGTTTATCAGTTTTCTGTTTTCAGTTTTCAGATTTCAGTTTTCAATTTTCAATTATTTATCAGTTTTCAGTTTTCAGTTTACAGTTTACAGTTTACAGTTTACAGTTTACAGTTTTCAGTTTTCAGTTTTCAGTTTACAGTTTACAGTTTATAGTTTACAGTTAACAGTTAACAGTTTTCTATTTTTAGTTTTCAGTTTCAGTTCAATTTTTTTTTTTCAGTTTTCAGTTTACAGTTAACAGTTTTCAGATTTCAGTTTACTGTTATCTGTTATCTATTTTCGGTTTTCAGTTTTCAGTTTTCAGTTTTCAATTATTTTACAGTTTTCAGTTTAATGTTTACAGTTTTCAGTTTTCAGTTTTTACTGTTATCTGTAATCTGTTTCCATTTTATCAGTTTTCAGTTTTCAGTTTTCAGTTTTCAGTTTTCAGTTTTCAGTTTTCAGTTTTCAGTTTTCAGTTTTCAGTTTTCAGTTTTCAGTTTTCAGTTTTCGGTTTTCTGTTATCTGTTTTCTGTTGTCAGTTTTCAGTTTTCTGTTTTCATTTTTAGTTTTCTGTTTTCTGTTTTCTGTTTTCAGTTTTCAGTTTCTAGTTTACAGTGTACAGTTTTCAGTTTTCAGTTAACAGTTAACAGTTAACAGTTTTCAGTGTACAGTTTTCAGTTTTCAGTTTTCTGTTAACTGTTATCGGTTTTCTGTTTTCAGTTTTTAGTTTTCAGTTTTCTGTTATCTGTTATCTGTTTTCAGAGTTCAGTTTTCAGTTTTGAGTATTCAGTTAAAAGTTTACAGTTTTCAGTTTTCAATTATTTTTCAGTTTTCAGTTTTCAGTTTATCAGTTTTCAGTTTACAGTTTAAAGTTAACAGTTCACAGTTTTCTGTTTTCAGTTTTAAACTATTTTTCAGTTTTCAGTTTTCAGTTTTCAGCTTACAGATTACAGTTTACAGTTTTCTATCTGTTTTCAGTTTTCAGTATTTAGTTAAAAGTTAACAGTTTACAGTTAACAGTTAACAGTTTTCAGTTTTCAGTTTTCAGTTTTCAGTTTACAGTTTACAGTTTTCAAATATTTTTAAGTTTTCAGTTTTCAGTTTTCAGCTTACAGATTACAGTTTACAGTTTACAGTTTTCTATCTGTTTTCAGTTTTCAGTATTCAGTTAAAAGTTAACAGTTTACAGTTTTCAGTATTCAGTTAAAAGTTTACAGTTTACAGTTTACAGTTTACAGTTAACAGTTAACAGTTTTCAGTTTTCAGTTTTCAGTTTTCAGTTTTCGGTTTTCTGTTATCTGTTTTCTGTTGTCAGTTTTCAGTTTTCTGTTTTCATTTTTAGTTTTCTGTTTTCTGTTTTCTGTTTTCGGTTTTCGGTTTTCAGTTTCTAGTTTACAGTTTTCAGTGTACAGTTTTCAGTTTTCAGTATTCAGTTAAAAGTTTACAGTTTACAGTTTACAGTTAACAGTTAACAGTTAACAGTTAACAGTTTTCTTTTTTCAGTTTTCAGTTTTCTGTTTTCAGTTTTCAGTAAACAGTTTTCAAATATTTTTCATTTTTCAGTTTTCAGTTTAATGTTTACAGTTTTCAGTTTTCAGTTTTTACTGTTATCTGTTATCTGTTTTCATTTTATCAGTTTTCAGTTTTCAGTTTTCAGTTTTCAGTTTTCAGTTTTCAGTTTTCAGTTTTCAGTTTTCAGTTTTCGGTTTTCTGTTATCTGTTTTCATTTTTAGTTTTCTGTTTTCTGTTTTCTGTTTTCAGTTTTCAGTTTCTAGTTTACAGTGTACAGTTTTCAGTTTTCAGTTAACAGTTAACAGTTTACAGTTTTCAGTGTACAGTTTTCAGTTTTCAGTTTTCTGTTAACTGTTATCGGTTTTCTGTTTTCAGTTTTTAGTTTTCAGTTTTCTGTTATCTGTTATCTGTTTTCAGAGTTCAGTTTTCAGTTTTCAGTATTCAGTTAAAAGTTTACAGTTTACAGTTTACAGTTTATAGTTTACGGGTTACAGTTAACAGTTTTCAGTTTACAGTTTTCAGTTTTCAGTTTTCAGTTTTCAGTTTACTGTTATCTGTTATCTGTTTTCGGTTTTCAGTTTATCAGTTTTCAGTTTTCAGTTTTCAGTTTTCAATTATTTTTCAGTTTTCAGTTTTCAGTTTTCAGTTTTCAGTGTACAGTTTTCAGTTTTCAGTTAACTGTTATCGGTTTTCTGTTTTCAGTTTTTAGTTTTCAGTTTTCTGTTATCTGTTATCTGTTATCTGTTATTTGTTATCTGTTATCTGTTATCTGTTTTCAGAGTTCAGTTTTCAGTTTTCAGTATTCAGTTATAAGTTTACAGTTTACAGTTTATAGTTTACGGGTTACAGTTAACAGTTTTCTATTTTTAGTTTTCAGTTTCAGTTCAATTTTTTTTTTAACAGTTAACAGTTTTCAGTTTTCAGTTTTCAGTTTTCAGTTTTCAGGTTACTGTTATCTGTTATCTGTTTTCGGTTTTCAGTTTATCAGTTTTCAGTTTTCAGTTATCAATTATTTTTCAGTTTTCAGTTTTCAGTTTTCAGTTTTCAGTTTTCAGTTTTCAGTTTACAGTTTACAGTTTACAGTTTACAGTTTACAGTTTACAGTTTATAGTTTACAGTTAACAGTTAACAGTTTTCTATTTTTAGTTTTCAGTTTCAGTTCAATTATTTTTTTTTCAGTTTTTAGTTTTGTTTAAAGTTAACAGTTTTCAGTTTTTGGTTTTCTGTTATCTGTTTTCGGTTTTCAGTTTATCAGTTTTCTGTTTTCAGTTTTCAGATTTCAGTTTTCAATTTTCAATTATTTATCAGTTTTCAGTTTTCAGTTTTCAGTTTACAGTTTACAGTTTATAGTTTACAGTTTACAGTTTACAGTTTACAGTTTTCAGTTTTCAGTTTACAGTTTACAGTTTATAGTTTACAGTTAACAGTTAACAGTTTTCTATTTTTAGTTTTCAGTTTCAGTTCAATTTTTTTTTTTTCAGTTTTTAGTTTTGTTTAAAGTTAACAGTTTTCAGTTTTCAGTTTTCAGTTTACAGTTAACAGTTTTCAGATTTCAGTTTACTGTTATCTGTTATCTGTTTTCGGTTTTCAGTTTTCAGTTTTCAGTTTTCAATTATTTTACAGTTTTCAGTTTAATGTTTACAGTTTTCAGTTTTCAGTTTTTACTGTTATCTGTTATCTGTTTCCATTTTATCAGTTTTCAGTTTTCAGTTTTCAGTTTTCAGTTTTCAGTTTTCAGTTTTCAGTTTTCAGTTTTCAGTTTTCAGTTTTCAGTTTTCAGTTTTCAGTTTTCAGTTTTCAGTTTTCAGTTTTCAGTTTTCAGTTTTCAGTTTTCGGTTTTCTGTTATCTGTTTTCTGTTCTCAGTTTTCAGTTTTCTGTTTTCATTTTTAGTTTTCTGTATTCTGTTTTCTGTTTTCAGTTTTCAGTTTCTAGTTTACAGTGTACAGTTTTCAGTTTTCAGTTAACAGTTAACAGTTTACAGTTTTCAGTGTACAGTTTTCAGTTTTCAGTTTTCTGTTAACTGTTATCGGTTTTCTGTTTTCAGTTTTTAGTTTTCAGTTTTCTGTTATCTGTTATCTGTTATCTGTTTTCAGAGTTCAGTTTTCAGTTTTGAGTATTCAGTTAAAAGTTTACAGTTTTCAGTTTTCAATTATTTTTCAGTTTTCAGTTTTCAGTTTATCAGTTTTCAGTTTACAGTTTAAAGTTAACAGTTCACAGTTTTCTGTTTTCAGTTTTAAACTATTTTTCAGTTTTCAGTTTTCAGTTTTCAGCTTACAGATTACAGTTTACAGTTTTCTATCTGTTTTCAGTTTTCAGTATTTAGTTAAAAGTTAACAGTTTACAGTTAACAGTTAACAGTTTTCAGTTTTCAGTTTTCAGTTTTCAGTTTACAGTTTACAGTTTTCAAATATTTTTAAGTTTTCAGTTTTCAGTTTTCAGCTTACAGATTACAGTTTACAGTTTACAGTTTACAGTTTTCTATCTGTTTTCAGTTTTCAGTATTCAGTTAAAAGTTAACAGTTTACAGTTTTCAGTATTCAGTTAAAAGTTTACAGTTTACAGTTTACAGTTTACAGTTAACAGTTAACAGTTAACAGTTAACAGTTTACAGTTTACAGTTTTCAGTTTTCAGTTTACAGTTTTCAGTTTTCAGTTTTCTGTTTTCAGTTTTCAGTAAACAGTTTTCAAATATTTTTCATTTTTCAGTTTTCAGTTTAATGGTTACAGTTTTCAGTTTTCAGTTCTTACTGTTATCTGTTATCTGTTTTCATTTTATCAGTTTTCAGTTTTCAGTTTTCAGTTTTCAGTTTTCAGTTTTCAGTTTTCAGTTTTCAGTTTTCGGTTTTCTGTTATCTGTTTTCTGTTGTCAGTTTTCAGTTTTCTGTTTTCATTTTTAGTTTTCTGTTTTCTGTTTTCTGTTTTCGGTTTTCAGTTTCTAGTTTACAGTTTTCAGTGTACAGTTTTCAGTTTTCAGTTTTCAGTTTTCTGTTAACTGTTATCGGTTTTCTGTTTTCAGTTTTTAGTTTTCAGTTTTCTGTTATCTGTTTTCAGAGTTCAGTTTTCAGTTTTCAGTATTCAGTTAAAAGTTTACAGTTTACAGTTTACAGTTTATAGTTTACGGGTTACAGTTAACAGTTTTCAGTTTACAGTTTTCAATTTTCAGTTTTCAGTTTTCAGTTATCTGTTATCTGTTATCTGTTATTTGTTATCTGTTATCTGTTATCTGTTTTCAGAGTTCAGTTTTCAGTTTTCAGTATTCAGTTATAAGTTTACAGTTTATAGTTTACGGGTTACAGTTAACAGTTAACAGTTTTCAGTTTTCAGTTTTCAGTTTTCAGTTTTCAGGTTACTGTTATCTGTTATCTGTTTTCGGTTTTCAGTTTATCAGTTTTCAGTTTTCAGTTTTCAATTATTTTTCAGTTTTCAGTTTTCAGTTTTCAGTTTATCAGTTTTCAGTTTACAGTTTAAAGTTTACAGTTTACAGTTTACAGTTTACAGTTTTCAGTTTTCAGTTTTCAGTTTACAGTTTACAGTTTACAGTTTACAGTTTACAGTTTACAGTTTACAGTTTACAGTTTATAGTTTACAGTTAACAGTTAACAGTTTTCTATTTTTAGTTTTCAGTTTCAGTTCAATTATTTTTTTTTCAGTTTTTAGTTTTGTTTAAAGTTAACAGTTTTCAGTTTTTGGTTTTCTGTTATCTGTTTTCGGTTTTCAGTTTATCAGTTTTCTGTTTTCAGTTTTCAGATTTCAGTTTTCAATTTTCAATTATTTATCAGTTTTCAGTTTTCAGTTTTCAGTTTTCAGTTTACAGTTTACAGTTTACAGTTTACAGTTTACAGTTTACAGTTTTCAGTTTTCAGTTTTCAGTTTTCAGTTTTCAGTTTACAGTTTACAGTTTATAGTTTACAGTTAACAGTTAACAGTTTTCTATTTTTAGTTTTCAGTTTCAGTTCAATTTTTTTTTTTTAGTTTTTAGTTTTGTTTAAAGTTAACAGTTTTCAGTTTTCAGTTTTCAGTTTTCAGTTTACAGTTAACAGTTTTCAGATCTCAGTTTACTGTTATCTGTTATCTGTTTTCGGTTTTCAGTTTTCAGTTTTCAATTATTTTACAGTTTTCAGTTTTCAGTTTTCAGTTTTCAGTTTACAGTTTACAGTTTACAGTTTACAGTTTTCATTTTTCAGTTTACTGTTTACAGTTAACAGTTTTCTGTTTTTAGTTTTCAGTTTCAGTTCAATTATTTTTTTTCAGTTTTTAGTTTTGTTTTCTGTTTTCAGTTTACAGTTTACAGTTTATAGTTTACAGTTAACAGTTAACAGTTAACAGTTTACTTTTTTTAGTTTTCAGTTTCAGTTCAATTTTTTTTTTTCAGTTTTTAGTTTTGTTTAAAGTTAACAGTTTTCAGTTTTTGGTTTTCTGTTATCTGTTTTCGGTTTTCAGTTTATCAGTTTTCTGTTTTCAGTTTTCAGTTTTCAATTATTTATCAGTTTTCAGTTTTGAGTTTTCAGTTTACAGTTTACAGTTTACAGTTTACAGTTTACAGCTTTCAGATTTCAGTTTTCAGTTAACAGTTTACAGTTTATAGTTTACAGTTAACAGTTAACAGTTTTCTATTTTAGTTTTCAGTTTCAGTTCAATTAT
Organism: Lobophora halterata; assembly: GCA_932526365.1. Lineage (NCBI taxonomy): Eukaryota > Metazoa > Arthropoda > Insecta > Lepidoptera > Geometridae > Lobophora > Lobophora halterata. The sequence goes on along the minus strand of OW052004.1, from coordinate 12,663,082 downwards.
TTTTTTTAATGTTTTTAGTTTTGTTTAAAGTTAACAGTTTTCAGTTTTCAGTTTTCAGTTTACAGTTAACAGTTTTCAGATTTCAGTTTACTGTTATCTGTGATCTGTTTTCGGTTTTCAGTTTTCAGTTTTCAGTTTTCAGTTTTCAGTTTTCAGTTTTCAATTATTTTACAGTTTTCAGTTTTCAGTTTTCAGTTTTCAGTTTACAGTTTACAGTTTACAGTTTACAGTTTACAGTTTACAGTTTACAGTTTACAGTTTACAGTTTTCATTTTTCAGTTAACTGTTTACAGTTTACAGTTTACAGTTTTGTTTTTAGTTTTCAGTTTCAGTTCAATTTTTTTTTTTTCAGTTTTTAGTTTTGTTTTCTGTTTTCAGTTTTTGGTTTTCAGTTATCAGTTTTCAGTTTTTGGTTTTCTGTTATCTGTTTTCTGTTGTCAGTTTTCAGTTTTCTGTTTTCATTTTTCAGTTTACTGTTATCTGTTATCTGTTTTCGGTTTTCAGTTTATCAGTTTTCAGTTTTCAGTTTACAGTTTACAGTTTACAGTTTACAGTTAACAGTTTTAAGTTTACAGTTTACAGTTTACAGTTTTCTGTTTTTAGTTTTCAGTTTCAGTTCAATTATTTTTTTTTCAGTTTTTAATTTTGTTTTCTGTTTTCAGTTTTCAGTTTTCAGTTTTTGGTTTTCTGTTATCTGTTTTCTGTTGTCAGTTTTCAGTTTTTTTTTTCAGTTAACTGTTTACAGTTTACAGTTTTCTGTTTTTAGTTTTCAGTTTCAGTTCAATTATTTTTTTTTCAGTTTTTAGTTTTGTTTTCTGTTTTCAGTTTTCAGTTTCTAGTTTACAGTGTACAGTTTTCAGTTTTCAGTCAACAGTTAACAGTTTACAGTTTTCAGTGTACAGTTTTCAGTTTTCTGTTAACTGTTATCGGTTTTCTGTTTTCAGTTTTTAGTCTTCAGTTTTCTGTTATCTGTTTTCAGAGTTCAGTTTTCAGTTTTGAGTATTCAGTTAAAAGTTTACAGTTTATAGTTTATAGTTTACGGTTTACAGTTAACAGTTTTCAGTTTACAGTTTTCAGTTTTCAGTTTTCAGTTTTCAATTATTTTTCAGTTTTCAGTTTTCAGTTTTCAGTTTATCAGTTTTCAGTTTACAGTTTAAAGTTAACAGTTTACAGTTTTCTGTTTTCAGTTTTTAACTATTTTTCAGTTTTCAGTTTTCAGTTTTCAGCTTACAGATTACAGTTTACAGTTTTCTATCTGTTTTCAGTTTTCAGTATTTAGTTAAAAGTTAACAGTTTACAGTTAACAGTTAACAGTTTACAGTTTTCAGTTTTCAGTTTACAGTTTACATTTAACAGTTAACAGTTAACAGTTTTCAGTTTTGAATTATTTTTCAGTTTTCAGTTTTCAGTTTTCAGTTTTCAGTTTTCAGTTTTCAGTTTATCAGTTTTCAGTTTACAGTTTAAAGTTAACAGTTAACAGTTTTCTGTTTTCAGTTTTTAACTTTTTTTCAGTTTTCAGTTTTCAGTTTTCAGCTTAAAGATTACAGTTTACAGTTTACAGTTTTCTATTTGTTTTCAGTTTTCAGTATTTAGTAAAAAGTTAACAGTTTTCAGTATTCAGTTAAAAGTTTACAGTTTACAGTTTATAGTTTACAGTTTACAGTTTACAGTTTACAGTTAACAGTTAACAGTTTTCAGTTTTCAGTTTTCAGTTATATTTTTTTCGGTTTTTTTCGGTTAGTTTTCAGTTTTCGGTTTCCTGTTATCTGTTTTCTGTGTTTAGTTTTCAGTTTTCTGTTTTCATTTGTCTGTTTTCTGTTTTCAGTTTTCTGTTTCCAGTTTCCAGTTTCCAGTTTACAGTTAACGGTTTTCTGTTATCTGTTTTCTGTTGTCAGTTTTCAGTTTTCTGTTTTCATTTGTCTGTTTTCTGTTTTCAGTTTTTAGTTTCCAGTTTCCAGTTCACAGTTAACAGTTTTCTGTTTTCAGTTTTCAGTTTTCAATTATTTTTTTTTCAGTTTTCAGTTTTCAGTTTTCAGTTTTAAGTTTTTTGTTTTCAGTTTACAGTTTTCTGTTTTCAGATTTCAGTTATTTTTCAGTTTTCAGTTTTCAGTTTTCAGCTTACAGATTACAGTTTACAGTTTACAGTTTACACTTCACAGTTTTCAGTTTATCAGTTTTCAGTTTTCAGTTTTCTGTTATCTGTTTTCAGGGTTCAGTTTTCAGTTTACAGTACTCAGTTAAAAGTTTACAGTTTTCAGTTTTCGGTTTTCAGTTTTCAGTTTTCAGTTTTTGGTTTCCTGTTATCTGTTTTCTGTTGTCAGTTTTCTGTTATCTGTTATCTGTTATTTGTTTTCGGTTTTCGGTTTTCAGTTTATCAGTTTTCAGTTTTCAGTTTAATGTTATCTGTTTTCAGGGTTCAGTTTTCAGTTTTCAGTACTCAGTTAAAAGATTACAGTTTTCAGTTTTCGGTTTTCAGTTTTCAGTTTTCGGTTTCCTGTTATCTGTTTTCAGGGTTCAGTTTTCAGTTTACAGTACTCAGTTAAAAGTTTACAGTTTTCAGTTTTCGGTTTTCAGTTTTCAGTTTTCAGTTTTCGGTTTCCTGTTATCTGTTTTCTGTTGTCAGTTTTCAGTTTTCTGTTATCTGTTATCTGTTTTCGGTTTTCGGTTTTCGGTTTTCAGTTTATCAGTTTTCAGTTTTCAGTTTTCGGTTTCCTGTTATCTGTTTTCTGTTGTCAGTTTTCAGTTTTTAGTTTTCAGTTTTCGGTTTCCTGTTTTCAGATTTCAGCTTACAGGTTACAGTTTTAAGTTTACAGTTTTCAATTTTCTGTTAACTGTTATCGGTTTTCTGTTTTATGTTTTCTATTTTCAGTTTTCTGTTTTCTCTTTTCAGTTTGCAGTTTCCAGTTAACAGTTAACAGTTAACAGTTTTCAGTGTACAGTTTTCAGTTTTCTGTTAACTGTTAACTGTTATCGGTTTACAGTTTTCAATTTTCTGTTAACTGTTATCAGTTTTCTGTTTTATGTTTTCATTTTTCAGTTTTTTGTTTTCAGTTTTCAGTTGTCTTTACAGATTACAGTTTACAGTTTACAGTTTACACTTTACAGTTTTCAGTTTACAGTTTTCAGTGTACAGTTTTCAGTTTTCAGTTTACAGTTTTCGGTTTTCAGTTTTCTGTTAACTGTTATCAGTTTTCTGTTTTCAGTTTTCAGTTTTCTGTTATCTGTTATCTGTTATCTGTTTTCGGTTTTCAGTTTATCAGTTTTCAGTTTCTGTTATCTGTTTTCAGAGTTCAGTTTTCAGTTTTCAGTATTCAGTTAAAAGTTTACAGTTTTCAGTTTTCAGTTTTCAGTTTTCGGTTTTCTGTTATCTGTTTACTGTTGTCAGTTTTCAGTTTTCTGTTTTCATTTTTCAGTTTCTGTTCTCTGTTTTCTGATTTCAGTTTTCAGTTTTCAGCTTACAGATTACAGTTTACAGTTTACAGTTTACACTTTACAGTATTCAGTTTACAGTTTACACTTTACAGTTTTCAGTTTTTGGTTTCCTGTTATCTGTTTTCTGTTGTCAGTTTTCGGTTTCCTGTTATCTGTTTTCTGTTGTCAGTTTTCAGTTTTTTGTTTTCTGTTTTCAGTTTTATGTTTACAGATTACAGTTTACAGTATACAGTTTACACTTTACAGTTTTCAGTTGACAGTTTACAGTTTACACTTACAGTTTTCAGTTTCCAGTTTTCAGTTTTCAGTTTTCAGTTTTCGGTATTCTGTTATTTGTTTTCTGTTGTCAGTTATCAGTTTCTAGTTTACAGTTTACAGTTTTCAGTTTTCAGTTTTCAGTTTTCAGTTTTCAGTTTTCAGCTTACAGATTACAGTTTACAGTTTACAGTTTACACTTTACAGTTTTCAGTTTACAGTTTACACTTTACAATTTTCAATTTCCAGTTTTCAGTTTTCAGTTTTCAGTTTTCAGTTTCTGTTTTCAGTTTTCGGTTTTCGGTTTTCTGTTATCTGTTTTGTGTTGTCAGTTTTCTGTTTTCTGTTTTTATTTTTCAGTTTTCTGTTTTCTGTTTTTTGTTTTGAGTTTTCAGTTTTCAGCTTACAGATTACAGTTTACAGTTTACAGTTTTCAGTTTACAGTTTACAGTTTACAGTTTTCAGTTTACAGTTTACAGTTTACAGTTTACAGTTTACAGTTTACAGTTTACAGTTTTCAGTTTTCAGTTTTCGGTTTCCTGTTATCTGTTTTCTGTTGTCAGTTTTCAGTTTTCAGTTTTAAGTTTTAAGTTTTTTGTTTTCAGTTTACAGTTTTCTGTTTTCAGTTTTCAGTTATTTTTCAGTTTTCAGTTTTCAGTTTTCAGCTTACAAATTACAGTTTACAGTTTACAGTTTACAGTTTACAGTTTACAGTTTACAGTTTACAGTTTACACTTTACACTTTACAGTTTTCAGTTTACAGTTTTCGGTTTTCTGTTATGTGTTTTCTGTTGTCCATTTTCAGTTTTCTGTTTTAATTTTTCAGTTTTTTGTTTTCTGTTTACAGTTTACAGTTAACAGTTTACAGTTTACAGTTAACAGTTTACAGTTTACAGTTTACAGTTTTCAGTTTTCAGTTTTCAGTTTTCAGTTTTCAGTTTTCAGTTTTCAGTTTTCAGCTTACAGATTACAGTTTACAGTTTACAGTTTTCGGTTTCCTGTTATCTGTTATCTGTTGTCAGTTTTCAGTTTTCAGTTTTAAGTTTTTTGTTTTCAGTTTACAGTTTTCAGTTTTCAGTTTTCAGTTTTCAGTTTTCGGTTTTCTGTTATCTGTTTTCTGTTCTCAGTTTTCAGTTTTCTGTTTTCATTTTTAGTTTTCTGTATTCTGTTTTCTGTTTTCAGTTTTCAGTTTCTAGTTTACAGTGTACAGTTTTCAGTTTTCAGTTAACAGTTAACAGTTTACAGTTTTCAGTGTACAGTTTTCAGTTTTCAGTTTTCTGTTAACTGTTATCGGTTTTCTGTTTTCAGTTTTTAGTTTTCAGTTTTCTGTTATCTGTTATCTGTTATCTGTTTTCAGAGTTCAGTTTTCAGTTTTGAGTATTCAGTTAAAAGTTTACAGTTTTCAGTTTTCAATTATTTTTCAGTTTTCAGTTTTCAGTTTATCAGTTTTCAGTTTACAGTTTAAAGTTAACAGTTCACAGTTTTCTGTTTTCAGTTTTAAACTATTTTTCAGTTTTCAGTTTTCAGTTTTCAGCTTACAGATTACAGTTTACAGTTTTCTATCTGTTTTCAGTTTTCAGTATTTAGTTAAAAGTTAACAGTTTACAGTTAACAGTTAACAGTTTTCAGTTTTCAGTTTTCAGTTTTCAGTTTACAGTTTACAGTTTTCAAATATTTTTAAGTTTTCAGTTTTCAGTTTTCAGCTTACAGATTACAGTTTACAGTTTACAGTTTACAGTTTTCTATCTGTTTTCAGTTTTCAGTATTCAGTTAAAAGTTAACAGTTTACAGTTTTCAGTATTCAGTTAAAAGTTTACAGTTTACAGTTTACAGTTTACAGTTAACAGTTAACAGTTAACAGTTAACAGTTAACAGTTTACAGTTTACAGTTTTCAGTTTTCAGTTTACAGTTTTCAGTTTTCAGTTTTCTGTTTTCAGTTTTCAGTAAACAGTTTTCAAATATTTTTCATTTTTCAGTTTTCAGTTTAATGGTTACAGTTTTCAGTTTTCAGTTCTTACTGTTATCTGTTATCTGTTTTCATTTTATCATTTTTCAGTTTTCAGTTTTCAGTTTTCAGTTTTCAGTTTTCAGTTTTCAGTTTTCAGTTTTCGGTTTTCTGTTATCTGTTTTCTGTTGTCAGTTTTCAGTTTTCTGTTTTCATTTTTAGTTTTCTGTTTTCTGTTTTCTGTTTTCGGTTTTCAGTTTCTAGTTTACAGTTTTCAGTGTACAGTTTTCAGTTTTCAGTTTTCAGTTTTCTGTTAACTGTTATCGGTTTTCTGTTTTCAGTTTTTAGTTTTCAGTTTTCTGTTATCTGTTTTCAGAGTTCAGTTTTCAGTTTTCAGTATTCAGTTAAAAGTTTACAGTTTACAGTTTACAGTTTATAGTTTACGGGTTACAGTTAACAGTTTTCAGTTTACAGTTTTCAATTTTCAGTTTTCAGTTTTCAGTTTAATGTTATCTGTTATCTGTTTTCGGTTTTCAGTTTATCAGTTTATCAGTTTTCAGTTTTCAGTTTTCAGTTTTCAGTGTACAGTTTTCAGTTTTCAGTTAACTGTTATCGGTTTTCTGTTTTCAGTTTTTAGTTTTCAGTTTTCTGTTATCTGTTATCTGTTATTTGTTATCTGTTATCTGTTATCTGTTTTCAGAGTTCAGTTTTCAGTTTTCAGTATTCAGTTATAAGTTTACAGTTTATAGTTTACGGGTTACAGTTAACAGTTAACAGTTTTCAGTTTTCAGTTTTCAGTTTTCAGTTTTCAGGTTACTGTTATCTGTTATCTGTTTTCGGTTTTCAGTTTATCAGTTTTCAGTTTTCAGTTTTCAATTATTTTTCAGTTTTCAGTTTTCAGTTTTCAGTTTATCAGTTTTCAGTTTACAGTTTAAAGTTTACAGTTTACAGTTTACAGTTTACAGTTTTCAGTTTTCAGTTTTCAGTTTACAGTTTACAGTTTACAGTTTACAGTTTACAGTTTACAGTTTACAGTTTACAGTTTATAGTTTACAGTTGACAGTTAACAGTTTTCTATTTTTAGTTTTCAGTTTCAGTTCAATTATTTTTTTTTCAGTTTTTAGTTTTGTTTAAAGTTAACAGTTTTCAGTTTTTGGTTTTCTGTTATCTGTTTTCGGTTTTCAGTTTATCAGTTTTCTGTTTTCAGTTTTCAGATTTCAGTTTTCAATTTTCAATTATTTATCAGTTTTCAGTTTTCAGTTTTCAGTTTTCAGTTTACAGTTTACAGTTTACAGTTTACAGTTTACAGTTTACAGTTTACAGTTTACAGTTTTCAGTTTTCAGTTTTCAGTTTTCAGTTTTCAGTTTTCAGTTTACAGTTTATAGTTTACAGTTAACAGTTAACAGTTTTCTATTTTTAGTTTTCAGTTTCAGTTCAATTTTTTTTTTTTAGTTTTTAGTTTTGTTTAAAGTTAACAGTTTTCAGTTTTCAGTTTTCAGTTTTCAGTTTACAGTTAACAGTTTTCAGATCTCAGTTTACTGTTATCTGTTATCTGTTTTCGGTTTTCAGTTTTCAGTTTTCAATTATTTTACAGTTTTCAGTTTTCAGTTTTCAGTTTTCAGTTTACAGTTTACAGTTTACAGTTTACAGTTTTCATTTTTCAGTTTACTGTTTACAGTTAACAGTTTTCTGTTTTTAGTTTTCAGTTTCAGTTCAATTATTTTTTTTCAGTTTTTAGTTTTGTTTTCTGTTTTCAGTTTACAGTTTACAGTTTATAGTTTACAGTTAACAGTTAACAGTTAACAGTTTACTTTTTTTAGTTTTCAGTTTCAGTTCAATTTTTTTTTTTCAGTTTTTAGTTTTGTTTAAAGTTAACAGTTTTCAGTTTTTGGTTTTCTGTTATCTGTTTTCGGTTTTCAGTTTATCAGTTTTCTGTTTTCAGTTTTCAGTTTTCAGTTTTCAATTATTTATCAGTTTTCAGTTTTCAGTTTTCAGTTTTCAGTTTTCAGTTTTCAGTTTTCAGTTTACAGTTTACAGTTTACAGTTTACAGTTTTGAGTTTTCAGTTTTCAGTTTACAGTTTACAGTTTACAGTTAACAGTTAACAGTTTTCTATTTTAAGTTTTCAGTTTCAGTTAAATTTTTTTTTTTTCAGTTTTTAGTTTTGTTTTAAGTTAACAGTTTTCAGTTTTTGGTTTTCTGTTATCTGTTTTCGGTTTTCAGTTTATCAGTTTTCTGTTTTCAGTTTTCAGTTTTCAATTATTTATCAGTTTTCAGTTTTGAGTTTTCAGTTTACAGTTTACAGTTTACAGTTTACAGTTTACAGCTTTCAGATTTCAGTTTTCAGTTAACAGTTTACAGTTTATAGTTTACAGTTAACAGTTAACAGTTTTCTATTTTAGTTTTCAGTTTCAGTTCAATTATTTTTTTTAATGTTTTTAGTTTTGTTTAAAGTTAACAGTTTTCAGTTTTCAGTTTTCAGTTTACAGTTAACAGTTTTCAGATTTCAGTTTACTGTTATCTGTGATCTGTTTTCGGTTTTCAGTTTTCAGTTTTCAGTTTTCAGTTTTCAGTTTTCAGTTTTCAATTATTTTACAGTTTTCAGTTTTCAGTTTTCAGTTTTCAGTTTACAGTTTACAGTTTACAGTTTACAGTTTACAGTTTACAGTTTACAGTTTACAGTTTACAGTTTACAGTTTACAGTTTTCATTTTTCAGTTAACTGTTTACAGTTTACAGTTTACAGTTTTGTTTTTAGTTTTCAGTTTCAGTTCAATTTTTTTTTTTTCAGTTTTTAGTTTTGTTTTCTGTTTTCAGTTTTTGGTTTTCAGTTATCAGTTTTCAGTTTTTGGTTTTCTGTTATCTGTTTTCTGTTGTCAGTTTTCAGTTTTCTGTTTTCATTTTTCAGTTTACTGTTATCTGTTATCTGTTTTCGGTTTTCAGTTTATCAGTTTTCAGTTTTCAGTTTACAGTTTACAGTTTACAGTTTACAGTTAACAGTTTTAAGTTTACAGTTTACAGTTTTCTGTTTTTAGTTTTCAGTTTCAGTTCAATTTTTTTTTTTTCAGTTTTTAATTTTGTTTTCTGTTTTCAGTTTTTGGTTTTCAGTTTTCAGTTTTCAGTTTTCAGTTTTCAGTTTTTGGTTTTCTGTTATCTGTTTTCTGTTGTCAGTTTTCAGTTTTTTTTTTCAGTTAACTGTTTACAGTTTACAGTTTTCTGTTTTTAGTTTTCAGTTTCAGTTCAATTATTTTTTTTCAGTTTTTAGTTTTGTTTTCTGTTTTCAGTTTTTGGTTTTCAGTTTTCAGTTTTCAGTTTTTGGTTTTCTGTTATCTGTTTTCTGTTGTCAGTTTTCAGTTTTCTGTTTTCATTTTTCAGTTTACTGTTATCTGTTATCTGTTTTCGGTTTTCAGTTTATCAGTTTTCAGTTTTCAGTTTACAGTTTACAGTTTACAGTTTACAGTTAACAGTTTTAAGTTTACAGTTTACAGTTTACAGTTTTCTGTTTTTAGTTTTCAGTTTCAGTTCAATTATTTTTTTTTCAGTTTTTAATTTTGTTTTCTGTTTTCAGTTTTCAGTTTTCAGTTTTTGGTTTTCTGTTATCTGTTTTCTGTTGTCAGTTTTCAGTTTTTTTTTTCAGTTAACTGTTTACAGTTTACAGTTTTCTGTTTTTAGTTTTCAGTTTCAGTTCAATTATTTTTTTTTCAGTTTTTAGTTTTGTTTTCTGTTTTCAGTTTTCAGTTTCTAGTTTACAGTGTACAGTTTTCAGTTTTCAGTCAACAGTTAACAGTTTACAGTTTTCAGTGTACAGTTTTCAGTTTTCTGTTAACTGTTATCGGTTTTCTGTTTTCAGTTTTTAGTCTTCAGTTTTCTGTTATCTGTTTTCAGAGTTCAGTTTTCAGTTTTGAGTATTCAGTTAAAAGTTTACAGTTTATAGTTTATAGTTTACGGTTTACAGTTAACAGTTTTCAGTTTACAGTTTTCAGTTTTCAGTTTTCAGTTTTCAATTATTTTTCAGTTTTCAGTTTTCAGTTTTCAGTTTATCAGTTTTCAGTTTACAGTTTAAAGTTAACAGTTTACAGTTTTCTGTTTTCAGTTTTTAACTATTTTTCAGTTTTCAGTTTTCAGTTTTCAGCTTACAGATTACAGTTTACAGTTTTCTATCTGTTTTCAGTTTTCAGTATTTAGTTAAAAGTTAACAGTTTACAGTTAACAGTTAACAGTTTACAGTTTTCAGTTTTCAGTTTACAGTTTACATTTAACAGTTAACAGTTAACAGTTTTCAGTTTTGAATTATTTTTCAGTTTTCAGTTTTCAGTTTTCAGTTTTCAGTTTTCAGTTTTCAGTTTATCAGTTTTCAGTTTACAGTTTAAAGTTAACAGTTAACAGTTTTCTGTTTTCAGTTTTTAACTTTTTTTCAGTTTTCAGTTTTCAGTTTTCAGCTTAAAGATTACAGTTTACAGTTTACAGTTTTCTATTTGTTTTCAGTTTTCAGTATTTAGTAAAAAGTTAACAGTTTTCAGTATTCAGTTAAAAGTTTACAGTTTACAGTTTATAGTTTACAGTTTACAGTTTACAGTTTACAGTTAACAGTTAACAGTTTTCAGTTTTCAGTTTTCAGTTATATTTTTTTCGGTTTTTTTCGGTTAGTTTTCAGTTTTCGGTTTCCTGTTATCTGTTTTCTGTGTTTAGTTTTCAGTTTTCTGTTTTCATTTGTCTGTTTTCTGTTTTCAGTTTTCTGTTTCCAGTTTCCAGTTTCCAGTTTACAGTTAACGGTTTTCTGTTATCTGTTTTCTGTTGTCAGTTTTCAGTTTTCTGTTTTCATTTGTCTGTTTTCTGTTTTCAGTTTTTAGTTTCCAGTTTCCAGTTCACAGTTAACAGTTTTCTGTTTTCAGTTTTCAGTTTTCAATTATTTTTTTTTCAGTTTTCAGTTTTCAGTTTTCAGTTTTAAGTTTTTTGTTTTCAGTTTACAGTTTTCTGTTTTCAGATTTCAGTTATTTTTCAGTTTTCAGTTTTCAGTTTTCAGCTTACAGATTACAGTTTACAGTTTACAGTTTACACTTCACAGTTTTCAGTTTATCAGTTTTCAGTTTTCAGTTTTCTGTTATCTGTTTTCAGGGTTCAGTTTTCAGTTTACAGTACTCAGTTAAAAGTTTACAGTTTTCAGTTTTCGGTTTTCAGTTTTCAGTTTTCAGTTTTTGGTTTCCTGTTATCTGTTTTCTGTTGTCAGTTTTCTGTTATCTGTTATCTGTTATTTGTTTTCGGTTTTCGGTTTTCAGTTTATCAGTTTTCAGTTTTCAGTTTAATGTTATCTGTTTTCAGGGTTCAGTTTTCAGTTTTCAGTACTCAGTTAAAAGATTACAGTTTTCAGTTTTCGGTTTTCAGTTTTCAGTTTTCGGTTTCCTGTTATCTGTTTTCAGGGTTCAGTTTTCAGTTTACAGTACTCAGTTAAAAGTTTACAGTTTTCAGTTTTCGGTTTTCAGTTTTCAGTTTTCAGTTTTCGGTTTCCTGTTATCTGTTTTCTGTTGTCAGTTTTCAGTTTTCTGTTATCTGTTATCTGTTTTCGGTTTTCGGTTTTCGGTTTTCAGTTTATCAGTTTTCAGTTTTCAGTTTTCGGTTTCCTGTTATCTGTTTTCTGTTGTCAGTTTTCAGTTTTTAGTTTTCAGTTTTCGGTTTCCTGTTTTCAGATTTCAGCTTACAGGTTACAGTTTTAAGTTTACAGTTTTCAATTTTCTGTTAACTGTTATCGGTTTTCTGTTTTATGTTTTCTATTTTCAGTTTTCTGTTTTCTCTTTTCAGTTTGCAGTTTCCAGTTAACAGTTAACAGTTAACAGTTTTCAGTGTACAGTTTTCAGTTTTCTGTTAACTGTTAACTGTTATCGGTTTACAGTTTTCAATTTTCTGTTAACTGTTATCAGTTTTCTGTTTTATGTTTTCATTTTTCAGTTTTTTGTTTTCAGTTTTCAGTTGTCTTTACAGATTACAGTTTACAGTTTACAGTTTACACTTTACAGTTTTCAGTTTACAGTTTTCAGTGTACAGTTTTCAGTTTTCAGTTTACAGTTTTCGGTTTTCAGTTTTCTGTTAACTGTTATCAGTTTTCTGTTTTCAGTTTTCAGTTTTCTGTTATCTGTTATCTGTTATCTGTTTTCGGTTTTCAGTTTATCAGTTTTCAGTTTCTGTTATCTGTTTTCAGAGTTCAGTTTTCAGTTTTCAGTATTCAGTTAAAAGTTTACAGTTTTCAGTTTTCAGTTTTCAGTTTTCGGTTTTCTGTTATCTGTTTACTGTTGTCAGTTTTCAGTTTTCTGTTTTCATTTTTCAGTTTCTGTTCTCTGTTTTCTGATTTCAGTTTTCAGTTTTCAGCTTACAGATTACAGTTTACAGTTTACAGTTTACACTTTACAGTATTCAGTTTACAGTTTACACTTTACAGTTTTCAGTTTTTGGTTTCCTGTTATCTGTTTTCTGTTGTCAGTTTTCGGTTTCCTGTTATCTGTTTTCTGTTGTCAGTTTTCAGTTTTTTGTTTTCTGTTTTCAGTTTTATGTTTACAGATTACAGTTTACAGTATACAGTTTACACTTTACAGTTTTCAGTTGACAGTTTACAGTTTACACTTACAGTTTTCAGTTTCCAGTTTTCAGTTTTCAGTTTTCAGTTTTCGGTATTCTGTTATTTGTTTTCTGTTGTCAGTTATCAGTTTCCAGTTTACAGTTTACAGTTTTCAGTTTTCAGTTTTCAGTTTTCAGTTTTCAGTTTTCAGCTTACAGATTACAGTTTACAGTTTACAGTTTACACTTTACAGTTTTCAGTTTACAGTTTACACTTTACAATTTTCAATTTCCAGTTTTCAGTTTTCAGTTTTCAGTTTTCAGTTTCTGTTTTCAGTTTTCGGTTTTCGGTTTTCTGTTATCTGTTTTGTGTTGTCAGTTTTCTGTTTTCTGTTTTCATTTTTCAGTTTTCTGTTTTCTGTTTTTTGTTTTGAGTTTTCAGTTTTCAGCTTACAGATTACAGTTTACAGTTTACAGTTTACACTTTACAGTATTCAGTTTGCAGTTTACACTTTACAGTTTTCAGTTTTTGGTTTCCTGTTATCTGTTTTCTGTTGTCAGTTTTCGGTTTCCTGTTATCTGTTTTCTGTTGTCAGTTTTCAGTTTTTTGTTTTCTGTTTTCAGTTTTATGTTTACAGATTACAGTTTACAGTATACAGTTTACACTTTACAGTTTTCAGTTGACAGTTTACAGTTTACACTTACAGTTTTCAGTTTCCAGTTTTCAGTTTTCAGTTTTCAGTTTTCGGTATTCTGTTATTTGTTTTCTGTTGTCAGTTATCAGTTTCTAGTTTACAGTTTACAGTTTTCAGTTTTCAGTTTTCAGTTTTCAGCTTACAGATTACAGTTTACAGTTTACAGTTTACACTTTACAGTTTTCAGTTTACAGTTTACACTTTACAATTTTCAATTTCCAGTTTTCAGTTTTCAGTTTTCAGTTTTCAGTTTCTGTTTTCAGTTTTCGGTTTTCGGTTTTCTGTTATCTGTTTTGTGTTGTCAGTTTTCTGTTTTCTGTTTTCATTTTTCAGTTTTCTGTTTTCTGTTTTTTGTTTTGAGTTTTCAGTTTTCAGCTTACAGATTACAGTTTACAGTTTACAGTTTTCAGTTTACAGTTTACAGTTTACAGTTTTCAGTTTACAGTTTACAGTTTACAGTTTACAGTTTACAGTTTACAGTTTACAGTTTACAGTTTTCAGTTTTCAGTTTTCGGTTTCCTGTTATCTGTTTTCTGTTGTCAGTTTTCAGTTTTCAGTTTTAAGTTTTAAGTTTTTTGTTTTCAGTTTACAGTTTTCTGTTTTCAGTTTTCAGTTATTTTTCAGTTTTCAGTTTTCAGTTTTCAGCTTACAAATTACAGTTTACAGTTTACAGTTTACAGTTTACAGTTTACACTTTACACTTTACAGTTTTCAGTTTACAGTTTTCGGTTTTCTGTTATGTGTTTTCTGTTGTCCATTTTCAGTTTTCTGTTTTAATTTTTCAGTTTTTTGTTTTCTGTTTACAGTTTACAGTTAACAGTTTACAGTTTACAGTTAACAGTTTACAGTTTACAGTTTACAGTTTTCAGTTTTCAGTTTTCAGTTTTCAGTTTTCAGTTTTCAGTTTTCAGCTTACAGATTACAGTTTACAGTTTACAGTTTTCGGTTTCCTGTTATCTGTTATCTGTTGTCAGTTTTCAGTTTTCAGTTTTAAGTTTTTTGTTTTCAGTTTACAGTTTTCAGTTTTCAGTATTCAGTTAAAAGTTTACAGTTAACAGTTTACAGTTTATAGTTTATAGTTAACAGTTGAAAGTTAACAGTTTTCTGTTTTCAGTTTTCAGTTTTTTTTTTTTTTCTCTTTTCAGTTTTCAGCTTTTAGTTTTCTGTTTTTTGTTTTCAGTTAACAGTTAACAGTTTTGTGTTTTCAGTTTTCAGTTTACAGTTTATCAGTTTTCAGTTTACAGTTTATAGTTTACAGTTAACAGTTAACAGTTAACAGTTTTCAGTTTTCAGTTTTCAGTTTACAGTTTTCAGTTTTCAGTTTTCAGTTTTCAGTTTTCAGTTTTCAGTTTATCAGTTTTCAGTTTACAGTTTAAAGTTAACAGTTCACAGTTTTCTGTTTTCAGTTTTTAACTTTTTTTCAGTTTTCAGTTTTCAGTTTTCAGCTTAAAGATTACAGTTTACAGTTTACAGTTTTCTATTTGTTTTCAGTTTTCAGTATTTAGTTAAAAGTTAACAGTTTTCAGTATTCAGTTAAAAGTTTACAGTTTACAGTTTATAGTTTACAGTTTACAGTTTACAGTTTACAGTTAACAGTTAACAGTTTTCAGTTTTCAGTTTTCAGTTATATTTTTTTCGGTTTTTTTCGGTTAGTTTTCAGTTTTCGGTTTCCTGTTATCTGTTTTCTGTGTTTAGTTTTCAGTTTTCTGTTTTCATTTGTCTGTTTTCTGTTTTCAGTTTTCTGTTTCCAGTTTCCAGTTTCCAGTTTACAGTTAACGGTTTTCTGTTATCTGTTTTCTGTTGTCAGTTTTCAGTTTTCTGTTTTCATTTGTCTGTTTTCTGTTTTCAGTTTTTAGTTTCCAGTTTCCAGTTCACAGTTAACAGTTTTCTGTTTTCAGTTTTCAGTTTTCAATTATTTTTTTTTCAGTTTTCAGTTTTCAGTTTTCAGTTTTAAGTTTTTTGTTTTCAGTTTACAGTTTTCTGTTTTCAGATTTCAGTTATTTTTCAGTTTTCAGTTTTCAGTTTTCAGCTTACAGATTACAGTTTACAGTTTACAGTTTACACTTCACAGTTTTCAGTTTATCAGTTTTCAGTTTTCAGTTTTCTGTTATCTGTTTTCAGGGTTCAGTTTTCAGTTTACAGTACTCAGTTAAAAGTTTACAGTTTTCAGTTTTCGGTTTTCAGTTTTCAGTTTTCAGTTTTTGGTTTCCTGTTATCTGTTTTCTGTTGTCAGTTTTCAGTTTTCTGTTTTCATTTTTAGTTTTCTGTTTTCTGTTTTCTGTTTTCGGTTTTCGGTTTTCAGTTTCTAGTTTACAGTTTTCAGTGTACAGTTTTCAGTTTTCAGTATTCAGTTAAAAGTTTACAGTTTACAGTTTACAGTTAACAGTTAACAGTTAACAGTTAACAGTTTTCTTTTTTCAGTTTTCAGTTTACAGTTTTAGGTTTTCAGTTTTCTGTTTTCAGTTTTCAGTAAACAGTTTTCAAATATTTTTCATTTTTCAGTTTTCAGTTTAATGTTTACAGTTTTCAGTTTTCAGTTTTTACTGTTATCTGTTATCTGTTTTCATTTTATCAGTTTTCAGTTTTCAGTTTTCAGTTTTCAGTTTTCAGTTTTCAGTTTTCAGTTTTCGGTTTTCTGTTATCTGTTTTCATTTTTAGTTTTCTGTTTTCTGTTTTCTGTTTTCAGTTTTCAGTTTCTAGTTTACAGTGTACAGTTTTCAGTTTTCAGTTAACAGTTAACAGTTTACAGTTTTCAGTGTACAGTTTTCAGTTTTCAGTTTTCTGTTAACTGTTATCGGTTTTCTGTTTTCAGTTTTTAGTTTTCAGTTTTCTGTTATCTGTTATCTGTTTTCAGAGTTCAGTTTTCAGTTTTCAGTATTCAGTTAAAAGTTTACAGTTTACAGTTTACAGTTTATAGTTTACGGGTTACAGTTAACAGTTTTCAGTTTACAGTTTTCAGTTATAAGTTTACAGTTTACAGTTTATAGTTTACGGGTTACAGTTAACAGTTAACAGTTTTCAGTTTTCAGTTTTCAGTTTTCAGTTTTCAGGTTACTGTTATCTGTTATCTGTTTTCGGTTTTCAGTTTATCAGTTTTCAGTTTTCAGTTTTCAATTATTTTTCAGTTTTCAGTTTTCAGTTTTCAGTTTATCAGTTTTCAGTTTACAGTTTAAAGTTTACAGTTTACAGTTTACAGTTTACAGTTTTCAGTTTTCAGTTTTCAGTTTACAGTTTACAGTTTACAGTTTACAGTTTATAGTTTACAGTTAACAGTTTTCTATTTTTAGTTTTCAGTTTCAGTTCAATTTTTTTTTTTTCAGTTTTTAGTTTTGTTTAAAATTAACAGTTTTCAGTTTTTGGTTTTCTGTTATCTGTTTTCGGTTTTCAGTTTATCAGTTTTCTGTTTTCAGTTTTCAGATTTCAGTTTTCAATTTTCAATTATTTATCAGTTTTCAGTTTTCAGTTTACAGTTTACAGTTTACAGTTTACAGTTTACAGTTTACAGTTTTCAGTTTTCAGTTTTCAGTTTACAGTTTACAGTTTATAGTTTACAGTTAACAGTTAACAGTTTTCTATTTTTAGTTTTCAGTTTCAGTTCAATTTTTTTTTTTCAGTTTTCAGTTTACAGTTAACAGTTTTCAGATTTCAGTTTACTGTTATCTGTTATCTATTTTCGGTTTTCAGTTTTCAGTTTTCAGTTTTCAATTATTTTACAGTTTTCAGTTTAATGTTTACAGTTTTCAGTTTTCAGTTTTTACTGTTATCTGTAATCTGTTTCCATTTTATCAGTTTTCAGTTTTCAGTTTTCAGTTTTCAGTTTTCAGTTTTCAGTTTTCAGTTTTCAGTTTTCAGTTTTCAGTTTTCAGTTTTCGGTTTTCTGTTATCTGTTTTCTGTTGTCAGTTTTCAGTTTTCTGTTTTCATTTTTAGTTTTCTGTTTTCTGTTTTCTGTTTTCAGTTTTCAGTTTCTAGTTTACAGTGTACAGTTTTCAGTTTTCAGTTAACAGTTAACAGTTAACAGTTTTCAGTGTACAGTTTTCAGTTTTCAGTTTTCTGTTAACTGTTATCGGTTTTCTGTTTTCAGTTTTTAGTTTTCAGTTTTCTGTTATCTGTTATCTGTTTTCAGAGTTCAGTTTTCAGTTTTGAGTATTCAGTTAAAAGTTTACAGTTTTCAGTTTTCAATTATTTTTCAGTTTTCAGTTTTCAGTTTATCAGTTTTCAGTTTACAGTTTAAAGTTAACAGTTCACAGTTTTCTGTTTTCAGTTTTAAACTATTTTTCAGTTTTCAGTTTTCAGTTTTCAGCTTACAGATTACAGTTTACAGTTTTCTATCTGTTTTCAGTTTTCAGTATTTAGTTAAAAGTTAACAGTTAACAGTTAACAGTTAACAGTTTTCAGTTTTCAGTTTTCAGTTTTCAGTTTACAGTTTACAGTTTTCAAATATTTTTAAGTTTTCAGTTTTCAGTTTTCAGCTTACAGATTACAGTTTACAGTTTACAGTTTACAGTTTTCTATCTGTTTTCAGTTTTCAGTATTCAGTTAAAAGTTAACAGTTTACAGTTTTCAGTATTCAGTTAAAAGTTTACAGTTTACAGTTTACAGTTTACAGTTAACAGTTAACAGTTTTCAGTTTTCAGTTTTCAGTTTTCAGTTTTTGGTTTTCTGTTATCTGTTTTCTGTTGTCAGTTTTCAGTTTTCTGTTTTCATTTTTAGTTTTCTGTTTTCTGTTTTCTGTTTTCGGTTTTCGGTTTTCAGTTTCTAGTTTACAGTTTTCAGTGTACAGTTTTCAGTTTTCAGTATTCAGTTAAAAGTTTACAGTTTACAGTTTACAGTTAACAGTTAACAGTTAACAGTTAACAGTTTTCTTTTTTCAGTTTTCAGTTTTCTGTTTTCAGTTTTCAGTAAACAGTTTTCAAATATTTTTCATTTTTCAGTTTTCAGTTTAATGTTTACAGTTTTCAGTTTTCAGTTTTTACTGTTATCTGTTATCTGTTTTCATTTTATCAGTTTTCAGTTTTCAGTTTTCAGTTTTCAGTTTTCAGTTTTCAGTTTTCAGTTTTCAGTTTTCAGTTTTCGGTTTTCTGTTATCTGTTTTCATTTTTAGTTTTCTGTTTTCTGTTTTCTGTTTTCAGTTTTCAGTTTCTAGTTTACAGTGTACAGTTTTCAGTTTTCAGTTAACAGTTAACAGTTTACAGTTTTCAGTGTACAGTTTTCAGTTTTCAGTTTTCTGTTAACTGTTATCGGTTTTCTGTTTTCAGTTTTTAGTTTTCAGTTTTCTGTTATCTGTTATCTGTTTTCAGAGTTCAGTTTTCAGTTTTCAGTATTCAGTTAAAAGTTTACAGTTTACAGTTTACAGTTTATAGTTTACGGGTTACAGTTAACAGTTTTCAGTTTACAGTTTTCAGTTTTCAGTTTTCAGTTTTCAGTTTACTGTTATCTGTTATCTGTTTTCGGTTTTCAGTTTATCAGTTTTCAGTTTTCAGTTTTCAGTTTTCAATTATTTTTCAGTTTTCAGTTTTCAGTTTTCAGTTTTCAGTGTACAGTTTTCAGTTTTCAGTTAACTGTTATCGGTTTTCTGTTTTCAGTTTTTAGTTTTCAGTTTTCTGTTATCTGTTATCTGTTATTTGTTATCTGTTATCTGTTATCTGTTTTCAGAGTTCAGTTTTCAGTTTTCAGTATTCAGTTATAAGTTTACAGTTTACAGTTTATAGTTTACGGGTTACAGTTAACAGTTAACAGTTTTCAGTTTTCAGTTTTCAGTTTTCAGTTTTCAGGTTACTGTTATCTGTTATCTGTTTTCGGTTTTCAGTTAATCAGTTTTCAGTTTTCAGTTATCAATTATTTTTCAGTTTTCAGTTTTCAGTTTTCAGTTTATCAGTTTTCAGTTTACAGTTTAAAGTTTACTGTTTACAGTTTACAGTTTTCAGTTTTCAGTTTTCAGTTTACAGTTTACAGTTTACAGTTTACAGTTTACAGTTTACAGTTTATAGTTTACAGTTAACAGTTAACAGTTTTCTATTTTTAGTTTTCAGTTTCAGTTCAATTATTTTTTTTTCAGTTTTAAGTTTTGTTTAAAGTTAACAGTTTTCAGTTTTTGGTTTTCTGTTATCTGTTTTCGGTTTTCAGTTTATCAGTTTTCTGTTTTCAGTTTTCAGATTTCAGTTTTCAATTTTCAATTATTTATCAGTTTTCAGTTTTCAGTTTTCAGTTTACAGTTTACAGTTTACAGTTTACAGTTTACAGTTTACAGTTTACAGTTTTCAGTTTTCAGTTTACAGTTTACAGTTTATAGTTTACAGTTAACAGTTAACAGTTTTCTATTTTTAGTTTTCAGTTTCAGTTCAATTTTTTTTTTTTCAGTTTTTAGTTTTGTTTAAAGTTAACAGTTTTCAGTTTTCAGTTTTCAGTTTACAGTTAACAGTTTTCAGATTTCAGTTTACTGTTATCTGTTATCTGTTTTCGGTTTTCAGTTTTCAGTTTTCAGTTTTCAATTATTTTACAGTTTTCAGTTTAATGTTTACAGTTTTCAGTTTTCAGTTTTTACTGTTATCTGTTATCTGTTTCCATTTTATCAGTTTTCAGTTTTCAGTTTTCAGTTTTCAGTTTTCAGTTTTCAGTTTTCAGTTTTCAGTTTTCAGTTTTCAGTTTTCAGTTTTCAGTTTTCAGTTTTCAGTTTTCAGTTTTCAGTTTTCAGTTTTCAGTTTTCGGTTTTCTGTTATCTGTTTTCTGTTCTCAGTTTTCAGTTTTCTGTTTTCATTTTTAGTTTTCTGTATTCTGTTTTCTGTTTTCAGTTTTCAGTTTCTAGTTTACAGTGTACAGTTTTCAGTTTTCAGTTAACAGTTAACAGTTTACAGTTTTCAGTGTACAGTTTTCAGTTTTCAGTTTTCTGTTAACTGTTATCGGTTTTCTGTTTTCAGTTTTTAGTTTTCAGTTTTCTGTTATCTGTTATCTGTTATCTGTTTTCAGAGTTCAGTTTTCAGTTTTGAGTATTCAGTTAAAAGTTTACAGTGTACAGTTTTCAGTTTTCAGTTAACAGTTAACAGTTTACAGTTTTCAGTGTACAGTTTTCAGTTTTCAGTTTTCTGTTAACTGTTATCGGTTTTCTGTTTTCAGTTTTTAGTTTTCAGTTTTCTGTTATCTGTTATCTGTTATCTGTTTTCAGAGTTCAGTTTTCAGTTTTGAGTATTCAGTTAAAAGTTTACAGTTTTCAGTTTTCAATTATTTTTCAGTTTTCAGTTTTCAGTTTATCAGTTTTCAGTTTACAGTTTAAAGTTAACAGTTCACAGTTTTCTGTTTTCAGTTTTAAACTATTTTTCAGTTTTCAGTTTTCAGTTTTCAGCTTACAGATTACAGTTTACAGTTTTCTATCTGTTTTCAGTTTTCAGTATTTAGTTAAAAGTTAACAGTTTACAGTTAACAGTTAACAGTTTTCAGTTTTCAGTTTTCAGTTTTCAGTTTTCAGTTTACAGTTTACAGTTTTCAAATATTTTTAAGTTTTCAGTTTTCAGTTTTCAGCTTACAGATTACAGTTTACAGTTTACAGTTTACAGTTTTCTATCTGTTTTCAGTTTTCAGTATTCAGTTAAAAGTTAACAGTTTACAGTTTTCAGTATTCAGTTAAAAGTTTACAGTTTACAGTTTACAGTTTACAGTTAACAGTTAACAGTTAACAGTTAACAGTTTACAGTTTACAGTTTTCAGTTTTCAGTTTACAGTTTTCAGTTTTCAGTAAACAGTTTTCAAATATTTTTCATTTTTCAGTTTTCAGTTTAATGGTTACAGTTTTCAGTTTTCAGTTCTTACTGTTATCTGTTATCTGTTTTCATTTTATCAGTTTTCAGTTTTCAGTTTTCAGTTTTCAGTTTTCAGTTTTCAGTTTTCAGTTTTCAGTTTTCGGTTTTCTGTTATCTGTTTTCTGTTGTCAGTTTTCAGTTTTCTGTTTTCATTTTTAGTTTTCTGTTTTCTGTTTTCTGTTTTCGGTTTTCAGTTTCTAGTTTACAGTTTTCAGTGTACAGTTTTCA
Source organism: Lobophora halterata (assembly GCA_932526365.1). Classification (NCBI taxonomy): domain Eukaryota; kingdom Metazoa; phylum Arthropoda; class Insecta; order Lepidoptera; family Geometridae; genus Lobophora; species Lobophora halterata. The sequence goes on along the minus strand of OW052004.1, from coordinate 12,642,190 downwards.
GTTTTCAGTTTTCAGTTTTCTGTTAACTGTTATCGGTTTTCTGTTTTCAGTTTTTAGTTTTCAGTTTTCTGTTATCTGTTTTCAGAGTTCAGTTTTCAGTTTTCAGTATTCAGTTAAAAGTTTACAGTTTACAGTTTACAGTTTATAGTTTACGGGTTACAGTTAACAGTTTTCAGTTTACAGTTTTCAATTTTCAGTTTTCAGTTTTCAGTTTAATGTTATCTGTTATCTGTTTTCGGTTTTCAGTTTATCAGTTTATCAGTTTTCAGTTTTCAGTTTTCAGTTTTCAGTGTACAGTTTTCAGTTTTCAGTTAACTGTTATCGGTTTTCTGTTTTCAGTTTTTAGTTTTCAGTTTTCTGTTATCTGTTATCTGTTATTTGTTATCTGTTATCTGTTATCTGTTTTCAGAGTTCAGTTTTCAGTTTTCAGTATTCAGTTATAAGTTTACAGTTTATAGTTTACGGGTTACAGTTAACAGTTAACAGTTTTCAGTTTTCAGTTTTCAGTTTTCAGTTTTCAGGTTACTGTTATCTGTTATCTGTTTTCGGTTTTCAGTTTATCAGTTTTCAGTTTTCAGTTTTCAATTATTTTTCAGTTTTCAGTTTTCAGTTTATCAGTTTTCAGTTTACAGTTTAAAGTTTACAGTTTACAGTTTACAGTTTACAGTTTTCAGTTTTCAGTTTACAGTTTACAGTTTACAGTTTACAGTTTACAGTTTACAGTTTACAGTTTACAGTTTATAGTTTACAGTTAACAGTTAACAGTTTTCTATTTTTAGTTTTCAGTTTCAGTTCAATTATTTTTTTTTCAGTTTTTAGTTTTGTTTAAAGTTAACAGTTTTCAGTTTTTGGTTTTCTGTTATCTGTTTTCGGTTTTCAGTTTATCAGTTTTCTGTTTTCAGTTTTCAGATTTCAGTTTTCAATTTTCAATTATTTATCAGTTTTCAGTTTTCAGTTTTCAGTTTTCAGTTTACAGTTTACAGTTTACAGTTTACAGTTTACAGTTTACAGTTTTCAGTTTTCAGTTTCAGTTCAATTATTTTTTTTCAGTTTTTAGTTTTGTTTTCTGTTTTCAGTTTACAGTTTACAGTTTATAGTTTACAGTTAACAGTTAACAGTTAACAGTTTACTTTTTTTAGTTTTCAGTTTCAGTTCAATTTTTTTTTTTCAGTTTTTAGTTTTGTTTAAAGTTAACAGTTTTCAGTTTTTGGTTTTCTGTTATCTGTTTTCGGTTTTCAGTTTATCAGTTTTCTGTTTTCAGTTTTCAGTTTTCAGTTTTCAATTATTTATCAGTTTTCAGTTTTCAGTTTTCAGTTTTCAGTTTTCAGTTTTCAGTTTACAGTTTACAGTTTACAGTTTACAGTTTTGAGTTTTCAGTTTTCAGTTTACAGTTTACAGTTTACAGTTAACAGTTAACAGTTTTCTATTTTAAGTTTTCAGTTTCAGTTAAATTTTTTTTTTTTCAGTTTTTAGTTTTGTTTTAAGTTAACAGTTTTCAGTTTTTGGTTTTCTGTTATCTGTTTTCGGTTTTCAGTTTATCAGTTTTCTGTTTTCAGTTTTCAGTTTTCAATTATTTATCAGTTTTCAGTTTTGAGTTTTCAGTTTACAGTTTACAGTTTACAGTTTACAGTTTACAGCTTTCAGATTTCAGTTTTCAGTTAACAGTTTACAGTTTATAGTTTACAGTTAACAGTTAACAGTTTTCTATTTTAGTTTTCAGTTTCAGTTCAATTATTTTTTTTAATGTTTTTAGTTTTGTTTAAAGTTAACAGTTTTCAGTTTTCAGTTTTCAGTTTACAGTTAACAGTTTTCAGATTTCAGTTTACTGTTATCTGTGATCTGTTTTCGGTTTTCAGTTTTCAGTTTTCAGTTTTCAGTTTTCAGTTTTCAGTTTTCAGTTTTCAGTTTTCGGTTTCCTGTTATCTGTTTTCTGTTGTCAGTTTTCAGTTTTTAGTTTTCAGTTTACAGTTTACAGTTTACAGTTAACAGTTAACAGTTTTCAGTTTTCAGTTTTCAGTTATATTTTTTTCGGTTTTTTTCGGTTAGTTTTCAGTTTTCGGTTTCCTGTTATCTGTTTTCTGTGTTTAGTTTTCAGTTTTCTGTTTTCATTTGTCTGTTTTCTGTTTTCAGTTTTCTGTTTCCAGTTTCCAGTTTCCAGTTTACAGTTAACGGTTTTCTGTTATCTGTTTTCTGTTGTCAGTTTTCAGTTTTCTGTTTTCATTTGTCTGTTTTCTGTTTTCAGTTTTTAGTTTCCAGTTTCCAGTTCACAGTTAACAGTTTTCTGTTTTCAGTTTTCAGTTTTCAATTATTTTTTTTTCAGTTTTCAGTTTTCAGTTTTCAGTTTTAAGTTTTTTGTTTTCAGTTTACAGTTTTCTGTTTTCAGATTTCAGTTATTTTTCAGTTTTCAGTTTTCAGTTTTCAGCTTACAGATTACAGTTTACAGTTTACAGTTTACACTTCACAGTTTTCAGTTTATCAGTTTTCAGTTTTCAGTTTTCTGTTATCTGTTTTCAGGGTTCAGTTTTCAGTTTACAGTACTCAGTTAAAAGTTTACAGTTTTCAGTTTTCGGTTTTCAGTTTTCAGTTTTCAGTTTTTGGTTTCCTGTTATCTGTTTTCTGTTGTCAGTTTTCAGTTTTCTGTTTTCATTTTTAGTTTTCTGTTTTCTGTTTTCTGTTTTCGGTTTTCGGTTTTCAGTTTCTAGTTTACAGTTTTCAGTGTACAGTTTTCAGTTTTCAGTATTCAGTTAAAAGTTTACAGTTTACAGTTAACAGTTAACAGTTAACAGTTAACAGTTTTCTTTTTTCAGTTTTCAGTTTACAGTTTTAGGTTTTCAGTTTTCTGTTTTCAGTTTTCAGTAAACAGTTTTCAAATATTTTTCATTTTTCAGTTTTCAGTTTAATGTTTACAGTTTTCAGTTTTCAGTTTTTACTGTTATCTGTTATCTGTTTTCATTTTATCAGTTTTCAGTTTTCAGTTTTCAGTTTTCAGTTTTCAGTTTTCAGTTTTCAGTTTTCGGTTTTCTGTTATCTGTTTTCATTTTTAGTTTTCTGTTTTCTGTTTTCTGTTTTCAGTTTTCAGTTTCTAGTTTACAGTGTACAGTTTTCAGTTTTCAGTTAACAGTTAACAGTTTACAGTTTTCAGTGTACAGTTTTCAGTTTTCAGTTTTCTGTTAACTGTTATCGGTTTTCTGTTTTCAGTTTTTAGTTTTCAGTTTTCTGTTATCTGTTATCTGTTTTCAGAGTTCAGTTTTCAGTTTTCAGTATTCAGTTAAAAGTTTACAGTTTACAGTTTACAGTTTATAGTTTACGGGTTACAGTTAACAGTTTTCAGTTTACAGTTTTCAGTTATAAGTTTACAGTTTACAGTTTATAGTTTACGGGTTACAGTTAACAGTTAACAGTTTTCAGTTTTCAGTTTTCAGTTTTCAGTTTTCAGGTTACTGTTATCTGTTATCTGTTTTCGGTTTTCAGTTTATCAGTTTTCAGTTTTCAGTTTTCAATTATTTTTCAGTTTTCAGTTTTCAGTTTTCAGTTTATCAGTTTTCAGTTTACAGTTTAAAGTTTACAGTTTACAGTTTACAGTTTACAGTTTTCAGTTTTCAGTTTTCAGTTTACAGTTTACAGTTTACAGTTTACAGTTTATAGTTTACAGTTAACAGTTTTCTATTTTTAGTTTTCAGTTTCAGTTCAATTTTTTTTTTTTCAGTTTTTAGTTTTGTTTAAAATTAACAGTTTTCAGTTTTTGGTTTTCTGTTATCTGTTTTCGGTTTTCAGTTTATCAGTTTTCTGTTTTCAGTTTTCAGATTTCAGTTTTCAATTTTCAATTATTTATCAGTTTTCAGTTTTCAGTTTACAGTTTACAGTTTACAGTTTACAGTTTACAGTTTACAGTTTTCAGTTTTCAGTTTTCAGTTTACAGTTTACAGTTTATAGTTTACAGTTAACAGTTAACAGTTTTCTATTTTTAGTTTTCAGTTTCAGTTCAATTTTTTTTTTTCAGTTTTCAGTTTACAGTTAACAGTTTTCAGATTTCAGTTTACTGTTATCTGTTATCTATTTTCGGTTTTCAGTTTTCAGTTTTCAGTTTTCAATTATTTTACAGTTTTCAGTTTAATGTTTACAGTTTTCAGTTTTCAGTTTTTACTGTTATCTGTAATCTGTTTCCATTTTATCAGTTTTCAGTTTTCAGTTTTCAGTTTTCAGTTTTCAGTTTTCAGTTTTCAGTTTTCAGTTTTCAGTTTTCAGTTTTCAGTTTTCAGTTTTCGGTTTTCTGTTATCTGTTTTCTGTTGTCAGTTTTCAGTTTTCTGTTTTCATTTTTAGTTTTCTGTTTTCTGTTTTCTGTTTTCAGTTTTCAGTTTCTAGTTTACAGTGTACAGTTTTCAGTTTTCAGTTAACAGTTAACAGTTAACAGTTTTCAGTGTACAGTTTTCAGTTTTCAGTTTTCTGTTAACTGTTATCGGTTTTCTGTTTTCAGTTTTTAGTTTTCAGTTTTCTGTTATCTGTTATCTGTTATCTGTTTTCAGAGTTCAGTTTTCAGTTTTGAGTATTCAGTTAAAAGTTTACAGTTTTCAGTTTTCAATTATTTTTCAGTTTTCAGTTTTCAGTTTATCAGTTTTCAGTTTACAGTTTAAAGTTAACAGTTCACAGTTTTCTGTTTTCAGTTTTAAACTATTTTTCAGTTTTCAGTTTTCAGTTTTCAGCTTACAGATTACAGTTTACAGTTTTCTATCTGTTTTCAGTTTTCAGTATTTAGTTAAAAGTTAACAGTTTACAGTTAACAGTTAACAGTTTTCAGTTTTCAGTTTTCAGTTTTCAGTTTACAGTTTACAGTTTTCAAATATTTTTAAGTTTTCAGTTTTCAGTTTTCAGCTTACAGATTACAGTTTACAGTTTACAGTTTACAGTTTTCTATCTGTTTTCAGTTTTCAGTATTCAGTTAAAAGTTAACAGTTTACAGTTTTCAGTATTCAGTTAAAAGTTTACAGTTTACAGTTTACAGTTTACAGTTAACAGTTAACAGTTTTCAGTTTTCAGTTTTCAGTTTTCAGTTTTTGGTTTTCTGTTATCTGTTTTCTGTTGTCAGTTTTCAGTTTTCTGTTTTCATTTTTAGTTTTCTGTTTTCTGTTTTCTGTTTTCGGTTTTCGGTTTTCAGTTTCTAGTTTACAGTTTTCAGTGTACAGTTTTCAGTTTTCAGTATTCAGTTAAAAGTTTACAGTTTACAGTTTACAGTTAACAGTTAACAGTTAACAGTTAACAGTTTTCTTTTTTCAGTTTTCAGTTTTCTGTTTTCAGTTTTCAGTAAACAGTTTTCAAATATTTTTCATTTTTCAGTTTTCAGTTTAATGTTTACAGTTTTCAGTTTTCAGTTTTTACTGTTATCTGTTATCTGTTTTCATTTTATCAGTTTTCAGTTTTCAGTTTTCAGTTTTCAGTTTTCAGTTTTCAGTTTTCAGTTTTCAGTTTTCAGTTTTCGGTTTTCTGTTATCTGTTTTCATTTTTAGTTTTCTGTTTTCTGTTTTCTGTTTTCAGTTTTCAGTTTCTAGTTTACAGTGTACAGTTTTCAGTTTTCAGTTAACAGTTAACAGTTTACAGTTTTCAGTGTACAGTTTTCAGTTTTCAGTTTTCTGTTAACTGTTATCGGTTTTCTGTTTTCAGTTTTTAGTTTTCAGTTTTCTGTTATCTGTTATCTGTTTTCAGAGTTCAGTTTTCAGTTTTCAGTATTCAGTTAAAAGTTTACAGTTTACAGTTTACAGTTTATAGTTTACGGGTTACAGTTAACAGTTTTCAGTTTACAGTTTTCAGTTTTCAGTTTTCAGTTTTCAGTTTACTGTTATCTGTTATCTGTTTTCGGTTTTCAGTTTATCAGTTTTCAGTTTTCAGTTTTCAGTTTTCAATTATTTTTCAGTTTTCAGTTTTCAGTTTTCAGTTTTCAGTGTACAGTTTTCAGTTTTCAGTTAACTGTTATCGGTTTTCTGTTTTCAGTTTTTAGTTTTCAGTTTTCTGTTATCTGTTATCTGTTATCTGTTATTTGTTATCTGTTATCTGTTATCTGTTTTCAGAGTTCAGTTTTCAGTTTTCAGTATTCAGTTATAAGTTTACAGTTTACAGTTTATAGTTTACGGGTTACAGTTAACAGTTAACAGTTTTCAGTTTTCAGTTTTCAGTTTTCAGTTTTCAGGTTACTGTTATCTGTTATCTGTTTTCGGTTTTCAGTTAATCAGTTTTCAGTTTTCAGTTATCAATTATTTTTCAGTTTTCAGTTTTCAGTTTTCAGTTTATCAGTTTTCAGTTTACAGTTTAAAGTTTACTGTTTACAGTTTACAGTTTTCAGTTTTCAGTTTTCAGTTTACAGTTTACAGTTTACAGTTTACAGTTTACAGTTTACAGTTTATAGTTTACAGTTAACAGTTAACAGTTTTCTATTTTTAGTTTTCAGTTTCAGTTCAATTATTTTTTTTTCAGTTTTAAGTTTTGTTTAAAGTTAACAGTTTTCAGTTTTTGGTTTTCTGTTATCTGTTTTCGGTTTTCAGTTTATCAGTTTTCTGTTTTCAGTTTTCAGATTTCAGTTTTCAATTTTCAATTATTTATCAGTTTTCAGTTTTCAGTTTTCAGTTTACAGTTTACAGTTTACAGTTTACAGTTTACAGTTTACAGTTTACAGTTTTCAGTTTTCAGTTTACAGTTTACAGTTTATAGTTTACAGTTAACAGTTAACAGTTTTCTATTTTTAGTTTTCAGTTTCAGTTCAATTTTTTTTTTTTCAGTTTTTAGTTTTGTTTAAAGTTAACAGTTTTCAGTTTTCAGTTTTCAGTTTACAGTTAACAGTTTTCAGATTTCAGTTTACTGTTATCTGTTATCTGTTTTCGGTTTTCAGTTTTCAGTTTTCAGTTTTCAATTATTTTACAGTTTTCAGTTTAATGTTTACAGTTTTCAGTTTTCAGTTTTTACTGTTATCTGTTATCTGTTTCCATTTTATCAGTTTTCAGTTTTCAGTTTTCAGTTTTCAGTTTTCAGTTTTCAGTTTTCAGTTTTCAGTTTTCAGTTTTCAGTTTTCAGTTTTCAGTTTTCAGTTTTCAGTTTTCAGTTTTCAGTTTTCAGTTTTCAGTTTTCGGTTTTCTGTTATCTGTTTTCTGTTCTCAGTTTTCAGTTTTCTGTTTTCATTTTTAGTTTTCTGTATTCTGTTTTCTGTTTTCAGTTTTCAGTTTCTAGTTTACAGTGTACAGTTTTCAGTTTTCAGTTAACAGTTAACAGTTTACAGTTTTCAGTGTACAGTTTTCAGTTTTCAGTTTTCTGTTAACTGTTATCGGTTTTCTGTTTTCAGTTTTTAGTTTTCAGTTTTCTGTTATCTGTTATCTGTTATCTGTTTTCAGAGTTCAGTTTTCAGTTTTGAGTATTCAGTTAAAAGTTTACAGTTTTCAGTTTTCAATTATTTTTCAGTTTTCAGTTTTCAGTTTATCAGTTTTCAGTTTACAGTTTAAAGTTAACAGTTCACAGTTTTCTGTTTTCAGTTTTAAACTATTTTTCAGTTTTCAGTTTTCAGTTTTCAGCTTACAGATTACAGTTTACAGTTTTCTATCTGTTTTCAGTTTTCAGTATTTAGTTAAAAGTTAACAGTTTACAGTTAACAGTTAACAGTTTTCAGTTTTCAGTTTTCAGTTTTCAGTTTTCAGTTTACAGTTTACAGTTTTCAAATATTTTTAAGTTTTCAGTTTTCAGTTTTCAGCTTACAGATTACAGTTTACAGTTTACAGTTTACAGTTTTCTATCTGTTTTCAGTTTTCAGTATTCAGTTAAAAGTTAACAGTTTACAGTTTTCAGTATTCAGTTAAAAGTTTACAGTTTACAGTTTACAGTTTACAGTTAACAGTTAACAGTTAACAGTTAACAGTTTACAGTTTACAGTTTTCAGTTTTCAGTTTACAGTTTTCAGTTTTCAGTAAACAGTTTTCAAATATTTTTCATTTTTCAGTTTTCAGTTTAATGGTTACAGTTTTCAGTTTTCAGTTCTTACTGTTATCTGTTATCTGTTTTCATTTTATCAGTTTTCAGTTTTCAGTTTTCAGTTTTCAGTTTTCAGTTTTCAGTTTTCAGTTTTCAGTTTTCGGTTTTCTGTTATCTGTTTTCTGTTGTCAGTTTTCAGTTTTCTGTTTTCATTTTTAGTTTTCTGTTTTCTGTTTTCTGTTTTCGGTTTTCAGTTTCTAGTTTACAGTTTTCAGTGTACAGTTTTCAGTTTTCAGTTTTCAGTTTTCTGTTAACTGTTATCGGTTTTCTGTTTTCAGTTTTTAGTTTTCAGTTTTCTGTTATCTGTTTTCAGAGTTCAGTTTTCAGTTTTCAGTATTCAGTTAAAAGTTTACAGTTTACAGTTTACAGTTTATAGTTTACGGGTTACAGTTAACAGTTTTCAGTTTACAGTTTTCAATTTTCAGTTTTCAGTTTTCAGTTTAATGTTATCTGTTATCTGTTTTCGGTTTTCAGTTTATCAGTTTATCAGTTTTCAGTTTTCAGTTTTCAGTTTTCAGTGTACAGTTTTCAGTTTTCAGTTAACTGTTATCGGTTTTCTGTTTTCAGTTTTTAGTTTTCAGTTTTCTGTTATCTGTTATCTGTTATTTGTTATCTGTTATCTGTTATCTGTTTTCAGAGTTCAGTTTTCAGTTTTCAGTATTCAGTTATAAGTTTACAGTTTATAGTTTACGGGTTACAGTTAACAGTTAACAGTTTTCAGTTTTCAGTTTTCAGTTTTCAGTTTTCAGGTTACTGTTATCTGTTATCTGTTTTCGGTTTTCAGTTTATCAGTTTTCAGTTTTCAGTTTTCAATTATTTTTCAGTTTTCAGTTTTCAGTTTTCAGTTTATCAGTTTTCAGTTTACAGTTTAAAGTTTACAGTTTACAGTTTACAGTTTACAGTTTTCAGTTTTCAGTTTACAGTTTACAGTTTACAGTTTACAGTTTACAGTTTACAGTTTACAGTTTACAGTTTACAGTTTATAGTTTACAGTTAACAGTTAACAGTTTTCTATTTTTAGTTTTCAGTTTCAGTTCAATTATTTTTTTTTCAGTTTTTAGTTTTGTTTAAAGTTAACAGTTTTCAGTTTTTGGTTTTCTGTTATCTGTTTTCGGTTTTCAGTTTATCAGTTTTCTGTTTTCAGTTTTCAGATTTCAGTTTTCAATTTTCAATTATTTATCAGTTTTCAGTTTTCAGTTTTCAGTTTTCAGTTTACAGTTTACAGTTTACAGTTTACAGTTTACAGTTTACAGTTTTCAGTTTTCAGTTTCAGTTCAATTATTTTTTTTCAGTTTTTAGTTTTGTTTTCTGTTTTCAGTTTACAGTTTACAGTTTATAGTTTACAGTTAACAGTTAACAGTTAACAGTTTACTTTTTTTAGTTTTCAGTTTCAGTTCAATTTTTTTTTTTCAGTTTTTAGTTTTGTTTAAAGTTAACAGTTTTCAGTTTTTGGTTTTCTGTTATCTGTTTTCGGTTTTCAGTTTATCAGTTTTCTGTTTTCAGTTTTCAGTTTTCAGTTTTCAATTATTTATCAGTTTTCAGTTTTCAGTTTTCAGTTTTCAGTTTTCAGTTTTCAGTTTACAGTTTACAGTTTACAGTTTACAGTTTACAGTTTTGAGTTTTCAGTTTTCAGTTTACAGTTTACAGTTTACAGTTAACAGTTAACAGTTTTCTATTTTAAGTTTTCAGTTTCAGTTAAATTTTTTTTTTTTCAGTTTTTAGTTTTGTTTTAAGTTAACAGTTTTCAGTTTTTGGTTTTCTGTTATCTGTTTTCGGTTTTCAGTTTATCAGTTTTCTGTTTTCAGTTTTCAGTTTTCAGTTTTCAATTATTTATCAGTTTTCAGTTTTGAGTTTTCAGTTTACAGTTTACAGTTTACAGTTTACAGTTTACAGCTTTCAGATTTCAGTTTTCAGTTAACAGTTTACAGTTTATAGTTTACAGTTAACAGTTAACAGTTTTCTATTTTAGTTTTCAGTTTCAGTTCAATTATTTTTTTTAATGTTTTTAGTTTTGTTTAAAGTTAACAGTTTTCAGTTTTCAGTTTTCAGTTTACAGTTAACAGTTTTCAGATTTCAGTTTACTGTTATCTGTGATCTGTTTTCGGTTTTCAGTTTTCAGTTTTCAGTTTTCAGTTTTCAGTTTTCAGTTTTCAATTATTTTACAGTTTTCAGTTTTCAGTTTTCAGTTTTCAGTTTTCAGTTTACAGTTTACAGTTTACAGTTTACAGTTTACAGTTTACAGTTTACAGTTTACAGTTTACAGTTTTCATTTTTCAGTTAACTGTTTACAGTTTACAGTTTACAGTTTTGTTTTTAGTTTTCAGTTTCAGTTCAATTTTTTTTTTTTCAGTTTTTAGTTTTGTTTTCTGTTTTCAGTTTTTGGTTTTCAGTTATCAGTTTTCAGTTTTTGGTTTTCTGTTATCTGTTTTCTGTTGTCAGTTTTCAGTTTTCTGTTTTCATTTTTCAGTTTACTGTTATCTGTTATCTGTTTTCGGTTTTCAGTTTATCAGTTTTCAGTTTTCAGTTTACAGTTTACAGTTTACAGTTTACAGTTTACAGTTAACAGTTTTAAGTTTACAGTTTACAGTTTTCTGTTTTTAGTTTTCAGTTTCAGTTCAATTTTTTTTTTTTCAGTTTTTAATTTTGTTTTCTGTTTTCAGTTTTTGGTTTTCAGTTTTCAGTTTTCAGTTTTCAGTTTTCAGTTTTTGGTTTTCTGTTATCTGTTTTCTGTTGTCAGTTTTCAGTTTTTTTTTTCAGTTAACTGTTTACAGTTTACAGTTTTCTGTTTTTAGTTTTCAGTTTCAGTTCAATTATTTTTTTTCAGTTTTTAGTTTTGTTTTCTGTTTTCAGTTTTTGGTTTTCAGTTTTCAGTTTTCAGTTTTTGGTTTTCTGTTATCTGTTTTCTGTTGTCAGTTTTCAGTTTTCTGTTTTCATTTTTCAGTTTACTGTTATCTGTTATCTGTTTTCGGTTTTCAGTTTATCAGTTTTCAGTTTTCAGTTTACAGTTTACAGTTTACAGTTTACAGTTAACAGTTTTAAGTTTACAGTTTACAGTTTACAGTTTTCTGTTTTTAGTTTTCAGTTTCAGTTCAATTATTTTTTTTTCAGTTTTTAATTTTGTTTTCTGTTTTCAGTTTTCAGTTTTCAGTTTTTGGTTTTCTGTTATCTGTTTTCTGTTGTCAGTTTTCAGTTTTTTTTTCAGTTAACTGTTTACAGTTTACAGTTTTCTGTTTTTAGTTTTCAGTTTCAGTTCAATTATTTTTTTTCAGTTTTTAGTTTTGTTTTCTGTTTTCAGTTTTCAGTTTCTAGTTTACAGTGTACAGTTTTCAGTTTTCAGTCAACAGTTAACAGTTTACAGTTTTCAGTGTACAGTTTTCAGTTTTCTGTTAACTGTTATCGGTTTTCTGTTTTCAGTTTTTAGTCTTCAGTTTTCTGTTATCTGTTTTCAGAGTTCAGTTTTCAGTTTTGAGTATTCAGTTAAAAGTTTACAGTTTATAGTTTATAGTTTACGGTTTACAGTTAACAGTTTTCAGTTTACAGTTTTCAGTTTTCAGTTTTCAGTTTTTAATTATTTTTCAGTTTTCAGTTTTCAGTTTTCAGTTTATCAGTTTTCAGTTTACAGTTTAAAGTTAACAGTTTACAGTTTTCTGTTTTCAGTTTTTAACTATTTTTCAGTTTTCAGTTTTCAGTTTTCAGCTTACAGATTACAGTTTACAGTTTTCTATCTGTTTTCAGTTTTCAGTATTTAGTTAAAAGTTAACAGTTTACAGTTAACAGTTAACAGTTTACAGTTTTCAGTTTTCAGTTTACAGTTTACATTTAACAGTTAACAGTTAACAGTTTTCAGTTTTGAATTATTTTTCAGTTTTCAGTTTTCAGTTTTCAGTTTTCAGTTTTCAGTTTTCAGTTTATCAGTTTTCAGTTTACAGTTTAAAGTTAACAGTTAACAGTTTTCTGTTTTCAGTTTTTAACTTTTTTTCAGTTTTCAGTTTTCAGTTTTCAGCTTAAAGATTACAGTTTACAGTTTACAGTTTTCTATTTGTTTTCAGTTTTCAGTATTTAGTAAAAAGTTAACAGTTTTCAGTATTCAGTTAAAAGTTTACAGTTTACAGTTTATAGTTTACAGTTTACAGTTTACAGTTTACAGTTAACAGTTAACAGTTTTCAGTTTTCAGTTTTCAGTTATATTTTTTTCGGTTTTTTTCGGTTAGTTTTCAGTTTTCGGTTTCCTGTTATCTGTTTTCTGTGTTTAGTTTTCAGTTTTCTGTTTTCATTTGTCTGTTTTCTGTTTTCAGTTTTCTGTTTCCAGTTTCCAGTTTCCAGTTTACAGTTAACGGTTTTCTGTTATCTGTTTTCTGTTGTCAGTTTTCAGTTTTCTGTTTTCATTTGTCTGTTTTCTGTTTTCAGTTTTTAGTTTCCAGTTTCCAGTTCACAGTTAACAGTTTTCTGTTTTCAGTTTTCAGTTTTCAATTATTTTTTTTTCAGTTTTCAGTTTTCAGTTTTCAGTTTTAAGTTTTTTGTTTTCAGTTTACAGTTTTCTGTTTTCAGATTTCAGTTATTTTTCAGTTTTCAGTTTTCAGTTTTCAGCTTACAGATTACAGTTTACAGTTTACAGTTTACACTTCACAGTTTTCAGTTTATCAGTTTTCAGTTTTCAGTTTTCTGTTATCTGTTTTCAGGGTTCAGTTTTCAGTTTACAGTACTCAGTTAAAAGTTTACAGTTTTCAGTTTTCGGTTTTCAGTTTTCAGTTTTCAGTTTTTGGTTTCCTGTTATCTGTTTTCTGTTGTCAGTTTTCTGTTATCTGTTATCTGTTATTTGTTTTCGGTTTTCGGTTTTCAGTTTATCAGTTTTCAGTTTTCAGTTTAATGTTATCTGTTTTCAGGGTTCAGTTTTCAGTTTTCAGTACTCAGTTAAAAGATTACAGTTTTCAGTTTTCGGTTTTCAGTTTTCAGTTTTCGGTTTCCTGTTATCTGTTTTCAGGGTTCAGTTTTCAGTTTACAGTACTCAGTTAAAAGTTTACAGTTTTCAGTTTTCGGTTTTCAGTTTTCAGTTTTCAGTTTTCGGTTTCCTGTTATCTGTTTTCTGTTGTCAGTTTTCAGTTTTCTGTTATCTGTTATCTGTTTTCGGTTTTCGGTTTTCGGTTTTCAGTTTATCAGTTTTCAGTTTTCAGTTTTCGGTTTCCTGTTATCTGTTTTCTGTTGTCAGTTTTCAGTTTTTAGTTTTCAGTTTTCGGTTTCCTGTTTTCAGATTTCAGCTTACAGGTTACAGTTTTAAGTTTACAGTTTTCAATTTTCTGTTAACTGTTATCGGTTTTCTGTTTTATGTTTTCTATTTTCAGTTTTCTGTTTTCTCTTTTCAGTTTGCAGTTTCCAGTTAACAGTTAACAGTTAACAGTTTTCAGTGTACAGTTTTCAGTTTTCTGTTAACTGTTAACTGTTATCGGTTTACAGTTTTCAATTTTCTGTTAACTGTTATCAGTTTTCTGTTTTATGTTTTCATTTTTCAGTTTTTTGTTTTCAGTTTTCAGTTGTCTTTACAGATTACAGTTTACAGTTTACAGTTTACACTTTACAGTTTTCAGTTTACAGTTTTCAGTGTACAGTTTTCAGTTTTCAGTTTACAGTTTTCGGTTTTCAGTTTTCTGTTAACTGTTATCAGTTTTCTGTTTTCAGTTTTCAGTTTTCTGTTATCTGTTATCTGTTATCTGTTTTCGGTTTTCAGTTTATCAGTTTTCAGTTTCTGTTATCTGTTTTCAGAGTTCAGTTTTCAGTTTTCAGTATTCAGTTAAAAGTTTACAGTTTTCAGTTTTCAGTTTTCAGTTTTCGGTTTTCTGTTATCTGTTTACTGTTGTCAGTTTTCAGTTTTCTGTTTTCATTTTTCAGTTTCTGTTCTCTGTTTTCTGATTTCAGTTTTCAGTTTTCAGCTTACAGATTACAGTTTACAGTTTACAGTTTACACTTTACAGTATTCAGTTTACAGTTTACACTTTACAGTTTTCAGTTTTTGGTTTCCTGTTATCTGTTTTCTGTTGTCAGTTTTCGGTTTCCTGTTATCTGTTTTCTGTTGTCAGTTTTCAGTTTTTTGTTTTCTGTTTTCAGTTTTATGTTTACAGATTACAGTTTACAGTATACAGTTTACACTTTACAGTTTTCAGTTGACAGTTTACAGTTTACACTTACAGTTTTCAGTTTCCAGTTTTCAGTTTTCAGTTTTCAGTTTTCGGTATTCTGTTATTTGTTTTCTGTTGTCAGTTATCAGTTTCTAGTTTACAGTTTACAGTTTTCAGTTTTCAGTTTTCAGTTTTCAGTTTTCAGTTTTCAGTTTTCAGTTTTCAGCTTACAGATTACAGTTTACAGTTTACAGTTTACACTTTACAGTTTTCAGTTTACAGTTTACACTTTACAATTTTCAATTTCCAGTTTTCAGTTTTCAGTTTTCAGTTTTCAGTTTTCAGTTTCTGTTTTCAGTTTTCGGTTTTCGGTTTTCTGTTATCTGTTTTGTGTTGTCAGTTTTCTGTTTTCTGTTTTCATTTTTCAGTTTTCTGTTTTCTGTTTTTTGTTTTGAGTTTTCAGTTTTCAGCTTACAGATTACAGTTTACAGTTTACAGTTTTCAGTTTACAGTTTACAGTTTACAGTTTTCAGTTTACAGTTTACAGTTTACAGTTTACAGTTTACAGTTTACAGTTTACAGTTTACAGTTTACAGTTTTCAGTTTTCAGTTTTCGGTTTCCTGTTATCTGTTTTCTGTTGTCAGTTTTCAGTTTTCAGTTTTAAGTTTTAAGTTTTTTGTTTTCAGTTTACAGTTTTCTGTTTTCAGTTTTCAGTTATTTTTCAGTTTTCAGTTTTCAGTTTTCAGCTTACAAATTACAGTTTACAGTTTACAGTTTACAGTTTACAGTTTACAGTTTACAGTTTACAGTTTACACTTTACACTTTACAGTTTTCAGTTTACAGTTTTCGGTTTTCTGTTATGTGTTTTCTGTTGTCCATTTTCAGTTTTCTGTTTTAATTTTTCAGTTTTTTGTTTTCTGTTTACAGTTTACAGTTAACAGTTTACAGTTTACAGTTAACAGTTTACAGTTTACAGTTTACAGTTTTCAGTTTTCAGTTTTCAGTTTTCAGTTTTCAGTTTTCAGTTTTCAGCTTACAGATTACAGTTTACAGTTTACAGTTTTCGGTTTCCTGTTATCTGTTATCTGTTGTCAGTTTTCAGTTTTCAGTTTTAAGTTTTTTGTTTTCAGTTTACAGTTTTCAGTTTTCAGTTTTCAGTTTTCAGTTTTCGGTTTTCTGTTATCTGTTTTCTGTTCTCAGTTTTCAGTTTTCTGTTTTCATTTTTAGTTTTCTGTATTCTGTTTTCTGTTTTCAGTTTTCAGTTTCTAGTTTACAGTGTACAGTTTTCAGTTTTCAGTTAACAGTTAACAGTTTACAGTTTTCAGTGTACAGTTTTCAGTTTTCAGTTTTCTGTTAACTGTTATCGGTTTTCTGTTTTCAGTTTTTAGTTTTCAGTTTTCTGTTATCTGTTATCTGTTATCTGTTTTCAGAGTTCAGTTTTCAGTTTTGAGTATTCAGTTAAAAGTTTACAGTTTTCAGTTTTCAATTATTTTTCAGTTTTCAGTTTTCAGTTTATCAGTTTTCAGTTTACAGTTTAAAGTTAACAGTTCACAGTTTTCTGTTTTCAGTTTTAAACTATTTTTCAGTTTTCAGTTTTCAGTTTTCAGCTTACAGATTACAGTTTACAGTTTTCTATCTGTTTTCAGTTTTCAGTATTTAGTTAAAAGTTAACAGTTTACAGTTAACAGTTAACAGTTTTCAGTTTTCAGTTTTCAGTTTTCAGTTTACAGTTTACAGTTTTCAAATATTTTTAAGTTTTCAGTTTTCAGTTTTCAGCTTACAGATTACAGTTTACAGTTTACAGTTTACAGTTTTCTATCTGTTTTCAGTTTTCAGTATTCAGTTAAAAGTTAACAGTTTACAGTTTTCAGTATTCAGTTAAAAGTTTACAGTTTACAGTTTACAGTTTACAGTTAACAGTTAACAGTTAACAGTTAACAGTTTACAGTTTACAGTTTTCAGTTTTCAGTTTACAGTTTTCAGTTTTCAGTTTTCTGTTTTCAGTTTTCAGTAAACAGTTTTCAAATATTTTTCATTTTTCAGTTTTCAGTTTAATGGTTACAGTTTTCAGTTTTCAGTTCTTACTGTTATCTGTTATCTGTTTTCATTTTATCAGTTTTCAGTTTTCAGTTTTCAGTTTTCAGTTTTCAGTTTTCAGTTTTCAGTTTTCAGTTTTCAGTTTTCGGTTTTCTGTTATCTGTTTTCTGTTGTCAGTTTTCAGTTTTCTGTTTTCATTTTTAGTTTTCTGTTTTCTGTTTTCTGTTTTCGGTTTTCAGTTTCTAGTTTACAGTTTTCAGTGTACAGTTTTCAGTTTTCAGTTTTCAGTTTTCTGTTAACTGTTATCGGTTTTCTGTTTTCAGTTTTTAGTTTTCAGTTTTCTGTTATCTGTTTTCAGAGTTCAGTTTTCAGTTTTCAGTATTCAGTTAAAAGTTTACAGTTTACAGTTTACAGTTTATAGTTTACGGGTTACAGTTAACAGTTTTCAGTTTACAGTTTTCAATTTTCAGTTTTCAGTTTTCAGTTTAATGTTATCTGTTATCTGTTTTCGGTTTTCAGTTTATCAGTTTATCAGTTTTCAGTTTTCAGTTTTCAGTTTTCAGTGTACAGTTTTCAGTTTTCAGTTAACTGTTATCGGTTTTCTGTTTTCAGTTTTTAGTTTTCAGTTTTCTGTTATCTGTTATCTGTTATTTGTTATCTGTTATCTGTTATCTGTTTTCAGAGTTCAGTTTTCAGTTTTCAGTATTCAGTTATAAGTTTACAGTTTATAGTTTACGGGTTACAGTTAACAGTTAACAGTTTTCAGTTTTCAGTTTTCATTTTTCAGTTTTCAGGTTACTGTTATCTGTTATCTGTTTTCGGTTTTCAGTTTATCAGTTTTCAGTTTTCAGTTTTCAATTATTTTTCAGTTTTCAGTTTTCAGTTTTCAGTTTATCAGTTTTCAGTTTACAGTTTAAAGTTTACAGTTTACAGTTTACAGTTTACAGTTTTCAGTTTTCAGTTTTCAGTTTACAGTTTACAGTTTACAGTTTACAGTTTACAGTTTACAGTTTACAGTTTACAGTTTACAGTTTATAGTTTACAGTTAACAGTTAACAGTTTTCTATTTTTAGTTTTCAGTTTCAGTTCAATTATTTTTTTTCAGTTTTTAGTTTTGTTTAAAGTTAACAGTTTTCAGTTTTTGGTTTTCTGTTATCTGTTTTCGGTTTTCAGTTTATCAGTTTTCTGTTTTCAGTTTTCAGATTTCAGTTTTCAATTTTCAATTATTTATCAGTTTTCAGTTTTCAGTTTTCAGTTTTCAGTTTACAGTTTACAGTTTACAGTTTACAGTTTACAGTTTACAGTTTTCAGTTTTCAGTTTTCAGTTTTCAGTTTTCAGTTTACAGTTTACAGTTTATAGTTTACAGTTAACAGTTAACAGTTTTCTATTTTTAGTTTTCAGTTTCAGTTCAATTTTTTTTTTTTAGTTTTTAGTTTTGTTTAAAGTTAACAGTTTTCAGTTTTCAGTTTTCAGTTTTCAGTTTACAGTTAACAGTTTTCAGATCTCAGTTTACTGTTATCTGTTATCTGTTTTCGGTTTTCAGTTTTCAGTTTTCAATTATTTTACAGTTTTCAGTTTTCAGTTTTCAGTTTTCAGTTTACAGTTTACAGTTTACAGTTTACAGTTTTCATTTTTCAGTTTACTGTTTACAGTTAACAGTTTTCTGTTTTTAGTTTTCAGTTTCAGTTCAATTATTTTTTTTCAGTTTTTAGTTTTGTTTTCTGTTTTCAGTTTACAGTTTACAGTTTATAGTTTACAGTTAACAGTTAACAGTTAACAGTTTACTTTTTTTAGTTTTCAGTTTCAGTTCAATTTTTTTTTTTCAGTTTTTAGTTTTGTTTAAAGTTAACAGTTTTCAGTTTTTGGTTTTCTGTTATCTGTTTTCGGTTTTCAGTTTATCAGTTTTCTGTTTTCAGTTTTCAGTTTTCAGTTTTCAATTATTTATCAGTTTTCAGTTTTCAGTTTTCAGTTTTCAGTTTTCAGTTTTCAGTTTTCAGTTTACAGTTTACAGTTTACAGTTTACAGTTTTGAGTTTTCAGTTTTCAGTTTACAGTTTACAGTTTACAGTTAACAGTTAACAGTTTTCTATTTTAAGTTTTCAGTTTCAGTTAAATTTTTTTTTTTTCAGTTTTTAGTTTTGTTTTAAGTTAACAGTTTTCAGTTTTTGGTTTTCTGTTATCTGTTTTCGGTTTTCAGTTTATCAGTTTTCTGTTTTCAGTTTTCAGTTTTCAATTATTTATCAGTTTTCAGTTTTGAGTTTTCAGTTTACAGTTTACAGTTTACAGTTTACAGTTTACAGCTTTCAGATTTCAGTTTTCAGTTAACAGTTTACAGTTTATAGTTTACAGTTAACAGTTAACAGTTTTCTATTTTAGTTTTCAGTTTCAGTTCAATTATTTTTTTTAATGTTTTTAGTTTTGTTTAAAGTTAACAGTTTTCAGTTTTCAGTTTTCAGTTTACAGTTAACAGTTTTCAGATTTCAGTTTACTGTTATCTGTGATCTGTTTTCGGTTTTCAGTTTTCAGTTTTCAGTTTTCAGTTTTCAGTTTTCAATTATTTTACAGTTTTCAGTTTTGAGTTTTCAGTTTTCAGTTTACAGTTTTCAGTTTACAGTTTACAGTTTACAGTTTACAGTTTACAGTTTACAGTTTACAGTTTACAGTTTACAGTTTTCATTTTTCAGTTAACTGTTTACAGTTTACAGTTTACAGTTTTGTTTTTAGTTTTCAGTTTCAGTTCAATTTTTTTTTTTTCAGTTTTTAGTTTTGTTTTCTGTTTTCAGTTTTTGGTTTTCAGTTATCAGTTTTCAGTTTTTGGTTTTCTGTTATCTGTTTTCTGTTGTCAGTTTTCAGTTTTCTGTTTTCATTTTTCAGTTTACTGTTATCTGTTATCTGTTTTCGGTTTTCAGTTTATCAGTTTTCAGTTTTCAGTTTACAGTTTACAGTTTACAGTTTACAGTTTACAGTTAACAGTTTTAAGTTTACAGTTTACAGTTTTCTGTTTTTAGTTTTCAGTTTCAGTTCAATTTTTTTTTTTTCAGTTTTTAATTTTGTTTTCTGTTTTCAGTTTTTGGTTTTCAGTTTTCAGTTTTCAGTTTTCAGTTTTCAGTTTTTGGTTTTCTGTTATCTGTTTTCTGTTGTCAGTTTTCAGTTTTTTTTTTCAGTTAACTGTTTACAGTTTACAGTTTTCTGTTTTTAGTTTTCAGTTTCAGTTCAATTATTTTTTTTCAGTTTTTAGTTTTGTTTTCTGTTTTCAGTTTTTGGTTTTCAGTTTTCAGTTTTCAGTTTTTGGTTTTCTGTTATCTGTTTTCTGTTGTCAGTTTTCAGTTTTCTGTTTTCATTTTTCAGTTTACTGTTATCTGTTATCTGTTTTCGGTTTTCAGTTTATCAGTTTTCAGTTTTCAGTTTACAGTTTACAGTTTACAGTTTACAGTTAACAGTTTTAAGTTTACAGTTTACAGTTTACAGTTTTCTGTTTTTAGTTTTCAGTTTCAGTTCAATTTTTTTTTTTTCAGTTTTTAATTTTGTTTTCTGTTTTCAGTTTTTGGTTTTCAGTTTTCAGTTTTCAGTTTTCAGTTTTCAGTTTTTGGTTTTCTGTTATCTGTTTTCTGTTGTCAGTTTTCAGTTTTTTTTTTCAGTTAACTGTTTACAGTTTACAGTTTTCTGTTTTTAGTTTTCAGTTTCAGTTCAATTATTTTTTTTCAGTTTTTAGTTTTGTTTTCTGTTTTCAGTTTTTGGTTTTCAGTTTTCAGTTTTCAGTTTTTGGTTTTCTGTTATCTGTTTTCTGTTGTCAGTTTTCAGTTTTCTGTTTTCATTTTTCAGTTTACTGTTATCTGTTATCTGTTTTCGGTTTTCAGTTTATCAGTTTTCAGTTTTCAGTTTACAGTTTACAGTTTACAGTTTACAGTTAACAGTTTTAAGTTTACAGTTTACAGTTTACAGTTTTCTGTTTTTAGTTTTCAGTTTCAGTTCAATTATTTTTTTTTCAGTTTTTAATTTTGTTTTCTGTTTTCAGTTTTCAGTTTTCAGTTTTTGGTTTTCTGTTATCTGTTTTCTGTTGTCAGTTTTCAGTTTTTTTTTTCAGTTAACTGTTTACAGTTTACAGTTTTCTGTTTTTAGTTTTCAGTTTCAGTTCAATTATTTTTTTTTCAGTTTTTAGTTTTGTTTTCTGTTTTCAGTTTTCAGTTTCTAGTTTACAGTGTACAGTTTTCAGTTTTCAGTCAACAGTTAACAGTTTACAGTTTTCAGTGTACAGTTTTCAGTTTTCTGTTAACTGTTATCGGTTTTCTGTTTTCAGTTTTTAGTCTTCAGTTTTCTGTTATCTGTTTTCAGAGTTCAGTTTTCAGTTTTGAGTATTCAGTTAAAAGTTTACAGTTTATAGTTTATAGTTTACGGTTTACAGTTAACAGTTTTCAGTTTACAGTTTTCAGTTTTCAGTTTTCAGTTTTCAATTATTTTTCAGTTTTCAGTTTTCAGTTTTCAGTTTATCAGTTTTCAGTTTACAGTTTAAAGTTAACAGTTTACAGTTTTCTGTTTTCAGTTTTTAACTATTTTTCAGTTTTCAGTTTTCAGTTTTCAGCTTACAGATTACAGTTTACAGTTTTCTATCTGTTTTCAGTTTTCAGTATTTAGTTAAAAGTTAACAGTTTACAGTTAACAGTTAACAGTTTACAGTTTTCAGTTTTCAGTTTACAGTTTACATTTAACAGTTAACAGTTAACAGTTTTCAGTTTTGAATTATTTTTCAGTTTTCAGTTTTCAGTTTTCAGTTTTCAGTTTTCAGTTTTCAGTTTTCAGTTTATCAGTTTTCAGTTTACAGTTTAAAGTTAACAGTTAACAGTTTTCTGTTTTCAGTTTTTAACTTTTTTTCAGTTTTCAGTTTTCAGTTTTCAGCTTAAAGATTACAGTTTACAGTTTACAGTTTTCTATTTGTTTTCAGTTTTCAGTATTTAGTAAAAAGTTAACAGTTTTCAGTATTCAGTTAAAAGTTTACAGTTTACAGTTTATAGTTTACAGTTTACAGTTTACAGTTTACAGTTAACAGTTAACAGTTTTCAGTTTTCAGTTTTCAGTTATATTTTTTTCGGTTTTTTTCGGTTAGTTTTCAGTTTTCGGTTTCCTGTTATCTGTTTTCTGTGTTTAGTTTTCAGTTTTCTGTTTTCATTTGTCTGTTTTCTGTTTTCAGTTTTCTGTTTCCAGTTTCCAGTTTCCAGTTTACAGTTAACGGTTTTCTGTTATCTGTTTTCTGTTGTCAGTTTTCAGTTTTCTGTTTTCATTTGTCTGTTTTCTGTTTTCAGTTTTTAGTTTCCAGTTTCCAGTTCACAGTTAACAGTTTTCTGTTTTCAGTTTTCAGTTTTCAATTATTTTTTTTTCAGTTTTCAGTTTTCAGTTTTCAGTTTTAAGTTTTTTGTTTTCAGTTTACAGTTTTCTGTTTTCAGATTTCAGTTATTTTTCAGTTTTCAGTTTTCAGTTTTCAGCTTACAGATTACAGTTTACAGTTTACAGTTTACACTTCACAGTTTTCAGTTTATCAGTTTTCAGTTTTCAGTTTTCTGTTATCTGTTTTCAGGGTTCAGTTTTCAGTTTACAGTACTCAGTTAAAAGTTTACAGTTTTCAGTTTTCGGTTTTCAGTTTTCAGTTTTCAGTTTTTGGTTTCCTGTTATCTGTTTTCTGTTGTCAGTTTTCTGTTATCTGTTATCTGTTATTTGTTTTCGGTTTTCGGTTTTCAGTTTATCAGTTTTCAGTTTTCAGTTTAATGTTATCTGTTTTCAGGGTTCAGTTTTCAGTTTTCAGTACTCAGTTAAAAGATTACAGTTTTCAGTTTTCGGTTTTCAGTTTTCAGTTTTCGGTTTCCTGTTATCTGTTTTCAGGGTTCAGTTTTCAGTTTACAGTACTCAGTTAAAAGTTTACAGTTTTCAGTTTTCGGTTTTCAGTTTTCAGTTTTCAGTTTTCGGTTTCCTGTTATCTGTTTTCTGTTGTCAGTTTTCAGTTTTCTGTTATCTGTTATCTGTTTTCGGTTTTCGGTTTTCGGTTTTCAGTTTATCAGTTTTCAGTTTTCAGTTTTCGGTTTCCTGTTATCTGTTTTCTGTTGTCAGTTTTCAGTTTTTAGTTTTCAGTTTTCGGTTTCCTGTTTTCAGATTTCAGCTTACAGGTTACAGTTTTAAGTTTACAGTTTTCAATTTTCTGTTAACTGTTATCGGTTTTCTGTTTTATGTTTTCTATTTTCAGTTTTCTGTTTTCTCTTTTCAGTTTGCAGTTTCCAGTTAACAGTTAACAGTTAACAGTTTTCAGTGTACAGTTTTCAGTTTTCTGTTAACTGTTAACTGTTATCGGTTTACAGTTTTCAATTTTCTGTTAACTGTTATCAGTTTTCTGTTTTATGTTTTCATTTTTCAGTTTTTTGTTTTCAGTTTTCAGTTGTCTTTACAGATTACAGTTTACAGTTTACAGTTTACACTTTACAGTTTTCAGTTTACAGTTTTCAGTGTACAGTTTTCAGTTTTCAGTTTACAGTTTTCGGTTTTCAGTTTTCTGTTAACTGTTATCAGTTTTCTGTTTTCAGTTTTCAGTTTTCTGTTATCTGTTATCTGTTTTCGGTTTTCAGTTTATCAGTTTTCAGTTTCTGTTATCTGTTTTCAGAGTTCAGTTTTCAGTTTTCAGTATTCAGTTAAAAGTTTACAGTTTTCAGTTTTCAGTTTTCAGTTTTCGGTTTTCTGTTATCTGTTTACTGTTGTCAGTTTTCAGTTTTCTGTTTTCATTTTTCAGTTTCTGTTCTCTGTTTTCTGATTTCAGTTTTCAGTTTTCAGCTTACAGATTACAGTTTACAGTTTACAGTTTACACTTTACAGTATTCAGTTTACAGTTTACACTTTACAGTTTTCAGTTTTTGGTTTCCTGTTATCTGTTTTCTGTTGTCAGTTTTCGGTTTCCTGTTATCTGTTTTCTGTTGTCAGTTTTCAGTTTTTTGTTTTCTGTTTTCAGTTTTATGTTTACAGATTACAGTTTACAGTATACAGTTTACACTTTACAGTTTTCAGTTGACAGTTTACAGTTTACACTTACAGTTTTCAGTTTCCAGTTTTCAGTTTTCAGTTTTCAGTTTTCGGTATTCTGTTATTTGTTTTCTGTTGTCAGTTATCAGTTTCTAGTTTACAGTTTACAGTTTTCAGTTTTCAGTTTTCAGTTTTCAGTTTTCAGTTTTCAGTTTTCAGCTTACAGATTACAGTTTACAGTTTACAGTTTACACTTTACAGTTTTCAGTTTACAGTTTACACTTTACAATTTTCAATTTCCAGTTTTCAGTTTTCAGTTTTCAGTTTTCAGTTTCTGTTTTCAGTTTTCGGTTTTCGGTTTTCTGTTATCTGTTTTGTGTTGTCAGTTTTCTGTTTTCTGTTTTCATTTTTCAGTTTTCTGTTTTCTGTTTTTTGTTTTGAGTTTTCAGTTTTCAGCTTACAGATTACAGTTTACAGTTTACAGTTTACACTTTACAGTATTCAGTTTACAGTTTACACTTTACAGTTTTCAGTTTTTGGTTTCCTGTTATCTGTTTTCTGTTGTCAGTTTTCGGTTTCCTGTTATCTGTTTTCTGTTGTCAGTTTTCAGTTTTTTGTTTTCTGTTTTCAGTTTTATGTTTACAGATTACAGTTTACAGTATACAGTTTACACTTTACAGTTTTCAGTTGACAGTTTACAGTTTACACTTACAGTTTTCAGTTTCCAGTTTTCAGTTTTCAGTTTTCAGTTTTCGGTATTCTGTTATTTGTTTTCTGTTGTCAGTTATCAGTTTCTAGTTTACAGTTTACAGTTTTCAGTTTTCAGTTTTCAGTTTTCAGTTTTCAGTTTTCAGCTTACAGATTACAGTTTACAGTTTACAGTTTACACTTTACAGTTTTCAGTTTACAGTTTACACTTTACAATTTTCAATTTCCAGTTTTCAGTTTTCAGTTTTCAGTTTTCAGTTTCTGTTTTCAGTTTTCGGTTTTCGGTTTTCTGTTATCTGTTTTGTGTTGTCAGTTTTCTGTTTTCTGTTTTCATTTTTCAGTTTTCTGTTTTCTGTTTTTTGTTTTGAGTTTTCAGTTTTCAGCTTACAGATTACAGTTTACAGTTTACAGTTTTCAGTTTACAGTTTACAGTTTACAGTTTTCAGTTTACAGTTTACAGTTTACAGTTTACAGTTTACAGTTTACAGTTTACAGTTTACAGTTTTCAGTTTTCAGTTTTCGGTTTCCTGTTATCTGTTTTCTGTTGTCAGTTTTCAGTTTTCAGTTTTAAGTTTTAAGTTTTTTGTTTTCAGTTTACAGTTTTCTGTTTTCAGTTTTCAGTTATTTTTCAGTTTTCAGTTTTCAGTTTTCAGCTTACAAATTACAGTTTACAGTTTACAGTTTACAGTTTACAGTTTACAGTTTACAGTTTACACTTTACACTTTACAGTTTTCAGTTTACAGTTTTCGGTTTTCTGTTATGTGTTTTCTGTTGTCCATTTTCAGTTTTCTGTTTTAATTTTTCAGTTTTTTGTTTTCTGTTTACAGTTTACAGTTTACAGTTTACAGTTTACAGTTTTCAGTTTTCAGTTTTCAGTTTTCAGTTTTAAGTTTTTTGTTTTCAGTTTACAGTTTTCAGTTTTCAGTATTCAGTTAAAAGTTTACAGTTAACAGTTTACAGTTTATAGTTTATAGTTTACAGTTGAAAGTTAACAGTTTTCTGTTTTCAGTTTTCAGTTTTTTTTTTTTTTCTCTTTTCAGTTTTCAGCTTTTAGTTTTCTGTTTTTTGTTTTCAGTTAACAGTTAACAGTTTTGTGTTTTCAGTTTTCAGTTTACAGTTTATCAGTTTTCAGTTTACAGTTTATAGTTTACAGTTAACAGTTAACAGTTAACAGTTTTCAGTTTTCAGTTTTCAGTTTTCAGTTTTCAGTTTTCAGTTTTCAGTTTTCAGTTTTCAGTTTTCAGTTTACAGTTTTCAGTATTCAGTTTTCTGTTTTCAGTTTTCAGTAAACAGTTTTCAAATATTTTTAAGTTTTCAGTTTTCAATTTTCAGTTTTCAGTTTTCAGTTGTCAGTTTTCAGTTTTCAGTTTTCAGTTTTCAGTTTTCAGTTTTCAGTTTTCAGTTTTCAGTTTTCGGTTTCCTGTTATCTGTTTTCTGTTGTCAGTTTTCAGTTTTCTGTTTTCATTTTTCAGTTTTCTGTTTTCTGTTTTCTGTTTTTAGTTAAAAGTTAAAGTTTACGGTTTACAGTTTATGGTTAACAGTTTACAGTTTTCTGTTTTCAGTTAACTGTTATCGGTTTTCTGTTTTATGTTTTCAATTTTCAGTTTTGTGTTTTCTTTTTTCAGTTTTCAGTTTTATGTTATCTGTTTTCAGGGTTCAGTTTTCAGTTTTTAGTACTCAGTTAAAAGTTTACAGTTTTCAGTTTTCGGTTTTCAGTTTTCAGTTTTCAGTTTTCGGTTTCCTGTTATCTGTTTTCTGTTGTCAGTTTTCAGTTTTCTGTTTTCTGTTTTCATTTTTCAGTTTTCTGTTTTCTGTTTTCTGTTTTTAGTTAAAAGTTAAAGTTTACAGTTTACAGTTTATAGTTAACAGTTTACAGTTTTCAGTTTTCAGTTAACTGTTATCGGTTTTCTGTTTTATGTTTTCAATTTTCAGTTTTGTGTTTTCTTTTTTCAGTTTTCAGTTTTATGTTATCTGTTTTCAGGGTTCAGTTTTCAGTTTTTAGTACTCAGTTAAAAGTTTACAGTTTTCAGTTTTCGGTTTTCAGTTTTCAGTTTTCAGTTTTCGGTTTCCTGTTATCTGTTTTCAGTTTTCAGTTTTCAGTTTTCGGTTTCCTGTTATCTGTTTTGTGTTGTCAGTTTTCAGTTTTCTGTTTTCATTTGTCTGTTTTCTGTTTTCAGTTTTCAGTTTCCAGTTTCCAGTTTACAGTTTACAGTTTTCTGTTATCTGTTTTCAGAGTTCAGTTTTCAGTTTTCAGTATTCAGTTAAAAGATAACAGTTATCAGTTTCCAGTTTATAGTTTACAGTTAACAGTTTACAGTTTTTTTTTCAGTTTTCAGTTTTCATATTTCAGTTTTCAGTTGTCAGTTTTCAGTTAGCAGTTTATAGTTAACACTTTACAGTTTTCAGTTTTCAGTTTTCGGTTTCCTGTTATCTGTTTTCTGTTGTCAGTTTTCAGTTTTCTGTTTTCATTTGTCTGTTTTCTGTTTTCAGTTTTCAGTTTCCAGTTTCCAGTTTACAGTTAACAGTTTTCTGTTTTCAGTTTTCAGTTTTCAATTATTTTTTTTTCGGTTTTTTTCGGTTAGTTTTCAGTTTTCGGTTTCCTGTTATCTGTTTTCTGTTGTCAGTTTTCAGTTTTCAGTTTTCAGTTTTCGGTTTCCTGTTATCTGTTTTCTGTTGTCAGTTTTCAGTTTTCTGTTTTCATTTGTCTGTTTTCTGTTTTCAGTTTTTAGTTTCCAGTTTCCAGTTTACAGTTAACAGTTTTCTGTTTTCAGTTTTCAGTTTTCAATTAATTTTTTTTCAGTTTTTAGTTTTCAGTTTTAAGTTTTCAGTTTTCAGTTTTCAGTTTTCAGTTTTCAGTTTTAAGTTTTTTGTTTTCAGTTTACAGTTTTCTGTTTTCAGATTACAGTTATTTTTCAGTTTTCAGTTTTCAGTTTTCAGCTTACAGATTACAGTTTACAGTTTACACTTCACAGTTTTCAGTTTATCAGTTTTCAGTTTTCTGTTATCTGTTTTCACGGTTCTGTTTTCAGTTTACAGTACTCAGTTAAGAGAGAGGGCGAATGTCACTGCCAATGTTTACATCGTCTCCAGAATATTTTGCTGAATAAAAATAAAATAACGCGAAAATCAGTTCGAAACAGTGCTAAATACGTGGAAAATTGTGCAAATCCTTTGGAAAATTGTTGGTGACACACAACTCTGTGTATAAGTTTGAGAAACTTCAAAAATCTATTTGTAACGGATCTCAAGAAAAAACGAGATACAAAGAAAAACACGAGAAAAGAACAAGTACACATGAAAGACAAAAGGTCAGTCTATACAAATTGATACAAAGACCGTGTTTACAAGACGAATAATTATAAAATAACCTCAACTTGAACAACAAATACCAAGTAAATACCAATTAGCGCCATCTACCGACGAGTAGCTGAACTACATATAGAAATACCTGCGCACGAGAGCTACGTTAATACAAGTGTCCAGAAATTAATTATTAACTACTCGCCGTAAGAGGGCACTGTCAACAATGCAGGAAATGATGATAATACTGCAAAATATTCAGGGAGAGCTGGCTGCGCAAAAGAAAGAGAGTAAAGAAATTGAAAAAAACATTTTAAACTCGATTAATAAGAACATTGATGATAAATTTAGCTTGATTATAACCAAAACAACAGAGCTGGAAAGCAAGCTTGAAAATCAACAAAAAACTTTGAATTTTCTAGACAGACAGCTAAGAAAAAAGAATTTAGTATTCTTCGGGATTTCGGAAATTGAACGAGGCTACGAGGACTTGCTTAGCATGATTCTAGATATACTCAGTAACAATATGGAAACACAGTGCAACAGGTGGGAAATAGAATCTATTACTAGAATCGGTAAAAAAAGTAATGATAAGACAAGACCCGTGGTTGTCACCTTTACCACAATGAGCCGAAAGTTAGAGCTTCTCCGTAAGAAAAATACTTTAATAAACACAGGAATTTACATTAAAGAAGATTTCCCCCCCCAAGTACTGGAAAAAAGGAAAGAATTACAGGAGCAATTAAAAAGAGATCGTGAGTCCGGAAAAAACGTAGCACTACACTACGACAAAATTGTAACACTGAAAACACTACAGTCAGTTCGACAAAACTCAGAAAAAAGCTACAAAAGAACGCGCACCGAACTATCTTCTTCACCGGAGACAACTATAGCTTCAGGCACCGATGGAGAGAAAGATAAGCAAGCTCTGAAAAAGAAAAAGTCACACAATTTTATAACTGGCTACTTGCGTCCTTCCAAACCTGCAGACGCTACTTACCAAAAAACGAGAACTAATTCGCTTCCGGGCGATGAACTAGTATCGGAGCCAAGTATAAAAAGCACTGATAATACACAATAGCAGCTAACAAAGGCCTCTCTCCAAAAATTTGAAAACTATGGAAATATTTCAAAACAAAAATCTCCCAATACGGCTGGTCACCGAGGGATGATTAGACCAAAACCCTCCATCAGGCAAAAAAAATCCAATTCAACTATTTGTGACCACATATATGTATGTACAATGAATGTAAGATCTCTACTAGGTATTGGTCGCCAAGAAGAATTAGAACACGCTTTTCAAAACATAAAGTGGGACATACTGGGACTCTCAGAAGTTAAAAAAGAAGGAACTCACATAAAAGAATACGAAGACTATATTTTTCTACATACAGGGAAGAAAAGAGGGAGAAATGGAGTAGGATTTATGATAAAAAATAAATTGAAACAGAACATTTTAGATTTCAGGGCTATCTCGGATAGAGTTGTGAAATTGGACATGTCATTCGATGACTCTACCATGCATATCATCCAAGTCTATGCACCCACTGAAAACTCTACGCAAGAAGAAATAGAATTTTTTTACAACGACATAAGGAGTGCATTCGAGACGGCTCTACCTAACACAATTCTAATGGGAGATTTCAACGCGAAAATTGGGCAATATACTACAGATGATAATGCAGTTCTAGGTCCATGGGGATTTGGAACGAGGAATGATCGAGGCAGAAACCTTATTGAATTTTGCCTAGAAAACGAACTCTGTATAATGAATACATACTTCAAGAAGAAATCAAAAAATAGATGGACTTGGCGATCACCCGATGGCAAGACAACGAACGAAATCGACTTCTTCATCACACGTAAATGCCTTAAAAATTCTATACAAAATATAGAAATTATAAATACAACTCACCCAACCGACCATCGAATGATTCGTGCAAAAATATCTACAAAATCCAAACTAAAAGATAGAAAGTCATTCCAAAAAAGGCAAGTAAGATTAACTCTCTTAGAAGGTGAAGTACTGAAAAACACCTTTGCCAACCTCTGTGAAAAGATGAACACAACTCAACAGATTCAAGAAACATATAACAATCTGATAAATAAAATCAAAAGTAGCACTGACAAGCTTCCAAGATTAGAAAAAGAAAATAGACTAGATTATATAATATCAGAAAAAACTAGAAACATGATAAAAGAACGAACAAAATTAAAAGAAAAATCAAGAAAAACTAAATCTGAAAAAAAGTATCTCACGAAACTTTATGGAAGAATTCGAAAACAACTGAAAAGGAACAAAAAAAGTTATGAAACAAAAATAATTGAAGAGGAACTGGATAAAAGGCAATCAGTAAAAAGAGGCAACAAACGAATAAACATAACAAAACCTTGGATCCAGACACTTAAAAATGAAAAAGGCATAGCAACGACCAATAGAAAAAATATATTGAGCATAGCAACGGACTTCTATAGAAAACTCTACAATACGACAGAATATAAATCAGACGACGACCCATTAGTCCCAGAAAAAGTTACAATAAAAGAAGTCATACCTCCGCTACTTAACAAAGAAATCAAACATGCCATAATGAACCTCAAATCTATGAAAAGTCCAGGAGATGACTATATAACAAACGACGTTCTTAAAGCTATAGTAGAGCCGCTATCACCTATCCTAACCAGACTATTTAACGATATCCTCAATAACGAGCAATTACCAGAGCAATGGGAAACTTCAATTATAACGCTACTCTACAAAAAAGGTGATCCTCTCAATATAAACAACTATCGACCGATAAGCTTACTTCAATCAACATACAAACTATTTACCAATATCATCCTGAATAGAATCAAGAAAGAACTTGATTACCAACAACCACGAGAACAAGCCGGTTTCAGAAGCAAATTCTCAACCCTAGATCATATATTTGCTCTACGACAAGTGATCGAAAAATACACAGAATATGGGAAAATAATATACATAGCTTTCGTAGACTATTCAAAAGCTTTTGATACGATCCTACATAACAAGCTTTGGAGAGCCTTGGCAGAACAAGGGATACAATATAAATACATAAACATATTGATAGAAATATATAAAAGGAGCAAAGCCATTGTCAAGCTAGAGAAGAAAAGTGAAGTATTTGAACTGAAAAGAGGAGTTAGACAAGGAGATCCGATTTCCCCAAACCTATTTAACTCTCTACTCGAACACATCTTCAGGAAGCTAGAGTGGACCCAACTTGGCATAAATATAAACGGCGAACTATTAAATCATCTACGTTTTGCCGACGATATTGTGATAATTACAGACAACCATATGGACTTACATTACATGTTAGAATCTCTAGATTCAGAAAGTAGAGAATGTGGGTTAGAGATGAACCCTGACAAGACATGTATAATGACAAATGGTAATAAAGAAGCGATATGCATCAACGACAAAAACATCTGTTATGTTGATCAATACATATATCTAGGTCAAAGCATCTCACTAAAAAGCCATTACGTAGAAGAAGTTGACAGAAGAATTAAAAAAGCTTGGAGTTCATACTGGTCACTAAAACATATATTCAAATCACATATGCACATAAGTCTCAAGAAAAAGGCGATGGATTCCGTAGTAACTCCTACTCTTCTTTACGGATGCCAGACGTGGCCTATCACAAAAGAGATAATACGAAAAATACAAACCTTCCAAAGATCCGCAGAAAGGAGCATGCTTGGTTTGAAACTTAAAGATAGAGTCAGATGCGTAGATATTCGGAAACAAACTAAATTAATAGACGCAAGCAAAATGATGTGCCGCCTTAAATGGCGCTGGGCCGGACACACAGCGAGAGCGACAGACAACAGGTGGAGCGAAAGGGTTCTACAGTGGTACCCGCGAGGCGAGCGGCGCCCCCCGGGCCGCCCCCGCCGCCGCTGGGCAGACGACATCACCGCCACCGCCAGCGTCACGTGGACGCGCACAGCACAGGACCGACGGACATGGGATCTGATGGAGGAGGCCTTCGTTCAAAAATGGACATCCCAAAATATTAGTAAATAAATAAATAAATTATATAAAACAAAGAAACAAAAACAAAATAAGGTATAAAAATTGTATTATGCATAGATACTTGTACTAAAATAATATATACTGCATGATAGATTAATAAAATTTTGATTAAAACAATTTATCTTAAATTAAGTTAAATTAACTAGCTGAACAAAATGTTATTTAAGTTTCTGTGGGAAAATAAAAGGCTTATTTATTTATTTATTTAGTACTCAGTTAAAAGTTTACAGTTTTCAGTTTTCGGTTTTCAGTTTTCAGTTTTCAGTTTTCGGTTTCCTGTTATCTGTTTTCTGTTGTCAGTTTTCAGTTTTCTGTTATCTGTTTTCGGTTTTCGGTTTTCCGTTTATCAGTTTTCAGTTTTCAGTTTTATGTTATCTGTTTTCAGCGTTCAGTTTTCAGTTTTCAGTACTCAGTTAAAAGTTTACAGTTTTCAGTTTTCGGTTTTCAGTTTTCAGTTTTCAGTTTTCGGTTTCCTGTTATCTGTTTTCTGTTGTCAGTTTTCAGTTTTTAGTTTTCAGTTTTCGGTTTCCTGTTATCTGTTTTCTGTTTTCTGTTTTCTGTTGTCTGTTTTCTGTTTTCTGTTTTCTGTTTTCTGTTTTCTGTTTTCTGTTTTCTGTTTTCTGTTTTCTGTTTTCTGTTTTCTGTTTTCTGTTTTCTGTTTTCTGTTTTCTGTTTTCTGTTTTCTGTTTTCTGTTTTCTGTTTTCTGTTTTCTGTTTTCTGTTTTCTGTTTTCTGTTTTCTGTTTTCTGTTTTCTGTTTTCTGTTTTCTGTTTTCTGTTTTCTGTTTTCTGTTTTCTGTTTTCTGTTTTCTGTTTTCTGTTTTCTGTTTTCTGTTTTCTGTTTTCTGTTTTCTGTTTTCTGTTTTCTGTTTTCTGTTTTCTGTTTTCTGTTTTCTGTTTTCTGTTTTCTGTTTTCTGTTTTCTGTTTTCTGTTTTCTGTTTTCTGTTTTCTGTTTTCTGTTTTCTGTTTTCTGTTTTCTGTTTTCTGTTTTCTGTTTTCTGTTTTCTGTTTTCTGTTTTCTGTTTTCTGTTTTCTGTTTTCTGTTTTCTGTTTTCTGTTTTCTGTTTTCTGTTTTCTGTTTTCTGTTTTCTGTTTTCTGTTTTCTGTTTTCTGTTTTCTGTTTTCTGTTTTCTGTTTTCTGTTTTCTGTTTTCTGTTTTCTGTTTTCTGTTTTCTGTTTTCTGTTTTCTGTTTTCTGTTTTCTGTTTTCTGTTTTCTGTTTTCTGTTTTCTGTTTTCTGTTTTCAGTTTTCAGTTTTCAGTATTCAGTTAAAAGTTTACAGTTTACAGTTTACAAATGATAGTTTACAGTTAACAGTTTTCTTTTTTCAGTTTTCAGTTTTCAATTATTTTTTTTTCAGTTTTTAGTTTTCATTTTTCAGTTTTCAGTTTTCAGTTTTAAGTTTTTTGTTTTCAGTTTACAGTTTTCTGTTTTCAGTTTTAAGTTATTTTTCAGTTTTCAGTTTTCAGTTTTCAGCTTACAGATTACAGTTTACAGTTTACACTACACAGTTTTCAGTTAACAGTTTACAGTTTACACTTTTCATTTTTCAGTTTTCGGTTTTCTGTTATCTGTTTTCTGTTGTCAGTTTTCAGTTTTCTGTTTTCATTTTTCAGTTTTTTGTTTTCTGTTTTCTGTTTACTGTTTTCTGTTTCCCGTTTTCTGTTTTCAGTTTTCTGTTATCTGTTTTCAGAGTTCAGTTTCCAGTTTTCAGTTTTCAGTTAAAAGTTAAAGTTTACAGTTTTCAGTTTATAGTGTACAGTTTACAGTTAACAATTTCTGTTTTCAGTTTTCAGTTTTCGGTTTTCAGTTTTCATTTTTCGGTTTCCTGTTATCTGTTTTCTGTTGTCAGTTTTCAGTTTTTAGTTTTCGGTTTCCTGTAATCTGTTTTCTGTTGTCAGTTTTCAGTTTTCTGTTTTCATTTGTCTGTTTTCTGTTTTCAGTTTTCAGTTTCCAGTTTCCAGTTTACAGTTTTCTGTTATCTGTTTTCAGTTTTCAGTATTCATTTAAAAGATAACAGTTTACAGTTTATAGTTTACAGTCAACAGTTTTCTGTTTTCAGTTTTCAGTTTTAAATATATTTTTTTTCAGTTTTTAGTTTTCAGTTTTCAGTTTTGTGTTTTGTTTTCAGTTTTCCGTTTTCGGTTTCCTGTTATCTGTTTTCTGTTGTCAGTTTTCAGTTTTCTGTTTTCATTTTTCATTTTTCTGTTTTCTGTTTTCTGTTTTCTGTTTTCTGTTTTCTGTTTTCTGTTTTCTGTTTTCTGTTTTCTGTTTTCTGTTTTCTGTTTTCTGTTTTCTGTTTTCTGTTTTCTGTTTTCTGTTTTCTGTTTTCTGTTTTCTGTTTTCTGTTTTCTGTTTTCTGTTTTCTGTTTTCTGTTTTCTGTTTTCTGTTTTCTGTTTTCTGTTTTCTGTTTTCTGTTTTCTGTTTTCTGTTTTCTGTTTTCTGTTTTCTGTTTTCTGTTTTCTGTTTTCTGTTTTCTGTTTTCTGTTTTCTGTTTTCTGTTTTCTGTTTTCAGTTTTCTGTTTTCATTTGTCTGTTTTCTGTTTTCAGTTTTCAGTTTCCAGTTTCCAGTTTACAGTTTTCTGTTATCTGTTTTCAGTTTTCAGTATTCATTTAAAAGATAACAGTTTACAGTTTACAGTTTATAGTTTACAGTCAACAGTTTTCTGTTTTCAGTTTTCAGTTTTAAATATATTTTTTTTCAGTTTTTAGTTTTCAGTTTTCAGTTTTGTGTTTTGTTTTCAGTTTTCCGTTTTCGGTTTCCTGTTATCTGTTTTCTGTTGTCAGTTTTCAGTTTTCATTTTTCATTTTTCTGTTTTCTGTTTTCTGTTTTCTGTTTTCTGTTTTCTGTTTTCTGTTTTCTGTTTTCTGTTTTCTGTTTTCTGTTTTCTGTTTTCTGTTTTCTGTTTTCTGTTTTCTGTTTTCTGTTTTCTGTTTTCTGTTTTCTGTTTTCTGTTTTCTGTTTTCTGTTTTCTGTTTTCTGTTTTCTGTTTTCTGTTTTCTGTTTTCTGTTTTCTGTTTTCTGTTTTCTGTTTTCTGTTTTCTGTTTTCTGTTTTCTGTTCTCTGTTCTCTGTTTTCTGTTTTCT
This sequence comes from Lobophora halterata, assembly GCA_932526365.1. Taxonomy (NCBI): domain Eukaryota; kingdom Metazoa; phylum Arthropoda; class Insecta; order Lepidoptera; family Geometridae; genus Lobophora; species Lobophora halterata. The sequence goes on along the minus strand of OW052004.1, from coordinate 12,607,887 downwards.
GTTTTCTGTTTTCTGTTTTCTGTTTTCTGTTTTCTGTTTTCTGTTTTCTGTTTTCTGTTTTCTGTTTTCTGTTTTCTGTTTTCTGTTTTCTGTTTTCTGTTTTCTGTTTTCTGTTTTCTGTTTTCTGTTTTCTGTTTTCTGTTTTCTGTTTTCTGTTTTCTGTTTTCAGTTTTCAGTATCCAGTTAAAAGTTTTCAGTTTACAGTTTTCAGTTAAAAGTTAAAGTTTACAGTTTACAGTTTATAGTTTACAGTTTATAGTTTACAGTTTACAGTTTACAGTTAACAATTTTCTGTTTTCAGTTTTCAGTTTTCAATTTTTTTTTTCAGTTTTTAGTTTTCTGATTTCTGTTTTCAGTTTACAGTTTACAGTTTACAGTTTTTAGTTTTCAGTTTACAGTTTTCAATTTTCTGTTAACTGTCATCGGTTTTCTGTTTAATTTTTTTTTTTTTTTTTAACACCAACAAACATTCACACACTCACACCCCTGCACTAGGATTCCATGTGTCGCAGGCGGCATGGACACATACAAGACATCACAACATCCAAGACCCGAGAACAAACATTAGTGTTCGCCACAAATATTTGCCCCGGCCGGGGATCGAACCCGGAACACCAAGCTTCGTAGGCAGGGTCACTACCAACTAAGCCACGGTGTCATCAATTTATGTTTTATGTTTTCATTTTTCAGTTTTCTGTTTTCTGTTTTCAATTTTCAGTTTCTAGTTTACAATGTACAGTTTTCAGTTTTCAGTTTTCAGTTTACAGTTTTCAGTTTTCTGTTAACTTTTATCGGTTTTCTGTTTTCAGTTTTTAGTTTTCAGTTTTCTGTTATATGTAATCTGTTTTCAGTTATCTGTAATCTGTTTTGAGAGTTCAGTTATCAGTTTTCAGTATTCAGTTAAAAGTTTACAGTTTACAGTTTACAGTTTACAGTTTATAGTTAACAGTTTTCTGTTTTCAGTTTACAGTTTTCAATTTTCTGTTAACTGTTATCGGTTTTCTGTTGTCAGTTTTCAGTTTTCTGTTTTCTGTTTTCTGTTTTCAGTTTACAGTTTACAGTTTACAGTTTTCAGTTTTCAGTTTTCAGTTTTCAGTTTTCAGCTTTCAGTTTTCAGTTTTCAGTTTTTAGTTTTCAGTTTTCAGTTTTCAGTTTTCAGTTTTTAGTTTTCAGTTTTCAGTTTTCAGTTTTCAGTTTTCAGCTTACAGGTTACAGTTTTCAGTTTACAGTTTTCAATTTTCTGTTAACTGTTATCGGTTTTCTGTTTTATGTTTTCATTTTTCAGTTTTCTGTTTTCTGTTTTCTGTTTTCTGTTTTCTGTTTTCTGTTTTCTGTTTTCTGTTTTCTGTTTTCTGTTTTCTGTTTTCTGTTTTCTGTTTTCTGTTTTCTGTTTTCTGTTTTCTGTTTTCTGTTTTCTGTTTTCTGTTTTCTGTTTTCTGTTTTCTGTTTTCTGTTTTCTGTTTTCTGTTTTCTGTTTTCTGTTTTCTGTTTTCTGTTTTCTGTTTTCTGTTTTCTGTTTTCTGTTTTCTGTTTTCTGTTTTCTGTTTTCTGTTTTCTGTTTTCTGTTTTCTGTTTTCAGTTTTCTGTTTTCATTTGTCTGTTTTCTGTTTTCAGTTTTCAGTTTCCAGTTTCCAGTTTACAGTTTTCTGTTATCTGTTTTCAGTTTTCAGTATTCATTTAAAAGATAACAGTTTACAGTTTACAGTTTATAGTTTACAGTCAACAGTTTTCTGTTTTCAGTTTTCAGTTTTAAATATATTTTTTTTCAGTTTTTAGTTTTCAGTTTTCAGTTTTGTGTTTTGTTTTCAGTTTTCCGTTTTCGGTTTCCTGTTATCTGTTTTCTGTTGTCAGTTTTCAGTTTTCATTTTTCATTTTTCTGTTTTCTGTTTTCTGTTTTCTGTTTTCTGTTTTCTGTTTTCTGTTTTCTGTTTTCTGTTTTCTGTTTTCTGTTTTCTGTTTTCTGTTTTCTGTTTTCTGTTTTCTGTTTTCTGTTTTCTGTTTTCTGTTTTCTGTTTTCTGTTTTCTGTTTTCTGTTTTCTGTTTTCTGTTTTCTGTTTTCTGTTTTCTGTTTTCTGTTTTCTGTTTTCTGTTTTCTGTTTTCTGTTTTCTGTTTTCTGTTTTCTGTTTTCTGTTTTCTGTTCTCTGTTCTCTGTTTTCTGTTTTCTGTTTTCTGTTTTCTGTTTTCTGTTTTCTGTTTTCTGTTTTCTGTTTTCTGTTTTCTGTTTTCTGTTTTCTGTTTTCTGTTTTCTGTTTTCTGTTTTCTGTTTTCTGTTTTCTGTTTTCTGTTTTCTGTTTTCTGTTTTCTGTTTTCAGTTTTCAGTATCCAGTTAAAAGTTTTCAGTTTACAGTTTTCAGTTAAAAGTTAAAGTTTACAGTTTACAGTTTATAGTTTACAGTTTATAGTTTACAGTTTACAGTTTACAGTTAACAATTTTCTGTTTTCAGTTTTCAGTTTTCAATTTTTTTTTTCAGTTTTTAGTTTTCTGATTTCTGTTTTCAGTTTACAGTTTACAGTTTACAGTTTTTAGTTTTCAGTTTACAGTTTTCAATTTTCTGTTAACTGTCATCGGTTTTCTGTTTAATTTTTTTTTTTTTTTTTAACACCAACAAACATTCACACACTCACACCCCTGCACTAGGATTCCATGTGTCGCAGGCGGCATGGACACATACAAGACATCACAACATCCAAGACCCGAGAACAAACATTAGTGTTCGCCACAAATATTTGCCCCGGCCGGGGATCGAACCCGGAACACCAAGCTTCGTAGGCAGGGTCACTACCAACTAAGCCACGGTGTCATCAATTTATGTTTTATGTTTTCATTTTTCAGTTTTCTGTTTTCTGTTTTCAATTTTCAGTTTCTAGTTTACAATGTACAGTTTTCAGTTTTCAGTTTTCAGTTTACAGTTTTCAGTTTTCTGTTAACTTTTATCGGTTTTCTGTTTTCAGTTTTTAGTTTTCAGTTTTCTGTTATATGTAATCTGTTTTCAGTTATCTGTAATCTGTTTTGAGAGTTCAGTTATCAGTTTTCAGTATTCAGTTAAAAGTTTACAGTTTACAGTTTACAGTTTACAGTTTATAGTTAACAGTTTTCTGTTTTCAGTTTACAGTTTTCAATTTTCTGTTAACTGTTATCGGTTTTCTGTTGTCAGTTTTCAGTTTTCTGTTTTCTGTTTTCTGTTTTCAGTTTACAGTTTACAGTTTACAGTTTTCAGTTTTCAGTTTTCAGTTTTCAGTTTTCAGCTTTCAGTTTTCAGTTTTCAGTTTTTAGTTTTCAGTTTTCAGTTTTCAGTTTTCAGTTTTTAGTTTTCAGTTTTCAGTTTTCAGTTTTCAGTTTTCAGCTTACAGGTTACAGTTTTCAGTTTACAGTTTTCAATTTTCTGTTAACTGTTATCGGTTTTCTGTTTTATGTTTTCATTTTTCAGTTTTCTGTTTTCTGTTTTCTGTTTTCTGTTTTCTGTTTTCTGTTTTCAGTTTGCAGTTTCCAGTTTACAGTTTACAGTTAACAGTTAACAGTTTTCAGTATACAGTTTTCAGTTTTCAGTTTTCTGTTAACTGTTAACTGTTATCGGTTTACGGTTTACAGTTTTCAGTTTACAGTTTTCAATTTTCTGTTAACTGTTATCAGTTTTCTGTTTTATGTTTTCATTTTTCAGTTTTTTGTTTTCAGTTTTCAGTTGTCTTTACAGATTACAGTTTACAGTTTACAGTTTACACTTTACAGTTTTCAGTTTACAGTTTTCAGTGTACAGTTTTCAGTTTTCAGTTTTCAGTTTACAGTTTTCGGTTTTCAGTTTTCTGTTAACTGTTATCGGTTTTCTGTTTTCAGTTTTCAGTTTTCTGTTATCTGTTATCTGTTATCTGTTATCTGTTATCTGTTATCTGTTATCTGTTATCTGTTTTCGGTTTTCAGTTTATCAGTTTTCAGTTTCTGTTATCTGTTTTCAGAGTTCAGTTTTCAGTATTCAGTTAAAAGTTTACAGTTTCAGTTTTCAGTTTTCAGTTTTCGGTTTTCTGTTATCTGTTTACTGTTGTCAGTTTTCAGTTTTCTGTTTTCATTTTACAGTTTTCTGTTTTCTGTTTTCTGTTTTCTGTTTTCTGTTTTCTGTTTTCTGATTTCAGTTTTCAGTTTTCAGCTTACAGATTACAGTTTACAGTTTACACTTTACAGTATTCAGTTTACAGTTTACACTTTACAGTTTTCAGTTTTTGGTTTCCTGTTATCTGTTTTCTGTTGTCAGTTTTCAGTTTTCTGTTTTCAGTTTTCAGTTTACAGATTACAGTTTACAGTTTACAGTTTACACTTTTCAGTTTACAGTTTACAGTTTACACTTACAGTTTTTAGTTTCCAGTTTTCAGATTTCAGTTTTCAGTTTTCGGTTTTATGTTATCTGTTTTCTGTTGTCAGTTTTCAGTTTCTAGTTTTCAGTTTTCAGTTGTCAGTTTTCAGTTTTCAGTTTTCAGTTTTCAGTTTTCAGTTTTCAGTTTTCAGTTTTCAGTTTTCAGTTTTCAGTTTTCTGTTTTCTGTTTTCTGTTTTCGGTTTTCTGTTATCTGTTTTCTGTTGTCAGTTTTCAGTTTTCAGTTTTCTGTTTTCATTTATCAGTTTTCTGTTTTCTGTTTTCTGTTTTCTGTTTTGAGTTTTCAGTTTTCAGCTTACAGATTACAGTTTACAGTTTACAGTTTATCCTTTACAGTTTTCAGTTTTCAGTTTTCAGTTTTCAGTTTTCGGTTTCCTGTTATCTGTTTTCTGTTGTCAGTTTTCAGTTTTCTGTTTTAATTTTTCAGTTTTCTGTTTTCAGTTTTCAGTTTCTAGTTTACTGTTTTCAGTTTTCAGTTTACAGTTTTCTTTTTTCAGTTTTCTGTTAAATGTTATCGGTTTTCTGTTTTCAGTTTTTAGTTTTCAGTTTTCTGTTATCTGTTATCTGTTATCTTTTTTCGGTTTTCAGTTTATCAGTTTTCAGTATCAGTTAAAAGTTTACAGTTTACAGTTTACAGTTTATAGTTTACAGTTTACAGTTAACAGTTTTCTGTTTTCAGTTTTCAATTATATTTTTTCAGTTTTTAGTTTTCTGTTTTCTGTTTTCAGTTTACACTTTACAGTTTTCAGTTTACAGTTTTCAATTTTCTGTTAACTGTTATCGGTTTTCTGTTTTATGTTTTCATTTTTCAGTTTTCTGTTTTCTGTTTTCTGTTTTCAGTTTTCAGTTTCCAGTTTACAGTGTACAGTTTTCAGTTTTCAGTTAATAGTTTACAGTTTTCAGTTTTCTGTTAACTGTTATCGGTTTTCTGTTTTCAGTTTTCAGTTTTCAGTTATCTGTTATATGTAACCTGTAATCTGTTTTCAGTTTTCAGTTTTCAGTTTTCAGTTATATGTTATCTGTTATCTGTTTTCAGAGTTCAGTTTTCAGTTTTCAGTATTCAGTTAAAAGTTTACAGTTTACAGTTTACTGTTAACAGTTTTCTGTTTTCAGTTTTCAGTTTTCAGTTTTCAATTTTTTTTTTCTTTTTTCAATTTTTAGTTTTTAGTTATCTGTTTTCTGTTTACAGTAGTTAAACATTGTTAAGGGGAGCACTCTAAAGTTAGGGGTTGTAAAACCAACAACCGCAAAAAAACACTAAAAAATTTATCCTGCTCACCCCTGGCTCGTGTAAAATCTGGAAAAAAAATTTGTGATAGAAGACATTATACGGAGCAAAATGGCGTTTAAATTTTTGAAAAATTTACTGTGCAAGTATGTTTAAAAAATTCCCAAAACTACCCCTTAAATTTCGACTTTTTGTGAACGTTTATTTTAGTTACCCTTTGTGTAAATTGTATTGTGTTTGAGCTCAAAAGTTTCGTTTTAATTCAACAAATTAATTCTGCTACCAGATTATGAAAAAATTTATAAATAATTAGTTAAAGCCTATAAATGGTACATAGGTTTTGTACGTACAAATTATCTTAAAACACTAGAAATAATTTTTTTTTTAAAATACAAGATATTTATAAAAGGTCCTTAAAAAGATATTCTACCTACTAGTCCGTTCAAAAACGCGCGAAAAAGGTCCTTATAGTACCTACTTTATACCACGTGACATCACAATTTTGCTATGCGAATCTTAATAATTTCAGCGCTCGGAAACCGCTAGTCAGAGAAATCTGAAATTTTGCACAGTGGTAGTACTATACTTAAAGTATATTTTAGAGTTCTAAAAACACAAGGTCACAGATCTTATTTCGGTGATAGAAAAGGTTAAAAAAGTTCATGAAAATTTAAACACCTTGTGTCATCCCAGGGGGTGGTCCAATCGGGATGCTCGAGGTGTCTGCTGGCAGGCCTTGAAGTTCTTCACAAGATAAAGTTCCTCGATCTGGGCCCAGAAGTCTGGATCCTGGACCACGTGCCACGTGGTTTTTGGGTTTCTTGCATGTAACTCAGCGAGTTCCAACGGGAACAATCCAAGACTCGGCTGAGTCGTAGTCCCACTCGAGACGCGTTGATGTGCAGTAGAAAAAATGGGGGTCGTTGCTGGAAAACGAGCAGCGTTGCAGTCAGAAGATCCAAGTTGAGATTAGGATTCGGTTTTTTCGGTCTGGTGCCTCCAAAAATGGTCCGATTTGAAAAAATTCTTCAACACTGAAATCCTTGCGACAGCGCGCATTTACTGACGTATCACAAAGCACAATTTGGCGTAAAAAGCCCGTTTTATCGATTTTTCGAACGCGGAGCGACTCAAATTCGTGGCGCTCGGGCTCGCGGCTCGAGTGGAACTGGGTTAGGTTACTAACCCAACCCTTATTACATATATAGTAACTAGATAACCGCTAGGAATAGGCCGGTAAGGGCTGCCATTGTTATCATTGATCCTACTATTAATTATGTTGAAAATATGCGTTTCATAACGGAAGATATAACCGGAGTTATTTTAAAATTTGGCAGTTATAGATTAGGTTTGGTGAGTATTTATTTGGATAGGGAAATAAATTTAAATTCATATGCTATAGAAATTAAGGGTATTATATCAGATATGGCTTTAGAAAATATAATTCTCGCAGGGGATGTGAATGCCTATAGTCATTGGTGGGGATGTGGTACTGAGGACGAGAGAGGTTCTATTGTGGTTGACACTCTGGCTGAGGTAGGGTTGGAAGTCATTAATCGTGGAAATGTGCCAACTTTTAACGTCCACAGATCGGATGTGGAATCCACTAGTATTATAGATATCACTACCTGCTCCCAATCTCTCTTAGCTTGTGTTGATGAGTGGAGAGTAGATGAGAAATTCTGTACATTGTCAGACCACAGAGCCATCTTGTTTAAAGCGAATGTAGGTAGAGCAGCGGATACTGGAGCTCTCACTAATAGCAGTACGCGTATTTATAATGTAGAGAAGGCAGATTGGACACTGTTTGAGGTACAGTTTCGCGATAGGCTTCAAGCTATAGATTTAGGGATAGAAAAGGTCTTGGAGGCAGCCAGTAAGGAGAGTATTGAGGAACTTACTGTGCAGTATTCGGAGTGTGTGACTGACGCTTGTGAGAGAGCTATTCCCCACTTACCCGCATTAAAGGCTCGGAAAGCTTGTCAGTGGTGGACACCCGAATTAACTATTCAAAAGGCGGAAGTCACAAAACTCAGAAGGAGAGTGCGTAAAGCCAATCCGAATAGACGACAGTATGTAATAGAGGCGTATTTACATGCAAAAGCTAGTTATAAAAAGGCTATAGAAGACGCTATAACCCTCAGTTGGAAAAACTTTTGCATCAGTGAGAAAAAAGAGACAGTTTGGCAGCGCTCGTATCGAGTCATGAAGGCTTGTTCGTTCCATGCGCAGGATAAACTACTCGAAGCGTCCGACGGAACTACCCTAACTGAGCGTGAGTCTGCAGTCCTGTTGGCTGATACATTTTATCCCTGGGATGATAGTAGTGAAGATACACAGGAGCAGGCTACCTTCAGATCTAATGTTAGCGACATGGTAGAGGCAATCAGGCATGATCCAACGACGTCGTCTGGCCTCCCGTTCACGCGACACGAGGTAGAGACTGTTCTGAGAGGAATGAGCTCGAGAAAGGCACCTGGAGGGGATGGTTTCACTCTGGACATTTGCGCGAAAGCTTACAGAGTCTGTCCGGAGCTTTTGGTTGAATTGTTTTCACAGTGTCTTAGACGCGGCTGCTTCCCACGGATATGGAAGATTGCCACGATAAAGGTTATTCCGAAACCCGGTAAAGATGATTACGCGAAACCGAAGTCTTACCGCCCGATTGGTCTCCTCCCGGTTTTAGGTAAAATTTTAGAGAAGCTCTTTGTAAACAGGCTGCAATGGCAATTAGGAAGAGAACAAAAGTTAAGTCCACTCCAGTATGGTTTCACGCCGCAAAAAAGCACTGAAGATGCACTTTACGACGCCATGACCATGGTCAGGGGAGCTTTGAGTAGAAAGGAAATAGTGGTCATGGTATCGCTGGATATTGAAGGCGCATTCGACAGTGCTTGGTGGCCGGCTATATTAAATCAGCTTATTAGCAAGAAAGTGGATCCTAGTATTACACGTTTTATTGCTAGCTGTCTATCAGATCGTAGTGTGGAGCTTCGTTATGCCGGGCAGACTGTCATTAGGGAAACAAATAAAGGGTGTATTCAGGGCTCTACATGTGGTCCAATATTGTGGAACATCCAGCTTAATCCACTGCTCGAGATGAGTCATGAGGGAGTATGGGTGCAGGCTTTCGCGGATGACATGACTGGCTTCTTCGAGCTCCGAACAAGAACTAGAGGATAGAGTCAATGGGGCTCTCGCCGCAATCATGGAGTGGGGCAACGGCTCACGATTGAAGTTTGCTGCTCAAAAAACCCAGGCGCTTCTTATAACTAAAAGGCTTAGGTACTATAAACCCCGTTTGGTAATGAAAGGCACAGAGATAAAGTATGAGAATAGTCTCAAGATACTCGGGTTGACTCTGCGCTTACATTTAGTAATCATCTGGAGCGTGTGTGTGGTAAGGCGATAGGGTTCTACAAGGTGGTAGCTAGGGCCGCTCGCGCGCAGTGGGGACTTAACTCGGAGATCTTGAGACTCATATACATTGCAGTTGTGGAGCCCACAATATTGTATGCGGGGAGCTGCTGGGCGGATATATGTAAGAAAATTTACATTGAAAAGATTTTGCATCTGTTGCCTCTGCCTATTCAGTCCTCCGTAGCATTAAAATAGACAATTATTATGCACAATTAATGACAGGGCACGGAGGGTTCCGGGCGTATCTTCATAGATTTAAGCTGGCGGAGAGTCCACTGTGCACCTGTGGAGAGGATAAACCTCAGACTGTAGAGCACCTACTCGTGGACTGTCCCAGGTTTATACTTTGGAGATACGATTGCGAATGCAAAATGGATAAAAATATAGATGTAAAAATTTTACATGATATTATAAGTAATCAGGAACAAAGAACCGTTTTCTTTGATTTTGCTAAGAAAATTCTTCGAAAAGTTGGAGAAGAGAATGGTTCTTTTATTGAAAAAGTATAAAATAGGTAAACCGTTATAACACGATAACGGACGCCATCATTTTATATTTTAATTTATTTTATTTTTTTTTGCTCATTTTAATATTTTTATTTTAATATAATTAATATTAAGATTTTTAATTCGATATTTTATATATTATTATTATTTTTTTATTTAATGAATTTGAATTATTTACAATTTATTTATTGACTAATTTTCATTGTTTAAATTATTTATTGTTTCACTTTTTCATTGTTTCTTGTGTCATAAATCTATTGCTTCTTCTACTGCTATAAACTTCTATAATGCTGACATAAAATACTTGTCATTTTCTTGCTATATTTAATTTAATTGAAAAAATAAACACCATAATTGTTTTAATTTATTTTAGGTTATGTGTAAGGTATCTGTAATTTAAGTTAAAATTGTAAAACAGTTTTTATGCTCTAGATATAATGTAGTTCTTCAAAAATACAAGTTCCATGTAAATAAGAATATGTGAATTGAAACTAATAAATTAATGTAATAAGGAAAAATAAGATATACATAAAATATATTCAACATTATAAAGTAATGTTTTACAGTACAGTACAGTAGTACTAGTCTATAATATTTATAATAATTTCACTAAAAGGTTCTGCTTTGCCATTTCCGTTTGTTAATAGTCTGTCTGTTCGGCGGCCGCGGCTCGAGCGATGGCGGGTGCGTCGAGGCGCAGCGCGGCGCGGCCTTCGCTGAGGCGCAGGTCGCGCGCGCCGAGGGCGTCGTAGAGTGCGCGCGCCGGCGCGTTATCCTGCAGCACGTGCCAGTCGAGGCGCGTGACGCCGAGCGCGACGCCGAGCGCGCACAGGCGGGCGAGCAGCGCACGCGCCACGCCGAGCCTCCGCGCACCCGGCGCCACGTACAGGTCCTCCAGGTAGAGCGCGCGCCGCGTCCAGCTCGAGTAGGCGCGGTTGCACAGCGCGTACCCCACCACGCGCCCCCTCACCTCGCCCACCAGCGCGAAGAACCACGCGGGGCTGCTCGAGAAGCCGTCCTCTATCAGGTCTGCGAGCACACGTGCGGTACCTTCGTTACACTACTACACATGTACAGGTACACATGAGCCGAGAGAGGCAGGAGCAACTCACCGTCGACGCTGAGCGTGGGCCCCTCCGGCATGCCCTCGAACGTGGCCAGCTCCTGCACAATACAACGATACATCATTATTTACTCGAGTACAAATGTTGCAATCATTATGTAGCGGATAATTTACAGTTAAACACTAAAACATTTTCAAACGCGCCGTGCGCGCCATTGAGACAGGCAACTATTTACACGAAACGCTTCGAGCTATTTTGTTTGACCCTCCTTAAAACTCTTTTTCTAATCTAGATAAATTTGTGAAATTTAATTTAAAAATTGGACAACAGCTACCGTTAGTCGTTTTCCTATGGCCTTGCGTCAACCTCAGATAGGTAGTAGAAAGAAACGCTAAAGATTCAAGAAGCAACAAAGTCAAAGAAGCTGTGAAGAATGTGTGTGTATGCCCGTGCCCGGGGCCAACGACGATCTCATATATTATGCCCGGGGCCAACGACGATCTCATATAACTATACTTTAGTAATATTAGGTACTCTGAGCTTTCTGGCTCTGTAATGAATTATTGTAGGTAGGTAACAGGTGTTTGTTTCAAATTGTATAGCTATCTTTGGCTTATCAATGTGTTTTATATGGTTATTATGAAGGGTTATGTAGTTGGGGACCACCGCCGCGCCGTCTAGCTAGATCATCTAGGAAATTCTAGAAATTCGTATTTTTATTTCATACTAGCTGACACCCGCAATTTCGTTTGCGTTGTGAAATAACAAAACTCCTTTCTTAGTACGCGCCTACACGTTTTAACTTTACCTTAGTATAATTCAAATCTTTTTACCCGACTACGGCGAAGCAAAAAGGAGGGTTATGATTTTGACCGGTATATATGTGGAGTGTGTGTATGTGGGTATGTATGATGATGTGTTCTCTCACATCTTCCAAACTACTCTACTACTCTTATCAGAATGGTATCAGAAACGTCTCGTCTGTCCGCTGGTTATAGGCTATGTGCAGTCGTACCACTGCCATACGCACGCTGTAGGAGTAGGTATAATGTTTGTGCAGCAGCGGTGGGAGCGGGCGGGCGGCGGCGGCGGTGGCGCGGCGGGCACGAGGATGTGACTCACATGTATCATGGTGTGGATGAGAGGCATATCCTCCCGCGTGGCCTCGCGCACCACGACGGCGGGCGCGGGCGGCGCGGCAGCGGCTGACATGGCGCAGGGACGGACGGTACCGGGCGCGGAAGGCGGCAGGCGGCTGGCTCTGATAAAATAGGTAAAGCCGGTTAACAGGTTATGTTACCGACATAATATCTTACCAAACAATAAAATGCTTAATACAATGCAATCTCATAACATTTAGTCATTAAACATTATTTTAAGGAGAAGGTTACTTACTTATAATATTGTTAGCTGGATTGCGATAGTCGTTTCCCACGATGTTATAACAGGCAGCGCACCGAGTCGAGTGACCGTGTGAGCGCGGTCAACTCCGCGCCAGTTGCCTCGCGACGCTCGTGCGCCCTCTAGCGGCGCGGCCGCCGGCCTCGTGGAGCGCAGGCGGCGCCGGCGCGGCGGGCGGCGGCGGGCGGGACGAACCCGGTGGCGCTGCTGCTGGCGCGGCGCTACGCCGCTGCGACGCCAGGTGGCGCCGCCCGTGCCTGCATCACAGTAGGTACATGGGAAAACAGAGTAGCTAGGTGAACATACTTCATTTATTTTACTACCTATAGGTACTTTATTTCTCCGTGCTATAGGTACCTTTATATTATCCTCTTACCACTGTTGCTATTTTATTTAATCTATTTTGGGGTTCATTAAGTGAAAGCTTTTTGGTTCTTTTATAATTGCCGACTGCCCATGTTTTTCGCGCGTATCTTGTATGTATGTATGTAGGTATGTATGTAAATTTCTGGGTTACCTCAATAACCCGAGTTTTCTTAGATAGGTTTTTTAAAAAAATAATCAAAATGGCGGATTTTGGGAGCCAAATAGTAAGTCGGTAATATTTTTTTGTTAACCAAACATATCGAGTAGGGTATCAAAATGAAGGTATTTTAAAGGAGATTACAAATATACTATATATACAGGGTGGTTTTTTTGAGAAGGGTCCTGATGTCCAAGTCCGAAACCACGAGAGTTAGAGAAAAGTCGTAAAAGGAGTCATGCCCTCGATTTAAAAAAAAAACTTTTACGCGGAAGAAAACTCGCCTCCTATGCAAACCTAGTGGCGGATCCAGGGGGGGGGGGGGGGGGGGGGGTCATAGGGGTCATGACTCGCACGTAGAACTCGCACTTACCGTGACCGTTTTCAAAATATAAGTAATTTCCCAAATTCACGCCCCGAAAGCATTTCTGGGAACCTATCTATTTTATCAGAATACTAGGTACGTAGTTTGAGTGTTTGTCTATTTTTATGTGAGACTTCTATGTGAAAATCTAGATTATTTTTATCTTAATTTATCGCACTTCCAACGCTGCCTTCGTCTATGTGTGGCCCAATTGTTGGGCAGTTGCTCGTGTTTTCTCACCCTAAAGACGTGTTTTTTTTTTCCTAAAACTTTTTTTTCCTTTTTTTCCGTAAAGTCCTTATTAAACTAAAGTCCTGTAAAATTTGCGGCTAGCTTTTCTTGCCGCAATCAGATTTATGTTATTAGGCCTATTTGGGTCTTAATACAATAATTTTCAAGAGGATTTAATAAGAGGAGAAAAATAATATGTCATAATATACGATCAAATGTTATGTTTTATTAGGTAATTGTTTTGGGTCTGATAAAGCGATTTTCCCCAGTAAATTAAAACCCTAAAAAGTTTTCGGCTCGCTGCGCTTGCCGCAATACATTTAGCCTATTGCGTGTTTAAGGGTCCCGATAGAGTAATTTTCAGGACTAATCTATTGGCGTGAAATCCCGGATCACCGGATTATGATGTAGTTTTCCCCGAAAAAAGACTGAGATCTACATATATGGTTTGCCAAGGTCTACTATAGACATTCGTAAATTTATTTATAAAAACGTATTACTTTATTTATAACGTAGACCTTGGTTAGCCATATATGTAGATCTCAGTCTTTTTTCGGGGAAAACGACATCATAATCCGGTCCATCGAACCGTGGCGCCTCCATTTTCACATATTATATGTGGTTTTGTTCAGATATCAATGCTTTTTGTAAATAAATTTATGGAAATATCCTGCAAAAATTTGCAAGGCAATTGCTCTCATAATTTGCAAGGCGCTAAATTTTCCTCAAAAAATCAAATAATTTGAAAAAAAATCAAATCTTATAAATTTACTGTTTTCTGATTTTTTCCTATGTATAAACATAATTACCTAGCTGGATGCCAAATTTGAACTTTCTAGGTCATCTGGAAGTGGGTTAGGTTTTACGTCTATATGTCAGTCAATCAGTGATAAAAATGACGATTTTTGAACGTTAATATCTAAATAACCGTATAAGCTGTGTTTATGAAATTTGAGGTACTTCATTAACTCCGAGATTTCAATACATAAACCAAATTTGGTGTGTTTATATTGATTAGTTTTTTAGCTATGACAAGGTCAAAAGTGGCTCCAAATGGTTCCTGTAAACTTACACACAGTGCTACTCGCCAGTTCGCTGGGCCTGACCGTGGCTTGACACACTGTCGTGCGTCGAGATTTTCAGGACTAATCTATTGGCGTGAAATCGCTTCGCTCGCTGCGATCAGGTTTATTCTATAGGGTAATTTTCGGTCCTAACACAGCGATTTTCCCCAATAAGTTAAGTGTTGTGTCCTGAAGATAAAGCGATTTTCTCTAGTAAATTAAAACCCTAAAAATTAGCGACTCGAAGAATGGTCGGGAATTTTGAGAAGAAGGGACTTGTTTGACCTGCAAGGCTTCCCACGGGGCATCAGAAATTCAAAGCGTTCACGGAGATAAGAAGGCGAAACAGGATTAAATGGAATATAAAAAAGGAAAGAGACTATATGCAAGTCACGACATCGACGTATAGGAAGCCATTTTAACTGTTGTCTAAACTGCGAGACGTGGTCGAACTTGCGCAAGCCGAAAATGAATCGAATGCTCAAGTTCTGAAGACGCTCGAGCTTATCCAACAGAAACTCCCAGGCGTCAGGGTAACAAACATCACCATAGTCAAGAAGCGGTAAGAAAAGAGTCTGTGCAAGAGTGATTTTGGTTTCAATGGGTAAAAACTTCTGTTTAGTTCCCAATTCCCATACAAACTCTGCTTAGTTTGGGGCTAGATGGCGTTTTATGTTATATGTCCAAAATATTTATTATTAAATGGATCCAGCCAAAGAGTAGGAAGACAAGGCCCGGTGCGGATTCTTGAGGCGGCTGGTGGGTGGCCGGGCCGGGCGGGCGGCCGCAGCCGACGGTCAGCGGTCAGGGCGGCTCCTCGTGGCCACCGGTGGGTGTCGCTGTCGTGCAGTGTAGAGTGGAGTGGAGCAGGCAGGCCTGGCGCGGGTGGGGTGGTGGGGGGGGGGGGGGGGAGGGTGGCTCGGCGCGAGAGGAGTCGGCGAGTCGCGCGCCGCGGAGCAGTGCGCGCACGCGTCTCGACACGGAGACCCCGCGCGCCGCCGCGCCGCCTGCCGCCCGCCGCCCGCCGCAGACTATGTGCCCGCCCGGCGCCACCAGCCATGGAGAGCCCCGGGCCCGTGCCCAAGAACGAGTACCACTATGGTGAGTTCCCCCCTGCTCGACCGCGCAGCTGAGCGCCGCCGTCGCCGGCTCCACACCGCCCGCGCTGGACGCCACACTGGGGCGGCGAGGTGAATCTACTGCTAAGGCGATGCAAGCAGGTACATATTAGGTAACATACCTAACTAACCGTAATCGTTGATTTATTTTTATTGCCATGGTTTTCGAAATAGTCTCATAAAAGGAGGTAAATAAACACGATCCACGCGGAGATGTCCCTCGCGCCGCTGCCGCCGTGCGCCGTGAGGAGCGGGTGCCATACCCGCATGGAGGCCGCGTGCGGGCGCGGGCGGGCGCGGGCGGCGGCCGGTAGCGGCCGGGGACGGCCGGTGACGCCGTCGTATCGCGCGGGTCAGCGAGGTCCGCGATCCACCACAATGTCACGCTGCTGATAAGCGTGTTTTTATAGTTCTTTATTTGGGAATATTGTAAAATTTAACGGAACTTATTCGTCACTTTCGTAAAATGGCCAATTACAAAATGCAGCATAGCATGGATTGGATCAGGACCGGATAATGATCGTCTACGTCGCATCTCAACCTATCGATCGTCACTACAATTGCAATGGTAACGGTTGAATTTCGATGAGGGTGCACCTGCGTCAACCTGGTACCCGACCCAGTCTCCCGGGGAACAAGCGGGGGGACAAGCTCTCGGGCCGTCGCGTCGTCGGTCGTCCTGGGACGAGGGCGAAACGCGAGTGGCGAGCGGCGGGCGGCGGTAGGACGCGGCGCGGGCGGCGGTGCGAGGCCGGTTCCGCGGTTGCATTATCATCCCGCGATTAGATAAAGCAAAATCGTTGAAACTCGTCGAGCGCCAGTAGGCTCTCGCGCGCCTCGCCAGCCGGCGGCCGCGGCGCCCGAGCCCTTCGCCGGCGCCACCCGCGGCCGCCGGGCTCCGGTCGGTCCTCGCGAAGGCGGAGCGCGCGCCGCCCGCGGTCAGCCCTACCTGTCGTCTACCGAGAGTACGCCCGACATCATCATCAGGTAGGTGGAGGTAGGCTGATGTACCTACCTACGTCCAGGTTGAGGAAATCTGCAATTGATAAAGTCGGTAGGCGATAGGCCCAGAGTCCACCGCCGATGGGTTACTCACTACTAACGCTTCTTTATGAATTAAAGTTGTACTCGTTTGTTGTAATAACTGTGAAGTAATTCCTGTAGTCGAGTGATGGAAAACTTTGCTAGCATGCGAGGCACGAACGAATGATGGAAACGAGGTTTATTACAAGCGGAGGGGGGGTTGGGCGACGCGCGCGGGCGGAGGCTGCGATAAGCGCTGACCCCGCGCCGCGCCGCAACCGACCGACTCTTTGGAAAAAATACTCGCATGAATACAATGCAATACAGTGCAGGCACATGATGTGGGCAGCCACCACTGCGGCCGCGGCTAGAGACTCGCATGAATACAATGCAATAGTGCAGGCACATTATGTGGGCAGCCACCACTGCGGCCGCGGCTAGAGACTCGCATGAATACAATGCAATAGTGCAGGCACATGATGTGGGCAGCCACCACTGCGGCCGCGGCTAGTCGCATGAATACAATGCAATAGTGCAGGCACATGATGTGGGCAGCAACCACTGCGGCCGCGGCTAGTCGCATGAATACAATGCAATAGTGCAGGCACATGATGTGGGCAGCCACCACTGCGGCCGCGGCTAGTCGCATGAATACAATGCAATAGTGCAGGCACATGATGTGGGCAGCCACCACTGCGGCCGCGGCTAGTCGCATGAATACAATGCAATAGTGCAGGCACATGATGTGGGCAGCCACCACTGCGGCCGCGGCTAGTCGCATGAATACAATGCAATAGTGCAGGCACATGATGTGGGCAGCCACCACTGCGGCCGCGGCTAGTCGCATGAATACAATGCAATAGTGCTGGCACATGATGTGGGCAGCCACCACTGCGGCCGCGGCTAGTCGCATGAATACAATGCAATAGTGCAGGCACATGATGTGGGCAGCCACCACTGCGGCCGCGGCTAGTCGCATGAATACAATGCAATAGTGCAGGCACATGATGTGGGCAGCCACCACTGCGGCCGCGGCTAGTCGCATGAATACAATGCAATAGTGCAGGCACATGATGTGGGCAGCCACCACTGCGGCCGCGGCTAGTCGCATGAATACAATGCAATAGTGCAGGCACATGATGTGGGCAGCCACCACTGCGGCCGCGGCTAGTCGCATGAATACAATGCAATAGTGCAGGCACATGATGTGGGCAGCAACCACTGCGGCCGCGGCTAGAGACTCGCATGAATACAATGCAATAGTGCAGGCACATGATGTGGGCAGCCACCACTGCGGCCGCGGCTAGTCGCATGAATACAATGCAATAGTGCAGGCACATGATGTGGGCAGCCACCACTGCGGCCGCGGCTAGTCGCATGAATACAATGCAATAGTGCAGGCACATGATGTGGGCAGCCACCACTGCGGCCGCGGCTAGTCGCATGAATACAATGCAATAGTGCAGGCACATGATGTGGGCAGCCACCACTGCGGCCGCGGCTAGTCGCATGAATACAATGCAATAGTGCAGGCACATGATGTGGGCAGCCACCACTGCGGCCGCGGCTAGTCGCATGAATACAATGCAATAGTGCAGGCACATGATGTGGGCAGCCACCACTGCGGCCGCGGCTAGCGCCCAGCGCGGCGCGGGGGACGCGCGAGACTCGCCCTCGCCCGCGTCCTCACCTGCGTCATCGCCCGCGTCCTCGCAAAAGGATATAGGCTGTATTAATAAAACGCTACATCTCGTCAGAGGGTTATTATAGCAGTATAAGTATCGGTTGACTTGCTTAATAGTGTGATACATGTCGCAGGCATTTTACAAACGGCGTCATACATTTATAAACCCTCGCTGTTTTGTAATATGCCGAAGGCAAATTTACAACTCAATCAATTCGACATTAGTTGAAACCCAGCTTACACCAGTGTTCTCCTGTGATTAAACCACTAGTAGTTTATATTATGGGTATATCTTAAGTGGTTTAATCACATCAGTAGTTTATCACGCACACACATGATGTGTTTGAGTGCTTTGAATTAAACACAGGAGAACACCGGCGTAAGCTGGGTGTAAAGATCATTACAGAGCCAACAGTACTATCTATTTGCTTTAGTTGATTTTCTGCCAATAGGCAGTGCAAGCTCGCTTCGCTTGCGTGTAGGCGCGTGTAATAAACCCATAACCTATAGTCACGTAATTTTTATCTTCCTTATATGATTTTCTGTCATCAGGCTGGTGTGCCATGGGCTTCACTCGCATTAAAATAAAAACGATAACCTGCAGACACCCAAATTTAATCGATGGGTTCCCATCGAGTAACACCCAAACGAGTAACAGTGTTACTCGATTATCAGGATCGAAATGATTTACCTTCTAACCTCTTGCCGTTGTTGTCCTATGAAAGCACCAGATTCCATGGACATCTTAGCGATTTTATCTCATTTCACAAACGGCGTTTGAATTTATTATCAATGTTGTGGAATATTATAAAGTGACGAGGCAATTTGCTTTCGGCGTATTACAAAACAGCGAGCGTTTGTAAACGGATGACGCCATTTGTTAAATGCCGAGTTATAAAAAATGTCTGCGACAGTTATACCACAGAGTACTCGGGCGAATTAACATGACACCTGGCTCGAATGACGTTTGTGCAAAGTACAGCCGGTGGTACAGCGCGGAACTGGATAATCCGAGATCCGAAATCTGTGATCTAGATAAGGAAGAGGTCCTGTAATACTTGGTAATGATAAGTAATGATAAGGCAGAAACACGGAGGGCGCCGCGCGGGGCAGCGGGAGACGCATCAAGTTCCGAGCCACGTGTCAGCCAGGTGTCATGTTGGTTCGCCCGAGTAGTACTAAGATATACACAATACCAACAAGTTATACTATTATAATCATATTATAATCGCCTAATTCAGAAAAGACAACAACATTCAAAACAAAGTAATTCTATACATATAATAAAGCAGAAGACCCCGAATTTCTGTACATATGTTTTTTTTTGACGGAAACGTGTTCAGAAGAGATTAATAAACATGCCCCAAAATTTTTTTTTTTATTGGAAGACTTTGTTTGGGTTTGTGTGTTCGTCCATCACGTAAAAACTACTGAACGGATTTAACGTAACGTACGGGTTCGTGCGCCTGCGGACCGCTCGCTTAGATATCGGATGTTCACACCACTTGAAATTTATAAAATTTTATGTAAAGGTGTGGCACACAAGCCTACAAAAGATATTTATGACATGTCCATCTCTCTGCTTTACACAGTGGCAGCTCCTATTTCCTATATTCTCTCCGCTCTATTTAACACATGCTTGAGGAACGGTGACTATCCGCGAACTTTAAAAAATGTTAGGCTCTCTACATTATACAAGGGTAAGGGGAAAAAGGAGGACATAAACAGCTATCGTCCCGTATCCATAATCCCGGGCATCGCCAAGATCCTAGAGCATGGTCTTAGTACGCGACTGTCGGAGCATCTGTCGAGTACCGAATCCCTGTCTGATAGGCAATACGCCTACCGAGCAGGGGAGCAGGGAGATCGACGACGGACGTCGCGAGACAAGTGGTACGTCGCGTGCTCGAGGCTCGCGAGCGCAGGATGCAGGTGGCTGTCATGTTCTGCGACCTGTCGAAAGCCTTCGACGTCGCAGATCATGCAGTCCTTACGGCGAAACTCCGACATTATGGTATATGCGGCCCACACTTGCGATTGATGACTGGCTTCATGACTGCGAGATCTCAGATTGTCACTGGGAGAGGTGGTAGAGTAAGATCGCAGCCGATGTCGACCAATATAGGCGTGGCTCAAGGGCCGTCGCTGTCTAATATAATTTTTTGCTTACTCCTCAATGATCTTCCGAACTGCATCCGAGACGCACACATACTTATGTATGCAGATGATGTCGCGGCAATTGTTGAAGCTCCAAACGTCGACGCCTTAGAAAGGAAGCTAAACACTGTAGCAGGTGAATTGCAAACGTGGTTTCAGTACAATGGTCTGATTTTGAATGTCACTAAGACCAACTACATGCACTTTAACCTGTCAGGGCGTACTTACAGGCCAATGACTATATGTCTTGGCGGAGCAGGTGTCGACCATGTTAACAAGACGTCTTTTCTAGGTTTTATCGTGGACAAAGGCCTTACATGGGAACACCATATTGACGCACTATGTGTAAAAATAGGTAGAGCGTGTTCTGCTCTGTGGCGTCTTTCAGCAACTCTTGATAAAGAGATGGTGAGGAATCTGTACTTTGCCTCAGTTCACACTCACCTCCAATATGGAGTTGAGCTTTGGGGGCACGCAGCGGACTGGCAACGTGCGTTTCGGCTGCAGAAGAGAGCAGTGCGCGCTATTGTAAGAGTGTCACAGGACACATCAGCTAGGCCTTATTTTGTGTCACTGAGGATTATGACTGTTCCTGCTCTAGTGCTCTACCAGGCTGCTCTCTATGTCAGAAACTACCTGGATGACTACGATGAGCGTGGATTGGGTCATAAAATATACAACTTTCGAAACCCTGAGAGGTTGAATGCGTTATCACGACGCCTCACTAAGACCGCGAAACTTATACACATGATGGGGCCGTCAGTATATAACCGCCTTCCAGTCATCATCACTAAGGCACCATCGACGCAATCCTTTAAGGTTAAACTTAAAAAATGGCTCATAGAGCAATCTTTCTATGAATTAGATGAATTTAATGCAATGAAATTATAATAAAACTTGTTTGACATTATTTAAATATTATTAATTATCAATAATTTACAATTATTTAGAAATTTATATTATGATATTTTTTATTAATTTAATTATTGTTTTTACTGTGTGCAACTGCATATATGTGCTATTATTATATATTATTTTTGGAAATGACTTGTAACAAATAGTTGCCAATAAAAAAACTATGAACTAAACTATGAACTATAACTGAAACTTTACTATATCATAGCTACAAAGCCTGAAATGGTTATAGGCTATATAATATTACGCTAAATCTCTTCAGAGGGTAGATATAGAAGTTTAAAGTTTGTATGGAAACAGTTTTTTTTATGAGTGTATCTATCTTAAACTTTGGAATTATGTTCTTCAAAACAAATAATAAGATGCGGGTTTCATCGATTTTCAAACTTAAAGTTAAAAGATGTGGAAGTACAGAATGAAGAAGTTATTGGACCTAAAGTTGAATGAGCCTGTCTCCTCAAGTATACACAATATCTCATTGAAAGTTGCATTTTTATGATTTCCAAAGATAAGTACCGCCATGTTTTTCAGTTATCTACTAAATTCAATGTTCGAGTGGGTAAAAAGAGGGATTGAAAATGTGCAAGTATTGATTGACTTGCTTAGTACTGACACTTTGCTATTCTATGAAATTTCTTCCACGGGTGACGAAGTCGCACGCGGGTACAGCTAGTAAGAAATATAAGATAGATCTATAAGTAGTTACCTGTACGTGATATGATAGATAACAATGAGCGGTCAAGTGGAAGAACTACGAAATTAAATCAAATGATTATTGCCTACCAGTTGCAGCATAATTACGAGAGTATGTGTGCGCGGGAGGGTGAGGGTGGGGGCGAGGGGGCCGGGCGGGGCGGCGATGCTGATAACGGCTGAACCGGCGACCTCTGCTCGCCGCGTGCGTGCGCGAACGCCTCCAGCTCGGCTATTTAGCAGGGCTCTACTCTACAATACAATACAAATATCCAATAAATAAGTACTCCAGACCACTCTGGGATACGTGGCGCATACCTACTCCGTTGGATGGGAAACTATCTGAAAGACAGAACAATCCAAGTTCGAGTGGTTAACAGTTTATCTAGGCAAAAGAGGGTGCCGCAGGGCTCAGTGATTGGATTGTTTGAATCTCAATTTGCCTTTTTTGCTGATGATGGGCAGTTCTTCGCTAACCCACTCACGAACGCTGGACAGCTACAACAAGATCTCGATCGTATTCCGTCCTCGACCAAGGACTAGATAATCAAGTTGAACGTTTCCAAATGCAATATCCTACATTTTGGCACATCGCTTCAAGCCTGAAGTGGGAAGAGCACATTACCGCATTATTTTAGAAAGCCAACTCTTTTATCTATGTCATACGTGGTCATACGAAGATCCTTTCAAACACTGGCAGTAGATTTGTCTTCCTGGAGATCTACGAAACTTACATCCGACCACTGCTTGAGTATGGGTACCAAGTGTGGAGCTCTTACTTCCACAAGGACATCGACTTACTGGAAAGTGTTCAAAGGAGAGCCACAACGATACCACATGCCTCACGTCGCAAATCCTATGAAGAACGACTCGACACGTTGTGCCTCATTAGTCTCGAAGAATGACGTCTGCGGGGGACCTTTTAAGAACCTAAAAAAAAATTAAGAAACCTTTTATGAAATAAAAAACCATTTCATGATAATTTTTTTTATTAAAACTGAAGCGGCCGTTTGGAAGATATGAGGTAACAAAGACATACATTATACAAGATACGCGCAAAAACTTATCGTCTTATATCCTCTCCTACCTCTGGCTACCAACGGAGCCAGCTCTACCTACCTCTGGCTACCAACGGAGCAGCTCTACCTATCTCTGGCTACCAACGGAGCAGCTCTACCTACATCTGGCTACCAACGGAGCCAGCTCTACCTACCTCCCCTATCTCTCTCTTTGGCCTGCCACTGCCTTGCCACTAGCCACTGCCACTGCCGCCACGTTGCCACATGGAAGGTGGGCTTCCGGCTGTAGGCTCCTTAGAGTGTTTTGATCGTTATGGTTACACACTAAACGTATAAACCTCTGGTACAACCTAACGGTATCGGTAGTTAGATAATAATAATAATAATAGTCAATTATTTGAGATCAGTCCATACAAAGCCAATACACTTATAAAAGTTATATTATATTAAAATAACTAGCTATATATATATATATATATATATAGATCTGAGTGGGTGGGTTAAACTTTCAATCATACAATGAATACTCTCGGTGGTGCGGTGACCGAAGACGCGCGACGGTGCGGCGCATGCCGGCGCGGTTAGTCACTGCCAGCACCGTGGTCGTTGCGCGCCGGCGCTGCGGCCAGGTGCGGCGGGGCCGTACAGTGCGGGCGATGGTGCACGCGCTAGGGAGGTGGCTCATTACCGAGCTTCCAGCGCAGCGCTATTGTTCTGCGCAGGACCCACGGGGATTAGCCGAGCCGGGTCGTCCGGTGCTACCGAGTATAGGTATTCGCCGGAAGGTAGATAACCATAGAGCTCTAGGAATTTACATGGAAATGGGAAAAAAATTGCTTTTTGTTTTTTGGTGCTGACTGCTGCCACAGTTTTATTTTAACTTTTGCAGTGGTCAACGCTCCCATTTCATCAACCGACTTCAAAAAAGGAGGAGGTTCTCAATTCGGTTGTTTTTTTTTATGTTTGTTACCTCGGAACTTTGTTGTTTATTTAACGATGAAAAAATATTTTTTTGTTTGAGAAGATATACATACTTTCAGATTGGGTCACATAAATTTTATCAAAATCGGTTAAGTAAAACAAAACCTACAGCCTACGGTCACTAGAACAGTGCGGTTGAAGTCGGTTGTTTTTGTAAAATCTTGATTATTATGTGCTCCTTTATACCTATGTATGTTCCAAAAAAATCAATAATATTTATATCCTGAATAGTGATTAACAGACATACTTACCTAGCTAATACAGTGGACGTAGACACTACGTAGTTATGTTACGATCGCGATAGGTACGAATGGCAAGAGCAGGAGGTGAAAGTGCGTAATATGAAAGGAATTCAGTGAATTCGCAACGCAAACGGAGTTTTGGTGTGGCCGTTTGGGTGTTGTAGCGGTTCGCGTGCGCCGCAGGTGCTGTACTCGCGCGGGTTAGATGTATGACCTATGCCGACTTGCACCAAACTGTCAAAGCTCCAAAGCAATTACTTTTCTTGCTTGCAATTCTTAAAGGTCCAAATTCAGACCGTTAGGAACTGTCTAGCAAGTTAAGTAATTGCTTAAAAACTTTGATAGTTTGGTGCAAGTCGGCATAGGTCCCTTAAGTAGAATATAGTAATAAAATAACCGGCTTGGTGTTACATCGATCTCACAACTTTTTACGGTAGAAAGCGAGTCTTGGTTCTTTTTACAATTTTTACAAAATTGTTTTTGATGGCATCTCATTTCTTTTTGTAGGTAGTCTTCCTCTTTTTTTTTACGGTATAGGTTGATGATGATGATGATCTACACCTATTATTCCATTAAATTATACATTATTATTATACATATACGCTGATTCATTAACTGCATATGGGATTACAAAGTTATTTATGCAGTTGGTGTATCTAGAAAACTAGACGGATATTACAAAATATATTAGTTTTTCCTTGATTTATACACTAAACACTAGTTGCATTCTAAATTTGAAGCTTCTATGTCTGCTAGAAGTGCCTTAGACTTTTGATGATCGGTCAGTCAGTCAGTCAGTGACAAAATTAAGAATTTTGACTAGTTATAATTCTTAAACTCGGTTCAAATTGAATGAAATTTCAAATATACCGTGTTTATACATTGCCTGCTTGGGTACTGAAAATCATCATCAGGCTTCTAGTTTAATCCACAACGAAGCTATAGGGGGTCAAAAATGGCCTGAACTGCTTCGAGAAAAGTATAGTACGGCCGTGCCACTTTTTTGCTCGACTTGGTGGGGGCACTTGCCGTGCCCCCAGATACAGGTACTACCAATCAAACGCATCCATTGTTATCCAACAATCCATTCATGCCGTTCCCCCAGTAGTGTGATTACGACAGAATATATCACATCATCATAGAGCACTAAGCATAGAGGATACGTTTGCTATATTTATTGTAAACACTACAGATGTCCGCTCAGCTATGTGAAAAGGGTTGAGTGACGTCAATTTCCCATCGGGTAAAATGTAAATACCTACTCGTTGTCTTGTAATAACTTGCGCAAGAACTCTTAATGATATAATCCACAATGTAGTATGGCGTACGAGTAAGGTGCACGATATGTACCGGATGCCGGGCTCGGCAGCTCGGCAGCTCGGGTGGGTGGCTCATAAACAGGCGGGCTAGCAACACACTGAGACTACGTATGTGTCGGAGTATCATATCACACCCTAATCACCTTGATCTCTCACTGCACTTGCTCACTGGATTTGAGATCGAGGTGATGTTGGGACTAACCGTATAATAATAATTGTAGTGGACGTGTCAATATTTAGTAGTGGTTTGTTTATTGTGATAGGCTCGTGGCTCGTGTTGCGAGCGGCGCGGGGGGGAGGACGCCCCGCGGCGCGGGCGGGGGCGCGCGTAAACAAACAACCCTTAACGAGCCGTCATCGATAACCGATTTACTGGCGAGGCCCCTTTTTCGCTTGTCACAACATTTTTTCTGGTGCTAAACTACGTCGACACGGATACCCGGAAAGGATGAATGTGCGTGATTTACAGCACTTTTACTGCTAAATTGTCGCATACTCAACATTTTATTGGTTCTCGGGAGCGCTGCGAGCTCTGCCGAAGCTGGCGAGAGGCGCACGTGTGCCTCCGCCCGTGATGTTCCCTGCCTGCCCGGTGCCGGCTATACCTCTACCTGACCTACTAAGTACGAACACGTATTTTAGAACAGTACAGTGTAATCGAATCATCTGCATGCAGTCATGCACCCCTTGCACTGCCCCACTGCACCTACACCTACACCGGTGGGTAATGGTCTCTGTAAACGACGCTCTGCCTTTTTATTACCCGACTGCCAAGGAAGGGTTATGTTTTTCGCGCGTATCTTGTATGTACATATGTATGTAAATTTCTGGGTTACCTCGTATCTTCCAAACGGCTGGATGGATTTTGACAGTTAAGGTATCGTTAGATTTGTCTAACCTGAATTTGAATAACCTGAGTGTTTTTGGATGTTTTTACTAAAAATAATAATCCAAATGGCGGGTTTTTCGAGCTAAATAGTAAGTCGTTAATAATTTTTTTTGACCAAACCTATCAAGTTGGTTATCAAAATTAAGTTTAAAGGAGATTACAAATATATATACATAATATACAGGGCGTTTCACGGATATGCCACATGGAGGGAAAGTACCTTGAATATTGTAGATGGAACATTTTACTGACAGAAGACATTATTTGAAGTTTAAACTGATTCATAGATATATTTAATGATAAAATTAGAAATATTATCCAGGATTTATTAGTTTTTTTAAGTTTTAGTTTAAGGTAGTAAGTGATTTGGTTAAGAACTGTAAGCTTCTATCTTTTTAAATAAATAAATACAAATACAAAATAGATATTTAAATAATTTTATTATATGGTGGAACCGGGAATCGAACCCGTTACACACCCTGTATAAGTTATATGTTGACATTTAATTTGAAATAATGAATTGACAATGAATGTATAATTATTTCGCAGTCGAACTTTTAGTTTTTTAAATTTTAAGCATGTTATATGATATTAATATATTAATACACCACGAGATGACAACGAGTCTCTGTGCGGTGGCCTAGCGCCAGCAGTCTGAAGTCTTGCGCATGTCTGGCTGGCTCTTCCCACCGACTGAGTAGTCTTAAGTGGGTCGAAGCTGTCACACCATCGTCTCTAGCATCATGCAAAGACGGACCCTAACACGTCATAATATAATTTGAAATCGTAGTTACAATGGTCTGCACCGCACACTGCCCTGACGTAAGTCCCGCCATGGGCCGAGTGGAGAATGAACCGCCCCGGGCGTTCGAGGCAGCGGAGGCCTCCGAGGTGGTGGTCCCTGCGAGCGCGGCGGGCGAGCGGCGGGTGTAGGTCGGGAGATGGCGGCGATAAGCGCACCGCGCACGTGCTGCTGTTGCGATACCTTATCTGGAGGAGCGGCGGCGGCGCGGCTATCGCTCCGCCACACTACCAGTACTACCACTGTCTACGTGTGCACTACGATCAGCTGAGCGTACGCCGCCATTCTGTCTGCATTTCCCTCACCCCCGCACCCGATGGCCTCACCCACTGAATCTTTTACCTTCTCAGCCTGTACTTGAGCTATAGGTGTGTGTGTACATAAGTTAACTCCACAATTCACTGAAAATTTTATTAGAGAGTTGATTAACCGCGACTCCTGGTGTTCCCATAGCCACACCCACTAGGTAATCACTAACTATCCGAAGGTGAACATTAGGAAGGTTATGTACCCAGCTACCACCACATGTCCCTTTATTTTTCTCTACCCCATGCCCACTCACAACTACCGTACTGCATAAAATTATTATGTATACCTATGTAGTAATAGAGCTTGGCCCTGCCATAGCCCTGCTGCTACTGCGGCGTTAGTTTGACCACGCACTAGCTATGATATCTGAAAATAGGTATATGTTATTACGACTACGAACAAAGAACATATAATATTGGTTCGTAGCTTCCATGCAACAGAAGTTCGGTAGTTACTTGATCAGATCGAGGCACGGAGCTTGACAGACGGAGAGGGGGCAGGACAGGAAGGACGCGGCGGTGCAGAGGTGAGGGGTGGGGGGGGAGGTGGTGGAGGTAGGCAGTGGAGGCGAGCAGGAGGCAGGAAGAGGGGATGCGCTCCCGTTCGCTCCGGAGTCGGCGCGGGCGCAGCGGACAGCGGCCGCAGTTAGCGCGCCGCCGTCACACGCAGAGCACGTGCACCGTTTTCGTGCCGCGCGGACGTCACGACAACGACGTTACGGAGTGTGTCAGTGATTCTCGCATCATGTTGCACGACACCTGGCCCGCCTACACTTACACCACGTACAAGACGGAGCCCTTCGAGCTGGAGGAGATCATCGACGAGGTCAACAACAACTGCCTCAGAGGTGAGTGCCTGCCGCCGCCCGCCGCCCGCCTGCTGTAGGTTTTTAATATATTGACAAACGGCAATGCACGCCCGCGTGGTCTAGCGCCACGATACTTCATTGAGTAGGTTCTTCGTTCGAACTTATCTATCATTGCAGCTTAAAATAACTGTCCATAGTGTGCATCCACGTCAGGATCGCGATCGGTCGCACCTATGATTGCCTACCCTACCCTAGGCAAGGTGGCCCCCTCCTACCGTAGCGTATACAAGGTGTGGGTAGGTATGTATGTACGTATGCGATGTACACTACTACACTACGTACGTACATAACATACGTCCTACGCTCTATGCGAGCTACACTACAAGCGAGCAAGCATACGAACACACGAACCTAGCTCTTTGACCCCGGCTCGTTAATGAGATAACTGTTCACTTTTCAAAACATTCTTATTAAATTTGCTTTAACGACATTGTTTTTATATTTAACTAATTAAGAAGCAAACGTCATTAAGTCCGTACAAATAATTTAAACTACAATTAAGTAATTCAGCAATAAGGTTGTTCTAATAAAGTAAGTATCTACCTAACTATACAGTTTTAGTTTCATCAGAATCGTCCCAGAGTCCTTTGAGCGTTTCTCGATATTCCCTAGGTATATTTTAGGATTTGCCCATCCAAGCCCAGTTCAAAAGTTCACCATGTAGATACTTACCTATCTAGGTAGGTAGGTACATAGGTAATGTATACTATATAGGGAATTGATGCGTATGTACTTTCCTACCTAACCTTCATTACGACCTGCCTGCTAAATACTAAATTTATACCTCTACCCAACAGTGGGTGCAAGAGGCTGGTTAGATAGATATATTTGATTCGCCAACCTATACCTATACCCAACAGCGGGTGCAAGAGGCTGGTTAGATAGATATATTTGATTCGCCAACCTATACCTATACCCAACAGTGGGTGCAAGAGGCTGGTTAGATAGATATATTTGATTCGCCAACCTATACCTATACCCAACAGTGGGTGCAAGAGGCTGGTTAGATAGATATATTTGATTCGCCAACCTATACCTATACCCAACAGTGGGTGCAAGAGGCTGGTTAGATAGATATATTTGATTCGCCAACCTATACCTATACCCAACAGCGGGTGCAAGAGGCTGGTTAGATAGATATATTTGATTCGCCAACCTATACCTATACCCAACAGTGGGTGCAAGAGGCTGGTTAGATAGATATATTTGTTTCGCCAACTTATACCTATACCCAAAAGTGAGTGCAAGAGGCTGGTTAGATAGATATATTTGTTTCGCCAACTTATACCTATACCCAAAAGTGAGTGCAAGAGGCTGGTTAGATAGATATATTTGTTTCACCAACCTATACCTATACCCAACAGTGAGTGCAAGAGGCTGGTTAGATAGATATATTTGTTTCACCAACCTATACCTATACCCAACAGTGAGTGCAAGAGGCTGGTTAGATAGATATATTTGTTTCACCAACCTATACCTATACCCAACAGTGAGTGCAAGAGGCTGGTTAGATAGATATATTTGTTTCACCAATTTTAGACTTTATACTTATACAAAAACTTCAATTATTTAACTCATTCCTAAAAGGAACATGGTCACGGTGTAATTTCAGTGAACACTTGCTTGATATTTGTCTTGATTGATGTCCTTATTAAATTATTTTTTCTTTCAATTTTTTCCTGTTAAATTGTATTTTTTTTCATAATTTTATAAAATTTTAACATAATCACATGAACGTAGTAGTATGCACTATGCACTGACGAAGATTGTTTGAT
The DNA here is from genome assembly GCA_932526365.1 of Lobophora halterata. Taxonomy (NCBI): domain Eukaryota; kingdom Metazoa; phylum Arthropoda; class Insecta; order Lepidoptera; family Geometridae; genus Lobophora; species Lobophora halterata. Next base: position 12,577,929 of record OW052004.1, on the reverse strand, counting down.
AAAGATACTGTAAAAAAAAAGTATGGTGTACGGGGACCGGTGCAGAATGTGTGGCTAGCCAATCATCCACGGGCCCCGCGACCCCGGTAGTGGGTACTGGGTACTGGGTAGAGGGTAGTGGGTAGCGGGTAGCGGAACGTAACGGGTCGTGTTGTGTGCGCAGAAGGCGAGGCGGAGTGCGGCGACAGCCCGCCCCCCCCGGGCTACGGCTACGCCCCCGCGGGCGCGGTGTCGCCGTCCCACTCGCGCAGCTACCAGGAGCTGCGGCCGGCGCCCGCGCACGCGCACGCCGCCGCCGCGCCACACGCGCGCGACATGCAGACCTACGTGCACATCGACGAGGCGCTGTTCAAGAGCGCGTCCTCCACGGACGGCTCGTACCTGCGCGGCCGCAGCCCCGAGCCGAGCCCCGAGCCGGAGCGCGAGCGCCGCGACGAGTACCGCGCCTCCGCGCTGCACTACGACGCGTACGTGCCGCAGCCGCCCGCGCCGCCGCCGCCGCCCTACTCGCACGACCACCACCACCATCACGCCGACGCCGGCGCCGGGTAAGTCACCACACCACCGAATGTTGCTGGTCTTACTGCACAGCCGTCTGAACCAACAACTAACGAGAGAATACAATATATTAATCATTCAAAAAATTGATAGAAAATTATTTATTACAACTGGAACTTATTGAACTTATTGTTGTGTAGCATTATCTTCCAGCTAAACCTTTGTGTATTGTAGACAGTTGCGTGAAAAATCATCATCTTTGTGCATCACCATGACATGGGTGTTACTCATTGGGAAAAAAAATATCTTCGAGTAACACTGTTACTCGTTTGGGTGTTACTCGATGGGAACCCATCCGCTTAAGTGACATTATAAGGTGGTTTTTTGAGAACGGCCAAGTCTGAAACCACTAGACTTAAGACACCCTGTATTATTAAACCAATGGATTCTGCTGCTGATAGAGAACAATCTTGGCAAATAAATTTTCTATAGGGTTACGTCAAGAGCGAACTTCTAGTATAAAAATATGGTATAAAACAAATACCTACCTAATATACATATTTAATGCCGCGTATATAGGAGGAGATACGAAAAAACCATTCAGAAACAGCTTTGTTTTGAGATTTTTTGTTTCATATCAATTAAGCGGATAAAGTAAATGTTTCTCTTCATTTTCAAGATAAAAGACCAAATAATATTTGAGGTACATATTTTTTTGTTCAAATTATTAGCTCCCCCCTTGACGCCCATCGGTTTGTGAACCGGAGCATTTTGGCCTACCGACACAGGTTACACTGTAGCGATCGCCTCGTGGTATACAAGGCCATACCAAGCCATTATTACATTATTATTACCTTAAAAGTACATTTGTAGATATACATTATATTGTATTATTGGCCGCGTACAGCGGCCCGAGCCGCCTCACCACTGCCGCGCTCTCCCCTGGACCACAACGCCCTGGTCTGGACCTCTTTTCGGATACTTGGACGAAGATTTTGTTGGAATGTTTGAGGATTTGTGAGCGAGATGTATGAATGTTAATTATTAATTTGTTCAGTTTTATTTAATTCACAATGAATTTTCCAAAATTATTGTTATCAATTTTATATTCCACTTTCCTTAGATTTTAATTTATCTTTTTTAATCAAATGTTATTTAGTACCTAATGTAATTCGCTCTATAATTAATGAAATTGGCTGCTGCCGTCTTAATTAAAGTAAAATAAATAAATACAAATAAATAATAATTAATGAAAGGTAACGGACCAACGTGTGACCCTTGAGGGACACCGAATTGCAGTCTTGCAAATCCGAGCCATACGATAGTTCAAGGCCCACGCCCACTCCTGGCTGACGGCTGACTGCAGGCTCACCGCGGCCCCATTCATTGCCATCCTCGTGGAGCCGTCGAGCGTCGGCGTCGGCGAGCCAGCATCGGTGTTGGTGTGCGTTGGCGGTGGCGCTGTAGTATAGCGCTGCACTGACTTAGGTCAGGTCGCTGACAAACAGAAGATACTACTACATATTCTTAAAAGTGTCGAGCAAAATAGGATGGGATGCTATAATTTCCCTCTCGTGTGTAAGAAAATTGTGCTTTATTGTCGTTCCAGACGGTTAGCTCTTATTCACCATACTGTTTAGGCAGATCATTGGTCATGGAAAGTATTGTAAATATTGCTTAGTGAATGTGGACCGTGGACGTGAACGCGCGTGCACGTCAGTACGCGCGGGTCCGTGTGCGTCACGTGCGAGTGGCCGGGACGTGCCGCGGCTGCCGCTCGGCCGCTGCGGCATTCCTTGAAGCCACATTAGCTACAATTCAATCACAATATGTAATGTCATCATGTATGTATTCAATGAACCCACGGACGTAAGAGAGATGGAATGTTCTCAGGCTTTGATGGGCGAATCCGAAAGCATAGGGAATATGCAGTATTCAGTAGTTTATTGCAATGTTGCGTAGCTTAGTGAGGCTACATTTCAGGTCTTGGTAAGTCAAATAATTTTGTACAACTTGTTATGTATCATGTTCCTGAAAAAATGTATTAGTTGACTCTGTGTTGGTGTACAATAAATAATTAAATTAAAATAAAACTAGTGGGTCTGTAGGTCTCGCGAGTGTTGTAGTAGGCAGTGGTCCGCAGCTATAGTGTCTCGCGAGTGTTGTAGTAGGCAGTGGTCCGCAGCTATAGTGTCTCGCGAGTGTTGTAGTAGGCAGTGGTCCGCAGCTATAGTCTGTGCAGTAGTAGTATTTATTTTTTTATTTAACTATTTTTATTTACAATTTCTCACTGTCTGAGGCTTCCGTCGATTGGGCCAACAAGTCGGTAGACTTCAATTAGACTGTTCTAGTGACCGTAAATACCACTGAAAAGTCACAGGGAAACAAAATACGCAATTTCATTTACTACGACGACATATTTTTTTCAATAATTTAAATTTTAAAACTATACTACTGAAATGATTTTGATAAAATTTATATGGGACCAATCTGTAAGTATATCCTCTCAAACAAAAAATAATTTCAAATCGGTTAATAAACAACAAACACAAAAAAAAACAACCGACTTAAGAACCTCCTCCATTATCGAAGTTTGTTCAATTCAATTCAATTCAATTAATTTACATATTTGGGTCTTTAACAAAATTTACATGGTGTCGTGCATTTCTTATCCACCAATTTTTAATTACCAAAAAAAAAAAATGGGTAATGCAGACGGGGTACTACATTGTTAATCTGTGCAGTCAGAATTTTGATTTTCTACAAAATGGCAGAGAAACCGCGGCGCGAGTGCGGCGCTCGAGCCGAGGCTTTGCGAGCTGGCTCGAGCTAGGTACCCGGGTTTGTCAAACGATGAATAAAACTTAAATTATTATCGCAAATCCATAGGAAAACGACTGGTAACAGTTATTCAATTTTTATCAAATTTATTTAGTCAAAAATTCGACTTAATTTTTTCAGATTTTTATGCCGTAACTGTGTTCAGTTACGGCAACTGACTATGCGTATTTTTTTTCTGGTGATTAAAAATTGACCGTGTATATCTCTATAGTAACTAAGTTGCATGCAATTTCAATTATAAATGACCACATCATTCATTTATTGTTCAAAACTATGTGTCACCAAAAACCGAAAATCATAGTTAAATTCCGGAAGCTAATGAAATTCCCATGCAATAGGTATTTTTACATTATTTTCCCACTCGACCCCTCACAGCTTTATTTAGAAACGAGTTTTACGCCGACCAGGATTTTTCATTGTTGTTCTAATATGCGCAAAATTATATCGTCGTCGTTGTAGAAAGGTGATATGAATAAAATGTTTAAGACATTTAGTTAAATTTGATTTATAGTAACGAATGTAGTTTGACTAAGGTGCAATATAATATATGTGTATATATGTGGGGCCCGGGTGCCACGCGCCCTTCGCATCCCCGGGAAAAGACAAGCTTGATCTTGAACACTTTTCCCACATAATAATTGTGGCGCCCGGGTGCCACGCGCCCTTCGCATCCCCGGGAAAAAACAGGTTTGATCTTGGACACTTTTCCCACATATAATTGTGGCGCCCGGGTGCCACGCGCCATTCGCATCCCCGGGAAAAGACAGGCTTGATCTTGGACACTTTTCCCACAAATAATTGTGGCGCCCGGGTGCCACGCGCCATTCACATCCCCGGGAAAAGACAGGCTTGATTTTGGACACTTTTCCCACAAATAATTGTGGCGCCCGGGTGCCACGCACCCTTCGCATCCCCGGGAAAAGACAGGCTTGATCTTGGACACTTTTCCCACAAATAATTGTGGCGCCCGGGTGCCACGCGCCCTTCGCATCCCCGGGAAAATACAGGCTTGATCTTGGACACTTTTCCCACAAATAATTGTGGCGCCCGGGTGCCACGCACCCTTCGCATCCCCGGGAAAGGACAGGCTTGATCTTGGACACTTTTCCCACAAATAATTGTGGCGCCCGGGTGGCACGCGCCCTTCGCATCCCCGGTAAAAGACAGGCTTCATCTTGGACATTTAACCCACAAATACGCGAGCAGAAGCTAGTCATTATTTTATAAAATAAACTCTTGTGGTTGTCACTTCGGGCAAGTTGCGGTCAACAAGATCGATATAGTAATTATTATAAAGGTGCGTGTTTCATTATATATTTGTAAAGTATACTAATGTCTGCGGTGAACGATCGGAGTAACGGTCCTTTGTTGAACTAGGGTACCTCTGTATTAAGGAGGTATCTCATAGTTCACCGCCGCACCGAACTACTTACACTCAAAGTAAACACGTTCGTTACCGAGTAGATCGTTAAATAATGATCAATTTAAATAAACCGTTCAGTTGTTTGTTTGAGGCGAGGTCTGTTTTCGGTAGTTAGTAATGTGGAGCGAGCGTCGCGCGTCCTCGCATCGACGCGCCTTATCAGCGGCACCGTACGTGTCCGCCGGCGTGTGTGCGCGCTCCGTGTGTGTGGGTACGGCTCTGTGCAACACACACGGACACACATGTCAGCCGGTCGACCGAACCCCGCCACGAATACTGTCCACCCACCAGTTCAAAGTCGACAGAGGACAAGGTCCCGACAGAGCTCAGGGCATTGGCAAACTAAAGTGGCAGTAGGCTGCTCATATGTGCCGCAAAGCCGATAACCGCCGGGGTAAAAGAGTTCTCTAGTGGAGACCGCGAGGGGGAGACCGCGAGGGCTGGTGATAGGCAAGGCGGATGATCCAGGCCGGTCGGGAGGCCGCGCCGTCCAGCGGTGGACGGCGACAGGCGATGACGGTGGTGCATCAGCCACGCAAACATCACTGCTTTCAGTACGCAGACTACCCGAGATCGAGATTATGAGCAACTTAAGCCATAACTATAAATTAAGAAAAAAATTGTATACTGTATTCTTCAGTGAAGTATGTGACTCTACCTTAAACCAACATTCATAAGACCAGTCTGTAATCTAACCATACTTGAGACAAATAAATAATTCATTCATTCATTCATTCATACTAGCTAAAAAGGACTACTGGTTGGTTCTTCCGATTAAGGCATTTAGTGAATTATGAATTTGGTCTTCTTCCGCAATGCATTTTTTCTCCCCCGTCTCCTTCCACTTTTTGCGGTCGCTAGCCGCCTCCCACCAATCTGCCGGGTAGGCATCGAGATCGTCACGCCAGGCAGCGTTTCTTAGGCCTGCCTCCGCGTCGTCGCCCGTCCTCAGGCACCCACTTCGTGACGATTCCCAATGCATTATTGGGTGCAAATCATGCAGTGCATAATCATTATCACGTTGGTCCAACCTGCAATGGCGGCCGCTGCAGTTATGAATACATCGACTGCTACAACGATAAAATGTTTAGTGTTTCGTATCCAATCTACACCATTCTTATCCTTATACTTTTTGCTACCACCATCGTCGTCATTGGCTTGAAAGGGTTTGTTTGTCTGTCTATTTGTCGTGCTCGTGTCGTCCCTCACGCAAAAACTAATTTAAAGATTTGATAAAAAATTATAGTAATATTTGGTAATGTTGTTGATAGGGCCCGGATGTAAGGCTCCAAAAATGTATTTGTTGATTGTTTTTTTCTCAATTCATAATTCTGTAATGTTCAAAGTCCACTTATTAGCACGTATTTTGATGAACACGCACGAGGTTCAGCTTGAGGGTCAGCTTGAGGGTCAGCGAGCAGTACCCAGCGCGGCCCTCGCATGCGGCATGCGCAGCACTCCACGCCACGCGGCTGCAGGCAAGGCACTAGGCGTGGGCGCACACCAGCCCCTTACTTGGTAACTTTCCACCATGGTGAACTCATCGCCGAATGTCATCGAGCTTAAATAGATATTTATTTCATCTCTTATCTCGTCTCTATACAAAGTTTTAAAAATCACTCAAAAGTAGTAACTATCGGCTTTGTTTTAACCGTGTTCAAAAAAAGGAGGAGGTTCTAATTTAGTTGATTTTTTTGAATAAAAATTTGTGTATCGTAAAAAGCTTGTACAAATTTATATTAGATCTCTATTTTCCCTAGCTAATGGTCTAAAAATTGATTATACATTATTAATGGCGAATCGGAGATGAATAAAAATAAGCATCCAGAAACAGATTGGTTTTGATTGACAACAAAACGATTTTTTTTTCTACTTACTTTTCTCAAGTTAGGAATACCAAATTTTTGACCGTGCAAGCGCTGACCGCGAGCTAAGATGTCCGTTTCAGCTTGGGCATGTATGTATGTATGTATGTAGTTGACTCCGTTATCCGCAATTGGACTCGTCAATCGGTCCTTTTTGCGTGAGCAAGTTACCTGCTGGCTACGGATGTAGCCAGCCTAACTCCGTCCAGAAGCGCAGAAGATTCCTGGGCTCTTCGCAGGATTCGCGGAGTGACCTCGGTTGCCCGAGGATTTCGTGTCGTTGTGCTGTCACTCCCACGCATTCCAGGACTACGTTGGCAGCTGATTCTTCTTCTGTTAAGCAGCCTCTGCAGAGTGGGCTGTCAGTGTTACCAGTGTTGTGGAGGTGTTTGTTCAGTAGACAGTGTCCTGTGATTGTACCCACAATCACACGTAGATCCGTAGGTTTATGAGACGCTTTGTCAGTCTTGGTGTTAATATTTATTTATTATAATTAACTGTGGCAGGGCCATTCTTGATTGTCGGCAGTCCGTGGCATTAGTCCAGCGGTCGTTATGCTGGCTATGAGTATGTTCATGTATCCACGTACGCATCTGTGAAAGTGGCAGGGGCAGGAAGGGAAGAGGTCCCGCTTTGGTGGCCTCAGATCCCATTCTGGCAAGCTCGTCTGCGGCGTCATTTCCTATATCCCCCCAATAACGTCGCTTTTTAAACCTGAGCCTACCGCCACAGATTACAATGTAGCGATCACAGACATAGATCTAGATCTTAAATAGGGTAAACCCACCTATTATTGGCACCCACCCTGTTATTGGCACCCTAGAGTTTAATAAGAAAAAACAAGGAAATTGTAGATTATTAAATTTCAGTATACTTTTAAAAGCATGCTGAAATTGAATAATGTACAATTTCCTTGTTTTTTCTAACTAAACTATAGGGTGCCAATAAATAGGCTGGGTGCCAATAATAGGTTGGTTTACCCTTTAACTAACATAACAATCGCTACCACAGAGGTAGCGATTGTTATGTACGGGTCACAGATTACAATGTAGCGACTGTCATGGTACCCTCGTAAGCTGATGTTGGTGATGACATTCACCGGTGAACTCACCGCAGTTGTCAAAAGTTAAAAAATAGGTGTGCGGGTCCCGAGTAATCACACGATCTCTAGTCTAGCCTTTACGTTAGTTTTATTACTTAGATGATGAAGCACCAACTTCGGCCCACGATAGTAGAAAAGTGGAAGGAATTGGGTAAGGCCGTTGCCTTCATACAACAATATAAAGCGAGTGCTGGAAGCGCGCTTCTGCGAACAAGCGCGGAGTCAGTCCCTCTATGGCGTAGGTACCTACTCGTACTCGCCTGCGCTCGGCGACTTCCTGTCGCCCGCAGCCCCGCTCACAACCATACCTACTCGCACGTCTACACGCTACACTACACAGTACACAAACATCATTATATTTTACTTTTTATGGTTTGTGCTCATGCTTTTTTAATATAGTTAGTTAGACCATCACTCACGGATGTTTTTCTCAAGCTTTAGAAGGTCTGGATGGTAGAGTAACAATTGGTGAACTAATTTCACAAGAAAATATCCTAACAGCCACATTATTTCTATGGGTAGTTGTCACTCGTAGTGTCAGATCATCGCATATCAAAAAAGTAACTGTGTGATTAATTTTAAATAAATAAAATAAAAAATATCATTCAGGCAAAGTAGGCTGTGGCCTATAATACTTTATTACTTAGTACTTCTATGATAGGAGGCAGGCAAACTAAAACAGTCCACCTCCACCAAAATACATCCAAATCTGTCCGGCCGATTTGGCGTACTTGTGTCTCAAATAAACACTTTCACAAACTTTGACATTCGTTATATTACTATAGCTATTTGTACACCAAGGGCCTGAACCAATTTTATACGAGTCTTTTCATTTTCCTGATAATTATATAAGTCAAGTATAAAATGGGCTTCACGAACGAGGTATACACAAGATTTTTCACTTTAATTGCGATGAAACTTAAAATGAGTGCCCATTTCGTAATTAAAAAACAGAAAAAGCCATCAAATGTTGCCACGATATTCGAAATTCGAAAATAGTTATGTTACGGCCCGTCATTGATCTATCCTATGGGTAATAATGAAAGACCGAAATTCGAAAAAAAGTTCTCCACTTCCGGCATGAAACCTATACAAACTGAATCTTTTTGAACAGATTAATACTATAAAGTTATATTAATTCAAAGAGCTATGGATTTTGTACAATAAAAAAATAAAATAAAATAAGATTTTATAAGCAATTACTTTTTTGGCCTTGGGCCTAAAATGCAGTTTTGCTACCCCTGTCTAGTAACATAAAATTGAACTTTACGAGCATCTTCTTCTTTCGTGTCACTAGTTATTTCGATCCAGTGTGGCGAAAGGATTTCAAGTGCGCCTTGACACATGTTTTTGAACTTTTTAGGTTCTCTGACATGCTGGTTTCCTCACAATGTTTTCCTTCACCGTTAAGAACGTGTTTAATGCACACAGATTTTTTTTACAGAAGTTTGGTTGGGCAACCGGGCACTGAGGCAAAACGTGAAAAGTGAAAATAACTATACTCACCTTCATTTAGCTGACCTGGTCCGGTACGTCGTTTTGGGAAGCGCTTCTAGCACAGCTAGGTTAGGTAGATAGATAGAAATATAAACGACCGATAGAGGACAGAAAACGCGAGGGAGTGAACCAGCCGTTCCGTGCGTCAAGCGTGACGCTGAGCTCTCCAAAGCGAGCAAACAATATTTTTTCGTATGTTTGAGATCCGTTGGGACGAATTAATTTATGGCGACGACACTAAAACTTAAAGCAAACACAGGTTCGGTCGGAACGAGTCGATCGGTTGTGCAAATAGCCTCGGGCACCTCGCGACGGCGCAGGCGCAGGGAACGCGACGACGGTATCTTCCAACAGGAAACTTACACACAACAAACGTATTGGTTCGTAGGTTTTCTATTTCGGCGTGAACATGACGGATGATAAATTAGTGCTTCGCTTGCGCCTTCTCGCACTCGCAGACAAAGCAAAATAAAGACATGCATACTGACAGACTGACACACTGCTATTTTCTTTGACTTGTGAACAACGTCGCACGCGGGTTCGTAGGTCAGCTTATGCGAGTAGGTACTGACCGAGCGTCGCGTCGAGGGTTTCGTAGAATACAATGGAAAATAATAGAATAATGTTTACTATACCTACAGTAGAAAACTGTACATAAGACAAGTTAAAGCTCAATCGTTACTTCGAGTAACTATTACAACTAATTATCTTACAAAACCTCCTTTGGTTCTCAAGCAGTGTCTAAATATAACATTTTGTGATTTTGAAAATAGCCTCACCAGTTATTTAAAATAGTAGGCATGTACACGTTTCTAATGTAATAATTATTAAAACAAACAGTTAATTAATTAAGACTAATGCATCATTATTTTGATCGAGTCTTTGTTTAGAGCTGCAAATTAAAATAAGGAAAAACCAACGTTATTGTATTACGAGCAATATCAATTAGTATTTGAGCACACGTACTGTGCTATGCTATGAGCACGACACGGCAAGGCTGTAATAATGAGTAGTTACTTACTACAATTACTCTTACTATGGACTTTTTCTGACTGTGATCATCATCTCAATGCTCCGACGTCCATGCTGGCCACGGGCCTTCTCCGTCCCCGCTACCCGCGACGACAAAACCGGACGTTCACTGCTGGCCATGGGCCTTCTCCGTTCCCGTCCCGTCCGGCTACCCACGACGACAACAATGTCGCGGCGGGCACAGGCGGGCGGTCCATCGGAGGTGGCTCCCCGGTGTGGGAACACACGCCTCTATGAAACTAACCTATCATCCTTAACCTTCCCAGCTACCGTACCAATGTTACTTCAGGCGAATCAGATTAGCAGCTATGTCATGCATGATTGAGTAGAACCTACCATTATTCATTCAACCCCACGAACTTTCGAAAATGAAAGTGCGACATGCTCAAAGTACAGAACCTATTAAGACTTCAGAGAGTAGAGTTGCGGAGTGCGCCGAGAGCCGAGTGGCGAAGCACGGCGGGCGCTAGTCGTGTTTATGTGCCAGTGCAGCCTGCCGAGTCCCGAGTCCCGAGTCCCGCTCCGACCGAACGACGCGCTATTTAACACCGTCTATGGGGTCCTCTCGGCTCGTTTACAAATTTGTATATTTTTTGTGTGCTTTCGAGTCAAGTGACTTTTTATTTTTAAGTGTCTCGAAATGAATTATTTGTATAGGCTCTTAGCGCTTTGGTGCCGGTGCCGATGCCGCATCGCACGGATCACGTGCAAATAACGACCGCCTTATTTAATGCTTCGCGTTTTTGTGAGTTTTAATGATAGTCGAGGAGCGAGCGAGCCGGGCTGAGATCAACCGCGACGAAGCGTCGTCGTCGGCCGAAGGGTCCGGCGCGCGTCCCCCGGGACGGGCCGGCGACTCGGCCGCGGGCGCCTGGGCCGAGGCACACGTGTGTCCGGCGCGGCGGCGCGTGCTGCGGGATACATTAACGCCTAATTGCCGACATCATGTTTCCGAGCAAAAGTATGCTTTCCAAATGCGGGTTATCGATTCTTGGCGACACGCTTCGTTCTTTTTACCCGTCAACGAAAAAGGATGGTTAGTTTTTACCCGACTACCAAGGAAGGGTTATGTTTTTCGCGCGTATCTTGTATGCATGTATGTAAATTTCTGTGTTACCTCGTATCTTCCAAACGGCTGGATGGATTTTCACATTAGGTTATTTAAAAAATAATCGAAATGGCGGATTTTTGGAGCTAAATATTAATTCGATTTATTAGACCTTTCGAGTAGGGTATCAAAATGCAGGTAATTTAGAGGAGATTACATATATGTTTAAATTTAATGAATTATGAATTGATAACGAATGTATAATTGATTCGCAGTCGGGTATTCAGTTTTTTTAAATTTTAAGCTTGTTGGACAAAGTTCTTTCCTGGTCAGAGTTGTTGTTTATGAATATAGAATGATGGCCAATATCGGGGTCGGAGCTAGAGTTGTCGTATGTTGTGTCGCGAGCACCTCTCCGGCCGATGCGCGACGCGCGATGCCGCGGCGTGCGCGGCGCGGGCTCACCGAACGCAAGCGGGTCGAGGGCGGCGGGCGCGGAGTGCGGCGCGCTCGCTGATAAGGGCGCCTGCTTCCGAGACGTTCCGAACCATTAGCCACAGCCAGCACCACGCTCCACTTACCGAAGCGAGCGACACAGCCTACATCCACATAGGAGTTTCGAAACGCATCAATGTTCGCCAGAGCCTGAGGCGCGGCGGCGGCGCGGTGTACGTGTAGTAGTAGTAGTACAGTGTACGGAGGTACGTGGAGCGCGTACGTGGCCCGAGGCCGCTACGTGCCGCTACGTGCCGCTGCTCTGCGCTTTGCACAACTCGCCTGTTATCGCCGATTGCTCCACACGTGTTGCATCAATATTCATCACATTTGGACCGTTTTATTAGACGTTTCATTGATATTGGTTCGGAGTTAAGAATCAAAGCAATAAGTAATGTTAAACACCTTCACACCGATTATATTTTTTACTTCGGAATAACGATAAGTCGAAAAGCTTGTTATCCTTATTATTTAGTCGTTTCTTTTTATTACATTATTAATAAGCAAAATATACTTATCCTTAACATTGTTTTTCACACGTAAGTAATCAGCACACCCAGCTCTGCCCGATCTCTACAATACGCAGTGGGTACCTGGAAGAGAATGCTTATTCGCATTATGTTCGCCTGGTTACGCCGCCGGTGCTACTTGTATTTGTTTCATAGTGCGTAAAGAATTTTCTGTCTATATAATTTTATCTGTTTTTTTGCTTTATAATTATAATGTTTATCCAGCATCAAGAGGACCCCTTTTGGCTCGGACTGTACAAAAACATAAATTAAAAACAAAACAGCCTTAATAAATCGCTTCGGGGGAGTCATTAAAGGAAATAATAAATATTATGAAATTTAGTGAGTCCCCCATTATTGCGAGATTACTTCGTGGGAGACGCAGAACCAGTCAGTTTACGAGAGCGCGTTGAAGTCTTTTGTTAGACACTCGTAGCATTTTAAAATTGTACAAGAGAGTCCCAAAGATTTGCCAAGTGATCATCTAAAATATGTTTCTACGCGACAGTATTACTTGTTTATGACGGCATATATGAGCTAAATTCCAATATCCATTCGAGTATTATAGTCGTGATGAGAAAATAATTATGCAAAATTAAACATTGCGACTAACCATTGCAAGTCATTGTCTACTAAACTAATCCATCTTTTATTAGTCTATCTATCCGATCCACCGAACTTTCTCCATAATTCCATCTATTGTTTACGAAACATTTATAAAATTTTCTTTAAATAACGCTTCATGTTGCCAATAATGTTCGTAGGTAGTTACTGAACCGGTCGAATTTTAATTGAAGCATCGCTTATATATCGCTTATCGACTGAATAATTTATTACAAAAACTATGTGAATAAAAAATTAAACTGAATAAACCTCCCTCCCCTCGTCCCCTCGCCCGTCCTCCTACCCACACACGCACACACACACATACATTGTAACCACCTAACTAACTGTACCAAACAATTCCATGGAGCATTTGGTAAAGGAATATTAATTTATTTTCAAAGCCGTGGAGCCGTTGGCTATCAAAGTATGAACCTAATTTTTTTGAGAACAATTATGTCGTAGAGCCCTGGGGTATAAGCCCCACAACATACTTTTAGACAGGCATCATGATCAAGACGGTACGACGAGCACTATAACATTAGAAAACCCCGCACCTAAAACACCCTAACTCGGGAGTGTTACTCTTTGGGAAAAAAAAAATTAACTCGTTCAGGCGTAATTTTTTAAAAATTCACAGTTCGCTGGTTCCTATTATCGCATGTAAATGTTTTATTTAGGTATTGTGAAGATTACCAATTGATTAGGTTACCATCTGTGGTTACCATTATGAGGACGTAGAAGACAGCGGTGAAGGGTAAAGCTGGAAACATAGTATGGGACGCGTCCATGAGCCGCAGACAGCCGCGACCGTTAAGAATGCAGGTCTCCCAGGACGGCGGCTCTTCAGACCCTTTCAGACTCGCACGGCCGATGCTAACATCCAGCCGCTAACCAGCCACATTTCCATCAGACGTCCGAGCGTTCAAGGCCGGCCCGAGGTCACGTCTGCTACTTACAGATAAATGGTTTGCACAGTGTAGAGTATATTTGCGGGTCATATACAAATTAGCCGCGACTGTCAGCCGCGCCGCGACTTACGGACGCGTCCCATATAATGTGTTTGAACTTGTGATGATGAACGTGACGTCTGGCAGGGGCGGCGGTGGCGGCGGGGGCGGAGGGTACGCAGCGCGCTGCGCGTACGGCGGTGGCGGCGGCGGATCCTCGCCCTACTTCACCACCGAGCTACCGCAGTCCATCATATGGAGCCCCTCCGCGACAGGTACCTACACTACGCTCTCATCGTCTTTGAATCGTTCCGTGTACATTATTGTATCCTATCGTGTCACGTCGTCGTGTAACATTCCAGGCGGGTCCCCGAACTACGTGCAGTCGGGCGGCGGCGTGCTGAGCGAGGAGTACGCGGAGAGCGGCGCGGAGGCGGGCGGAGGCGCGGGGGGCGCGGGCACCTCGCTGCCGCCCTTTAGCAGCGCACGCTTCGGCGGCCCCTTCGCGTGCGCCACCAGCCGCCCCTCCACCGTGTACGGCGCCTCCGCCGCGTACGCCACGCCGGTGAGCCCTCCCCTCTTCGCCCCGCCGACGGACGCCTCTCTCACGAGCACCGTTCGTGACGCTCGTCTTGTCTCATTGCAGGACGTGTGGAGCCTGGACGGCAACCGGCGGCCGACGCTCTCCGCCGCCGCCAGCCTCTCCGCCCGTGAGTACCTCCCACCTGCCGCCACTGACAGCGGGCACTGACGTTGATCGATATTATGTTTGCCTCCTCGGGACCGCTCGCCGGGCGTCGGATGCGTCGAGTTCGGCGGGTGATTCACGCACGGGCGCTAGCGTGTATAGTGGCCGTCATGTACCGTTCGGGGTACGGCAGTTCACGGATCGCACATCGATCGGCACCCCACATCTCGCTCACAAAAAGCGTCGCTGTTACAAAAACAACCATCGAGGGGTGATATGATAAGGCGCGGTCGGGTCTGACGATCCCGATAGCGATAGCGGATAGCGACAGTGTTTCTGTGGGGTCAGGCGCGATAGCCCGCGCGCCCGCGCGGCCGCTCCGACCAATCGCGTCGCCTCCGCTCCCGCGCCATGTTTTTTATTGCGATAAAGCAATTTTCAAAAGACAACCAGATAAGCGCGAGTTCCGGCACTATTTGGAAGCACCGCGCGCCGCCCCGCGCCGACCCCCGACCCCCGACCACTTGAAACCGTCGTCTATCATCGAAACCGATGTTTTGTGACTCCATAAAAATTTATTAATAACCTTTCCATGAAACTTTTTCAAACCTTTAAAATGCTATGCAAGAACATCACATAATAATCAAATATAAATTGACAACTTCTGCTATCGTGAATTTATTGCTTCCTAAATTTTGCCTATAATTTTTTAATTAATGAGTTATTTCTACCCACAAAAAGGACTTACGAGTATTTATTATTATTATTATTATCAGCCTGAGCTGTCCCATTGTAGGGCAAGGCCTCCCCCCATTTACGAGTATAACAAGCTTAAAGTTTATAAAAATAAAAACTATTATAACTTTATGAATGAGATTTTTGACACTTCATTTTATTCTATGAAAGTCCCATGATGACCAAAACTAATTTGAAGATATTATTCAACGTAATCCATCAGATTATATTGTTTTCACATAAATCGGTGGCTTAAAAACGGCATTTGGATTTTTCGACATGTGAGGTAGCCTATGTCCTCACTTATCAAATACATGTTGCCGTTTAGGCTATAATGATCTCTGGTCTATGCGGCCATGCCGGCTGCGGGGCGGGGAGCGCGGCGCGAGCGGTGGTGACTGGCGAGGGTGAGCGTCAGCGTGATCGATTAACCTTTCCTTTCCTTTGTCAACTAAATTATAGGATTATGATGTATTCCCGACAAGTGGGTACGACTAATTACAATGAAACAAAGCTCTCTACTCGCGCGGCGCCCGCCCGTGGCTCGGCCGGGGCCGGGCGGGGCCGCGTGTTTGCATAGGTCTACACAAAAAATGTCTCATTCCTTTTAAACGCATTAAAATCGCATTCCGTAAATGGTATCGGATAAGGTAAGGCACGTGCCGCTCACGCAGACGGGCGCGTCCGGACCCCCCACCCCCCGCCCCCCGCCGGGCAAACAGCCGTGGCCGGCCGCGTCTCGAGAGCACCGCGCCGCTTATCGGCCGCGGACCATTAGGTACCGCACGTTACTCATAGCCTCCCATCCCATAGCACTCGTAGCCCGGCACAATAGCCATTATCGCCGGCGTGGTTGCGGAGTGACGTCACGCCGCTCGGGGCACCAGCGCAGCTCCGGCGCGGCGCTGGCGCGGCACATGGCCTCCGCTCTAATGACATTCATGTTTAACCCATTAAGGGTAATCGGAACCGCCGACACATTCCGGCTCGAATCTGTTGAACGTTACATGCGCCACTTTAATAATGTTATTTGATAGTCGGCGTTGTCTGTACGTTACACGTTTGGCAATAATTGTACGATTGATTAGTTCGTTAGTTGCAGAGTCGTTATGGTAGTGCCGATCGAGACCTCCGAGCCGCGTCCCACGACATCCACGAACTGTTGTCTCGGGCTACTGAACTGCAGGATTCCATTGCGTATTCGCGGTCCGGACCGATTGAGCTAAAAGCCTGTATGTGCTGTGTAGTCAACAAAATCCAAACCATTTAATCACGGAATGCAACACATTACTTACACCAACCCTTTATATATTATATACGGGTGCAGTTGCAAAATTCCACCCGATACGACATACAGACGGACAAACAAGAAATTTAAATTATAAAAAACTTGGTAAAAAAAATATATACAAGTGTAACTTCAAAACCTTAATGCAGCAGTTAATCAATTAATCAATAAACAGGGTGAACTTTTGAACTGGGTTCGGATCCAACTCCTAAAGTATAGGGACTATCGAACGCTCAAAGGTCCCTTGGAGATGATTTCGATGAAAACTTAAACTGCAAACTCAGATTTTTTAAAAACAATTACCCTAGCCAAGAATCTAAAAAAATTGGAAAAAAAACACACCTGTGTTATTTATCCTATACTATACAGTTACACCAATGTAGTGTCGCTTATAAGGATGAAATACTGGAAAGTAATGTTTAATAGAAAAGTGTGATTTCTAAGAAAACCAAAGTAGAACAACGTAGGTATGTGTTGCGCTTACTATTGTTAAATCACAATTCATGCTCCGTGCTGAATGCGTCTAGTCCAGCTACGTATTGCAAACAATGGAGTCATCATCCTAAACCATTGTTTTCAATACATAGCCGGAGCCAGGGACCTGACGAAAAAGCACCACTCGAAATTTGTTTTGTTAAAATACGACCCTTCCACAAGTTTGCCATTAGACATTACTTCCCAGGATTTATCCTTACATAAGTGACACAATAGGCGCAATACATATACAGGTGTGATGCGAAGGAATTTTCCTAATTCGCAACGGAAACGAAGTTGCGGGCGTCAAGTAGTAATGTTATAAAATATAAGTAGGCAATAGGGAGTACTACGGCCGCGCGAGCAGCTCATGTTCGGCGCGGCGGCGGTGTGGTGTGGTGTAGTGAAGTGTAGGTATAGGCAGTGTACGTGAGCGAGGCGAGGTTGCACTTCCTGCCGCGCGGTAACGGTCTCGCCGCTCGCCGCACGCCGCGCGAGGTCACTGACTACACTATTCTCGCCATCTTCTTTCAGGTGATGATTATTATACTATATTTCATTTGACTCATATTCGAATGTAAGAATGCAACGTAAGAATTATCACCTGATTTTTTTATATATTTTTTTTTTATCAGATAAATTCGGTAAAGATGAATTAGGTAGGTATTCGATGCACTGATACTTGATCACCCTCAGTTACTTATTTATTATTGCTGAAAGTATTACTGTTCAGTAATCCTTTGGAGCTATAATATATTGATGTTGTTTCTCAGATAGTTCGATACCTGTCTTTAAAAAATGACAGAACCTAGGTACATTCTTTTTTTCGTTTAGCTAACGATTACAAAACTGGGAGTCACTGCGTTACATTCTTACTCAATAACGGTACACAGGTTACAAACATTGTTCATACAGTGATTACTTGAGAATATACCTAATCTAAAAAAAAGTAAGACAAACACGATTGGTGAAACTTTACTCGACAGATTTATGTATTGAAATCGGCCATCATTAAATCTGTTTTCATCCATCCTCCGAAATAAGAGAATGATTACGGTTATTTTTTATACTATTGAGTGAGTAATCAGAATCACATAACTTAGATAAATGCAAAAGGGTTTTTTTTTAGATTCAATATATTTCAAGCAATTCGATGTTTTATCATTTGTCGCTGACGTCAGTTTCTTTTGAGCGACAAAAAACTATATCTAACCTCTTCCCCCGGGGTAAGGTATATCATATCGCTATCACTGTATAGCAATTCGGCCATAGTCATTTCTGCTATTTACGCTTCGTGTTCTATATGGAGCATAAATTCCCTTTGTCAAAATATTGGTATAAGTCTGTCGTATTGTGCATACCTGGGCAAGCGAGATTTGTGTCGCCTGTGGTGTGTATGTATGTATGGGTATAGCGGGTTCAGTAGTGCGCGGGCAACGGTCGCAGCCGGGTCACGCGACCCGCGCGGCGCGTGACGTAGTGTGGTGTAGCGTAGTGTAGCGTAGTGGCCGCCCGCTGCACTCTGCACATCAATGGCGCAGAAACTACGTATCTACGCGACGAGTAGGTAGACAAGGAACCCTGATAGATTCGCCATGTTGTCCGATTTCGATGAATTCCTTAATAGTCTCGAAAACGAATAAACTAGTGGCTCTGTGAGCTATAGACCTGGTAGGTGTGTGGTATAGTCGTAGTAGTAGTTCAAGTCTAGTATTTATTAATTTATTAACCTATTTTTATTTATAAGTATGTATTCATTAAGTACACAAATAAGTACCAATCGCTTTAGTTCTTTTTAAATACCTATTTATTAATCGATTACCTACTTACCTAACACAGTCATATTATGTTACCAACCAGTCAAACCAAGTGATTAGGTATAGTAAGCGTCAAACAAGTTGTCTTCTGGCGATACCTATACCTATGCATAATAATCGATCTAATGCAAGTAAATTAGCGAACAATAAATAATCAAGGTTTTACAAAAACATACAGACAGACGCCGCCGGCTGCCGGACAGACATACGAAAGCATCTTTGCTCAAGCTGAAGCAGAGACCTTAGATCACGCTTCGCGCTCGCTCGGTCGAAAATGCATTATATGCCAAAATCATTTTCTTCGTCAATCTTTCATTGTACATTTCATTGGATACTTACGAATAATTAGTCGCATGGCTATCCGACTCGAGCCGACTCACCCGGCGTCCCTGCGCTGCGCCGCGGCCGACGTCAGCACCGCGGCGCGGGCGGCGAAGCGAGCTTGGAAGTAGGTACTCACACACCCTACCTACCAGTAATGTTTAGCCAATGTCAACAGCTTCTTAGAAACGAGTCACGTTATCCGTCTATACTTTTACACTCGTTTCCTGTAACGAGATACCGCTTATTAGTCGTAAGTGAAACATGAATGGTTATGCAGGCGAAGTATGTCCGCGCGTGAATCACCAGCGCCCCGAGAGGTCGCCGGCGAGTAGTCGCTCGCCCGACAGACGTCGACCGACGTCCAGCCAGTAACTCGACTCGACCGGTCGGCGTCGGTGGAGGGTTCCCTCGGCTAGGTTATGTCGAACGTCGGTGTGGACGTCGGTCGTGCGAGGGTGGACGCTCGGCGTGAGTAACGGATGTTGTGTTGCGCGCAGTGGAGATGGCGGAGTTGTTCACGGAGGGGCGCGAGTGCGTCAACTGCGGCGCGATCCACACGCCGCTGTGGAGGCGCGACGGCACCGGCCACTACCTGTGCAACGCGTGCGGCCTCTACAACAAGATGAACGGCATGAACCGCCCGCTGAAGCAGCCGCGGCGGCTGGTACGTCAGCGCACCGCGCCGCACGCGCTCGCCGCGCCTCACCACGACGTACGCAACCGCAATCTCGCTCGCATCCCACCGCACCCCGCCCCGCCCCGCCCCGCCCCGCCTCGCCCCAGACATCCGCGCCCGCCGAGCGTCCACCCCGACCAGCCGTCCCCCGGTACAGTGACGATACGTGTTGATTGCAGTGGCCGCGGAGGGGCCGCCGCCGGGCGCGGATTTCTACAAGGGCTCCCTGTATAACGGGCTCGCGTCGCACGCGCACGCGCACGCGCACGCGTACTCGCTCGCCGCGCCCGCGCCGCTCCAGCCCTCCACTCCCCCCGACTACAAACAGAAGAAAGGGGTACGTGTCCCCGCACCCGCACCCGCACCCACCCCCGCACCCGCACCCGCACCCGCACCCGCACCTGCACCAGCTCACGCACTAACTCCATCGCTCGTCCCGCTAACCGCATGCCCCCGCACCACGCGCGCGCCGCGCCCTCCGCCCATCGCCCGCCGCCCGCTCACCTCCGCCCGTGTGCAGATGGGTTCCAAGCGCCCCGGCATGGCGTGCACCAACTGCCACACCACCACCACGTCGCTGTGGCGGCGCAACGTGAAGGGCGAGACCGTCTGCAACGCGTGCGGACTCTACTTCAAGCTGCACAACATCAATCGCCCGCTCGCCATGAAGAAGGACTCCATACAGGTGACGCCTCAACCCGTGCATACCCCCCCGGCTCAGGCCCCGCCCCGCCCGCGACCGCCTATCTGACGAGGCTCCCCTGCGTATCTTTTCAGACGCGGAAACGAAAACCCAAAAACAGCAACATGAAGACGGACCGCAACATAAAGAACGCCGTGCAGCGCGCCGCGGCCTCCGGCGTCAAGATCGAGAACTTGCGTGAGTGTCTCCGCCGCCCGCACTGCCACCTCCGTCGGTGATACAACGTGTGTAATGTTTGTCGTTCTGTGTACAGTGGAGGCAGCCGGCGGCAGCGCGCGCTCCCCGCTATCGCTCAGCTACTACGTGCCGCACACGCTCAAGCTGGAGGAGCCGCCGCCGGCGCACGCGCACGCGCACGCGCAGCTGCACTCGCACGCGCACGCGCACTCGCACTCGCACCAGCTGCTCGCCGCCTACGAGGAGGCGGAGTACCGGCGCGCCGCGCTCGACCCCGCCGCCGCCGCGCCCGACCGCCCCACCGTCGTCTCCATGGGCAGCTGAGCGCGCCCGCCCGCACGCCCCGCACACGCCCGCACACCCTCACACCCTCACACCCTCACACCCTCACACCCCCACTTATAGTTAACGTAGAATCTCACGTATATTTAAGTACAGAGTTTAATGCGAAGCCACGAAAACGGTCGCTCGTTGGTGGAGAATAATAATATAGTAAGTACACAAACATTATGTTTACGGCTCGTGCCAAAGTTTATCGTATTGAATATATTGAGAATTATATTTGTGTGAATGTGTTCATTATGTAAATAATCAATAGAGTTAGGAGTATGTTATGAAGTTTAGTGGCTTATAACCGCTGTTACCAAATAAACGCGCGACTGACCGCGACTGGCCGCGACGCATATGTCTATGACGTAGCTGTCCCGATGCTGATGCTGTCCCGCGGTGCCCTCGGCCTAGCCGCGACGCGCCGCGCCGAGCCACGCCGAGCCGCGCCGAGCCACGTCGAGCCGAGCCACGTCGAGCCGAGCCACGCCGAGCCGAGCCGAGCCGCGACGAGTTAGGCCGCGAGCGGTACTCGATCCAGTCAGAATCTCCAAAACGAATGATACTCTATCATTCCTAGGCTAAGTGTACTTTAGATTTAAGTCCTACTTGCGATATCATGACAAAGGTTTGTTATATTTATCCAAAGATTTTTTACTTATACAATGTATTGAACGTATTCAAAAGTGCCTACGCTAGTAGCAAATAAAATGATTTTACGAGGAATTTATTTTAGATTAATATTATAACTCGAGACAAATATGTATCAAAAATGAAGTACCTATACTAACAGTTGTATAATTTATGTTGGACACGACTGGTAGACATAAATGTTATGAATATTAGTTATCGATGTAGGAAGCCTGCCCCGGGCCCACGGCTCCATGACTTGCGCGTACATTCCATTACCGAGCCTAACTTAATATTATTTAGAGTGTAGCAACGCCCTCTCGGGTGAGTGGATTTGCTCAAGTACGTAGTAGTGACGATGGTTGGCGAGGCCAGCACAAGCATCACACGCGACGACACGCAACGTTCCTAGTTCCTACTCGCGCCCCCGCACCGCCAGCGTGGCGCTAGTCTTGAGGACCGTACCAAAGAATAGATACAATTATTTGTACCAATGGAAGCAGAATTATCTCGAGTAAAGTACGATATTTTCTTGAGTTTAAATAACGTATATAACACACTGCTATTTTTATGCCAAACCACGCAAGCCACCCGCGATCCGCAGTCGGCAACCGGCTTGTAATATTTAGAGTACTACATTTTCTTTCGCTTTGTCATTATTTTATAATGGTAAATAAAATTTATTTCTGCATATTACTATTATACTGATTATTGTTGTTATGTTTAATGAAGATCTCTTAATAATAATTACTATTAGATCTGAGGCACCTCTCTAAAAAAATCCAATTAAATATTTTTCAATAGGTACTACATACCGCACCATAAAAAATAATTGAGAATGAATAGTAATAACTATGGTAATAATAATAAAATATGTTACTGTTTCCTTTATTATATGTTAGTTGCAAGTGTCGATGTTGTTTGGTAGAGTTAGGTAGAGCGCGTCGCTACGCGAGCGGCTCGGGTCGCGTCGCTACGCGAGCGGCTCGGGTCGCGTCGCTACGCGAGCGGCTCGGGTCGCGTCGCTACGCGAGCGGCTCGGGTCGCGCCGAATACGCTGCATAGTGCGTAGCGTAGCGCTCGTTCTCTACGCGATGTTAAACTATTTATAAATAAATAATAGAATAAGTAGATGTTATCAGTGTTGGTCGAAGAGGACAGACGGCATAGTTATATTTATGTAAATATTGTCAACTAGCGATCAGAGAGAAAGTACACGTTAATAAACAAATATGATAAAAGATTTGTTTCATTTGGAGAGGACACAAGGCGAAGTGATTACACGCCATCAAACTTGGAGCTCAACAGCTGATGGACGCCGGCGACGCGACGGCGGGCGGCGACGGCGACGACGGCGGCGACGCGGCAGCGTGCTCGCGACTCGTGCTCGGCTCTGCCGGACCGCGGTGGCGTGTGTACGTGTATTATACCTATATACCGACACCCGAAAATATTGCAACCACTGTCAAAACTCGCATAGCACAGTTCGGGCCCTCTTAAAATGTCTATCAGAGTTTATAACGAACTACCTGAAGGCATACAAAATCACCAACTGATTCGTTATTCCTTAAAAAAAATATGCTATATTAAGAAATTATTTATAAGGAGTGTTGACTGAATGATAAGTATACCAACTTGCCATACACATATTCAACAAGTAACTATTTGTTTATGCGAAGCCTGAAATTAGATTGCTCAGGTTCGAAAACCACGTTCAAAAACATTACCCTTCCTTGGTAGTCGGGTAAAGATAAATAAACGAACATCTTGTTAAATTATGTATTATATAATATTATGTATTAATACAAAATATGTACCTAACAAACACATCTCTTAAAAACAAATCTCTAAAAACAATTATTATTATTTTTTCGTGATTAGAAAAAAATAAAATAAACTGGTCTCGGATTTCGGTCGAGGTCGAGGTCGAGGTCGAGGTTAGCGCCAGGAGTACCAATTTCCATGAAAAAGGTAGGACAACGAAGCAACACTGTATTGCTCACGGCACGCATGGCTGTTGCAATACAGTTAAGTGGGAAATCTTATTAAAAATAAATAAAAAAATCCTTCCCAACGAGTAACACCCTCACGAGGGGTGTTACTCGATGGGATAAAAAATCCCATCGAGTGTTACTCGTTTGGGTGTTACTGGATGGGGACCCATCCAGTCGGAACGTCGGGACTCAAAATAGATGAGGTAAGCGCGATAAATACCCGTTACAATCTAATAACTAGAAATACTTACTTCTTCGTGTCGACACGATATGAAGAAGAATACTTACTGATTTGAGTAAATTATGCATAAGTGTAAATACATTTGCTGTACATAATATAATACACGCACAGTGGCGCCTCTATTTATTTCTCCTCTTTTTTGCCAAGCTGTAGCCGTTTGCGTGATGCCACAGTGCGCGCCGCCGCCGCCGCGCGCCGCCGGTACGCTATCGCCACTCACAGACTAGGCTAGGCTTAGTGCCTACTAGACTAGACTAGACACGATAACTAGCGTGCGGTTCTGGGAATGTTTCCACACTAATCTCGCTCAACTGAAGTGGTAAGGCCTTCCTTCCTACTAGGTGTGTACACTGTTATTCAACTAATACTTCATGGTATCCAAGGGTGGCGGTGTGACGCGTCCGCGTGTCGCGTGCGCATGCGCCGGCCATCGCGCCCACGCCCGCCGAGCCGCGGGTGCGCCGCTCCCGGCGCGGGGCGGCGACCGCACCGGGGGAAGACGCGCGCGTTACTCACTGCACCACCGCACCACCGCACCTCGCCAGATACAGTATCTGTTAGTTACGATTAGGTATCATATCAAAACTCTAAGATAACCGTTCCCACATTAGCGCCTAGTTAAGATAAACGAGATAACAATTTGCATATCTAAGGAAAACCGATGTAAATAGGAAGAGCATATCTACGGGTCGATGCACTGTTAGATACGGTAACATGTCATGGGGCCGGTGATGTAAACTCACGGTCTCGGTTACGTATATTGCGCTCTGTCTACCGATGACGCCATGCCGTGCCGTGCCGTGCGCGGGGGGACTGCCGACCCTCTACCGATGGACTGCATCCATCGAATTTTATGAACCTTCTGTTTTGTTATAGGGACTTCAATAAAATTATGTATTAATATTTCGTAATAATGTGATTACCACCTGTTGTAGTGTGGTACGTACGTGCCGTGCGTACGTGTGGGGTAGGTTTAGAGGCATGTCATGTACTGGGTAGAGTCGAGCCGCGCCGCTGCGCTGCGCCCGCTGCAATGGTCGCGCGTCGTGCGAAGGCGCACACCAATCTGTCATCCCTGTCGGCTTGCTCATTTCAATTAGTAGCTATTATATTAGGTACCAAATCATTCTAATGTATCATCTATGTATGTGACCATAATTCCACTTTCAGAAGCAATAAGTATCAAAGCACCTTAGTAGCACCCTCGTAGTAGGTAACTAGGTACGACAACCAGTCATGATAATACGAGTAGGTATTGCTTGATGTAGTAGATAGGTCTAGTAATTACAAGGTATCAAACAGCTATTTGTTTTTTTTTAAATACGCATATTTAAGGCCAAGAATCAAGATTGACCTAAATCGGTTTGAGGCTAAGCCATCAGCAAATAAGTGGTTGTTATCAGCAGTATCGCTATCGATCGCGGCCGTCGCCGCGAGGGGCGCGCGCGGGGCGCGGGGTGCGTGTCACTATCGGCGCAGGTATGGATGTATGACATGAAGCATCAGTTTCCCAAGCTGCGCCACTTGACCACTCCGGCCGCCCGGCGCGTGATCGCGTCACTCTTGACACGCGTAGGTATAGCTCGGAGAGCCGATAGCGGCCTGTCAATCAATGGGTTTCTTCTCAGTTCGCTTAGAACACGAATCATTTTGGTGACGTTCAAAAACCTTGTTGCAAAGCCCTTGCGGTATCCCGTGTGAGACGGCACCGGCAAAGAAGGGTGGGGGGGGGGGGGGGAGGCAGCAGCAGCCAATGTAGCTGGTTACTAGCTGTTAGTCTAGTTGTAGTATTCTGCCTTATAAGTTACTTAGTAAGGCAGAATGTCTTACGTATTATGTAGGTTTGGTACATACTCGTAATATATTCATTTACATTTCCTAGAGATGTTTTAAATAGGTTTCTACACACTTGTAACTCCTTCCCTTCAACGCCATTGTTGTGAGTAATGATGCGAGGTGATGACGCACGGCCCCGTGCGGGCGCGGGCGGGGGCGGGCGGGGGTGGGCGCTGAGTCACGTCCTCAGCGCCGACCGGCCGCTCAGCATCGATATGCGGCTTACGTGTCAGTAGGTGTAGGTACAGATCCTACCTAAAGGCTATATAAGTATACGTCGTGTTTCAATCTGACTGAAGACTAAGGTAAGCCTTGGCCTGTTTCTGTTTATAGTACGAGAACCCACGACCAAAATCATGTCTCAACGTTTGGTGTAGTCGCTGTTCGTGCGTCGATATTTTAGGTAAACAACGAATTTGGTTGCAATTCGTGTTTATTTTTCAAAACTGAAAAAAATACCTGAATAGAAGGACCAAGCAGCAAAACTTTCAAACATACCAATACTTAAAGCTTTCTTCAGACTACGCTATACTATTAGAGCATATAGTACATAGCTCATAGCAGAACAATATCGCGCACCGTACATTGTTGATGGACACGTTCGCACTGTGCTATACTAAATAGATATTATTGGCTTGCTATACGCTTTAAATTGGTACACACATTTTAAACAAAGTATCTCAGAAGAACGGCCTAAACCGTACAAAATCGATAGTTTAGACTTTAGATAATCCTGACTGAACCCAACCTGGCTGGCGATACAGGCCTAGACCGGAAAGTATAGGTTCGGTATAGGTAGCCGGTGGGCGCGAGCCAAATTCTGCTGTATCGATAAATATAATTAAATAGTATTATCACATTACGTACGACTGATATTCAAATTCAAATTATTGAAATTGTTCACTTAGTTCACCTATGCCGCTCGCACCAAACTATAAAAGTTCCTAAGCAATTACTTAACTCGCTTGACAGTTCTAAACGGTCTGAATTTGGACCGTTAATAACTGGCAAGCAAGAAACGTAATTGCTTAGGAGCTTTGACAGTTAGGTGCAAGTAGGCATTAATCTATTATAATGATATTGAAAATGGACATGTATCACATAGATTTTGTCGCTCCATGAAGAAATATATCGTTTTCAGACATATTTCGCGTAGCTAACATGAGGCGTATTTTTGTCTATTTGATTAGTCAACTTCTACAACAACAACAACCGAGCTGTAGGTATTAAGCAACCCAGTTAATTAAGTTTCACCTCTTGTATGGGTGCCGGAATCATCGAAATAGTATTTTCAGACAATTTCAGTGGCTCTTTTGATGCCCCGACATCTTCATAGCTCACATTGCATTAGCATTGCCTTAATTTATTCAACTCCTTATACTCTGGTTCGACGTTTTCGGGTAAGCTTAAATTAAGAAATTTACATAAATACATACATACAAGATACGCGCGAAAAACATAACCCTTTCTTGGCAGTCGGGTATTTACATATTTTGTTCTTATTTTTTTTTTACGGTTTGAAAAACAATTAATTGTAAACTTTCTAATAATTGTGTACTCACTCGCTCACTCACTCGCCATGGACAGCGGTTGGTGGAGAGCAGCAGGCGGCAGCGGCCAGGTGGAGTGTGGCCTTGGGTCCCGGCTGCTCGCACCTCAGTACCACCAGGTGCGGTACCCACTCACTGGCTCACTCACTCGCCATGGACAGCGGTTGGTGGAGAGCAGCAGGCGGCAGCTGCCAGGTGGAGTGTGGCCGTGGGGCCCGGCTGCTCGCACCTCAGTACCACCAGGTGTGGTACCCACTCACTGGCTCACTCACTCGCTCACTCACTCGCCATGGACAGCGGTTGGTGGAGAGCAGCAGGCGGCCGCGGCCAGGTAGAGTGTGGCCGTGGGGCCCGGCTGCTCGCACCTCAGTACCACCAGGTGCGGTACCCACTCACTGGCTCACTCACTCGCCACGAACAGCGCGGGGTCCGGCTGCGGATCGCGATTAGCGCTATCGCCAAATTAGAGCCATGATCGATGTCTCAAGTAAGCTGATAATGCGATCAGGTACCTATCGATTCGTTATCGCATCGCCAGTAATCGCCTAATAATCGGTTTATTGTGTTCTATCGTAAACGATCAATACGAGGGTATGTGTGAGCCCAACTGCTTAATTTTGGTTAAGAGTCTATCTAGTTTTTTAAACTTTCAGAAAAATATACTTAACCTTTTTAAGCAGGTAACATAATGTAATTATTTATCTTAGATATATTTATATTTTCATTTCATTTCATTTATTTTTATTCAATCACAATTTCACAATCGTATATGAATGTCTCTATAGTTAACACAAAGCAAAAATAAAAATTAAATAAAAATACAGAAAAAAAAGAATACAATTTAAAATATATATATACCTAGATATATGTATATTTATAAACTCAGGTACAACGTAGGTACAATCAGTGAAATGGATAATCATGATTTCACACCTAATCAGCCAACAGTTATGATAACGATCAAAATATGAACCGTGAACTGAAATCCGTTTAACTCTGAGATCACCGATGTTGCTGGAGCCATAGCTGGAGCTTCCAATCTTCTAACCAACAAGCCGTTAGATACGTACTCGTACCATTATCAGGAGGTTCATAGGGTTTGCTTTGTGGGAATAGTAGAGCTCAGTCATTATGGTTATTATTATTATATCATCACATCACATCACTTGAGCCTCATCTTACTATCACACTAATGACATGAATTCAATTTTTGTTTTGAGAAACATGTTTTATTAAACCGCAATATTTGCCTATAATTGGCTCACAATAGAAGTCTGCTTAGTTTTATTTGTGATCTACATACATATGCAGGTGTATCAGTTATGTGGTGGTCATTGTACAAGCTATGCTTATTTTGGGGCTAGATAGCGTTGTGTCAAAAGTCTTTGCATTCATTATATTAGTGATGCAAATACCGTTGGTTTTTCAATAATAAAGTCACATACCTACCCCACCTATGGGGAAATGTGTCTAAAATACATAACGAATGGAACACTATCAATGAGCAAACAATACAATGCAAGCGTAACTACTCGCCGAAGCGTTCTCGTTGCGGACTAGGGCCTCCAGTACCGGTTCCTTTTTCCAGTACCGGGATTTCGGTACCGGCACCCGGCCGGAACCGGGAATACCGGGATTTTCGGTATTCCCGAAAATAATTAGTAGCCCATTATTAAGTCAAACCGAAAACTCGTCAGAAAACGATAAAATAAAGCAAAATCGAGTGACAAATAGAGAAAAGCTAAAAGTTATATTTTTAAATTTATGTAATTTACTGCAAGCATGATTGTTAAGAGAGTAAATTCGCGTAACTAATTGAATATTGCATTATCAATACAGTCCAAATTTTTAAGTTATATTTCAAGTATAAATGGCTTATATAAAAGTTTTAAAATGGGTATTTCTTTGTTTGCAGGATTGTATAGGATTAAAGTTCAAAAGTTAGTACGTCACATGCGTAACAACACTTTTAAACGAAGGTTGATTTGATTTTTGATAAAAAAAATGTTTTTAATCGTACTTTATTTGTTATTTGTTATTAATCTTCACAATTCAATGCTCAATGATCATGTCAATGTCAATGATCGGCCTCATAGGAATGTTAAAATGAGAAAGTGTCAATTTTGTTAATTTCCTCTGTAGTTTATCACACTCATAGTCATATCAACTCATCGATAAGTATATGTGTCAGTTTCAATAGTTTGTCAAAGACGAAACTTAAAGAAGTATCCACTTATAATTTACACTTATACTTGACACAACCCGTTGCTTTTTAACCAGTGCGTCGTCTTACCCATAATGAAATACTCAGCCAAGGCGTGAACACTCACTGTTCTGCTAGATATCTAGATAAAAGACGCAAAAATACACTATGAAACGAGCTACGATCGGAGTTTGAGATAATAGGGAACTAATGTCATTAACAAAGCTTATAAATCCGTATATCCATAGTCAGCTGGTTTAAATCAACATAAAGCACAGTCGCATTGTGGAAAACGGAATCATTATTCATTATTTTTTATTAATATTAGGCTATTAGACTGTTGATGACAACATCGGAGAAGATGGAGAAACGAGCTAGACTCCTTCTTGGAAGACTGGAAGACAGTTGCCCTAGACAGAAAAGAGTGGAAAGAAGGAAGGGAGGCCTTTGCCTTGCAGTGGGACGATTCAGGCTCATAATAAAATAATAATAAGAAATAAAAATAATACGTTCAAATAACCGTAAATCGTAATACGGCTTAGGTTGTGGAAACGACCGTCAGTATACAGCCCCAAAGCCCATGTCATTCTTTAAATAAATGCATTGGGACGACGATACCAACAATAAGTTGATATTACAACATTTCCTAAGTTTGAACATCAACAGCATTTTCGAAAGTTAGTAATATGGGCGCTTAGGATCCAGCGGGTAGAGGAGTTACTGTCCTTTCTTCTTTGTACTAACAGAATGCACTATTTAGCTATGGTTTAAAAGATTAAATCCCTAAAAAAAGCTCTTAAACACAAAATTTTAAGTAATCCCGAAAGTACCGAAAATCCCGGGACTGGATTTTTCTAGTCCCGGTACTGGACACAGCTGAAAATCCCGGGATTTCCCGGGATTTTCGGTTCCGGGATTTCCCGGTACTATGCCCTATTGCGGACGCAATTGTTGCTTCATTCCCAAAATACGGTCAGAAAAATGGAGGAAAATAGTGTTTTCCTCGCTGGAAACGAGAAACGATGTGAGTGGTCGGTTCTCAGTGCGTGTTACACCGGAGGACGCCGGGCGGGCCAATGGGTCGCGCGCTGGCGACGCACACAGCGGCACGCGCGCACACCGGCGGCCGCGCCCGCCCACCGCCCGCCCGCGCACCTGCCGCCGCGCCGCTATCAGATAGGCAGATAGTCACCGCGCCGCGCCGCCGCGGCACCGCCATGCGACACGCGACATCGACAATAATACGAGCATACCTACTTAGGACCAACTCCAATATTACTTCTTTGTGCTATACGTGACCTACGAGTATTGGTAAGTGTTTACCTTCATTCATTTCATTTGATATCGATAAAACTAATAATCTTCATAGAGTCAGATATTACAGAAAGAACCGATTTTAATTGTGCAATTTAATAAAGAGAACCAAAACCAAAATCTTCGTAATATGTATTACACAATAACATTAATTAGACAATAGGGGCTGTGAATGTAGGTGTGTTCTCAGAGAAAATTATTCTGCAATAAAAAAATATGTAATTTTATCTTCTAATCTTGTCTAATAATATTTTCTAATTCATAAATCTTGTATCCCATTTGATGAAAAAAAATTGAATCGAATACACTTTACATTCTAAAAAAGTTTTATTTATTTTAGCCGAATTTGGGATGTTTTTTTGTATTTTTATGGCACGTACAGCAGCACTCAGCGATTATTCAATGTTTGCTGATAGCTTTTTTTAGTGCCAAAGCTAGTAACGCTAGTGGAAAATAAGGTTACGCCCTGTGCCATTTATACGTTATGCGAGGATGGGTCTGTAATTTCAGATTATAGGTACCTACCTAACTAGTAAGGAAAGAACATTGATACTTGTTTGATACTCGTAGGGAGTTCCGGCTGCCCAGAGGCAATGTTCATATAGATACTCTAACTCTAAAGCTTTTATGAAGTCTTCTCAAATGAGCTGGTTCTAACTTTTATTTTAATATTTTAAATGAACGTTAGTTAATCTCGACACACGACAGTGTGTCAAGCCACGGTCAGGCCCAGCGAACTGGCGAGTAGCACTGTGTGTAAGTTTACAGGAACCATTTGGAGCCACTTTTGACCTTGTCATAGCTAAAAAACTAATCAATATAAACACACCAAATTTGGTTTATGTATTGAAATCCCGGAGTTAATGAAGTACCTCAAATTTCATAAACACAGCTTATACGGTTATTTAGATATTAACGTTCAAAAATCGTCATTTTTATCACTGATTGACTGACATATAGACGTAAAACCTAACCCACTTCCAGATGACCTAGAAAGTTCAAATTTGGCACCCAGCTAGGTAATTGTGTGGAAGGAAAATATCAACATAGGAAAAAATCAGAAAACAGTAAATTTATAAGATTTGATTTTTTTTTCAAATTATTTGATTTTTTGAGGAAAATTTAGCGCCTTGCAAATTATGAGAGCAATTGCCTTGCAAATTTTTGCAGGATATTTCCATAAATTTATTTACAAAAAGCATTGATATCTGAACAAAACCACATATAATATGTGAAAATGGAGGAGCCACGGTTCGATGGACCGGATTATGATGTCGTTTTCTCCGAAAAAAGACTGAGATCTACATATATGGCTAGCCAAGGTCTACGTTATAAATAAAGTAATACGTTTTTATAAATAAATTTACGAATGTCTATAGTAGACCTTGGCAAACCATATATGTAGATCTCAGTATTTTTTCGGGGAAAACGACATCATAATCCGGTCCATCGAACCGTGGCTCCTCCATTTTCACATATTATATGTGGTTTTGTTCAGATTAAATATTAACGGACATTCAACAATCATATTCACTTTGTGAGGCAAGCAAGCAGCTGATGAAGAGGTGTCAAGAATAAAACCGGCCTTCGTCGATTACGAGAAGGCTTTAGATAATGTCGAGCATTGAGCCGTGCTTAACGCATTCCATCGCTGCAACATCGCTGCCCGATGTTGCAGCGATGGAGGTGGTGATGTGTCGAGCACGTGGTGGCCGAGTGGATGAGGCCCTTACCTTGCGATCTGATGGTCAATGGTTCGAATCTCGGAGGCAGTCATGAGTAAATGGGTTTTTTCGGTCGAAAAAATGGACGAAAGGAGCACAGGAGCACGAAAGGAGCCTCTTCGAGGCGCACTTGAAATCTTTTCACCACACTGGTTCGAAGGATAGTGAAACTATAAGAAGTAGCTGCCCGATGTGAATGTACTCCGGGAGCTATATCATCGACCACGATGCTAGTACGACTGTACACCTTGACAAACCCCGTACCACTCCAGCGAGGTGTGCGGCAGGGATACACCATTTCCAAAAAGCTATTTACGGCGTTTTTTTGCGTTTTTTATTTCTAGAACGGCGACGTAGTAAAAACAGTAGGTACAATAGGAAAACTGGCATTAACATCAATGGTCTATTTTTCGCATTTAAGGTTTACAGATGATCTCGTGCTCCTTGCAGAGAATTTTTGAGATCTCCAGATAATGATGCATCATCTTTATGATTCCTCTTTGCAGGTAGGTCTAAGGATGAATATGTCCAAGCAAAGGTCATGGGAAACATACATCCCCAAATTTTCAGTTTCCCCGGCCACAGTTGGAAGCGAGAGGCTGTTGTTAGTCAACCAATACATTAATCTTGGACATACTCTATCCTTCGGTAAGGAACACCAGCAGGAGGGAATTCCCAAACGAATATAACTAGGGTGCGTTTGGAAAGTTCGAGGATATCCTTAAAGAAAAGAAACAAACACTTTGTGAGAGTACTAGAATTAGGTAAAAATACATAAGTAGTACGTATGTATATGTATGTACGTATGTATTCGTATGTTTTATTTTCGTATTATTATTAGTATTCGCATGTTTTTTTCATTACTCGTTTTCAAGAGTCCGAAAATGTATGCCTATTTGTTCAGCCGTCAGTCTGTTAAAGTGCAATTTTCTTTGCTAACTTATTGCTTATACACAAATAAATTAAGAAAAAACTGAGCACAATGATAAAAGCATAACTCTCCTTCATCACAGTCAGGTAAAAATAAGTCGTAATGACTTGGAGCTCTACATAGATAATCAATATTGATGAAATGCTTGGACCTGAATCACTGACTCATGGACTAAAATAACTTAAAAATGTATAAAAGGCGTGGACCTGACTGACTGCCAGACAAGGTACAGACCAAACCACTAAACGTAGAGACTTGAAACTTGGAGGATATGTCTTTTAAAAGCTCAATACTCAATACTCAATATTTTTATTGTTATCGCAATGGTTTGGTAAGATGGTAACAATTACAATATTTTGATTCACATGTGAACCTCTTTGGGGCATTACAATATATATATATATGTATATATATAGCTGAAAGCGAACACTAAGATAATAATTTTAAAAAATCGCAACCCAAACAATGTAGCTATTTTGGTATAAAATATCTCTAAATATATTTAATGATATTACACATATATATGTATACTAAGCTGCTTTATTTTATTTGCTTAATTCTCTAGCTGGATAAAACAAAAAAAAAATGCTGTTTGAAACGTTCAAACAAAAAGAAAATGCAGTTTAACTTTTATCCACAAAGTAGTAGTTTTAGTACTCTGTGGTAGTAGATAGTGTCTAAGTAGAGATCATATTCATTAAAGATGATTGAAGAGATTTATTTGCCAAAACTCAAGTAGGTACAATATAAATAAATTGGTGGCCTGAATTTCGTCTTATTATTATACAATTATTTAATAGAAAAGAGAATTTAAATAATGTCACTATTAATTTATATAAATTAAGTTTATGTCCCTACGTGTCCTTGTCGTTAAGATATTCGTTTACTGAATAGATTTTTTTTTCAATTAGCCAGAATATCTTTGAAGCCTCCATGCTGTATTACTTATTATAGATTGAGATAGTGTTATGTTCGAGCGACGCATCGTGGCGGCGGCGGCGCGGCGTGCGTCGGGCGGCGGGTCCCGTCCTCGTGTACTTGGTAGAGCATATGTTTATTAATATGACGAGCTGAGGTTTATCAGAGGTATCCTTGCGTTATCGCGGGATGGCGAGCAAACAGCGCGCCATAAACCCACGTCCTGGCGCGGCGCAGCCTCGAACTGAGCCTTACCACCCTGTACTTACGTTCAAATTGCGAGCGTGCTTGCGCCCTGATAGCCCATGAAACCAGAATGAACCTTATAGCTTTGGGAACAACGAGGGTTTTGGGATGTGCTGGTAAATATTGACTCGCCGGTGAGAGCACACATTGCGTCGACCGTTTCGTCGCAGCGAGTTCACGCCGCCGCCCCGCCGCCGCGCTGCCGCCGCAGTGCTATGTGTGCCTTCCTTTAAACATGAGATTTGTGAATTTATCGACATTACCCCAGGAGCAGCTGCAGTTACATGTATTTATTACTATACAGATCCTACTTTACTAATGAATACTAAAGCTACTCGTATTCATAGGTCTGTCATATGATAGGTGTCAGAGGAAAGAGATTTTTATTTTTTATTTATTTATTGGAGAACTTTTTATACTTCTAGGTAGACATTAGTTTAGCTTTAGAGAGACCTACAGGTTCCCACGGATAGACATACAATAAGAAAATGGTGGTAGACTTTACATCAGAAATAAAGAAAAGGAGAACAAGATAAAGAAACTCAAGACTTAACTAATAAACAAATGAATGCATGAATTAATAAACAAAATATAAATAAGAACGTATACTTTAATAATATACCTAATTATAATAATAAAGTTTATTTTCCAAAAAATATCTCATACTAAGTTTACACCATGTTATGGTGCATTACCATTACATTGGTGCGATACGTCACATCGATGCATCGCGCGTCGGCTGGGCCGCGAGCGGCGAGGCGCAGGCGATGTTGCGGCGGGCGGCGCCCGCGATGCGGCGACGGCGCCCGAGCACCGGAGCGCTCGTGTCGACGTCCGCGCTTGTTTCCGGACAAACTCTTCCGCTCCAAAACACGGCCGGCTGTGTTTATTTACCTAGAAACCTGATTCAGAGACAATGACCTAAACGATTCTGCTGTTAAGGGGAATCCTCAAATCCGAATTCCATACAAAATGTTTCGGACAAATACTCAAAAAGTACGCCGTATTAAAGTAATTTCTTCACACTATTAGTTTTGTCCATGTTTTTTGATTTCGTCAACTGAAAAAGTGAAAGGTTTCATACTTTAATTTAGATTTTATACATGTTTTTAAGTTAGTAGGGTTAATTTTATTATTTGAGGATATATGATATATTGGATTTGGGATTCCCCTTAAGGTATTTTTAGCTGTTGACCTTTTGCGTTATAGTCATAATATGTACTTTAGCTACAATGCGCTATAACTTCTATAATATAAAAAAATATAAAAAGAAGCATAAGCAACCTGATAGATCCTAGTCGGAATGTTTACTCTGTATACTTGAGTTATACAAGCAGGTGCGCACTGCAGACACATAGCATACTCACACTACGTCCGTCTCTGTACACTTACGTTATACAAGTAGGTGCACGCTGCAGGCACATTGCATACTCACACTACGTCTGTACACTTACGTTTTACAAGCAGGTGCACGCTGCAGGCACATAGCATACTCACACTACGTCTATACACTTACGTTAAACAAGCAGGTGCGCGCTGCAGGCACATAGCATACTCTCACTACGTCTGTTCTGTACACTTACGTTATACAAGCAGGTGCTCGCTGCAGACACATAGTATACTCACACTACGTCTGTACACTTACGTTATACAAGCAGGTGCACGCTGCAGACACATAGCATACTCATTACTCGGCTCATGTTAGTTTTTAATGTACTTATCTACTTTGTTTAATTTCTTGAAGATTAAACATGGAGAACGTTCAGCAAATGATGCGTGAAGGTGAGGAGGAACAGCGGGAGGAGTCAGCGTCTGAGGCATTGCAGCTGGTGAAGAGCGAGGAGCGCTCGCTCGAGCCTGAAGGCGAGGCTGGCCTGCACCAGCTCCCACCGCAGGAGGCGGTACCCGCGCACACCGTCATCACGCGCCGCGGCCGCACCATCACTGCCGCCGGACACATCACCGAGGGGGAGCTCGGCGACGACGGCGTCAAGGATGAGCCACCCGAACCGGCGCTCGATGACCACGCGCACGCGCACTACGGTGCGCCCAAGCTCGAGGAGCACGCGCCCGACCACCACTACGACGAGGAGCGGCTGCGGCTCGCCGAGGCCGAGGCGTCGCGATACCTCGCCTTCAAGCAGGAGCCCTACCGCCCCCCGCCTTCGCCAGCGCGGGCGGGGGGCCGCGTGCCCACCCGTCCGCCGCAGGCCTTCGGGCGCGGTCTCGCGCTGCGCTACGGCACGCCGCACCACGTCATCGTGCAGCAGGACACGGACGAGCAACACGCCGCCGCCGAGCAGGCGCAATACGCGCCTGCCGAACCGGGGGACGAACGGCACTACCTCTCCGACCAGCCCACCTCCGCACGCCACTACCTACCCGACCCGAGCGGCGCCGCACTCGAGATCATCCAGACGGCGGCGCTTGGCGACCAGCACTCGGTCGGCGTCACCTACCAGCCCGTCAAGTACGAGACGCGCGGCGGGGGCGGCGGGGGTGGTGCGGAGGGTGAGGTGCGCGCCGGCACCTACGCGAGCCTGCAGCCGGTCACCTCGGTCGGCGGCGGGTACGCGTACGCGGCGCCCCCGCCGCAGTATGCGGGAGCCTACCCGTACGGCGGTGGCAAGGAGCTGCTCGCGCTGTACGGCGGGGCCGGCGGCACGGGTACGGGAGGCGCCGGCGAGCGGCGTGGCGACGAGTCCCCGCCGGGACAGCTGCTTTACCGCACGGATCCGACGCTGTCGTCATCGTCGCTGGGCGGGCGCGGCGCGCACCTCGTGTACGGGGGGGTGGTGCAGGGGCAAGGCACGTACGAGCCACCGCCGAGCCCGGGCACGCAGCAGGTGACGCTGTACTCGCACGGAAGCGCGGTGCAGTACAAGGTGGGCGAGCAGTTCGCACACGCGGCGCTAGCGCCGGCCGGGGGCGTGGAGTACGTACCCGTGTCGGGGTACGAGGGCGGGCTGCTGGTGGAGGGCTACGCGCCGGCGCAGGGCTGGCCACCGCACAACCTGCTGCCCATCGACGACTCCTTCGACCCTGGTGAGTGACGCGCTCCGCTCCTCGCGGCCGTACCATTCCGCTGTCCGAAAGTGTTGTGTTGCGACATAACGGTCGTCTCTCAGGCATGGCGGGCATGGGCGAGGTGAAGGAGTGCGTGAACTGCGCGGCCGCCACGACGCCGCTGTGGCGCCGCGACGGCACCGGCCACTACCTGTGCAACGCGTGCGGCCTCTACACCCGGATCAATGGCGTCAATCGCCCTCCGCTCAAGGGACAGAAGGCGAAGCCTCAGCAAGCGCTCGTGAGTGTAATGTATCACTTTTTTATTCTTATTATTCCTTTCTTTGATACAATTCAAAGCAAATGGTGAAGTGACCGATGTTTGTTTTCCGGCGTGTGCAGCCGACGAACGGCAACCGGCGCGTGGGCGTGACGTGCGCCAACTGCCGCACCTCGAACACCACGCTGTGGCGGCGAAACAACAACGGCGAGCCCGTCTGCAACGCCTGCGGACTCTACTACAAGCTACACAACGTGAGTTCACTGCCATATACGTGACCGTCTTGTTTGAGACCGCTTACCGCTTCCTCATCAGTATCTGGCCTGGGCCTGTTCCGCCAAAACGCACTCAACAGACGAAGATAGGGGTTTCTTGCCGAACACCACCGGTAAGCTCAGTACGAGACGAGTCGATCCAGATAAATAATTAGATTGACGCGCGCCGCACTGCATCGATTACGGCCGTGCGTGATTTGATTAGAAAAGTATGTAATCGGTGCAACGGTTATCGCGGAACTCCTCAGCAAACACGGGCCCGCGGAAAATAATCAAAACACAACACGGGGTCTCCTCTAATCTCGCGAGATAAACGCGGGGCTACCGACTGATAGGGAATTATCACTGCAACCACGAATATTCATAATGAGATAAATAACCTTTTATCAATTATCTCTTGGTGGTTAGATACGCTTGTTTAAAGGATGATAGGAGTGCGTGGCGGCAGATTACGAGGAGTTCCCCGGCTCCACTCGGCGGCGGCGGACGGGCCGCGCCTCGTCGCACCCCCGCGCCCCCTCGCCCCTGACCGCTCCGCTTTGCCCGCAGGTCAACCGGCCGCTCAGCATGAAGAAGGACGGCATCCAGACGCGCAAACGCAAGCCCAAGAGCATGGGCGGCGGCCACGGCGTGCCGCGCGCGCCCGGCTCCGCGCTGCCCGGTACGTGACCCGCGCACGCCTCTCCCGCGACTCCCGCTCACCCGGACACGCGAACCTTACTCCCCGCCTTCGATACACTATTTTATTTGATATTATATTACTCGGATGCCACCGGTCCGAAAGGTCCACGGAAGCAACGCGACATGGTCAGATGACGGTGTTGACGTGAGGTGCAGCGTTGAGACGCGTCCGCTCAAGTGTGGTGTGTGTGCGCAGGGGAGCACTCGCACAAGGTACTGCCCCCGCTGTACGCGGCCGTGGAGGGCGTCACGGGGGGCGCGGGGCTGCTGCTGCTGCCCGCGCGCAACGCCGATATGTGAGTACCCGCGCGCATCGCGCGAGCGCCCGCCAGGGCCAGCGCGGGCGCGGTGGAAGCGGGCGCTACGCAGCGCCGCGTAGCGCGTAGCGCTGCACGTCTACTGCACTCCGCTACGGAAAACTGTCACCGTAAAAATGATAAAACTGTAAGTTTACAATTTAACGGTTTTCAATTGGTAAATTTACAAACTTTCGACAAATTCTGAACACAACGAAAGTATAATAAATTGACAAATCAATAGATTTGAGGCGCACTTGAAATCCTTTCACCACACTGGTTCGAAAGAACTAGTGACACGATAAGAAGAAATGGACCGTTCACAACTTATACATTTTTTAAACGTTAACCGAACCTACATCATAGGGCAACTGCACCGTGATTGGTATATTTTAAAGAGCATGGTACTGGCGCTTACAATTTGTCGACAGTTTACAATTTAACATTTTCCAAACCGTTAAATTATCTGAAACAAACGGTTTTTACAATTTTACGCTGACCTTTCCACAGCAATTACTTTTTTCTATATACATTTTTCGATTAAAAATAAAATTAATATAAGTCTCAGCACTGAACTCACTCTCGCCTCGGGTACTGCATATCGGGTCTTCCACTTGCACTAACTTTGTAACACGCTGTTGTTAAAGCTCTGGTAATATGTACAGACGTAGCACTTATTTTTTTCGGTGAAACGCAACGATTGTCTCGGTATTGCAGTAAAGGTGGCATGTCCCCAATCCCCATAGCTAGTGGATGTGATTCCTTATCAATGCGGTATTTCCTGGTAGAACAGAGGCGCGTCGGCTCGAGGGCCGCGCCCGCCGCCGCGCGCCGCGCCGCGTCTCGCGCACTGTTTCCGCGGCTTATCTCAAGGTTCGCGAGTCGCAACCGAGATCGCAATGCCGATTTCTCCTTACCTTATAATCTCTTTGTTGCACTGATATTTTTTCTTTTTAATATTATGACTACTTGTATACTAGTTAATATGCTTTGTTCCCCGGAAACCCCCGGTTCCAATAGAGGACACTAATAACTCCAACTTATTATTACTAATTTACATTTTATTTTTCAATGTTAATTTCTTGCAGTAAATAATAACTATGATTCTTTTTTTACTTTGACCGATATGTATATATATCTACATATTTGTAGTATTTAGGTATATATATTCATAAATCCCTCATATCTTCCAAACTACTTATCAGAATTTGATAAAAGAGGTATCGTTCGAAGCGCCTCTTCTGGTTATTATAAGCTATGATGCTGCACGACATTAAATATGGCGCCCTCTAGAGGACATAAATTAATGAACTTAATAATAATATTTTTTTAATAAAGCCGTGTGAATCAAATTAAAGGGCTTAATTAGCACATTTTATTAAAAAAAAAACACCAATTTTTATTTACCAAAAAAAAAAAAATGGGCAATGCAGACGGGGTACTACGTTGTATCTGTGAAGTCAGAATTTTGAATTTCTACAAAATGACAGAGAAACAGCGGCGCGAGTGCGGTGCCCGAGCCGAGCTTTTGCGAGCTGGCTCGAGCTAGGTACCCAGGTTTGCCAAACGATGAATAAAACTTAAATTATTATCAATAAAGGGTACCGCCTGACGCAAATCTATAGGAAAACGACTAACGATAACAGTTATCCATTTTTAATTTTTAAAAAAATGACAAAGATTCGACTTAATTTTTTCAAGTTTTTTGCCATACCTGTGTTCAATAACGGCAACTGACCATGTGTTTTTTTTTCTGGTGAAAAAATTTACCGTGTACTTATATGTATATCGTTAGCTGTTGTTCGAGGCTTTGCTTGCATGCAGCCGATAATTAGGATTTTTTTTTTTAAATTATGACTCATAAGTGAGTTAAACAATATATTTTCATAAATTATGTTAAACCCAAAATATGAATGAAATAAAAATTTTGTTAAAAACTTACCCAGTTACTGAAAAATCACGCTCTAAAAATTAAGAAACAAGAAAATATTCTCATCTGAAATTGTTATATGCCGTTTTTTACTTTTTAGATCGTGATTTTTCAGTAGTCGGGTTTTAGTTATGATCTTAATATTTATCGTATTTGTAGAAAACTAGATGTGACGTAATTCTGTGCTCACTGTTAGCGGGTATGATTGAAACATGAGTAATGGTTCCAGGTTACCAACGCTAGAGCGCGGCTCGCTGGGGGCGGGCCTGGCGCCGGCGCACTACCGCCCGCCCTAGCGTCGTCGCCCAGAGCACCCGCCCTCCTGAGCGCGGCTCGCTGGGGGCGGGCCTGGCACCGGCGCACTACCGCCCGCCCTAGCACCGCTGCCCAGGGCACCCGCCCTCCTGAGCGTGGCTGGTGGCGGGCGCGGGGCCGGCTGGTGCCGTCGGACTACCGCCCGCCCTAGTACCACCGCCCTAGCGCCGCTGTGGAGCACCCGCCTTCCTGAGAAGCCTGACAGTAATGTCACAAGACTGTCGTCTGTTTCATTAACAGATTATTTATTTATTTTGCACTACACAAGTGAAGAACATTATAGTGTATTGACAATAGGATATGAGCCGTGCCGGAAACACGCATCCACGGTGCGGTGCGGCACGGTGCGGTGGGGAGTGAGAGCAAACAACTTGTGCGTCAACCTAGTGTCGTACATCACTCGATCCGATTCGATGATCGTTTAAAATTAAGAACATAAAAATGAATAGGTGGCGGTGGTGGTATCTAGAGTTAGTACCCGCAACGCCAGTGACCACTTGCCACTGGCCACTTTTTCCCGTAATCCCCACTATTATGAACAATTTACATACGATGATAATGCAATCTTATACCATAGACACCGCATTATTATATCTACTTTGTAGAGGAAGAGATAGAGCAACAGCATAAAAACGTGGTTTTTAGATTTAATTACATTTACTTGTTGTACAATTGATTTATTGCAATCGAGTAAAATTTATTATTAAATTTAAATCATCATTTAATAAGTAAAATGTATTTAGCTCTTTAATGAGCTGCTTCTGAAATAGTACCTAACTTATTTTTGGTAGAAATCTGTGATGATAATAAAAAATATCCAAAGACGTGTATAATTTGAAATAATGTTCATTGTTCTTAGTAGCGGGGATTTTGGTATATAAATATTTCTGAAATCCCCTCTGCGATTGGGACTTCAGTATTTTTTTCGAAAAATGCTCACTAGTGGGGATGGCTAGTGGAGATTTGGTGGTTTGGCTACTGCGGCTCGGCTGGGTTCGTACCGTGGACGGACGAGAGCGGCGCGCGACGGCGCAGGTGCAAGGCGGTGCGGTGCGGCGCGTCGCAGATTTGTTGAGCTGCCTGCATTTATCTAACTACGAGTAGACATCGAGACAAAACAACTTGACAATTAAATGCATTTTGTACAAATATGTTTGTATGTAGGTAGGGTAGGCGTCGCGTACTAGGT
Organism: Lobophora halterata; assembly: GCA_932526365.1. Classification (NCBI taxonomy): domain Eukaryota; kingdom Metazoa; phylum Arthropoda; class Insecta; order Lepidoptera; family Geometridae; genus Lobophora; species Lobophora halterata. The sequence goes on along the minus strand of OW052004.1, from coordinate 12,535,298 downwards.
ATAAGTGAAGACAAATACTGTACATTTGGTGACGAATTTATTAATATATTTCACGTAGGTATTTAATATGGTTGACATTTTATTGCGTGTTATCGTGTTGTTTGTTTAATAATAGCGTGGTGTGCGCATGTGTGAGTAAGAACAGTAAGTGTATATGTGTGTGTGTGCTGGCTTAATGCTGTATTTATATAAAGATAACACTGCATACAATCTTGAAATAATTTTAAATTAAACAGCAAATAAAACTGTTGCCAAGAAGTAAAATGTTTCATTTAATGGACCTACATTGTAATATCAAACTGTATTATGTTTATTACGTACTAGTTGACGCCCGCAACTTTGTCTGCGTTGCGAATAACAAATAAATCTTAGAACTCGCCTCCACTTCTTGAAGAGCATATTCAAGTATCCACCTCCAGCAGCTTGGCCTGTACGTTGTATGTCAATCAATCAGGTTTAAGCCTTCCATATATATAGATAAGTTAAGGAAGAATGTACTTCAGTTTGGCAGAGCTAAGCAGTCTTTAATCTTGAAATATGTAGAGAAACATTAATTTTATTCGCTTATATGTTTTTTTTCGATCTCTTAAAATATTCGAATATATTATTTTTCAAATTACCTTCCTATAAATACGAAAATATAATTTTGCAAATAAAGGCACAACAATGAAAAATCCGGGTCGGGCGTAAAACGAGCTTCCTCTATCCTCATAAAGCTGCTAGAGTTTATACTTTAACTAATAGCAAGAAGTAAAATCTTACAGAATATTCGTACCAAACCAATCAAAGCTAAAAGATTCCAAATTTAAAAATCCAAACTATCTTTGCTCTATTTATTTCCAACTAGAGAGGTTAGATTGAGATGCCTATTGCCTTTTTTATTACCTTCTCCGACTGAGCCTGGCTGACATCGCCGAATATCTCCGGACCTCCGAACGTAAACAGGTAGGGGTGCAACGCGAAAACAGTAATTATGACCATAACTTAAGTTGTTATAACTTTAAATAGATAGATAGATAATAACTTTATTGTTTACCACTAGGAAATAACAAATTCGAAATTCTTAATTTAAATAAAGGCAATACAAAGGGCGGCCTTATCGCTAAAAGCGATCTCTTCCAGGCAACCGTTTCATAAATACTGAAAAAATACATATAGTGTTTAAATACTGAATGTTTAAAGGTTCATGAGATTGCGAAAATGTGAAGATGGATGGATTTTTGTTAGTCAATAACGCCGAAGGGCTGAAAATCAGTAGATAGATATTCAGCGAATCAGTGAACATCGGCACAGGCTAGCATCGGCATTTCTTCCTATCCCGATACCCGTTACTACACGATGCGAGCAAAGCCGTGCCATTAGCTAGAAAGAAAAAATAATATAAATTCGGAAGCCGTATAGAGGAGTACATATAAGAAGAGTAAATCGCTGAACATTGGCTAACTTCTAGTACCTACATTTTGATATGCGGCTAAATTTGGCAAAAGAGAAGTAAGAGCGCTAAATAAGTATTGTATTTATATTAAAATTACTAGGCTTTTTCACATCGTCAAAAGTAACAAACATTATTTGAAAACATTTCATTTTTATTGACAAGGTCTGAAATTTTTGTCCTGTATTCTGGACACTGTCTAGCTAGTCTATGTTGGTGTTATTTAGGAATACTGTTATTCATCTATGGTCAGAGAATACATACTTGGACCGGTCAGATAAACATGTGCTACAGGTATCCTCGTCAGCTGCTACAAATCATATGTATGAGATGCCATCAAAAACAATTTTGTAAAAATTGCAAATATTTGTACCAAGTCTCGCTTTCTACCGTATAAATTTCTGAGATCCATGTAACACCAAGCCGGTTACTTTATTAATTCCCTACTTAAGGGACCTACTGTCTTTAGTTATTACGTAATTAGCTAACCTAACAACATCTTATAGTGACCATTATGAATATTAAAAATATTTTATGTTTTAAATAAAATAGATTGACTTGGCCATCGCATAAAACACAATATATCTCACAAGTAATACAATTATTATATGAAATAAGATTGATTAGTGCGATTTCCAAGTCAATCTATTTTATTTAAAACATAAAAGATTTTTAATATTCATAATGGTCACTATAAGATGTTGTTAGGTTAGCTAATTACGTAATAACTCTAGACAGTAAGTCCCTTAAGTAAGGAATTAATAAAGTAGAATTTAGAATATATTTATTGATTTGTAAGTTAAAAATTAAAAATTACGTACTTAGTTATAGTTAGAGATGGTGGTCTATTGGTAATTGAATTTTTTTTTTTTTATCTATGAATAGCCAAAAAAAAAATATAGAAGTAACCGGCTTGGTGTTACATGGATCTCATAAATTTTTAGGGTAGAAAGCGAGACTTGTACAATTTTTTACAATTTTTACAAAATTGTTTTTGATGGCATCTCATTTATTTTTGTAGGTAGTCTTTCTTTTTTTCTTTTACGGTATAGGTTGATGATGATGATGATAATGATCTATACCTATTATTCCATTAAATTATACATATACAGGTACGCTAATTCATTAATTGCATATGGGATTACAAAGTTATTTATGCAGTTGGTGTATCTAGAAATCTGGACGGATATTACAAAATATTTTGTATATATATGTTTTTCCTTGATTTATACACTAAACACTAGTTGCTTTCTAAATTTGAAGCTTCTATGTCTGCTAGAAGTGCCTTAGACTTTTGATGATCGGTCAGTCAGTCAGTCAGTGACAAAATTAAGATATTTGACTTCTTAAACTACTGGTTCAAATTTAAATATACCGTGTTTATACAATGCCTGCTTGGCTACTGAAAATTCAGGCTTCTAGTTTTATCCACAACGAAGCTATAAGGGGTCGAAAATGGCCTGAAGTGCTTCGAGAAAAGGATAGTACGGCCGTGCCACTTTTTTGCTCGACTTGGTGGGAGCCCTGCCGGGCACCCAGATAACAATTAAATATTATTATTAATATTATTATTAGTCTATCATAGGTACAATGGTCAGGTACATCACGCAATCCATGTTAAAGAGTAGGTATCTAAGTATGACAACAATTTATGAGTCGTTCGTCCACAGCAACGCAGCAACACATCCAACACAAACTTTGGATGAATTAAATATTGTATTTTATTTGGCAAATTGAATATTGTATTTTATTTTTGCTACCAGACGCAATATTTAATGTATATAATAAAGTAGGTACATAATACGATACGAATGTTAGGAATGTGAAAGTTAGTAATGATAGCTAGAAGATACATAAATAGAGGTTTGTTCCACCATCACGCCAAAACTAGCAGATAAATAGATAAGAGGTTGGTTCCGCTATCACGCCAAAACTAGGAAACCGATTTTTTTATTTTATTTTTTTGGCTAATTTTCTAGCTGCAAAATGGCATAGGTAGGTAAGTAAAGGTATAAATATTCATCCCGAAGATGCGGAGCCACGGGCTGCAGCTGGTAAACGATAGATGATGTGTTGTCCAACCAGCAACCACCAGGTTGTAGGTGGCCCTTATTCAACGCTAGCACCGACTAGTAGAAAAGTACCTACTCAACCTGGCTCGAAACGTATAAAAATAACATGATCAATCAAACTGATAAGCCTCGCCGTGTTTGCTCATCTGATAACACGCTTAGTAAGTCAGCTCCCTCGCTGAGTGGCGTCGGCGGCGCGGCGGCGGCGCGGGCGGCGGGGTGCGGCGGGATGCGGCGACGCGATGCCAGCCATCGAGCGCGAGCTCTGAGCTGCTGCTCCTCGCTCGACCGACAGCGCCATCTCTATAAGCCAGCGTGAACCACTTTACGAGGAACGTCGCAATTGGTAGAGAAAGCCAGCTGAAGGATGCGGTTCATCATAATAATATAAAAACTATAGCTCGAATCGTGCTTTTTTATAATGACACTAGATGGCTCTACTTGAACGCATTCTTATTAGGTTTTATCTAGAATTAGATAGTTATGTGTACGTGGTTCTATCGTACACATTACTTATACATCTATATTATTATATTAAGGTTTATAAATTATGTTCCAGATTAGTTAACCTTCAATTTAATATTATGAGAAAATGATCCCGACTGACTGACTCTAGGTCCACTGAACGTATTAATTGATTTTGAAACTAAAATTACATACTTAGGTATATTTGTAAATATTGACTAAGTATTAAACAAAAGTAGCAAAAAAACATAAGTATTATTTAGAAAACAATTTTGTGAGACATTATTTAGGAACTCAGAGACTCAAATAAATGTTCCATTGCTGTGTTTTAAATTCAATTGTATTTTTGTTTTATGAAATATGAGAAATGAAGACAAGACATTTATTCCAATACGCATACATTATCTAGAGTCTATATAATGTGTGCGTATTGGAATAAATACCGGTAGGGTAGGTCTATGGTCTAGATTCTAGACCATAGACCTACCCTACCGGGTGTTATGTGAGCTTCCGACACTTGTCTGGCCAAATCCGAATATAAATATACTAATAAAAGGATTAGTCCTAACAGACGACAAACAAGCCAAACCACTAGACGCAGAGACTTGAAATTTTGAGAGTTTGATCATTAAGAAGTGAAAGAAAGGAATTTTGGTAATCCGCAGCGCAAAAAAAGTTGCAGCTGTCAATTACTAAGCTCGTATAGCACTGTAATTATTATCCAGCCGCACAGTACCCACAGAATACCCTTTATACCCCATTGCAGCGCTCACGGATAGGCAAGAACCGCGTAGTTATCATTTAGGACGCAAAAAATATAAACATAAACATTCACACACTCACACCCCTGCACTAGGATTCCCTGTGTCGCAGGTGGCATGGACACATACAACACATCACAACATCCAAGACCCGAAAACAAACATTTGTGTTCGTCACAAATATTTGCCCCGGCCGGGGATCGAACCCGGAACACCAAGCTTCGTAGGCAGGGTCACTACCAATTAAGCCACGGTGTCGTCTATTATACCAATAGCGTCCGACTACGATACAATAATAATAAGAACATTTTATTGTGAGAAGTACAAAAGATGGTCATATGTATGTTTGTAAGGAGCAAATAGTTTTGACCGTTTCGGACAAACATACATTGGCACATTACTATTTATCCACACCTATAGTACACCAAACATATATCAATTAGGTATGAACCAAAAAAAAACTCTATCATTTATTAATTTTTTAATTGGTTTAATAATCTGTACAATTCAAGTATAAGATAATTACAAGAATTATGGTTAACATTAACCATCATAGTCTTCGTTCAAACCATTTTCAGCCATCTTTTAAGAGTGTGCTCAAATAAGTTACCGTTTAACTTTTTGATTTCTAAAGGCAAATTATTATATATTTTTATGGCATTTATGTAAGTGCTTTTGTAGAACATAAGTAGTATTGATTACCTAGTAGTATGGTATACATATATTTATTGATTTCTTTTAAAAAAAAAAATTGTGTTATATATATACGTGTAAATCAGTTTTGTCTAAATTATGAATAAGCCTTATACATTTCTTTTGCATAATAAATGCAGATTTTACATAAACGGAGTTACCCCAAAATATGATTCGGAAAAATAATTGAGGGAAAACATGACCATGATAGGCATTCTATGCAACTGCTTTATTGAGGAAATATTACTTAACCCTAGATCACTAACCATTCGTTACGCGTACCCGCGATTTTGGTGGTTTAGTAGGTTTCCCGCTACCACCGAGCCCCGTGCCCTCAGTACCTTCCTAATTTGCAACGTGCATTGATTGTGGTTGCACGCTAATAAGATCAAGAGATTTTGTGACATCGTCGTACGAGAGACGATAGGTTAGTAACAACAGTTTGTTTTTTACACAGATCTATCTTTGTTTATTTGTGTTTTCTGACAAATAATTCAAATAAATCTGGATCTATTTTTTTATTACAATAGGTAATAATTAATGTTTTTTAATCTTAGCTTATAAATTTGCAGATAAGTGTATCATTTTGTGCTCAATAATGAGTAACAGCCGTAAAGCCAACAGATGGCCACTGGGCTTATTTAACGATAAACTAAATATTTCTATTGTAAAAGCATATGTTATCCACATGTCTAATACAATCCTGAATTGACAAAAACACATAAAATGACAGCCTTTTATCATAGAATGAGGGACCGACTGATGAAGCCTTGGCTGCAAGAGTTGATATGGCATAGCAACTCATCGGTCAGATTCTGCAAATTGTTCGCCCACAGGAAGGTTCCAGTATATTAGCATCGAGATCACGAAAAATCCGCAGGCTGCCCTTCAAAAAACGTCATACTACAAAATACTGCAAGCAAGGGCTGCAAAAAGACGATTTGTGCGAGCATACGGATTCCATGTTCAATAACTGTATTTTACAGGTTATTTAACCAAACTTTTTGAATCTATTAGATTGCCTCATAAATAAGAATGCTAATAAATGTTATTTCTTAATTAAAATAGAGATGATTATTTTTTTATTAATTTTTTACTTAGTAGTCTGATAGTCGAAAAGTTAGTGATAGCGTTATGTGAAAATAAGGTAGGTGAGCTAGGGTTAATATTGACAGAACATACACATATTAAGTAATTTTACTAGTTAGCTTACTGATATGGGTTTTCAAATTTAAATAAGTATCAGAATAATTCCTAGAAAAATTGTCTCAATTATCTCAAGCACATTATATCTTTATTTTCAAAATACAAACTAATTATATTAATTATATTTTGTAGTTTTTATATCTTATTTTTTGTAGTTTTTGTAGTTCTGTATTAACTCTTAAAATAATTGCATCAAGCCATTTGACAAGGTTATCCGGAGTCTCATTTGTTTCGTATACTGATTTTTCCAATTTCCTTCGATTTGTCTATAAGTTGTGTACATACTGCACTTATTAAAAAATTGTTGCGTACGGAGTCCGAACTTCCAATCGTAAATAGCTCGTTAGCGTTTTGGCTCTCTCGTGCTCTACAAATGAAGTGCAAGCGATACATGGCCTCGTTTGTACTAAGGACGAGGCTGCGTTTGGAACGCAATCAACGCGCTCATTAGCTTCAGCGCACGCCCGCGCCGGTCGGCCGGCCGGTCGAACGGACAGACAGACGGCAGCATCGCCTGATATATTACTCGTATCGGGTAAATTGTCCGATCGATAAGTGGGCGTCGGCCGCGGGCCGGCTGCGCGCGGCGCGGCGTGGGGCTCCTATCGACCCTACCGGCGCGGTTCAGGGTGCACACTCCCTCGCGTCGGGAATACGATACGGTCTTTTGGATCGGTGGGAATTAGTTAAACTTCGAACCTTAAAGTAGTATGATTAATTCGGGTGCGATACAAGCTAAGTTCTATGGACGCGGCAGTAGAGTCCGGATTGGGTGGAAGGGGCGCTGCGCAGCCGCCGCGCGCCGCTAATGTGCAACCGATGTCGCGGAGCGAGCACTAATGCGGCCGGCGCCGGCGCCTCCGACTCAAACAAAAATCTACAACATTCTTGCGTTTAGATCGTCTTTATTCCTTTTTTATCGGATCATGAAATAATAGAATAGGTACAAAGCGGCCGCCGACCGGCGCGCGCGGCGCTTATCGCGCCCAGGCTGGGCTCGGAAGGCTTCAGGCGCGGTCGCGACGCACCCCTCGCGCCCCCGCACCCCTAGCGCCCGTCGCGATGTCCCTGGCGCGCTCGGACACCAGGCGAGCAAAGGTCATGTCATGAAATGATTGCTAGTGACTCAGTTTTCACTCTAAACATTGAATGTACTCACTCTTCATAATTATACAGAACTCTTGCTTTAACAACTATTCAAATATGAAACACACAAACGGAGCGCGTTGATTTTAACTTAATCAACTTAGACTAAGTGTTTTTTTTTTGCATTCGTATTTAGTTGTAAGATTAGTATAGTAGTATAAATGGCATAGTGCATAATATTGTTAGTAGGTACTTATCTAGTTGTGAGAAATAAATGATTTTTTACTTTACTTTACTTTATTTTATGAACAATAGTGAAGATTCTAATAATAAATAATGATTAAGTTAAAAACTAAAATCTGGCTACTGAAAAATCACGCTCTAAATGTATGAAACAACTTTGCCCTGTTACAGAATTTATTGTTTTGTTAGGGTAGAGGTGGTATACGACCACGAACCACGGTTCATAGCAATTTAAAATGAGAATATATTTTTTGCATCATGACTTCATGACAGAAGACATAATTCTAGAGAGCGCCATATTCAATCTCGCGTGACATATATCCTATAGCCAGCGGAAAAACGAGACGCTTCTAACGATACCAACGTTATTTGTCACATTATGATAAGTAGTTTGGAAGTTACGATGGAATATACAATCTGTTTGTTAAGATCCCTACAATGCCGAAGAGGGGGTGTTCTGCCCCCCCGCGGGAACAACGAATGTTCTATGACTTTTTGAATTTCCATAATTTTCATTGAAGAACTGTGCACCAAAGTGCAGCTGATTTTTAACGTGGTGATTACCCTAAAATTAGCTGTTTGGTGAACTTTCCAAGACCTCTGACCTTGACCTCAGTAATGTTAGTGATGAGACAGATTAAGGCTTATCTGACAGAAAACTTAACAGCATCTGAGAGGCAAATGGTTTTTTTTTGTGCTAGGTTTTGTTGTTTAACTTAAATGCCATACGTAATGGTGTACCTACAAAACATCGTGAGGAAGTTGCATTTTGCGCCTCTAAGTAGGCACTCCATAAATCCGCATTTTGGTCTATGTGTTAGAGAAACAACGATCACGCTAGTGAAGAGTTTGACCCTTGTCCAGGTAGTGGGAACATGGAACATCAATTGTGTCAGAGTACTTTGGATCGAGGACAGAAACAAGATTTTTCAAAGTATTTTTATTGGTAATTTTGTTTTGACCACTCTGTCTTTCATATTCTTCTTTTCATATTAGATGGATCTAATAAAACTCCTTGGTACAACATTTTAGACATATGACATTTTGTTTGTTTTTTCGTAACTATGGTTATGGACTGAATTATTTTTTAATTTTTAAATTAATTTCTTCATAAATTCAATAAAACATGGCATAAGTGCTGTGGTATGAGCTGCGAGAAGACAAATTGACTCAAACTTCGGCTTTTCATAAAGTTGTTTGCGTAAAGTGAAAAATAACTCAAAAATGTGTTATGTTTGTGCATTTGTCGGATCATCATCAGGCTTTCGCAGTCCTCTGCAGGACATAGGCCTTTCCCAATGTGCACCATTGCGTCCTCTCTTGCCGCATCCATCGTGCGGGTGCAATGCAACTGTGAAAACTGCAGACTACAAGTACCTACCTACTCCAGGAACTAAGAGAAAAGTCCTCAGTAAGAAATTGATAAATAAAAATAAAACGAACATTTGTATGTATTTTCTCTTAATCTCTCAATAGTTTGAAATAGTCTAACTAAATTATGTAAAACTTTTCTTAATTCTTTACATCGAAAGGTTCATAAATACCTACCTACTCAACTTACCTAGATCATAGGCGTGAGCACATGTTCCTTACGTGTGTCTATGTGCGACGTGGAGGGTGTGTACAGATGGAGAAGTAAATAGCAAATAGGGTTGTCTTAAATAATTATTGTATGAAAATTTCTGATACGATGTATTCAACCTTTGCACACGTGATAGTATTCACACTCTTAGTCTGAATTCGCCCCCTCAGGGCTTGTAGGGACATAACACTACACGTTGTATAAACATACATACAAACCCACAAGCATACCTATCAAAATCATAACCCTCCTTTTTGCTTCGACGTAGTTGTAGTGTTGGTAGTTGTTAGGAAAGAAAAACAGAGCGCGCGTTGATGTCTTTTCCATGAACAAAATGCTTTTTGAAGTCAACACTTATTTAGGCGCACTGAGCAAAATATTACGTGAGGAGTGAATGGGACTGGGCTATGGGCTTCCATCGCTGGGATGTAACTACTTCGGGTAAAGTCGGCTGGTATAAAATACATTACTAAGTGAAAGAGGTGATGTGTTTACCTACTGTCTTTTATTTTACCTAAACGACTACAAGTAATGGTAACGTAACATAATAATACTACAAAATAATGTGCCTGTATTCTTGATGCTATTGACCGTGACCAACTTGTATTTTCATTGACATGATAGTAGAAAGGATGCTAATTAATTGTACTCACTGAAAAACTGTGAAAAATAGTTGTATTTCGTATTATTAACCTCGCCGTGAATAATTTTCAATTCTGTCGTGTGATCTTGAGCACACAACTTTTTTGTATTGTGAAAACTTATTTATTAAGCACATAAGACATATGTACAATTTATAAAAAAAACAATTCCTACTTAATAAAACTATATTAATGAAAAAAAAAAATGAAATTTTGAAGGCATGTTCGCCAAAAAGTGTACGCGAGTACTTAGAAAGGTTTTTTTTTATTCACATTGCTACCGAAGTTGATTAAACAATTAGTTAAATATAAATATTTTTTATTAGGTATCATCAATATTTATAGAGGCCAAACCACTGAAGGTAAAGACTTGAAACTTGGCGGATGTGTTCATCAAGAGCTGAAAGTAAGTATTATGAAAATACGCAACGCAAACGAAGTTGCGGGCGTCAGCTAGATATCTCTCCGACAGTAGTCTGGGTAGAAAGGTTGCCTTTTTTTTGTGTGTGCACGAAAGGAGCCTCGTCGAGGCACAATTGAAATCCTTTCACCACACTGGTTCGAAAGAACGAGTGACACGATAAGAAAATAAGGATGCCTTTTTTTTCGTTTACGATGGTTTATGAAATGAAATGAAATGATATTTATTTGCCTTTCTATTATATTTATTTTTAGTTAGAGAATTTAAGTATGTTCAGTTAATACCTTATTTGATTGTCAATTTATATTGTATGTAGGTCAGGTCAATAGTGGCACAGTGGACCGCGACGACCCTTCACCGGCTCAACTGAAACCCAGCGCTGGATAGCTGGAACCGTAGGTCAGGTCAATAGTGGCACAGTGGACCGCGACGACCCTTCACCGGCTCAACTGAAACCCAGCGCTGGATAGCTGGAACCGTAGGTCAGGTCAATAGTGGCACAGTGGACCGCGACGACCCTTCACCGGGCTCAACTGAGGCACAGTGGACCGCGACGACCCTTCACCGGCTCAACTGAAACCCAGCGCTGGATAGCTGGAACCCCATCTATCACCAACTCACCATGACGCTGAGTTGGGTCCATTTTAGCCTAAGACTAAACATTTCAACACAAAGTAAGCCAATTTTTGTGATAAACATTTAGTTTAGAAGTTAGAAGGGAACATATAAACATACATCTAGACCCACATACTTACATACATACCTGTCAAAACCATAACCCTCCTTTTTGCTTCGCCCTAGTCGGGTAACGTTAGAGTTAGTCGGTGCAAAGTCGGAGTAAGTGTAACCTTACTTTTAGTTTCGAATCACTTATCGACGTTTGTATATATTTTTTTATCTGTTTCCTCTCCTGTATGTGTTAGTGTATAGCAAATAAGATTAATTTCATTGAGTTATGTACACAAAAGACATCAACGCGCGCTGTTTTTCTATCGATATATATTATTGAGCAAATCCACATATATTACGGTACATGCGACGACATGTACGAGTATATTGTATTTATTGAATTTATTTTGGCGCTCAAACGGTCCCTGTCTGCTGGATGTTCGCCAACAGCAGTGCGAGTAGAGGAACGCCGCGCCCTGCGCCCTGGCGGCACGCTCCATCCCCGACGGATACAGCACCGGCCCCGGACACTAGCTACGTACCTATACCGGATGCCGGATGCCGGATGCATCACTAGCAAAATTATCTACGGGGTGGATGCCTCCATGCCCCATGGTTATAATGTTCTACTGCCAGTTCAAGTTTTGAAAAGGTAAGCCTAGATATAGAAAATTATAATAATAAGTAGGTATAGAGGGTGAATACATTCGACCGCCCTCTGAGGGCAAAATCTAAGCGGCTGAACTTGAATGTCAAAATAAGAACTGCATTTAAAAATACCAAATAAATCGTTTATTTTCCAAAAATTACTTGTATTGTTTTTATTTATAAATATCCCCAATATAATGTGCCTAATTAAAATTGAGTTCAAGAACTAAAACGCAACTACTGAATCAAGAATCACGCGTTTAAAAGTAAGAACCAATAACAATTTCATATGATAATATTTTCTTGTTTCTTACTTCTTAGAGCGTGTATTTTCAGTAATCGCGTTTCAGTTTTTGAACTCAATTTCATATCATCATCATCATTATCCTCAGCCATTATGAGCCCACTGCTGGGCATAGGCCTCCTCCATTAAATGCCAATCTCGTCTGTGCTGTGCGGATCTAACCCAGGTGTTGCAATTTTATATACTAAAAAAAATTATATTATTTAATTTGTTCCATATAAATAGGTACCTACATATGTGTACTAAATCAGAAGTCATACTATATTACCTATTTATGGTGCCTACTTCTACTAACGACGAGATGGCTACAATTTAACGCTCATTTACATAACTTGTTACTTGATGATCTACGTGTTTGATCTCAAATTGTAATCAGTCTAACGTCATTTATTACCGTGGGAAACAATACTAATAAAAGTGCATTTTCGATCAAACAAACCTATTGTGCCACGCAAAAACCATTGTACATAAAATATGCTATTCTTCATTTCAAGGATACTATTGTTAAGGCGCTACACAATGCGCTATTCTGGCAGCCGCCCGCCCCGCCACAGCGCGGCACCGGGAACCACCACTGGAGGTGCTGACTGCAAAGCACATACAACGGGTTGCTCCGGAGCCTCTGCGAGCACGAAGATCTGTCGTGCTAGGTAGGTACAGTTGTAGGTAGGTCTAAGTGGCCATCTCCAGTAACTAAAACGTTTCATTATTATAATCTAATTTAGTGTTGCATTATTTGGAGTGCAGAGCCTAATACTTGTGTTGTGTTGTAGGCACTGTGCTTGACCTTCAGTAACAGTGTTACTCGTAGGGATTTTTTACCCTACGATTAACACCCCGAGTCAAGGTGTTTTAAATCCAGATTAAAAGTCCTTTGTAGCTCATAAAATATATTAATACCGTTTTAGCTCAATCAGTTTAGCAGTTTCGGCGTGATTGAATAATAAACATCCCACAATTCTCATAGCTGCACCGTGCGAGGTGGTTTGTTATGGGTACTTGGGTTTAGTTCCTTAGAGAGAGGAACCGTCTCATATAATGATCTGTGTCGACTGATCGGTAGCCTCTTTGAAGGCCCAATGTTTTAATAATATTAATAATAATAATTTTATTTCAGACACTAGAAAAGTACAATACATTTAGTTGAAGCTTACGAGTATGTCTGAAGGTGGGTAGGTATGCAAGTTCAAAACAAGCTGAGCTCGTGCAGCGGCGGCGGCGGCGGCGGCATGCTGCTGCCGCGGCCGGTGCGGGGCGGCGGCGCGCCCATAAACAATGCGACGCTAATTCCATTAGCGGCGACCGAGGGCCGACGTAAATCTCTCGTTTCCATTACGACCGCCCGCCCCGCGCCCCCCACCCACCCCGCGCCGCCGCTGCAGGGCACGCTACGAGAATAAGTACGTTTTGGACACAGATATAGATCTAGTAGGGTTTTGGACCAAACATTGTGGTTGGCTGCCGACTGAATTAACAGATTAGGGTTTATACATAAATCCCAATTGTATTGTAAAAAATAATAACTACCTTCTTCAAAGTCGAATCAATCTATAAACTAAAAATCTATAAACTACTCACACCCGCTAGATTTTGTTTATTTTCTATTCAAATACATAGTTACATTAGCTTTTACCAAGCTGTATTATCGCATTATGTATCTTTGACTTGCCTTGTATAACGGTCTTGTACATACTTAGTTGTTCATTGTGTAGTGCGCTGGCAGCATGGCGCGGCGCGGCGTCGCGTCGGCAGCGTGTGCGTGACGTGCTCGTGATGCTGGCGATTTATGGAAAAGCGCATTTTCCATTACGCTGCTGCGGTGGGCGGATCGGGGCGGGTGGCGGCGGGCCCCGCCCCGGCTGTGGGCGGCGGGCCCGCGCGCGCGCTGCCGCAGTGCCTCCGCGCGCACCGTCCGCTCCACACGGATATCGGATCGCATCGCGCGCCACTATCTGATAACCATCTTTGTATCCAATAATAAGTGCAGTGAGTGATTCAGTAAATTTAACGGGAAGGTGCTTGTGACTCTCATCTGCCTCCACTCTTATCTCTATCGGACGAGGCTGCGTCATTTCAAGTAAGTGAAAGTATCTATAAAGTTTTTAAATCTATGATAAACTACGTCGTGCAATTTACCTTACAAGCACAATATCAAAATCAGGCTACTACGATACTATCACACTCTGAAATCACAAAGCTAGAACCACAGAAGTAAGAAAGCACCGGAAACAACGCCTGCAAATAGCCATTGTCGCCGCGAACCAGCCGAAAATCTGTCAAAGTTCGTGCTGAACATAATACTAGAGATGGGCAATGTTGGACTACTATAGGGGATTTCCGTAACTTTGATTTGTTTGTATCATAAGAGTACTATTTGGTGTAGGGCCTGGATGTTCCAAATAGAAGAAGGCTTAATTTAATAACAAGTAGGTACTTATCTTCAAGTTATTTTGAAAAAAAAACGTGATAGTTTCATCGATATTACATTGTTTTATACGCTTTAATATCGATGTATAGTTTACTTTGTAATTGTGAATTCATACAGAGAATAAAACATAAAAAGTAATCAAATAACTTTTTAATAGAATAAGGCATTTCACTTATTTATTTTTCCGTAGATCTGAATGCCGAAGTTCCGTAAAATCTTAGCTCCAAACTCATCGGCCTAACTATATAACCTCTTTATTTAGAGTGCTTCATTGTAATGTTAGATAGCACTCCGTCTTGTTGAATGAAATGAAAAAAAGTCTATGGCTCGAACCCAGCGGTATCAGTGCATCGGTGATGTGTGAACTTACGGCATTTGTGATGTAGCGGGACCGCTCGCCATATCGATCGGAAGAGCGCTGAGCTTGTCTCCTTAGTTGTGTACTAAAATTCAGTTCACTGTTTGAAATAATGCACTCCAAGTTTTGACGAGGATAAGTGCTTGGTTACTTAGTTTTCAGGAAATATATCAATTATATACCATATATATGGAAATATGTATACCATAGCCCTAAGGCGTAAGTGCATATATATTTTGCAATAAATTACTGAATTACTGAAAACCAATTACTACCAAAAAACAATATTTTTGTTTGTAGATCTACGAGATCGAGAGAGAGATAACCAGACAAATATTATATACTATACTTTATATTGTGAGACGTTATAGAACCGTATTGCTGTAGAATATTAGATGTTCTAAAGCACCACAACCACCAGAATTCCGAGCACCAGCATGCTGATTTATGTAATGATAAAATGAGAGCAACTATCCAGAATAGGAATTCATTAGCATTGTTAAGTTACAATTTAATGCAGTAAGTTAGTGTAAACTGCTATATTTTTAAATAAATAAATACAAATTAGAATTCTTAAGAGTGTGAGCCGACTTTCAACTGTCAATCGCTATAGATGTGCGGTATGGATGGTGGCTTAGGTTTAGGCATGGAAACGATTGCTACTTCTATATCATTGTCACATGGTGATATGATTTCATTTTGTAATAGCTAAATCACCATTTATTTTGTCACACACCGTTATTTTCCATCTAAGGCCTAATGTGATTATCAGTTTTATACCATGCTAAATAACATGATACTCAGTATACCTTCGTATGTCGGGCTCACCATGATGTTACTAGTTGAGTGTAGACATTCCTTCAATCACCTCAGTGCTAATGCATCGTTAAACCATTCGTAAGCAGACGAGAGGTTTGATGGTGCATTATCACTTGATAGAGTCCGGGGACCCGGTTAGATTCTCTTCCGCCCCTGTGGGGGTAGGAGGGCGGCTTATGTTCCAGAATATTGATAACAACCCCCGGCGTAGGAGGCCTGTGCAATGCTGGGAACGGGCTCCCCTTACCGGCACCTGGCCGGCGGAGAGAGTCGATTTGAGGGTCGTTCTCCCTCCAGCGTTAGTCACTGCGGCACCCAAGCAAAGCACACTTCCAGGATGTACTTCAATGTGTTGTCACGGGCACCGCAGTGCTTGCAGGCCAGGGACATTTCCCTTCGAGTGACCGGGTGCAGATAGTATCCAAAGCACCCGTACCCAGACATTATCTGCACCAATCGGTAAGAAGGACGCAATATAAGCGGAGAATCCACACTTTCAGCACTGGCAGAATGGCATCAATGGTCCACAAGCCGTAATGTCTGGTTTCCATGTCCACCGCCCATTGTTGAATAGCCTCATCTCTTGCCTGCTCCCTGGAACGGCGAAGCTCTAGAGGAGCCAAACGAAGTTTCTTGGCTCACTTTTCCTCTTTAAAAGGTGATACATTGCCGCAAAAATTTGACATCTTTTTCCCACGGCAGGGAGCATGCAAGAGTGAATCCGCCTCCTATGAGACAGTGCGGTAGATTCGTATCGCCCTTACTGACATGATCCTCTAAGATTTACACAGGAGCCTCTGCTTTTTGGCAGTCAGAGTCCTTTTCACCAAGGGCATTAAGCAAGCTTCTGCATAAAAGTCTCGTATAAAATAGGCTTCTAAAACAAGGTATACCTACACAAAAAAAATTCACTTTAATTACGACGAAATTAAACAATTTTAAACTGAAATGAGGCCCAATTTTATATCTTACTGTTTTTAAGACAGCCATTTAATGTTACCACGATATCCGAAATGAAAAAATCGAAAATAGAGTATATCTATGGGTATTTAGAAGAACCAAAGTTCTTAATTTGAAAAAAAGTACTAATCTTCCAGCATGTCACCTATTACAAACTGAACCTCTCTATACAGATTTCATAAGCAGCTTTTTTGCCATAGGGCCTAAAATGCATTTACTCCCTCTGTCTGTAAAAGTTGAACGTTGAAAACTTATATTGATTATAATCATTAATGGATGGTAAATTCAGCTGTACTCTACTTTACAGCTTGCAAACATTGAGGGAATGTATCTATTATGCATGTGATGAGGCGAGGGCTGTCGGCGTTACGCCGGAATGCCATAAATCAGGTGCCGCTGCGCGCACGGGCCACGCGACGCGGCGGCGCTTGCGCAACGCGCAGAACCCGCGCGACACCGGCTATTGAGTCATCCGTCACCCGGGCCCGGTAATTGTTCGCTAGAGCGGGATGCGCCGACCACCACCCGGCCGGGGAGAACGAGGACAAACGAACGACCATAATCCCCCTATAAATAACCGGGCTCCTGACACACAGGCGCCACGCTTTTTTACCTTTCCTCCAGTCGACGCACTCGATACTCGCGGACAATGGTCTCCGAGATAACGAACAGATAAGTGCATTAAATGTTGTCACAAAGCCGACTATTGAAGTGCATAGATAGATACTGCGAACGTTTCCGATAGCCGCGGCCGAACCGGTCCCGACGACCGAAGCTGGGGCCATATTGTGCCATAAAGTACTAATACCGAAGTAATATGCAAATGGATTGAATTAGCAAGTACATGCCCACGCCTCTGCATGGGGGTTTCGGGGAGGAGCGGGGGATTGCACGCGCACTCGACGCATTTCCATTTCTCTATCCGAGGTAAACGTCATGTCATCAAGCGATGTTTTCATATTCATTTCTCAAAGAATCAAAACACTATCATTAAGTCCTACAAGATTTTTGACAATACTTTGCAAACAGTCGACCAGATTCGCGACCTCGGAGTGATAATCGATGACAAATTAAAATTCAATTCACACTATGACAATATTATTAAAAAATCTGCTCAAATGATAGGCTTTATCAAACGTAATAACAAAAGTTTTAAACGCATCCGCTCAAAAATAATTCTATATAATGCTCTTGTCCGTAGCCACCTAGAATTTGCATCTGTAGTTTGGAATCCATTTTATACCGTTCATTGACAAAGAGTAGAAAGTTTACAAATAAACTTTACCAAGCATCTTGCTTACACGTCGTCTGGTTTTTCACACAGAAACCCCTACACGAATCGCTTAAGTTATTTTAAAATGTCATCTCTAAAAAACCGTAGAAAATGCCATGACCTGCTATTTTTATATAAAGTTGTTAATGGTTATACAGGTTATTGTAATTTAATCAACCGCATCTCTTTGTCAGTACCTCATTATCAATTCCCTAGAAAACCGATAAACCAAATTTTTAAAACTCCTTATAACTGAACAAACCTAGGTCTTAATTCTCCTTTCACCCGAATTTGTAACGAGTATAGTCATACATTACAATTATTGAACGACTTAGGTCTGTTTGGTGACTCTATAAATGTATTTAGAAATAAACTAAGGAAACAATTTGTGCGTACACTAGACTCTTATTCGTAATTTGTGCTTTTATAATGTTTATTTTGTTTACGTTTTCACTTAGTTTCATCCATCGTTTTATTTTCTTTTGTTTTTAGGTTAAGTTTTTAGAAGTATTTTTATTTTAGCTGTTGCCTTTCTATTTTTGAGTGTTGTGCAAGCCTGTAACTGGTCCACATTTTAGATATTTATATTTTTGAGTGTTATTTTATACTAAACTAGCTGTACCCGCGTGCGACTTCGTCACCCGTGGAAGAGTTGTTTATTTTGTCGATTTTGTTTCTTTCACCCGCGGAAGAAATGTCACGGAATAGCAAAGTGTCAGTACTAAGCAAGTCAATTAATACTTGCACATTTTCAATCCCTCTTTTTACCCACTCAAACATTGAATTTAGTAGATAACTGAAAAACTTGGCGGTATTTATCTTCGGGAATCATAAAAATGCAACATTTAATGAGATATTGTGTATACTTGAGGAGACAGGCTCATTCAACTTCAGGTCCAATAACTCCTTCATTCCGTACTTTCACATCTTTTAACGATAAATTTGAAAATCGATGAAACCCGTATCTTATTATTTGTTTTGAAGAACATAATTCCAAAGTTTAAGATAGATACACTCATAAAAAAAACTGGGTCCATACAAACTTTAAACTTCTATATCTACCCTTTGAAGAGATTTAGCGTAATATTATATAGCCTATAACCATTTCAGGCTTTGTAGCTATGATATTGTAAAGTTTCATCTAAATCCGTTCGGTAGTTTTTACGTGATGGACGAACACACAAACCCACAAACAAAGTCTTCCACTCAAAAAAAACATATGTACAGAAATTCGGGGTCTTCTGCTTTATTATATGTATACTAAATGTGAATTATGTGTGCTGTTGGCATTTGCCCAAATAAATAAATAAAATAAAATAAAATACCAAGTACCAAAGTGGTCAAATCCAGCGCTGAAATACCACTGGTATAATGTGAACCAGCCTGGCACTGAATACACTGGAAAAGACACATTTCAGTGTGCCAGCTGCACAATGTAACGAAAGAAAACCATTGCTACACGACTGTCAGACCGTCGCGTCGTCGCAGCACCAGGCCATCACTGTAACATATTCCTTCAGTATGATATAATTCACAAATGATACATTAAAAGCCGCTTATAACAATTACAGTAAGAGAGCCCACGTCTAAAATGTTTGTCTCATAGTAATACGGCCTAAACCGCATTAAATTAATAGATTCGATTACTTTGAGCTCGAAAATATTAATATTAGAATTTTCACGCTATAGCCAGGTTTAACTTGGCCGAATTTTCAAAAATTTCGAAAAAAATTATATACATATACCAATATACCATATACCAATACATGGTTTTCGACGTAGGCTCTCGGAAGTTCATGCACTTGATATAATATTATAGCAGTCCATATGTATAAACCAAAACAAAAAAAAAACCTATTATGTATATAGTTATACTCGTAATTGTTGAATAATAAATAGTTAACTCTACTATGTAGTAGATTCAATGCACTATTATTTGTTCCAATAGTGACAACCGAGTATCGCCAGAACCCATATCTGCTGCGAGCGAGCAACAACCTTAATAAGATTTGTAAGCGTGGCGTAGACATTGACCTATTCTGCACCAGCACCCCCTCGGCCCGAGCGCGGCTGAGCAGGGAGTTCTTCTTTTCTTCTTAGCGTACAATTAATGTCTAAATAACATGCCAGTGGCATTCATTTGTTTATTAGTTAAGTATTGAGTTGCTTTATATTGTTGTTCTCCTTTTTTTTCTTTTTATGTAAGCACTAATCTTAAGTTAGTTTACCATCATTTTCTGAATGTTCTAATGTCTATCCGTGGTAACCTGTAATTGGCTCTCTAAAGCTAAACTATTGTATACTTAGAAGTATAAAGCTGTTGGTTCTTGAATAAATAAATAAATAAATAAATACTGTGTCGAAGTTTGCCGGAGAATCGGCCGGCCCAGAACCAAGACTGCTCAAGTGCTCATGCTCAGGCCGAACGCTATGTCATCCGCAATAACGGCGTTTGCGCCGGGCGGGTGCCAAATATTTGTGCGTTCTCGACAAAAGGGTCGCCTGTTTTTTGTCAGTTACGATCGAGTGAAATCCACCCGAGCCACTCTACCCGGCTAATGGCACGGTGACATATCGGGGCGGGGGTGGGCGGGCGCGGTCGGGGCAGAGGTGCTAATACATTTAGCACTAAACACATCTGTTTGCCAATTGAGAGTTAGAAAGCTTAGAATGGTATTATACATACAAATATTTTCTACTGTTTTTATGTACTTTTTAAATAAAAAGTTTTAAAATCAGTTATTTTACTCAACAGATAAAAAAGCAGTTTATATTACAAACAAAATTACTTCTTATATGACAAAAAAAATTACTATTAAAAAGTTAATTAAAACGAACCATTGGAAGCAAAAAAATGTTAAAATAACTCACAAATGACTCAGACGTTATCGTGGAGCAGACTAGACGGTCGATAGCGAAAACTATTAGAGTAATAGCTCGGCTCGGACGAGACAGCTCGCATGCGCAACACCAACCCGACATAACTCGCATCCATGGCGTTGACGTAATGAAGCAAAAACCTGCCCAAGTATGTCGGGAGAAAAAAAACGACGCAATCCAGTATCGGCGGAGATCTGCCGATAACCCCATTCCACTGAGGGTTCTCAGAAAGCCGGAACTTCCGCCGGGTCAGTCGCGCGGCCCTTACCTGCACCCGCGCCGCGCCGGCCACAGGAAGCGCCGGCGCCGCCTGCTGACGTCACCACACCACACCGTCACACCCTGCGCAGTTGCCAGTGTGCAGTGCGCAAATAAACTAGAGTTGTCGTTCCATAATATACTTTGCTATAGAGTTTTTAATAGTATTATGTGTATTATATCATATAGTCTTCAGCATATCATTTTGACCATATTCATACTCTACCGTATGTACCGTATTCATCGAGAGCTACCCGAGCGCATGCAGGTGAACGACCGGCGGCTGCGCGAGGCCTGCGCCTGCACTGTGCGGACTGGCCTCCTTCCGTCACATCACGTGCAACACTCACGACTTCGTTGGGGTTGCGAATTTACAATATTCCTTTGTTAGTACGCTTAATCAGTTGCCGTTACTGAACACAGATATGGCAAAAATCTTGAAAATTTAGTGGAATTTTTGTCAAAAAATAAATTGGATAACTGTTACCGTTAGTCGTTTTCCTATGAATTTGCGTCAAGCGGTGCCCTTTACTGATAATAATTTAAGTTTTATTCATCGTTTGGCAAACCCGGGTACTTACTTTGAACTAGCTCGCAAAAATTCGGCTCGGGCGCCGCACTAGCGCCGCTGTCAGTCTGTCATTTTGTAGAAATCCAAAATTCTGACTGCTCAGATACAACGTAGTACCGATTTTGCATTCCCCACTTAAGTTTTTTGGTAATTAAAAATTAATGGTCGATTAAAATATATTGATTGAATTAATAACATTTATTGAATATTTTCATAACTTTATGATTCTAAAAATAAAATTGCCTATTTCTTAAAAAAAATATTATCGTCTACCAAAATTAGTGAGCATAATTATTTTCTATTATTACCTACTTAAAGTTCGCTTCATAAAAGTGTTTCATTTACCCACCTGCACACGGTCTTTTACCATCAAGAGAGAGCCCTGCTCATCACTCCATCGTTTGTTTATCAAATTTATGTTTTCATCTCGTTATTGATTTATCAAAAAACAAAATATACAAGTATAAAGATGGATGCGGCTTGCCCCGGATCGGTCCGGCTGCAGCGGCGGTCGGGTAGAGTGCAGCAGTCTCTGTTGGCTGTATACCGCGGCTGCTTTGTAAGTGATGTCCACCATCAATGTAGCCATACTGCTGATCGCGCTCTTTGCCTCTGCTGTCAGGAGTAGGTACCGTATCGATACTTTGTCTTCAATACTCGATCGCGGTTTCATCGAATGTTTCGATTGAGGAGTTTCGTTTTATGAATTTACTGGGCTTTCTCTAGACCGTCCACCAATTTGCTCTGTAGACTGGTAGGAATAGCAAAAAGTCCAGTAAAGAATTATTTTGGTCATAGAAAAGTGGAATCTCAAGTATTATAAGTACGTTTCTTCACTTCATTTCTTCACGTCTTGTTTTTTTGGTTTTATCGTAGAAAATATGAAAAGCAGGGATAGTGTTCTTGGGGATAATATCAGGATCTTGTGTTATGTCCAGAATTCAATATAGCCCCCAGGATCTCATATAGCACCCGGGACACAAGACACGGATCTTGTGTTGTGCCCGGGATTCAATATAGCATCCAGGATCTCATATAGCACCCGGGACATAAGACACGGATCTTGTGTTGTGCCCGAGATTCAATATAGCACTCGGGATCTCATATAGAACCCGGGACACAAGACATGGATCTTGTTTTGTCCCCGGGATTCAATATAGCACTTTTTTTTTTAATATAGCACCTGGGATCTCATATAGCACCCGGGACATAAGACACCGCGTTATTTTTAATTCTCACTCTTATTTTGTTACATAAACCGAACTGGCCCATTCTTGTTCTTCGATTAAACATCAAATCTTATCAGCCTAGAAACACTCGTTTTATATTCGTTTGTATCAATTAAATATTCTCGACTAAAAAAATCATGGCCATCGACTTCTCACAACTTTCCAATATTTCTCGTTTGACTAATGCTATGCTAATATATACTTTGATAGGATTATCAGTAAGTGTTCAGTGTTGAATGGTCGCATTGTCCAGTTAGCGTGAACTTGACAAAGGGTGAGTGGCGCGCGCGGGCAGCCCGCTCCTGCAGCTGGCGTGGGAAACCACGTCCTGAACATACCTGCACCATCAAACAGTACTCCTAATGGGAACCTGCTTATTAGTCTTCAGCCCATTTCTTGGAAAAGATGAGCACACTAATGACCCATACTAGGAAACTAGCTTACTGTACCGATAAGGTGTATTTAGAACAATTAAGGTTTTTTTTGGTTTGCTCTTGTTTTTAAGAAATAAATTCAAATGATTTGCTCACAAACACGTGAGAAAATTATTTTTGACGACTTTCCGGGCTATGAAGTGTTCATTCACTTTCTCAAATAATTAATTTCCTATTTGCATTAGTTTTGAGTAAATAACCTAAGAACCAATTAAATTAATGCTTGTAATTAATTTGTTTTGAAAATTAAACTAATATGTTTTATTTTATAATTTAAAAAGTTTATAACAATGGAGGAGGGACTTGATTGTGGTGACAAGGAGTTCAGAATGGGACCTGGAATAGTACATAGGCTACCGCTCATCCCCACACGAAGATAAAACGTGGTGTGAAGATACAAATTTACAAATATCGGAAAACAACAGTTTATTTACTCGACTCTACGAACAAAAGCTAATAAATAAAAGTCAAAATATAAAAACTTAAATTTATACCAAAATAACACGTATTGTATTATCTAACCCCCAATTTGGCAGCCTAATGAATTAGTCCCTTACGTTATAATTTTTAAGTAAGCGACGCTAGGTGCGTGTGAGTGGAGCGCGTTGAAGTCTTTTGTAGGCGCATTTGAGCTCCTACGCGACGGAGTGCGACGAGCGACGCGGCGACGGGCGGCGGGCGGCGCGCTCAAACGTGCTGTACGATTAAATTCTACTCGTTATAATATAAAAAGTCGCCAAACTAAGATATCTACGTTTTAAAGATATGTCCAACCGGCCTTCTCGGCGACGGGGACAGTTGCATTTCAGGCCTAGATGAAGATTTGGTAAGGGCTCTATTTACCAGATTGTGAAGAAATAGGGTGATATAATTTGTGACAACCTGTAGGCTAAGTAGCTTAATGGATTATGACAAATAAGATTTCATTGGATTCCTCTAGGTTACGAGAATAACAAAAGATACAAAAAAAAACCAATAAGGCGGGTGTTATCCACCAAAATGTGTTTAAACGTGACAATCAAACCGTCATTGTTTGATTTCGGTAAATGAGGTATTATTATTTTTGTTTGCTTATGGAATTGTTTTTAAATAAAATTAAAGTGTCGAAATTCAATACAGCGATAATATTTTAGCAGTCGGATTTTCAGTTTTTAGCAGCTCGCTGATTTGAGTCGGTGATTCGGTACTTAGTGTACTTACTTACTTACGACACATACGCAAACGCACCATTTCTCACAATAAGTAAAGCTCAATGGGAAATCAATGAAAATTAAATCATAAAGGTTTTCAAATATTAATTATGTCGTTGCATAATATTTTTTTGATAAAATGAGTATTTTGTTTGCGCGATGGAGGCAGCGGCTCCGCTCGTATCGCCTCGGATCACATTTAATACTTTATACCGAAGGCTGTCCGGCGATGTAATGGGACAGGAGCGGAAAGGGGGCGCCGCCGTCCGCTGCCTTAGCGCCGCGGCACACCGAGCTGAACTTATATTAGATTATAATTATTTTCCAAATATGTATTTAAAAATAATACGACTGAAAAAAATTACGAAAGGCGGTATAAAGAAAATAATAATAATAGTATAATTTTATTATTTTAAAATTAAGAGCATTTTGTAAAAATGTCAAAACATAAGTATTTGATTATTTATCTAGGGAAAACCCATTTAAGACAATGAAACTAACTTATTAGTTCCACCAAAATAAAATGAACGACCATTAATGATTCATTCTTATATGTTATATGATACCTCCCTGCATTTTATAAGTGCACTAAGCATCACCTGCACCTAGTTGTAGGTGCAGGTCTAAACTAAAAATAAATGAATGTGTGTGGTGCTGGGAGACGGTTGAGCCGGCAGCGCGCGCGGTGCGTCGGCGGCGCGCAGTCGGCGGCGCGCCCTCTGAAGCGCCACCTCTAAAGCCTTTCCGTGTTCCGCTCCCCTCCCCCCCGCCGCCCGCACCCGCGCCGCTCCTGTGACCCTACAATTAGAGAGGTTGATTAATTTTGGAAACATTACGTAACCTCATTTTATCAAGGAATTCCTTTGAGCTATTTATATCCGCGATACGTCTCTTAATAAAAAAGCGTTTTTAATTTATAACCAACCACTTGCTACACGCGGCTTTAACCGTTAGTAGACTATTTCTTTTTCCAGCTTACTAATCATACCCTTAACAAAATTATGTTCAATAAGTTTAAGGCATTTTGGCACGATTCAGTAAAAAGCATCCTTATCCCCTCACAAATTTTAGCATTTATAATGTTATTGGAATGAGTGGCCTGCTGTGTATTAGTGATTATTTCTGTGAATGCAACATGCGATCCAGTCAGTTAGCACAAAGCGGTAGGTAATTAGTAATCGGTAATGATTATCCTTGTTGTGCTGGAGGAGCAGCCGGTGACGCTCGCTTCCAGGAACGCCATCGACTCGGGAGTGATTCAAACAATAATAAAACAAATCTTCAATCTGGTAACAATAATTGCAATTTATCCCTGTAAAATAAAAGGAAAATTTCAATTTAACAATAAGTAAATACCTATATTTAAACTTCCACCAAATACAATATGTTAAGAACTACATACTTTAAAATTAATAAAAATCTATTAAAGACTAATATAATGAATAGTTAAAGCGGTTTTTCTTAATGAATTACAAGTCCATAATTTATGTTTTGGTAGATCATTGTTTTTCTAGATTTGTTTATTTTCGATTTTTCAGCAATCGATATTGATTCTCTGAAGGCGATAATGTTCCAAATCAAATATATCATAAGCTTCTTTTAACAATCAACAAGTTGGAGAAAAACATTGATGCCATCAATCAAAATGGGACCAACAACAATCTAGCGGGTGACGCGTCGCGAGCGCGATGAGCTAATCTGACCGCAGCGCAGGCTCGGCGGCCGCGATACCGCGCTCGCAAACAACTCATGTCATTTGTACCTATAAAGCAAATTATATTATAAGTGATTCATAAAGATGAAATAATGCCATTTGTCTGGTTCGTCCGCTTCTAATCGAATAACTCGGACAGCAGCGGGGGCAGCGAGTATCGCAACCTTATTTATTTTTAGAAAATAGGAACTCTATTGCAAAGATGTACTAAATAAATAAATGTCTAGTCTAGTTGTACTAAATAAATAATAATACTTATAGTTTATTTTCAGGATTATTTATATGTTATTTGCATGCATTCAGAGTAATATAGATGAATACCTTATAATTTACATAATCGTACATATTTAATTAATTTTAGTTCCAGAGTTAGGATTATTTATTCGTTGAAGCCATCCTGTAGCGATGGAACAAGATCCTGATCAATCTCATACTCGTTAAGGGCAGTTTGTAAGAAGTTAAGGGTTCTATTGACGCGGAGTTGAGCGGAGTGGAGAGGAGCACAGTGATGGAAGTGTAATTCCGAGCGCTGTGATTGGCCAATTCACGGTCCGCTCCTCTCGACTCCGCCAACAGGAAAGTTGCTCATATATAGGAATATTAATTTTAGTGGTGCTCCTTTTGACGTTTGACCTAATCTTGTGTTTAATTTCATAAATAAGTTTGATTTTTTATTTTTTGTCAGTTTTCTAAACCTATTTCTAATGTTTATGCAGTTGGGTATCAATTACTTAAATAACACTGGAAACTCAACTACTCATATTTCATCTGGGAAAAGTCAAGGGGATTTTGGGAATTACCCCTTTAAATCATGGGTAAGCATAGTAAGTAACATTGAAATATATATTTTTTATACAGCACTAGCTGACACCTACAAATTCGTTTGCATTGCGAATTAACACAATTTCTTTCTTAGTACGCGCTTACACTTCTTGAAAAATTTTAAGCCTCTACGTTCAGTGGAGCCTGCGTGCGTTGTCTGTCTGTCAGGCAAATTAGTCAGTTTAAGCTAACTACTAAAGTATATTTTACAAAATGTTCTTATGGAAACAATTAGGCTAATTGTAGACCACTGCAAACGATCTATATGTAGCTGAATTGATTCAAACCAACACCCCCCCACCCCATGATAGAACCAACGATTTGCAAAAGTTTCAAACAATTTCTGTCAAATTGTTATGTAGGTCATTAGACATGTACCTTATCATGATTCAATGGAAGATGAGGAATATGAGACGCAGTGGTGCGCAGCCGCCCGCGCTCGACCGCGGCGCGGCGGCGGCTCTGCTCACAAAACACCAGATGGATTAACAGGTTTTTTCTCTTATAGTAATGGGTCATAAATTGTATCGAGTCTATTAATAGTGACGGGTATAAACTTGAAGTGTTAGTGGTTTCGTATGTCCGGGCGCGGGTGGCGGGGCGGGGCGCGGCGGGCGAGGGCTCGGTGGCGCCTCCGGGACGAGCTCTACTAATTGATCCGACCATCGCCACTTGTCACCGAGCGAGACGAGGACAAGGCTTATCAATCGGCCGAGGAGCATTTTAAAATGCATTCGATAACTCGGGACTCGGCCAACGATACTTTTGTCGACGTAGAGCTGGGGCGGATCGGAGCAACTAGCTATATTGCTTTTTTGAACGATGCAGATGAAGTTGCAAAGAATTCAATTTCTGGAAGATCAGTATTGAATGAGTTCGTGATTCTCTGAGTGACTTCTCCATAAATTATAAGTAATAAATTGTAATTTACAGTTGTATAACCGACGCGACCCGTTGCTTTTTTTGTTTTATGAGTTTTGTGTTTTGTTATCTTGACGAGGTCGAAGGTGCAGTTCAGATTAGTGACGGCACTAATGAACTTGAAGTGTTCTAAATACGGACTGGATAATTGGACATGCTTCAAATTCATCAGCAATAGTTTGCATACGACGATTGTAGCAAGATTACTGTCGTTAGGTGTGTTTTATTTGTAAAATATGTAGTTGTTTGAAAGCTTTCAAGATAATAGATTTTGGAAAAACGCAGCAGTGCGGCTTTGAAATGATCATTAATTAAAATGAAGTACACTTAATGCAGATATCCCGTAGCAACCGCGCCCCGCGCCCAGCCCGCCCCCGCGGCGCGACCCTCTTCTGGAATGCTTTTATCCCGGCGACGCCGCGACAGGACCTGTTGTCAATGTGTTAATCCACTCCCGGCATCTCTGACCACAGCCCGCCACCGCCCCCGCCCGCGCACTCGGCATCGGCGACCCGACACAATGAGTGGAACAATGACGTTCGGTACCTACTCGCACATATCAGAAAGACTCTCATGTTGCACCCGGTATCTAATGTCAGCCGTCCATCATCCGTCCCCGGGACGTTATGGTACCGCTCCGCACAGCCAAGAGAAACTCATCGGCGCCCGCGCTAACTCACTATTTATTTGTCTAGTGGTGACTGGTGACTGGTGATGGAATCTCGCAAGGTTGCCATTAGCGTTATCAGTCCATCTCGTGTCCGGTGAGTCATTACATTAGTACGGATCGTTTCGTTACGTAACGCCATCAGATGGGGGCGCGCGGCGGCGCCGAGGGACGGAAACAAAAGCTCGGAATCCTGTCTGACACCTTACCAATATAATATTACTTATTCTTTGACCATACTCTCACTTTCAAAACAAAACAAATTGTTTCTTAGGACACATTTGTGCCTTCTAGAGAGATAAGAACTTGCTTTTTTAGAAAATTGTGTTATCGCTGTAATAACATTTTTATATTTTTTAAATCATTATTAAGTTATGTAATTAAAAAAATTACAATAAAATTATAAAAATAAAAGTTTTTTTATAAAAATAATTGACACTAAAAGGAAAAACCCCAATAGTTTAAAATTAAATTAAATAAATCATATCCACCTATAACAAAAAAAAATTAACTACTGGTGTAGTTAAGCCGTGCCACTACTTAGCATCGGTTGTGGTGTACGAGTATTAGGTGCGTCACACACAATACAATAGGTGACATGGCGTTTTGTTACATCGTCTGTCGCGCAGTCGCGTAGTCGCGTGCTACTGCTTGGTGTACCGCAGTAGCCAATGAGTTACAACTGCATGTATCGTGTATGTAAAACATTCTGTCCCAATTCCTCTTGCTCTGTTTCATCATCTTTCTGTTTCAGTAAAACTTGTTCATGAGTTATTGTACTTAAATTATTTTTAATCATAGATTAATAACGATGTTCTTAGAGAGAATATAGAACACCAAGATAGACAGTATCAAACCGAGATGGAGTCGTAAGACAGGAAAAAAAAATTCAGACACCTCGTCAATAAAAATGAAATAATCATGTCCATTTTCCAAGATTTTTTGTTACATTTTACGATGTAGTTTTATTAACAATAAAGTAATTCTTAACTTTAATTATTATACTACTAGCGCTGTTCCTTAACTGTTTTGAAAATTAGCATCATACAAAAATGTACTAGAAGTTAGCTAATTTTGATCCTTTTTTTTGGCGCATTTTCAATGTACTACATTGTGATTCTATAGTTTAATACTTATTTTAAGGAATTCCTTTAACCCAAAAAAAAAACTTTTGACCCGAGTTTTATGACACATTTTAAAACGACACCAACTGTCTCTCGAGAGGCGCTAAGTGTGATCGCAAATCTGGCGCGGCGTCCCACAGGGCCGAGGGCGCTCTAATTAATTACCTTCGACGCGAGAACACAAAAAACGACCAAAAATGAACTTGTCGCAGCTAAGAGCCGCGGCGCCGGCGCAGCGCCCGCCGGGGCGGGGGGAGGGGAGGGTGCGGGGGAGAGGGTCTAATGCAGCGCGATAACGCGCATGGGAAACTGTCACCGCCGCTGACCATTACCTTAATAATTCTCCATTTCAATCGTTTATGGACATCATCATGCATCGATATAGCGCTATCCCCCAGATTAGAGCGCAGCGCAACCTTCGAAACAGGAGAGAGTCGTGTTGATATCTCGGACTTGACCTGCTTCCACGTGTCTCGGGTAACCTCGGCCTCATCAACCGGGATCTGTTTGCATTGTTATTGTTGATGAGCGTGTACTTTATCATGTAGTTTCATCAGAGAGGTGCATCCTAGGACTGCATTCTCACTCGAGCCACCGGAAACTCTACCCTGGAGGTTTAGTACCTCAATTAGTTAATTCTAATTGATTTAAGGCTTAGGCCTATCTCAACCCTAAGCCCATTAGTTGCTAATCCAGTTAAAAAAACGTTTCAAAGCTTAGGAAATGCAGTAGTATGATTACAAGAATGAAATAACCCATTAAGTGTAACAACCAAGGGGAGTTCCGGGGGAGGCAGCTGCTCTCAGCCGGTCAGCCTACCGAAATTTGAACCCATTAGGTATTTGGCGCGGCCCTTGTTACTGTTACAAAGGTTACTTACCTACTTCGTTTCATTAGTTCTCACCGGTAACTTAATTTAAATTGTTAATTCTGTATATTCATGCTTTAGAGTGTAGTCTAGAACAAAACCTTCCTTAGATTATTTTAACAAAATTTAATATATTTCGGCTGTATTATGTTTGGCATACCTTTTATAATAAAATACTTTTCATAGGGGAGCGATGGGCTAGTTGTAACAATTTTTAGTTTTTTTCAATTGTGAATTCAAAATATTGAGTATTTTTAAGATGCATGAAGAATGAAGAAAACAGATTAAAATACATACATACATCCCCATATGCATACTTACCGGTTAAAAACATAACCCTCATTTTTGCTTCGCCGTAGTCGGCAATAACAGAGACCATCCAACAACGTTACCATGATATTTGAAATTAGGAAACAGTTATTTTGTACACAAAATAATAAATAATAAATAAATAACTTAATATTATTATATAAAAATAATAATATTATATAATATAATAATATATAATATAATATAATAATAATAATATTTTTTAATATTATTATTATAAAATAATAAATTAATTAATTAAAGGGCCTAAAGCAAGTCATTTCATTCGAGACTTTTAAATTAGCGGAGGGTCGAGGGTGGATATTTTAGTCAAGTAATTGGTAATATGAGCTTCAGGAATGAGGTAATAGCATTGCATAGGTATGTACACAAGTAATTGCAAGGAATCTCAGCAAATTATAAAACTAAAATAAGCACCAATTTCGTAATTAAAAAAAAAAAACAATGTTACCACGATATTCGAAATTCGAGTAACATTATTTTAAGGTCCCTCATCATACCTGATGTATGGGAATTATGAAGGACTGAAGTTCGAATTTTGATAAAAAGTTCTCTCCTTCTGTCGGGAAAGCTAAACCTCTCTAAACAGATTTTATTAGCAATCACTTTTTGATAATTTATTGAGGCGTTACTTTGCGGAAATCCATAATTATCAACAAATTATATAAATTTATCTCTCTCGTAGGACTCTCGTTTCGGACTTCGGCGAGTCCACACCTCCTGATGATGCCTCGTGTAGAGGCGAAACACGTGTCGTATCTTTAAACTTTGAAATTAAGCGGATTTATTACTAAATATATTTATATAATTTGTTGACAATCACTTTTTGTCCTAGGGCCTAAAATACAGTTTTACTCCCCCTGAACCTAGTATTAAACGTTACGAGCATGACAGGTGAAACAATATTTTTTCTAGCATAAAAGCATTATTCGTTGTCCAAATTGGATGTAACCATTATTAGCACCTTTACAAGTTCAATCTAGCTGATACATTGATTTGCGTGATGGATGGTACAACCAGCGTCTGTCTAATTAACCCATCTACTAACCATCCATCTAACGTCACAATCTCTCGCATCTATAGGTACACAACCATTTTTTAATTACCAAAAAAAAAAAATGGGCAATACAGACGTTGCATCTGTGCAGTCAGAATTTTGGATTTCTACAAAATGGCAGTGACAGCGGAGCGAGTGCGGCGCCCGGCCCCTAAAAAAATAATTATTTTTTTAATAAAGCCGTGTGAATCAAATTAAAGGGCTTAATTAGCACATTTTATAAAAAAATAAACCACCAATTTTTATTTACCAAAAAAAATTAAGTGGGCAATGCAGACGGGGTACTACGTTGTATCTGTGCAGTCAGAATTTTGAATTTCTACAAAATGACAGAGAAACAGCGGCGCGAGTGCGGTGCCCGAGCCGAGCTTTTGCGAGCTGGCTTGAACTAGGTACCCAGGTTTGCCAAACGATGAATAAAACTTAAATTATGATCAATTAAAGGTACCGCCTGACGCAAATCCATAGGAAAACGACTAACGGTAACAGTTATCCAATTTTATCAAATTTATTTTGACAAAAAATCGACTTAATTTTTTAAGTATTTTTGCCGTCCCTATATGTGTTGACTATGTGTATTTTTATCTGGTTATTACCGTGTATACTAATGGAATAGTGGTATCATTGGGATTTTTATATAATCCGTTTTTAGTTTATGCTATATCGCTTCCGATATTGGTAGGCCATTAATTACTCCTTAGTTGATTTTTCCTGATTATAATAGTTAAGGCTCATACCAAGTAGGATACAAATAATGTTAACAAGAGGATCATAAACACGCAGCGCACCAACTTGGCGTTTACTTCTAACATAAAACTAAGGCTTCGATATAAAAGCGTCGAGTGGACCCTTAGCGCATTTGCCGGCCGCTGATTAATGGTCCCGGTGGGTGATTGTAACAAGTTATTCGGCTGTGTAGTGGGGCTCTGATAGGGGTCACGCTGCACCGCACCAGTCCACGCAGCGCGGGCCGGGGCGGGCCGGGGCGGGCCAGGGCGGGCCGGGGCGGGGCCTGGGAACGCTGGCGTTCCCGAGGAGACACACTGCTGCTTATTCTGCGGCCGGTGGTTTTCTCTTTCGTCGTTATCGTGGCCGGTACCCCTATTATTATACACGACACGATACACTGCAGCGGCGCGCGGCGTACAACTGACCGCTTTATTGTGTTCGTGACGTTGTCTAGTTGTCGTTCGTTTCGTAAATAAAAGTTAGAGCATAGTTCGTATTTCAAAGCTCCTTTACAAATCCATAATGTTACAAACCCTTATTGGTATATATTACAATTAGAAAATATGAAAGTTTAGAAAAACTAATATTGATATTTGTACGCAGCATGCTAGTGGGCGGTGCGGGTTGCGGGTACCCCGAGTCTCTTTAATTTTTAAACAATCTCTACCAAGATACTGTTTTCTGAAAATTATCAAAGTATATACGACCTCGAAAATAACGCGTTTGCATGTTGTCGGTAGGTTTGATTCACATTAACGTTAATAAATCAACATAGGATGGCCACTTAATTATCGCCTTGTAAAGAGGTAATGACGTGCAGCTAATTAGCACAGAAACCGTGTATTTTACTATTCGTTTTTATGATTTTGTTTACGAGCATGCACTACGCAGTACACAGGTACACACACACCTGTAGTTACATGTTAGTTGCAAAGAGTTTTGAGTCTTACTGCCTGGTGCCTAGTGCCTGGTGCCTGGTGCCTGGTGCCGGCATCGCAACTTCTTCTTCGTGGACCTCCCTGATGTTCACTCCGGAACTTGACAATATAAAACTCAACCAAAAGCAATTAATGAAGGTAGCGAGTAGCTAGGTAGGTGGTATGTTCTTCTCATTATTTTTTTTTATTTGATTTTATTTAAAACCAAAACATAGAACTATTGTTTAATTTTGTAAGACAACAGTCAACACTTAGTCATGGAACTGCCAAACGTTCGTTGAGACGTTGTGGAAATTACGATGGCAAGTAGGTAGGTTTTACATTACATACCTACATATTTGCTGCATCCAATCCACTACATTTACATTGTCTTTACTGCTTTAAACTGCCGATGTAAAATATCAACAATAATTGACATCGGCGGTCATTAGCTAAGAATTTTGAACATCCGTATTGGTGACCAACAGTTGAGTCCACAGGCTGGGCGGGCGGCGAGCTGGGCGGGCGGTGAGCTACCCGAACAAATGGCGTGCATCGCTAGCGGGATTCGGAGTTCCCTATCACCCGCATGCTTTTGCGATGTATCGGCCGTATCTTATCGGAGGGTGTACAGCCCACCCCTCTTCCCTCGCCTTCGCCCCCCCTCCGCCCCGAACCCACAGCTGACGCTAATGACTGCCAAATGCGCACGCGCACACTATCGCACTTGACGAGGATGAGATACGAGGTGCGCTGATAAGAGCACTGCTTTGTAGCTGCACTCGGGCCTCATTTCGGAAATGAAGAGCAATTAATTACTAATTCACTAAACCAAAATTTTATGTAATTTGTAGACACATTGATCGAGATATTTAATAATAGAAAATTTGTATACTGTATTCTACAGTGAAGTATGTGACTCTACTTTATACATTCATAAGACCAGTCTGTAACTAACCATACTTGACACAAATAAATCAATCATTCATTCATTCAATCAAACCCAGAACTTAGACAAAAACCAAATTCAACAACTTTTAGTAGTATTGTTAGATGTAAGTTCTAACATGGTTATTAATTTTGGAGCGGAAGCTTACTATTTCGAACCAAAACATTACTTTTATCATAAAAAATCCGATTCCGTCGATTCTGCATATTTTCTAGATCATCGCACTGGTGATGCTGTTGCTCTCTTGATGTGGTTCAAAGTACAGATTGTAGTTATTAAATAAGTAGGTTTTTACGTTTAAACTAATAGTTGGTTTAAACAACCTGATCCAATTGAAGTAGGTGGAATGCCTTCCATATTATCATCGCGTGCACAAATCTTTCACTATGCACGTATATTTTCTTGTTTAAAAAAATATCTGCAAAAAAATGTGCATCATAATAAAAAGCGTGTACCAATGTGAGCCAGCGCTCGCTGAAGCGGTCCCACCTGCCGCCACTCGAGCCCACATGCCGCCGACGACGGGGTCGTGTGGGAACCACTCCACTACCGTTATATTTGGGTGATCACGACTAGGGACGCTGCTGCAAAGCTTTGGTTCAGGTTGTCTGATAGATGGAAGAGGCCGTTGTCGACATAAACTGTCGCTGCCCGTCGCGGTGACCGAGACTGATACTAAACCTCCGAAAAGTATTATTATACCTACCTACCTACCTATCTAAGAAGTGTTGCTATTTACTGAATTAAGTATCTACACGTGTTTTTGTTTGTTTCTCCTTGGGCGTGTTGTAGAATCTGTTACTTTATATGGTTGTATGGTCTGATTGAATAGGTTTGCCCCAATGGAACCTTGACCGCATTTGGAGAACCGAACTTGTAAACTATTAGATACTGCAAACGGTCAATCTTGAGAATATAGCCGAAAACTAATGGAAACTAATAATCCATTTATGTATATGGCACAAGTTGATGGTGATATCAACTATTAGTAGGTTTTTGCTGTGTAAGATACATTATAATCAAACAAATACCTATATAAAATTTAATTTCGAGGGATTTTAAAACTCATCCATCAGTCACAATATAATCGTATAGTCGCCCGCACAAAAAAAACTAAGTCCCAAACTTTCAAAATGATGACCTCATTGCTAAATTTGGGTAAGCCCCAAAATTACATTGATACCGTGAAATAATTTCAGATTGAGATGTTGAATCAGACGTTGAATTCTCCAGATAATATTGGTTTATAGCAAAATGAAGTGTTCCTATTAATAGCAGATCTGTTTTGATCTCGCATTAGGAGCCGGCAGATGTGGGGTAACGCGGGAGTGTACTGCCTACCTAATGAACATTGATTGATTATCGAGTGCGATGCAATGCGCGAGATAGCTATCACTCCGCCGCCGCCGCAGCCGCCCGCTCGGTTCCGTCAAGATAGATCGCAATCTCGCAGCCAGTTGACACGTTACCGATGCTCGCATTGGACGAGATATCAATTATAGGTACAGGCTCCATCAGAAACAACATTCGGTATCGCGAACAAAAATCAACGTCATTGGATCAAGAAATCAAACGTATTCTGTTTCGATAGGACGCTATTTTAATTTGAACGGATCGCAATGAACCTGGAGCTTTTTCACTATGGCTTTAGCACAACGTGTGAATGAAATGGGTTTATCTCAGTAATAATCTGTCCCAGTGTTTTAAAGAAGTGAAGCGAAGACGCAGATCCGCGGGCTGCGCGCGGCGCCGGCGCGGCGGCTCTCAAGTGGGTATGCGCCGCCGCCGACCTAGGGCAAGACATGGTTCTCATCATCTCGACACTCGACACACTCCACTCGCCTAATGGCTTTCAGATCAGACGTTTCGGTAACACAGAATTTAGTTTGAAAGCATAGTTAAGTTATGAGTGTCTGTGAAACTCATTATATCAATATAGATAAGATTATGCACTGTCCGTTGTTACCCGATTATCCAGGTACACAAAATTAGTGATGATGACTCAAGAACTTTTTTTAAGAAAAATGTTGAAAAGTATCTGCTATGCTTCCCATCCTTAGTAGTCAAAACATTCTTACGACTCTATTAACTGAAAAGGAGACCACTTAACGATGACTGCTCCAAATCTCGTTCGAAAAACTTTTCTTTATGGCAACAATCTAGTTTTGATAACATTAAATTCATTCATTACACTAAAGCTGGAAATTGCAATATAAATTCGATGCATAATTTTTTATGCGTCGTCCATAAATCGAGGCGAATATACCGGGCGCGTCTCGTCCGCCGCTAATGCATCGCGTAAATCAACGGGCCCGCCGCCGGACCGTGTGCCGCGCGGGCCGGCCTTGTTGCCGCGCCGCACGGTGGACAGTCGCGCGCCGCCCGCCCATAGCCCGCCCCGCCCCGCATCGCCCCGCGCCGCCCGCTACAAACTAGGTTGGCCGTAGACGGGGAAGTCTTTATGTCCGACTTGTCCGCAGATACGATAAAATGACGCGGTGAGTAAACCCTGAATTAATTCTTATATTTCTTAAGTGCCTCAGGTATCTCAGGTAACTCTCATGCATCACCTGCGTAAACAAGTTGTAAAACTTCAAAATGCAACGTTATCTTAACTCACTCATTCTAAATTTACACTCTCCCATAACTCATTGGAAAAGTAAATAACTCAGTCAAATAGAAGTCCCAATATTTTAGAAGAAGACAAGTATGCGAAGACGACACTCCGCTGGAATGCAGGAATGTAGTTAACGAGTAACCACGCACCGCTCCGGTGCGCTGCTGGGTGTAGCGAGCGGCGCGCGGCGTGTGTAGTGCCTTGATTTACAAGCGCGCACGCACGACGCACGTGTGGACAGCCTTTATACGGCTATTTATACACGGTATTGCTTTATATTTTCAGGTAGATACAAAACCAGATGCCGCTTTATTCCAGACTATGTGAAAGTATAATTGTTGTAAAAGTAAAGTAGATTGTAATTCAAGTGATGGTAGAGTGGTAGATCTGCATCCTCTTTGTCATAGAGGATGAAGACCGTACTACTATCTAAAAAAATCTATCTACTCATCTAAAAAGTGCTTGATGCAGAACACCCACTGCTCAAAGGAACTCGTAAAATGGTTGGGCTCAAAGTGAATTGTGGAGACTTACGACTAATACATAGTGGACACGCGAGCCCGCTCGTTTTGAACCTTCTGCCGTTTCTAATACAACAATGGCCATAACTTTCGTGCAAACAAGAATGTCACGAGCTGAGTAATTGCGAGCTAAGTGACTGCGAGCTGAACGAGTGCGAGCCGCATCGCCTTCCCCTGTCTCTAATTGGCTCGCTCGTAAATCCCGCCATGTGGCGCTGCTGGCTGTCGTGCCCTCTCGAGGCGCCGTTTTTTGCCAAGTTATACCTATGCACGACATACACGCAAAGGTAATAGCTACTAATTTATTGAAGCGTGTGAATGTCGCTTTATATTAGACTTAATATATGTGAGTGCACCGAGTGCGCCTGCACCAATGATGCGAGTACAAAAAATATAATAATGTAGATAAAAATACTTCAAAGCAACGACAGTTATGCATCGATGCCAGTTATGCAGATAAAATAATATGTTTATCCGCGCAAATCAAATTATTTTACTGGATTTGTTACAGTTCTTCTGGACAGGTAGATACTGTTAACGTTAATTTAACTAAGTTATTATTATTTTTAGCGGAATGTAGTACAAAATAGATAGTTATGTGTATATTTACACGCGCAACGTTGCATTATTGGGTAATCACAATAACAAAATGTAGACTCAATTTGGTTTAAGAATAGTATATATTTCATAGCTTATATAAGGAAAAAATGTAACTGTGAGTCTAATGTTAAATAAATAAAATAAAATAATCAGGCCACAGCTAAGTTACACTCTGTAGTAGCCCAAATTATCGCACCTTAGTGCGATTGCAGATGCGGACTAACCGGGTGGATTCACCGCTCGTCTTTTGTTTTTTGCAGCTCGTGTACGTATACGTATACGCGCTGACGCGTAACAATCTCTATAAAAAACCGAACGTAAACGTCGGTGTACACGCGACAAGAATACGCTTGTCTGAAACCGTAGTTAAAACCAATCAATACACAAGTCCCAACCATGAAAGTCGTTTCCACTTATTTTCTTGACATCGCATCGCTGTATTTTTTAACCCCGTTGACATGACGACCCGAAAGATTTATTTTTGACATCTGTGCAACCTGTTATATTGCAGTCCAAATAAACGAGGAAGGAAATAAATCAAAAATTTCCATAAATAGACAAGCCCATTTGTCTGCTCCACATGAAACATTAGCCCCGCGTACGGAACGCCATCGACATGTTCGCTGCCTCTTGCCTCCTGCCCCCTGCCGTCTCGGGCAGTTTCGGGACTACTTGGAGATTCTGATACATTCAAACATCATTATTAATATCACTGTTAATAAGTATAAATCAAAGTAGCCATGGCGAGTATACCGAGTAACATGTTATTTTTCATGGTATAAAACTAATCACTCATACATAACACTTGTTACTTTCTGAGACCAAGTCTGTTACAAAATCACCGGTGACATCCGCCCGGTCGCCCCGGCAGGCGATTTTTTACGCTGTGATGTACTTGTCATCATTCACAATTTCATTCGAATTGTAAAAAACAATAACAGAAAGTCAGTAGTGTGCTGACTGTGAATAGTAGTGATTGCCTGAAGTCGCGTTATGCGTGAATTATTTTAACAAAACGTGTCATTATCATACAACTCGGGCGAATTAACATGACACCTGTCTCGAGTGACGTTTATGCAAAGTACATCGTGGAATTGGATAATCTTGGCGGAAAAGGTTCGTGGCATACTTGGTGATGATAAGGCTTCACAATAAGAGGAAAAAGCAACGAGGCGAGTGCTGCGCGGAGCAGTGAGTGAAGCATTAAGTTCCAGTCAGGTGTCATGTTAATTTGCCCGGCTTATCTTTATCATAAATCGTTTTTCGGATCCCCGCGATACAGGCTAGCCCTAGTGCGGGATCTATTGGTTAAACTCCTACTATGTAACCTGTTTTAGAAATAAATATTTTGTATATCGTATCACTCACATTAGGCAACTGATGAAAAATCACCGGCGACAAAATCATCGGTGATTTCACTGTGACAAAATGAAATCATATCACCATGTGACAATGAAATAGAAGAAGCAATCATATCCATGCCTAAATCAAAGTTTTAGTATAAACCACGTACTAACCTCGCCTTTTCTAACCCTTTTAATGATTTTGTTTAGGTATGCTGCAAAATCTTGCATTGCATCGGAAATTTTTATCCATAAAAAAAAACACTAACAATATCGTCTGTTGACATATTAAAATACAGACCGGGTAGGCACTGTAGGCAGTACGTGGAACGACTCGCACTTTACATAAATACGGGGAAATATGATCCTGTGTGGTGGCCTCGTGCGCCCCGCGAGGGCCCGCAGGCAGTAAAGAGGACATCGCATCCTGCGGCTGTGCGGAGACACCTCAGCTCTCAGCAAAAATATATTATCTCTATGAATGTACAAACCTAAAAGAATATTATACTTAGTTTTGTGTAAAAGTTATGGGCATGAAGGAAAGGAATGTAGGATGCGTAATGTACCGTATGTAATAAGTTTGTATGTAAGTAAAGTAAAAAGCAAGCTCTAAGTCACTACTTTGTAATATTTATTAGTATTTTAAGCTATATCTACGAGAGTTTGTTAACATCTACTACTTAGTATGTACTATGTAGGTACACGGTGCCTAGATAACACGTAGAGACTAGAGCTAGAGGTTCCTAGTCGTCAATAAAGTACTAAAATCAATATAATTATGTACTACCTACATAATTAACCTACATATATATGTAATACAGTAATCCTTACTTTGTTCTACATAATAACACTGTTATCTGTGTGGTTAGACAGATAACATGAATTGCACACAGAGGTTATGTATATGTATGTATGTATGTATGTACATTGTGTTTGTAGTGACATAGTGACTGTGGTATTTAGGGAGTTTAAAGTTATTCATAGATTAATTTAAAAAAATAAAGCAAAATGAGTTTTTATTTAATACTTAAAAGAAAAAAAAAGAAAAGAAATAATTTTATTGATGGAAAAATAAATGAACAAAAAAGGTCAAATTACAACAAAAAGAGCCCTCCATGCAATGGGGGCCTAGCTTAGCTTTAATGCTGCAGCGTACTGGCAGCACGCTGCAGCGCTGGTGTTCTGCTAGACCCCAGTGGCGACGACACGGAACGTATATCTATCCAAAAACTAAAACTAACCCTACTAAAATAAAACAAAAAAACATTTTTTGAGACTAATTTTACAATACAAGTTTTGTCTTACTGGCAACATTACCTATTTATGCAAGATACTTGATGAAAAGATGTTTGAATGGTTGTATACTATCTACCCATCTCTATTATATTATGTATATATCGTTCTTCAACGTACAAGCAAACTATCCTTATCGGGCGCGACTAACTGCGCAAGCGTTTATTCCAGTTTAATCTAATTCTATTAATGCTATTTCTGTCCGAGAAGCGCGTTGTCAAGTTGTCATTACTGACACGGATTGTCGCAACCGCGATAATGTTCCTCCGATGTGAGGTAACTCAGTCACTGTGGCAAGTGCGCACAAACATACACTTACTGCCCAAATCCAACCTGTGACACTTAACCCAATTGTTATACGGGCGACAATCACTCACGCGGCGGGCGACAGCAGCGCGTGCGAGAGCGTGCTCTATCGGTGCGCGCGTATCGTGCAATGCGCGCGATGCGATGTGCCAAGCGCGCGTATCGCACTCACGAAAATGTATGCCGATAGCCATAAAATACCCGTAATACGAGTTTATACTTATCTATCCTTGAACTTTTTAACGGACACAGTCCACTTGTTTAATTTTATTCATTTTGATAAGATAAGATAAGATAAGATATGTATTTGTCAAAAATATGGTTACATAAAAGTTGGTAATATACATGTAACTAAAAAGTCCAGCATATTTTGCTTGATATTTAAATCAGCGTATAAATAATAATTTGAATTTATTGACATCATATATTGCTTACTCATATTTGGCATATTTATAGTTTGTTGTAGTATAGGCACATACGTTGCCACGATAAGCTCTTCCTACCTGCCTAGTTAATCTAACAAAACAAACGTTGTTCACAAGCGATGGAGTTGCAATATGTACTTATTCCATTACCTACTCTACCTACTATAACATTAAAATAAAATAATATACTATGTTCGTACGTTTTTAAATAAAAACATGTAGAGCAGAGCAAAACATATGTATTTATTATTCAAATGTTGCTTCATTATGAGCCTATTTGAAGTCACTTTAGTTAGGGAGTACTTCGGTAGTGAAGATAGTTTTAGTAATTATTTTATGTCGTCCTCGTACCTGCTACCTTCCGAGCTAGTCACTGCAGTCCAGAGGTACTCTGAGCCGGTGCTACTTCACAATTCCGAACACATCATTGCCCAGGATTGTACTGACGATGACGGGAAAATGTGCTCATTCTGGCGTAAGGTGGATTGCGATAAAGTATCTAAATGAATGGTGGAAAAAAACAATGCTTTTAATCTTGATTCACAAAGGCTTTGGATGCGAAGGGATAAGACGATTGAGGATGTTTGTTTGTTTGTTCCAGGAGTGGATGACCAGGGGATGGGGCAGTGAGAGCTGGTGCAGCAGCATGTTCGGAGCGGGGGGTTCGGGGGGCGGTACGGGGGGCGCGGGGGGCGGCGGGTACGAGTGTGGCGAGGGGTACGCGCTGGGCGCGGGCGGCTACGCGGGCGGCGGGCGCCTGCAGCAGTACGCGGCGCACTTCCCGCCCCAAAACGTGTGGCACCACCACCCTGCCGCCCATCACGACTCCTACGGTGAGATACCCTGCAGTCAACTTAGATCTTAGCACAACCGAGGCCGCTGCAGCTGTCCGACAACCGACAAGTCCGAGGGCGCGCGGCATCATGCATGATGATCATAGAACTTAGGGCTCAAGTACTCGGTGACTTTGGTCTGACACTGGATTATACTACTACCAACTGCTTTCCGTGGCTTCGCCCGCGTGGTATCGGGATACAAATAGGTCTATGCTTTTCCAGCTCATCAACTTTACTCAAACCAGAATTCATTAATATTCCAACTGTGTAAACTGATGTTGAACCCTTTGTTATCCATTCATGAAAGTATGTCGTAAACGTAATGAATGAAATAATCCTAATGAATTGTTGCGAGTTGCGACCTAAATAGCAACTTAAGACGACTTTCCTTCCGCATAATACATATAAGGTCAAACATCCAATTTATAACAAATGTTTGCCATGTGTGATTATCAATTACCTCATGGGTAGTTTTCCTGACGATAAATCTATAATTAGGATTATCGTCGTCGCTCTGGCGAATGCACTTTCTCTTATTCGCAAATGATTTGGTTTCGAGATAGGTAACTATTAGGCGATGATGTGAGTGTGGTTGACTCCGCTCTTCGATGAGTAACGGCAGATAGACCGCCACTAGTGATAAAGTCCAACCAGATAAAGGCACACACACATTGTAGATTATACTTAGTTTTAAGTACCTACCTAACACATTTTGTTTATCGGCGTGGCTGGCTAGTAATCGACGACAACGAAGTCT
Organism: Lobophora halterata; assembly: GCA_932526365.1. Classification (NCBI taxonomy): domain Eukaryota; kingdom Metazoa; phylum Arthropoda; class Insecta; order Lepidoptera; family Geometridae; genus Lobophora; species Lobophora halterata. Next base: position 12,491,879 of record OW052004.1, on the reverse strand, counting down.
GCTCTACACATAATATAAAGTTAAAATGTACTGACAGCCGAAAGTATCCGAGATATGTGGCTTTACATAGAATCTAGTTTATTGCTGTACTCGAAGGTAGACGCGCGCCGGAGTGAACAGTGAACACTCAAATATAGTTTACAATTTTTCTGTTATTAGATAGGTACTTACATATTTTAGAAGTCAACTAAGAACCCACAAGGTCAGCAAATACGCTTGATATGGTATTAAGTACATAGCTTAGGTAAAGGAAAACAATACGCACTTAATTTAATTATCTTGAAATAATACGAGTTAAATAGTAACAAATTATCAGCATGGGACTTCCAATATTTATAACTAAATATTCCAATATTAACCATAGGTACATATTCGAGTATGAGAGTACCTATACAACTAACATTATTGAAATAGTTATTTGTACATCAAGGCCTGAAGCAAGCCATTTTATACAAGACTTTTATCAGTCCGAGCTAAAGGCGAAGGCGGATATTTGAGGCGAGAATAAAATAAGCTACACGACGTATACTCGTTCCTGAAGCTCATTTTATCCTCGACAAGAATTTTCACTTTATTCTGAAGAAATTGCATAAATTTAAACTAAAATTAGCGCTCATTTCCTAATTACCAAACTGTAGCAGCCATCTAACGTTAACACGATATTCGAAGTTCGAAGATAGTTATGTTTGGTCCCTCATAATTAATACTCTGATCTATGGATAGAAGGACCGAAGTTGTAAATTTGAAAGTTATTGCGGCACTACTTCTTCTTTGTGCCCTAAGGCCTAAAGTGCAGTTTTTGTCTGTACCGAGCATAAAGTTGAACTTTACGAGCATTAGAAATGTGGGCCAAGCTATCTTCTGATAAAATATGATACGTATCTACCCAATGCCTACGACCAAAACAGCATTACATACAAAGTTAAAAAAAATGTATAGTGTTTTAATTAAGCATAAACAACTCTCTTTTATCAGCTCATAAGATAAAGATAAAGATACATTTATTTGTACCATAAACAAGCTTAAAAATATTATGATAATCTATGTTGCATACAATTAGATGGCTTGTGATGTTTATTTTTTGGTTTGCAGTGCCTACACTAAATGTTCTACTTGTGTTGTAGGCACTGCTATAAGATAGTGAGGAGGCTCCACAGGGACCTCTGAACCACAGCATAATGCGCGCTGACCGGACCGCGTCGTCGAGGAAATAAACAATGTGTTATCATTATCAGCGGCCGGCTCAACCGTTAGGTACGATCCGTGGAATTACCGCACACCAGAATGTTGTTTGTCGCTCCGGCAGGACGTCATCTCCTGAAGAGGCGAAGCATGTGCAGCAATAAGGAAACTAACACACGTTCTTACTAAAGGAGGGGCGGTCTATTGCTCAATGACCTTGGTGATGCTTAAATAATCTAATCTGAATCTAATTTATTAACAGAACTGTATCTCAAACGAGTAATTTATGATTTTTTTTAAAACCCGGCCAATTTTGTTTGCGTGGTTTTTATATTTCGCATCACCATCCGCGTCCTAGTAGGTATTTATTTAAAACTTATGAAATTCTGAAACATGCTTTTTTCCTCTACGGAGTCTACTGCTACAATTTTTGAATTGATGGAGTGAAGACTTGAAGAGTGTCGCAAATGCGTTTAGCGTTCAGTACCTAATTGCCTGCTTGCACAATAATGTCAAAGTTCCTAATCGATGACTTTACTCGATAGCAAGATCTTAACAGTCTAGAGTATGCAAGTAGACCATTAAAATCTTCCTAGCGAGTAAAGTAATTGCATTGCTTTGGTGCAAGTGGCAATTGGGGTTTCTATTTTCGAAATTCCTTTGTTAGTGCGCGCTTGTACGCGTAGAACTCATTTTGCTAATATCAAGTCGTTGAATTCACAAATATGGTCCGGTGACAAATCGCTACTAACCCGTGGGCTTGGTAATGATGAAAGAAAACTGAATTTGCGAGGCAGGAAATGTTGCTATCATTACCGCGCTCTCCGATAGTGATCAATCAGGGTGAGAATGAGAGGAGACTGAGAATATATATTGCAAATACAATATGACATAAATTATCAAGTGGATAATAATTTTATACCTATATCCGTTCTTATTAAACTAAACAAATGACGCGATTACCGATTGACCTGAAACAGACTTTACAACGAACACTGACTAACGTTTCTAGTAAACAGATGCAAACCCCGCTGATCGCGGTAACTGAGGCATGCACAAAATATAACTAGTCCGCTATCTTGGCCTTAGCCATATTGAAATTTGATCGAGTTGTTCGTCATCTCGTCCACTAAATTTCATCCAAATTCATGCACTGTCATCCAAACTAAACGTGCATGCAAAATTTAATCTCAATCTGCTTTAACATTCAGTTTCAAAATTTGACCCAAACGTACATAAAGACATACACACATTGAAAGTTAATAAAAAGTTTGTATCTATATATCATCAAATAGCTTAGCAATCGCAGACAATCGCGGCGTTGGTGCTGTGCTGGCGCCCGCAAGTGCCCGCAACCAACAAAGCCCTGTATTCTTATCGAAACAAAACAAAAAGGAATTTATTACAATAATGTTTAAAATTGCTTTTTGGTAAACAAAGCTATGACGTATACCAGCATGTAGTGACTTCCTTCACCTCGCCTTGCTTAATAATAATTATTAAGTAGTCATCAATAAATGAGAAATTATTTTTTTAAATAGGTGGGTGGGCTAAGTTACAATCAACAACGATTTTAATTGAATTTTAGACGGTTTGGGCGATTAATCACAAATAATACAAATACTATGGACACTTTTAAAAATAACATTTAAATATTATGTGCATAATATAATTAACGTAATATTGACGTGATTTAACTGTTAATTCAATTCAATTCGTTTATATAGGTCATTAACAAAATTTACATGGTGTCGTGCATTTCTTATTTAACTCTATAGTAACTAAATTGCATGCAATTTCAATTATAAATGACCACATCGTGCATAAAACTTATAGTACACAAACTATACTTAGCCAAAACAGTAGGACCTAATAATTTAAAGACTTTACTTTAAAAAAACGAATCTGCCTAAATCTATTATAATAATTTATTATAATATTAATAGTATATTGTAATAATGTATTAGTCAATCATGGGATTTGACTAGGTATCTTGGCTCGAGATGCGCCAGCGGCGGCACAGAGATGGGTAAGAGCATGGGTTTTCTTTAATGATTTCCTGCTCCTTCATTATACATATATACGCCACAAAGCTCATGGCTGTCTCCACGTACTCGCGCCGTAAGCCGAGTCGTGAATCAGCGATAAGGCAGGGCCGCGGGCGTGGCTGGCGAGCCATCGGTCAGTCTCTGCCTGACCTCTGACCGACGGGGTCGCTTCGCATATCATAACCCAGAGCTGAAGTGCAAGTGATGGACACGCTCGTACCTGCCGCCTACCACTGGCTGCAGAGCCAGGCCATGCTGTCAGGTGCGTCATACACTCATATTACTATGATGTAGAGAGTGACTCTACATCTTATACCTACTGTGTACGTAGAGAAGACCTAGGACCTAGGAAAGTTGACACAAATTTTCCTACACATAATATAATATGTAAAAGTAAAATATTACTATTAATATATCTGAAAACGGGGCCAAATACTGGGGGCATTTCAATGCATTATGTGAACTAGAAATAAGAATGCACTTTATTTTGTTTTATAAGAGTTTAGACCAACAAACACACTATAGGCGAAGAATAAGTAATATTATGTACCACACTATAGGTAACTGTTTCAATTTTGATTTAACAACTCATAATCCAATGCCAGATTATTATTAATTACACATGATTCAATCTGACAGGAAGGAAAATGAAGACTAAGTACCAAAAGGTACTATGTATTCAAAATCACGAACAAATAACAAGCTGTCCAGGATAACCCCAGCACCACTCGATTACGAGGCTAATGAACGTTTAGTTTATCCTTGTGGTACTGATTCCATATTGAACGTTCAAAAACTACTTTGACACGGTGATAATATCTAACCACAGTAGCTCGATTATTTGAAAATCCCCGTGACACGTTTACCAGGAAACTACATTACTAAGCTTTGAGAGGCGCTCCTCTGATCTTGTTACGACCTCTCATACCTCTTCTTACATATCTATTTGAACTGATCGATAGGATGGGTTACTCCCGGAGGACCACGATCCCCGAGGTATACGTCCCGGAGAACCACGATTTATTTTATCATGATAAACTAAATTAAAAGTATGTTTAGCTTAAAAGTACCGTCAGCAGATGAAATGCTAAATAAAATTTTATTACTTACTTCTTATGTGTCACTGCGTGTTCTTTCGAACCAGTGTGGTGAAAGGATTTCAAGTGCGCTCGAAGAGGCTCCTTTCGTGCTCTATAAGTATTACTATAATTACAATACTTAACTATAAGGGTCAGGAAAAAAACATAAAGTCTTGCTTGGTTAAGGTAAATAATATTAAGAGAAGAGACTTATATAGATAGAGATCACTTGCCATTTATTTAAGTACCGTGAATACCACAGAATAAAAAGTAACTGTAAACATTATCAAAATTCGGAGGATGGATACACAACAGATTTTATGAAGACCTATTTGAAAAACTATCTATCGAGAAAAGTTTCATCACTCGTGTTTCTGTTTTTCAGTTATTTATATAACATCCTCAAGTTATCATTGTTTTAACATCAGTAACCTGTGCCGTTACTGAGTAAGCATGTAACGCATCAACTCCAAATTTACACACAATTATCACCTTAAATAGAAAATATGAAGCTGCAATAATTTAATACACGTGCACAACACGAACAGGTAGTCGACAATAATGCGTGTAATAAATTGTGAAACTTGAAAAACGTGGAAAGTGCTGTGTTCCTAAAAGCGAGGTATTTTTCAGGTGGCGTGGGCGTGGGCGTGAGTAGCGGCGTGGGCGTGGGTGGAGGCGTGGGAGGCCTCTACTCTCAAAACATGGTGATGGGCTCGTGGTGCGCGCCCTACGACGCACTGCAGCGCCCTCCCCCATATGGTAACTATTACATGTATTTTCCTCTGCAACCTCTAAAATGTATAATGATTAATGTATAATGTATTGTTACATCCACTCACACCCACCTTTACCTTCCTGTGGAAAAATTGTATGCTCAACAACTTCAATACCTACTCAAGTCAAGCCTCAAGTACCTACGCGAGAACAGGGGAGCTCTGCGGCTGCCTGCAACGGAATTAATTGACAGTTTTGACCAATATGACTCATTCAAGGAACTTTTCATATTGCAGGGATTTAAATAACTATTATTAATTCGTCCAGCCCAGTACGTCCGTCGGTATAATTCGAATGTTTTCAATCGCAACGTCTTCTACTTCTATAACATTACAGTAACAACAGCTGTAAACAATCTTATGAGTTATCTTATACAAATATATCTAATCTTATCTTTACTTTGTCACGAAAAGGGCTCGAGACTCGAGCGAGAGTTTGGGCGTCGCCGGCTCGACCACTGCCGCGAGCGGTCAACTCACAATAAACACTGCTCTACTCTTACACGCTTCTCCTTTATCTCTACACTAACAAGTATTGCTCTATATAGTAAAGTATTTTTTGTATCTAATCTGGTGAATTTTACCATAACACAGACAATTAATTAAATTCAAAAATTTACATTTTTGATTGAATTTTGCCAAGAAAAGAGTTCAACGCGCTCAATTTACACGAGCCAAAAACTTAGGGGGAGTAAGTACCGAATGAAAATCAACAAAGATTTTAGCGTCGTTTATAAGGTAACGACGAAACAGGAGGAACGTTTTTAAAGCGGATGTTACAAGTAGCGATTTTAATTTTTTTACCTATTGGTAGGTTTATTACTTAATTGTTTTTGGACATGTAGACGTGATATTATTTAAGCTCTGAATAATTAAGTTACCTACTCCATCTGCTTATCCGGAAATATTTAATGCAATGAAAAACAATTTTGTAAAAATTGTAAAAAGAACCAAGTCTCGCTTTCTACCGTAAAAAGTTGTGAGATCGATGTAACACCAAGCCGGTTACTTTATTAAGTCCCTACTTAAGGGATCTATGCCGACTTGCACCAAACTGTCTAAGCTCCAAAGCAATTACTTTTCTTGCTTGCAGTTCTTAAAGGTCCAAATTCAGACCGTTAGGAACTGTCAAGCAAGTTAAGTAATTGCTGAAAAACTTTGATAGTTTGGTGCAAGTCGGCAAAGTTAGTTTTTCCTTGATTTATACACTAAAACTAATTGCATTCTAAATTTGAAGCTTCTATGTCTGCTAGAAGTGCCTTAGACTTTTGATGATTGGTCAGTCAGTCAGTCAGTGACAAAATTAAAAAAATTGACTAGTTATAATTCTTAAACTACTGGTTCAAATTGAATGAAATTTCAAATATACCGTGTTTATACAATGCTTGCTTGGGTACTGAAAATTCAGGCTTCTAGTTTAATCCACAACGAAGCTATAGGGGGTCAAAAATGGGCTGAACTGCTTCGAGAAAAGTATAGTACGGCCGTGCCACTTTTTTGCTCGACTTGGTGGGGGCACTGCTGTGCCCCCAGATTGAGTGTGGCTGGTGGCTTGTGGCTACAGCGCTTGTCGTAGCCGAGACTGGCGATTTGCGGAGTCACCACTGCCACCGCCGGCCATCTTTCTCGCACCCACCAACAGCATTACAAATAAAACACAATACGTTTTACGTAGTGTAGTACGCGCTCACATCCCGCAGGGAGACGCGTCACGTGCGCCGGCGCATATTTGATGACACAGTTTTGTGCAACTCGCCTATTCATGTCACATTGTTGTGATGGCTAGCTGAGATAAGGCCACCGCGGACTCAGCTCTCAGAACGCCTTATCGGTTCACATTATTAAGTACCAGCATTCTAGGAGACGTGTCAGTATAAAACTATTCATATATGTAGGTATCTAGAGTCATATCTATGTCAATTTTCAGCAGCGTGAGTGAATTATAGTTTAATTAACATATTGCCGGATTTTAGTTTTTTTTTTAACAAAAAAATTGTCTGAAAGCTCACCATCATGCTTCTACCGAATACCGACAACAAATTAACAAACACACTCATAAAGAAGAGAAGAGAAGACCTCCATACAATGGTAGGAATCATAACCGGCCACTGCAATCTTAACCACCCTGCGTGGTTGTATTCTAGGTTAGGTACACGGCTACGAAGTAACTAGAAAGAAGACTGGGCTTCTTCTTATCGTGTCGCTAGTTCCTTCGAACCAGTGTGGTGACAGGATTTCAAGTGCGCCTCGAAGAGGCTCCTTTCGTGCACTCGACACATGTTTTCGAACTTTAGGTTCTACGACATGCCGGTTTCCTCACGATGTTTTCCTTCACCGTTGCGAGAACGTGGGATGCATACATCGATTTTTTCGATCGAAAAAACCCATTTACGCATGACTGCCACCGGATTCGAACCCGCGAACATCAGATACAAGGTAAGGGCCTGATCCACTCGGCCACCACGTCTCAAGACTGGGCCGAGAGAAATCCTGGATTCGGGTCCTGAAGACTCATCCGGGAAAGTAGATAACACTATTCATCAATCCAGAGTCCTGCTCCGCTATTTTAGGGAGCTAGGCTGGCTGGGTAAAGTTAGCTAAATAAGGCGCAATAAACCCCACAGCGGGACGTCAGTGCAGACCTTTGCAACCCCCTAAACCAATTAGAATTAGAATCAGAATATTGCCGGTAGCCGACATCGGCATGGAGAAGGGAGGGTGTGACGTGTGCGTTGCGAACAGATGGCGAGTACGAGGAGGGGCGCGAGTGCGTCAACTGCGGGGCCAACAACACGCCGCTCTGGCGGCGCGACGCCACCGGCCACTACCTGTGCAACGCGTGCGGCCTCTACCACAAGATCAACGGCGTCAACCGCCCGCTCGTGAAGCCGAGCAAGCGGCTGGTGAGTGTCCACTACGCCCAGTAACCGCTCTGTTTGACGTAGGTGCCGACGCGGACCTGCTCACGCGCTTCTATAAGGACGGCTCCGTGCAGAGATGGATGAGTGTGGAAGGCATGGCCCGGGGCATGAAGAAGGTGAGTCGGTGGCGTGTAGACTAGTGCATGACCCCTCCTTCCTCCCCTACCCCTCTTCCTCGTCCCGACGATTCTTTCGCACGCGTCCCTCTTCTTCGCTTAGCGGGTGATGAACCTACACGCTACCGCTCCCCACTTCGCGCACTGTACCGTAGTCCGCTTTCGAATAGTAGATTAGATAGATAGCTATCTAGCACGGGCCGGATAGGTATCGTCCGAGTGCCGATAGCCCTCGCCGTGTCGGGGCTGGGGGACAGGCCGCCCGCCGCGACCGGTGGGCGCGCGACCAATGGCGCGGCGGCGCGGCCCCGCCCGGCGCGCGCGGCGCTCGGACACTTTTCTCCCGTTATTGGACAATGTAGACTCGGTCGCGCATGCGCATAATTACGATCCTTCGACGACTCATACAAGATGGCGGATAGATAGCTCCCGGCCCCGCGGTGATGGATGGTAATTGCATGATTGTTCTCGTTTTGATGGTCTGTTGGTGTTTGTTAGATAGAGCTTATGGGTTCTAACTTTTCTTCGCACATTAAGGTAAATTTTATTAACATGCGACTGGGTAGGTATAATTTCAATGACAAAACTATGATTGAATTTATCATTTAATTAAATTCTTACATTCCGTACCTGTTATTAGAGTCACTACATCGAAAAGAGATATGGATTTTAAATAAATTCGCTGACATAAGTAATGTGGATGTGTTGTGCGGCAGTCGGCGGCGCGGCGGCACGGGCAGTGCTGCACCAACTGCGGCTCGCGCAACACCACGCTGTGGCGGCGCAACAACGACGGCGAGCCCGTCTGCAACGCCTGCGGACTCTACTACAAGCTGCACGGCATCAACCGGTACCCACCCCCCCAGTCTACCCCCTCACCTTCCACTAGCTAGAGCCAGTTCGCTCCATACCATACTCACGGGACTGGGTCATTGAGCTCAAATCACCTTTCTTCTAGCTAGCTTAACGTATATCCAATTTCATGCAATAAAACAAAATCCTTCAAATACTCAGAAATAGATATTAGCAAAATTCTAAAACTAATTAGGTACCAGCCACCTACGTGGTGGCCTGGTAGACAATAAATTGTAAATGTCAAAAAATCTCTGAAGACCATATTAAATAGGATAGGTGCTTACATGTCGATATTATTGCAGACCGCTCGCCATGAGAAAGGACGGAATCCAGACCAGGAAGCGCAAACCCAAGAAGTCGGGCAACGGGAGCAAGCCGCCGCAGGACGCACTCAAGAGGGACGGCCACAGCTCCCCCGGCGTCGACGGTGAGCTGCTCCTCCTTGCTCGTCTTCACCATTCAAACGACTTGCATAAATCGTCCTTTAATGAATTTCCACATACTACTTACTTAGTTCTGGCCGTAGAAATCGATATTAGTTTTTCGTAGTGTAACAACCCCCCTCTACACATTATGTCTTAAACTATTTGTGATAACTTAAATACTTATTTGAAGACCTATCTAAAGATTACGATATTTGTTGTGATTTACGAATATATTGGCCTTGTGATCGTCTAGCTTTGTAATAGGATCTTACGATGTGCTCGTGATAACTCAGATTCTTTAAAGGTAAAAGGATGATTTTCTGCTACTCTAATGATTTATCTAGATACTAAGGGCTTAGAAAGTTGTTGAATTGAATAAAGTTCACTTGATTTCAATAGAGTAGTTCCATGAATCAAATGTGAACATGTATTGAATTGAAAGAAAGATGTAGTAGAATTATCTGATTCTACTAGATCTGTCTAAATAAAACTATGAAAATTGACTCTAGTTTCTGAATAGCTCTCTTTTGTTTAATTAAATGTGAAAGCTATTCAGCGTGGCCTGTCTGGCTTAGGTTAGCAGCACCTCCTCCGCTGCAAACAATCGGATTTCGACAAAGCCTGACTTGGATATCCGTCTTCCATTAGGCCACCGAAGTGGCGTAGGTAGCGTACGAACTACCTATGAGGGACCTACTGTATTTACACTATAATAACAATTAGAGGAATTGTTATGAAAAGCTACAGCCGCATGATAATTTGAAGAATTGTCATGAAGCTGGATTCTCAACAAAACAATGCTTCGAAGTAAGTCTGAAGTCTGTTGGTTACTAAGTAGTCCTGCAAAAGAGTAAGAGGAATAGCCCAAATTTTACTTCGGAGCTTTAAAAATACTTGATTATAGTATTTAAAAGGCTCCTATTGGCTCTACTTAAATGACATGAACTACTCTAGAGTTCAAAGTAACTCAAATTAGAAAATGAGTAATGATAATGATATGAGTGATAATATATGGCTGATCATTGACCCTTTAGAATCCTCAATCTGAGTTTAATCAATCACCATATAAATAGTCTCACAATCGGAGATAAGTAGATGAGTAAATGAAGATGATGAAGAAATAGATGATATATGGCTGATCCAGTGACTCTTTAGAATCCTCAATCTGAGTTTGGTCATTCACCATATTGATAATCTCACATTCGAAGATAGGTTAATGAAGAATTCGTTGATATATGGCTGATCCAGTGACTCTTTAGAATCCTCAATCTGAGTTTGGTCATTCACCATATTGATAATTTCACATTCGAAGATAGATTAATGAAGAATTTGTTAATATATGGCTGATCCAGTGACTCTTTAGAATCCTCAATCTGAGTTTGGTCATTCACCATATTGATAGAATCATATTCGAAGATAGGTTAATGAAGAATTTGTTAATATATGGCTGATCCAGTGACTCTTTAGAATCCTCAATCTGAGTTTGGTCATTCACCATATTGATAGAATCATATTTGGAGAATAAAATACGTAATCAAAAATAGTAGCTGAAATAAAAACACATAATAGAAAATAAAATAGATTTTGGAATAGCAAATAAAATAATAAGTCTCAATCATTCTAATATTAACAATGAAACAGCACTTGACTGTTTAAGGAACCAAGAACTCTAGAACTCTTGGAAAGTAAAGACAATTGGGTAAACTCTAAATTTCAATTTGTAGTAGAAGTCTCATTGTTAGTCTAGTCTTTTATTTACAACAATACCTACCTACCTATATTAAATTCACATCAATAACATTTTCAGAAATATCACTTTGTATAATATTTTAAATTAGTTCATAATGAAGACTTCTGTAAATCATTCCGAAGTAAAGATTTTGTTCAAAAACTTACCCCATCCATTTTCTATCAGAAAACACACAAACACATACAAACCCCATTTCACACTTCAGATATTGAAAACATAAATACTTTAACTAAATAATTTAATGGAAATGAATCTAGTTTTAGATTTTATTGAATATCAAAATTCTTTTCAAGAATTTTCTAAATTTTCCTACCGAAAAATATTCCCTATCCAAAATTCCCCACTTTTCTCCCCTGACTTCTCTGACACCATTCTAGTCCGACCTTTCAAAATTTGAAAACGGATGATACAGACCAATTGACGTTCAAATAGTTTGGCTTTATTATGAAATAGGTTTTATCTTAAAGTTTAGGAAATCAAAGACCCTAATATTTGTGCGTAACAGTACGTAGTGACTACGGATCGTTACATCGCCCTTTAAATTGTATGGGATTATGTAATTAAATCATAATTATAATCCAATACAATTTACCAAACCCTCTAAAATCACAAATATTAAATTACCTGTAAACCTACCTATCTCAAAATGTTTACCAACCATTACCATTACCTTTCGATTACCTTTACCTTATTTCGTTTACCGTTACCTTTAGATTACCTTTACCTTCAATGTCAACCTTTACCATTACCGTTTTATAATTCGTTAACAGATTACGATTCTAATTTGTTATTGATTGATTCAAAACAATTTAAAACTAAATACTACATTGTTAGAATTAACCAAAACAAAAATAGCAAATATTTAAAGAATGCATTGCGGCTTTAAAAGACAGTGTCAGTCATGCACAAATACCCCCATGTTGCAGGAATAGTTTCAATCCTTCCAGGGAACCTGGCTGTGAATTAGGTCAATCCGAGTGATACCCAGAAGACGCTACTCAACAACCCAACATTCCGGTAAAATCTAGTAACGTCTTCCAGTCCCCTTCCAAAATCAAAACTTCCCCATAGGCCGTCAAAGAATAGTTAATGCACGAAAGCCACATCTCGCCTAGACACATCCCGTCAACACTTGAGATTCTCGACTTGGCACATGTTAGCACCCGTATTCTAAGACGATTTCTATTCCTTGAGTGTGGACACCTAAGGAAACATCCACATTGAGGTTTGACTGATGACAGATATAACAGAAATAAAGCGATGGCAATTCCACCACTAACACAAGATAAGTTAGAGTACAAAACTATCCCAGAATACGAGTATCAGTGTGGGGAAAATTTCACTGGCTGCATGTAGAGTATGACCATTTTACGTTATCAGCAAATAATAGTATGCTGATGATAATATTGTCAATTGACTTATCCTAACACCAATGTTAACTCCATCGTAAAATTTCATTGTGTGTGTAATGTTTGCTTGATCAACCAATAACAAACCGTTCAAGTTTAAGATACTGTTGAATCATTTAGATCGCTTCATTCAAAATACTAAATTCTATCACTAACTATAATAAAAATCCTCATTCAAACTCACAGAACAAAACTCACATTGTCTTTCGAATACCCGAACAACCCAACAACAAACATTAAAACCCGAACTGCGAAACTCGCATTCTGTTACGAATTTAATTAAATATTTTATTTATTTACCTCCAATTACCTTGAAATAAAACAAATTAATTTAAAAGAAATAATTTAATACTGTCATTACTGACAGATAACAAATTAAACTATCGACGTTGTAAATAATTCATTTACTTGTGAATATGAATCTACATTTCATTCGTTTATATCAAAATTCAAATTAGTAATCTCTTCATTAAGTGTCAATCATTCCTTAAAGGCAAAGGAATTTTCAATGGGTATTGATAGTCATTTAAAAATTATGATCATCCCTTAATTTTACCGAGATAGTGATTTATAAATCAATCAACTGAAAATAAAAACTACAAATTCGAATTACCTAATTAATTTGAGCGATATAAATATAAGCAAACCAACAAATTATAGATACTATCAAGTATCTGCTAATAAAAATAAGACACTAAATTATCCAAGCGTTAAAAATAAAAGCATTAGGTGTTAAAAATACAAAGTACATTTTTTATTTATTTGCATTCACTAAAAAGCATATTTATCACCTTAGCAACAAACAATTTACCTCAAATCTCAGTTGTTGATAAATGCTCAATGGTGATCTTTATTATTCGTTATGAACCACCATATTATTACCTAAAGACACCTATTATTCACACCATTCATCAACCAACTGATCTGCTTTGTTCTAAAAGACCTCAAGCGCCCTTAATCACCGAAACTCCTGAACATCTCAGCTCAACTCTCAATTTGATTCCATTTAAATCCTTAATTATTAAGAAATAGCTATTGTACAATAGGGGGACCCTATCTACTATACTCTCAAACTAATTAGGATCTACTGCTGTCTCAAAATCGTATGATACCTAAATGTCAGATTGTTTGAAGATCGGTTAGATATACGGTTTGAAGTTATTGACTGACAAAAAAAATAGTTATTTGTAAAAAATATACATACATAACATACATACGCCAATTTGTCTAGAGCCTAGACCTTAAAGACCCTAAGAAAATCTGTACGTAGAAAAAACCTTCCACGAGCTGAATAGTGTTACTCAATTCAGCTATATCTGAGAAGTCTAAACTATAATAAGTTTAATAATAATAATGATAAAACAACACGAAAGTATTAACCAAACTTATCAAATATAATGACATAAATTTTAGCAGCTTAACTACAAAACCGTAGTATTTATAATTTATTGTCTCTACTTTGTTATTTAAAGATTTGATTTTTATTTTGCATGAAACCAAATAACTTAGTTACCTGGAAGAAACTTATCTACTTGAGATAATAAGACCGCCCTTTATACTAAACTTTTTTTTAAAACATACTTTTTGATGTCTCTACTCGATGAGATTCTCTGATAAAGGTTACTCTATGTTTTGTTGTCAACATCTATGTCAACCCTAGTGTTGATGTCAATTTATTTTTGTAGTTGCTACTTTGACATCCATATCCAAAGACTAAAACTATTTTGACACATAAGTATAGTAGTATTTGCCGTCGGGTTCGCCTGCAACCCAATGTTTGGAAAACATTTTAACAACATCCATACCTGACCTATAGGTCTATATATTTACTATATAGGTTTTCGTGAAATACCATTTTTCACTTCGTTTCCCTTCGATGTAAAATTGTCGGTCTATGAAAACATAGCGCTATAGCTTTCAGAAGGTGCATGATAAGAGCTGAAGTTCGGGCTCAGTGGCGTCTATTATTCACACACACAACCCCAGGAAAAAGCCACGTTCAACTATGAATTCTTATGAATAATGACGATGAAAACGTAGGACAAGCACTAAGGTAAAATTTCCGGACAAATAGACATACCAACATAATATACAATTTTACATTACTAAAATAATATTATAAATTCACTATTTTCTTTTTAATAAGATAACATCGAATTATCAAGATCATGTTGTGCGATATTTAACAAACAAGCTCCCCTGTGCTTTGATAAACCCAATAAATGTAATGGATTTGGGTTCACATATGCAAATCATACACTCGCTGCTATCAAATCAAGTCTGAACCTACGTGTGACTTAAAAGTTCCTACTCCAAACCGAGTCTCAAGACTAGCATAAACAAGATAGAAAACACAGTAAGTACTCGCAAGTAGATACCCGCCCTTATTATTTTACCATCTCTATCCAAATGATAAGCCAGACCATCCGAAACAACATGACTACTTTTCCAATACTGATATCCATCCTGAAAGTACGCAAAAAGAATTAGATGTTAAGAAGAGGAAAGATAACCAAGATAACAACGAAATTCTGAACTACTGCACTAAATAGTAAAAACTTGTTATAAAAGGGTTCTGACTGGGAGACCATTTGTTGAAATTTTACCATCTCACAAATGTTTGTTCTAAAACAGGAGTCGAACCCGCTCTACCATGCGTATTGTCACATGAATTTGAAAAATACAATATTCTTTCTAAAATTATCTCCCTTTCTTCTAAAAAATCATTCCTGAGTACCGTTTCAGGAGTAGATCTTAAACAAACCGAACAAATCAGAATAAACCAGTTCCTATGAGAGTCCTGAGTCAAATAACTACTGCAAAGTGCTCTCACCTGCTGCTGAGTAATTATCCCAGAAATAATTTACTATAATTATTTCCTCAAACCTTCTTAAATAAACTTTACAAACTAGCTTCTTTGTATCCCAATAGTTTTACTAGTCAAATTTCCTTCAAACTTTCTTGAATAAATTTTACAAACTAACTTCTTAGTTTCCCAATAGTTTTACTAGTCAAATTTCCTTCTAACATTCTTGAATAAAATTTACAAACTAGCTTCTTAGTTTCCCAATAGTTTTACTAGTTAAATTTCCTTCAAACTTTCTTGAATAAATTTTACAAACTAGCTTCTTAGTTTCCCAATAGTTTTACTAATCAAATTTCCGTTTAATACTTTATTATAATTGCGCGAATTAATCTAAACTATTTCTATATGTAACAAATCTACTACTTAATTTTCCTTACGGTCTAAAATCTCTGACAACTATTACCCCTACTATTTAGTTTATAGAACGACGTCTGTGTATTAATTACTCTACGAATTAAAACCTTTGACAGCTGTTACTACCTTCTTTCTACAAAACCATAAATACCGTTTATGACGTTTATGACGAGTGATGTCAAAAATGTCAAAATTTATGGTTTAATTGATTGATCGTCAGAACACTTGAAAAATTTATTTTTCCATTTAATTTTAATAAGAATGTGGAAGTTTTCGAACTGCCAAGAATACCTGACTTCAGGAATTACTCATTTATGTAACCACCCTTAAAACCTGTAACCGCCCTTAAAACTAGCAAACGCTCTTACCAACAGTAGCGATACACTGATTGAAAATCAACCGCCCTTACAATCCGCATTCGCCCTTAAAACCAACAACCGTCCTTACTGATGGAAAAGCAACCGCCTTTATAATTACAACCTACATCCGCCCTTAAAACAATAACATAAAACAAGCAACAAAAAGGGTAAATGATTCCAAGAATATTCTACCTTTTCTACAGTTACAACGGTTCGAGAACGGTTCGAGGACAACGGCTTGATGCTAAGCATATCGAAGACACACTTCATCTACGTCTAATTGTCAGGACGATTGCCTATAAATCTTACGGTCCTTGCGGGTGGAACACATATAAAACAGGCATCTACGACTACGTTTCTGGGATTTGAGCTTGATAGGACGTTGACCTGGGAGTCCCACATTGATAAAGTGTGTGGAAAGCTGGGCGGTGCCTGCCTTTGCAATGATACCACAAGACACTTCAGTGAGACCGTACTTCAAGGAGCTTGAAATAATGACTATTCCATCTATAATCATTTTTCAGGTGGCAGTATTCGTGCGCGATAACCTGACTCTGTTCAGTAAGAACAGTGACAATCACGCGTACCACATTCGTCATGACGACAAGCTTGCTAGCTTACCCCGCACACTTGCTAAGTCAAACAAGCTGACGCATATAATGGGACCGACGATATATAACAACTTGCCAAACTCCGTCACAGATGCAAATAGTACGGTGTCCTTTAAATTTAGATAAAAGCGCTGGCTCACTGATAAAACTTTTTACAGCTATGAAGAGTTCATAGCTAGTATATAACTGTAATTTATTTTTTATATTTTCTATTTAATTGTAATTACTTATATTCAAATTGATCATGACAGACAGCTGTATATTTATTGTATTGAATGTAGGTACTCTATATTTAATTATCATATGTGACGTGTAAATATTTTATTTACTAAATAAATGATTATCATAACACTATCTGAATAGAGGTGATTGATACCAATAGATTTGTTCAAACTTTGTTTGGCTTTGAACCAGACAATCCTACACATCAGCGTCAGACTCATTGAATAGCACAAGTGCTCATGGTGAAGTGGCTTGCTCAAGTTCGTGAAATAAATTCATTCAAAAGCGCAAGTGCTCGTGGTGTGAGTGGCTTGCTCGAGTTAGTGAAATGAATTAATTCAACAGCGCAAGTGCTCATAGTGTGAGTGGCTTGCTCGAGTTAGTGAAATAAATTAATTCATTCAATAGCGCAAGTGCTCGTAATTTGGGGCGCCTTGCTCTAAAACTAAAGGAAAGTATAACTGAATAACATTCTAACTATAACCTATCTGTACTATTTATATTTTTATTGTTTTTTTTTTATATTTATAAAGCGCCTCGTATCAACCACTCTCGGACTCTACATCACGGGCACTACTGATGTGTATTGTGATGATTGGAGCATTGAGTAGCTACAGTAAAACATATCTTGCCTATAACCATATTATTGAATATTAACCCTATATAAACCTTTCATTCCGACAGCTTGCAAAACCTAACGCCCATTGATTTTGCTAAGCAGTAAATATTTTTTTGAAAATCTATTAATAAGTAGATGGCGAGAATGACAGGTTTGTCAAATTCCATGGATCCTTATGATACCTCTTGTTAACAAATGTGATTTATTAACCATCTACCAAAGAAAGCAATAGGTAGTTCATATAACTAGATACCTACGTAAAAGCCTCATAACCCCTAACCCTTTATTTGTTTAATTTAAGCTATTTTTTATTGAGAAAATCATCCAACACCTCTCCATTCCAACAGCAACAAATTGTGCGAGTATCGCACGACTTAAATCTACCTGAATCACAACAAATAAACCTTTCTTCTGAATCAAATATAAAGCTTTTAACCCTAATAACCCTTTTCCTAATCATGGTCACGGGCAACAAATTGTAACAACCCCCCTCTACACATTATGTCTTAAACTATTTGTGATAACTTAAATACTTATTTGAAGACCTATCTAAAGATTACGATATTTGTTGTGATTTACGAATATATTGGCCTTGTGATCGTCTAGCTTTGTAATAGGATCTTACGATGTGCTCGTGATAACTCAGATTCTTTAAAGGTAAAAGGATGATTTTCTGCTACTCTAATGATTTATCTAGATACTAAGGGCTTAGAAAGTTGTTGAATTGAATAAAGTTCACTTGATTTCAATAGAGTAGTTCCATGAATCAAATGTGAACATGTATTGAATTGAAAGAAAGATGTAGTAGAATTATCTGATTCTACTAGATCTGTCTAAATAAAACTATGAAAATTGACTCTAGTTTCTGAATAGCTCTCTTTTGTTTAATTAAATGTGAAAGCTATTCAGCGTGGCCTGTCTGGCTTAGGTTAGCAGCACCTCCTCCGCTGCAAACAATCGGATTTCGACAAAGCCTGACTTGGATATCCGTCTTCCATTAGGCCACCGAAGTGGCGTAGGTAGCGTACGAACTACCTATGAGGGACCTACTGTATTTACACTATAATAACAATTAGAGGAATTGTTATGAAAAGCTACAGCCGCATGATAATTTGAAGAATTGTCATGAAGCTGGATTCTCAACAAAACAATGCTTCGAAGTAAGTCTGAAGTCTGTTGGTTACTAAGTAGTCCTGCAAAAGAGTAAGAGGAATAGCCCAAATTTTACTTCGGAGCTTTAAAAATACTTGATTATAGTATTTAAAAGGCTCCTATTGGCTCTACTTAAATGACATGAACTACTCTAGAGTTCAAAGTAACTCAAATTAGAAAATGAGTAATGATAATGATATGAGTGATAATATATGGCTGATCATTGACCCTTTAGAATCCTCAATCTGAGTTTAATCAATCACCATATAAATAGTCTCACAATCGGAGATAAGTAGATGAGTAAATGAAGATGATGAAGAAATAGATGATATATGGCTGATCCAGTGACTCTTTAGAATCCTCAATCTGAGTTTGGTCATTCACCATATTGATAATCTCACATTCGAAGATAGGTTAATGAAGAATTCGTTGATATATGGCTGATCCAGTGACTCTTTAGAATCCTCAATCTGAGTTTGGTCATTCACCATATTGATAATTTCACATTCGAAGATAGATTAATGAAGAATTTGTTAATATATGGCTGATCCAGTGACTCTTTAGAATCCTCAATCTGAGTTTGGTCATTCACCATATTGATAGAATCATATTTGGAGAATAAAATACGTAATCAAAAATAGTAGCTGAAATAAAAACACATAATAGAAAATAAAATAGATTTTGGAATAGCAAATAAAATAATAAGTCTCAATCATTCTAATATTAACAATGAAACAGCACTTGACTGTTTAAGGAACCAAGAACTCTAGAACTCTTGGAAAGTAAAGACAATTGGGTAAACTCTAAATTTCAATTTGAAGTAGAAGTCTCATTGTTAGTCTAGTCTTTTATTTACAACAATACCTACCTACCTATATTAAATTCACATCAATAACATTTTCAGAAATATCACTTTGTATAATATTTTAAATTAGTTCATAATGAAGACTTCTGTAAATCATTCCGAAGTAAAGATTTTGTTCAAAAACTTACCCCATCCATTTTCTATCAGAAAACACACAAACACATACAAACCCCATTTCACACTTCAGATATTGAAAACATAAATACTTTAACTAAATAATTTAATGGAAATGAATCTAGTTTTAGATTTTATTGAATATCAAAATTCTTTTCAAGAATTTTCTAAATTTTCCTACCGAAAAATATTCCCTATCCAAAATTCCCCACTTTTCTCCCCTGACTTCTCTGACACCATTCTAGTCCGACCTTTCAAAATTTGAAAACGGATGATACAGACCAATTGACGTTCAAATAGTTTGGCTTTATTATGAAATAGGTTTTATCTTAAAGTTTAGGAAATCAAAGACCCTAATATTTGTGCGTAACAGTACGTAGTGACTACGGATCGTTACAGTAGACTTTCGCGATTATCACACATAGCTATTTGATTGTAACGGGTCGGATGTTAAGTGTCCGGATGTCGTCAGAGTGGTGTGCCGACCGCACATTTTTAACGATCAAAATGAGGGTAGTCCCCTCATTTCGCCGCGACGGTAGCTCCAATACGCCAGTCAACCCGTGATCACGGCTGTTGCAATACAGTCGAAACGTCACAAAAACATACGAGGTGAGCGCGATAAATACCAGTTACAATCAAATAACTATAAATATCGATTTTCATGAAGCCTCATTGTTCGGGAACAATAAACATAATACAAACATATATTAAGGGCGCATTTTAAATTTTAAAATATTACTAACAACCTTTACCAGTATGATCTTAAGCCGCCAGCCGTGCCATGTTGTCATACGGCTTCATTGTTCCAACAGCTGACAGCAAGTCGAGCTTATCGGAGGTGGCGATGGCGCTGACGGCGTCCATGTCGCAGGGGCGCATGGAGGCGGGGGCGGCGGGGGCGACGGGGGCCGGGGGCGCGGGCAAGGCGCGGGAGGCGGCGCTGCAGTCGCCCGAGCCGGCGCCGCAGCACGCGGGGGGCGGCGCGGGGTTCCTGCACAACCCCGCGCTGTTCAGCATCAAGAGCGA
The DNA here is from genome assembly GCA_932526365.1 of Lobophora halterata. Lineage (NCBI taxonomy): Eukaryota > Metazoa > Arthropoda > Insecta > Lepidoptera > Geometridae > Lobophora > Lobophora halterata. The sequence goes on along the minus strand of OW052004.1, from coordinate 12,471,127 downwards.
GCCGCACCAGGCGCACGCCGCGCCCTACGACCCCTACCCCGCGCACGCGCACCACCACTACCACTCGCAGCACCACCACTACCTGCACGCTCTACAGGTACCTACACTCACACGGAGCGATTCTACCTCAACAAGAAGGAGAAGGCGGCTTCTCCGCCTCCCCTTTCATTGAACGCGGGCGGGGAGCCTAGGCTGACACCCAGGTGCCGCGCCGAGGCCCCCCGCCAGCGTTTCGACTTTTTTAAATCTCCGCTGTATGCGGCCCTGTCTGTACCTTTTCCTGTGTTTTTACTACTGTTAAGGTACAGCAGGGAGCACGTGACCCAGGGGTAGTCGCCCCTGGAGTTGAAGCCGGGGCAATGAGGACATCCTCGAAGCCCCTACACGGCTTGAGCCATAGCTCGTCGTAAGACACCAATGATGATACCTCAACAAGAACGGACAGGATTCGATGCCTATCCAAGCACTGGTTAAGAAAGGATTAAAGTTTGGGATTATCAACTCATTCTTAAGCCATATCGCCGAGGTTCATTATGCTTCGGGCTTTATCATTGCGAGAACTGTGTTTTTGGCAATTACAAGATGTGTGTGACGTGTGTGTGTGTGTGTGTGTTGCAGTACGGGCTGGGCGGCGCGGGCGAGGAGGAGGAGGGCAGTGGATTCCTGCACCAGCGCAACGTGACCGCGCACGCCAAGCTCATGGCCTCCACGTAGCCGCCGCGAGCAAGAGCCGAGCGGCGAGCAGAGCGGCGAGCCCACTGCCGGGGACTGGGTGTCGCGAGCCGCGAGCCTCGCACGAGGCCTACAGATTGAGGCTCGGTGGGAGCCGAGCCGTGGTGTGGTGTGGTGGAGCGACCGAAGCTGCCGCTCGACTGTCGTTAGCGTACTCGCGGACCGGTTGTGCCCTCGTAAACGTCTGAGAAACGTTTTCAAAAACATAGTATTATTGATATTTTTGTATTTATGTAAATGTTATACATAATTTAACTTCAATGCGCTAGGTTCGGTCTCGTCGACGACGCAATTACATAAAATTATAATGTTTTAACATCGAATTGTCTTCGCATCGCTTTTATTAGATGTTTAATTTAGTATATATATGGTAGTATTGAGAAGGAACTGTGTGCATTTGTGTATATAGGTAGGTACTATAGTTGTTTGGTACGTATGTTAGTGTATCTATATAGGAAGCCATAATTATTTGTTATGAAAAATTTGCTGACTGACTGCTTTGTATAGGTAAATCCTTTTTGGAATCTTGTTTTATGTAACTATTTTACTCTTAGTGACATCAAAACTTGTTTCTTCCTTAAATGTAAAATATTTTTTTAATGTACTCAGTTAGATTTTTTTAATGTACTTAGTTAGATATAGTATAAGCGTGCCGTTGCGATCGCAGGCGAATGGCGACTGGGACTAGTGTAGGTAAGTCCCAATGTTTATCTCAATGTAACTAGTCTAACGAACCCTGTACTGTACTGTAGTTATTCTAATTTGTAACAGATAAGACATTATGTAGATAATAAGTAGGTACGTGCTATTGTAAATAAGGCTTTAAGTAATTAAGTAGTAGATAAGCATGAGCAGTATTGAACGTCACCTACTCCACATGCGACGGCGAACAGTGCGCGCCGATAACGCCGATAACGCCGCGCGATGCCCGTAGCGACGTTACTTCTATCGCTAATAAGGCAAGTATAATAAATAAATATTCCACCTTTTAAACTATTGAAACGGATGTGATTTTGATAATATTGTGTTCTGAAAATAAACGTATTGTTTAAAATCGATATGGCATTTATATAGCTGTAAATATTAAGAGGAAATAATATCTAATTATTATGAAATTTGGCACACTGAAACACGTTTGTCAATTTTAAATTGTGTTTATTACAACTACGAGTAGTAGATATTCCAATGCCCTACCACTACACTACCATTGCGATAGGTACGGCTTTTATTGCAAGCCATTGTATGCCGGCTCTACCAGTCGATGTCAAGCCTCGATCTCCGACATAATTAGGTATCTAATCTAAGTAGTTTGTAACGAGAATTTTATGTATTGAGTTGAAAAGCTCATCCGAAAATGTACAAAATCTGTTGAGTATAAAATTTAAAATATAAAAACGAGCACACTCGGTGTTTCTTGTGATCCCTGTTTTCCATCATCTGCTCTGCTGCTGTGAACAGAAGGATTTCCTCTTCAACCATTACTCATTTCATAACGCATCCATTCGCCTATCCTGCAGCAGCATGCACTGCATTTAACTTGATAGAAAATTATGGCTGCCATGGATAGGAAATGTCGGGCTGCGTTGAGACACGGGCTACATTGAGCAAGAGACCATGAAAAGGAACTACGCAGCCCGACGTCCACTGACACCGGGCAAAAAAAATGCCGTGTTGGCCGAGTGACAGTGTTACTCGTTTGGGTGTTACTCGATGGGAACCCATCGGTTCCTCGACTTTCGATCCGAAGGTCGTGGGTTCGAACCAGGTAGTACATCAATAGATTTTACTGTTAAAAAAATCTATGTGTGCATTAAAAACATGTGATTAACGGCGAAGGAAAACATCCTTAGTAGACCGGCATGCGGCATGTCATAGAACCTATAAAGTTCGAAAATCGTGATGTTTTAAGTGCACGAAAGGAGCCTCATCGAGGCGCACTTGAAATCCTTTTACCACACTGATTCGAAAGAACTAGTAACACGATTAGAAGAAGACTGTCTCCGCGGGCCTCGTAGGAGGTACCTGGCTAGGTCCTGTCGGCGAGTGCCCGCAGCCTGTCCCCGGCGAGGCGGTAGTAGCACCAGCGCTCGCTGCGCGTGAGGTTGTCGGCGCCGCGGGCCTCGTAGAAGGCGCGCGCCTCGTTCCACTCCAGCACGTGGAAGTCCAGCCGCGACCCCACGCGCGCCGCCTCCTGGACACGCCACGCACCTGATTACAACGCTCTACCTTCACTGCTCCGCTGCGCCTGCCGCCTCTAGCAGCGCGCCGTAGAACCTACGAGTCTACCGGATTCGTGCAATTATCATTGCTGATCGCAAACATTGTCCATCATCCATTTGAGTGATAGATAGATAGATAGATGAACACTTTATTGTACACCAACAAGAACAAAGCAGAGTAAAACAATAGGTACTTAGAACAAGAATAAAAAGACTAAAAATGAATTCTCGTTCTAATCTATTTTCGCACACCGTGGCAGTTTCGCTGCCACTTCCGTGAAATTGAAACGCAGCTCAATCATACCAAGTTCAAGTTGTAAAATTTCATGTAGATAAGTATGTATCTATCTATAGACGCAATTTATTTTCATGTGTTTTTTGATCAATTGATCATAGAGTAATCACTTATTTATTAATCGTAATAGTAGGTGTTATTAATTAGGTACATGTATACCTATGACATAACAACATAACCCAAACAAACATCTACCATCTTCTGTTGCGTAGGTAAGCACATTCCTAAATGACTGTCACTGTAGTAATTTATTAGGTAGGTTATGTACCTAAATCGATGTGAAAAGCATGGTCAGCGGAACAACACTGAATGGAGGCGCGTAGTGCTGACGGCGCGCGGCGCGGACGTGCGCGCGTGCCGCACGCTGAGCGCACGCGGCTGCAGCGTTCGCAATCGATCTCTTTGTATTACTTACTGCATACATAACCTATCGTACCTATACCTACACTACTCAACTCACCTATACTCAAAGATACCTACTCGATATAGCTAGGTAGGTATGTACCTCAGTATAATAGGTGCTGAAAAATTAGATATTTTTATTACGATACCAGACCGGGTGATACCGAAGGCAACACTGCACGAAGCACGACAGATGGTATGTAAGTAGGTACAATACATCTAAGGAGCAGCCAAGCACCAACCTTGGCGACGGCCTGGAAGAGTTTGTCGCCGACACCGCGCCGCCGCTCTCGGCGCCGCACGCACAGGTCCTCCAGCATGAGCGCGCGCCCCTCCCACGTCGAGTACGTCGGGAAGTACACGGCGTACCCCACCACCTCTACACCCTGACCCTGGCCCGTACCCGCAACTCGCACCTCCGCCACCAGACACTGGAAAGCGCTAGGTTGCCGGTCGAAGCAGTCCCGCTCCAGATCTACAACAAGTACCGACCTCTAGCGGTGCACAACACCAACTACAAACTAAAACAGCGACATCTAGTGTTATGTTTTAGAACTTTTTGAATTATTAACAATGACATCTGGCGTTATGATTGAGAAACATTATGATTTAACAACGGCACAACGGCGACATCTACTGGCAAGACTACATGAAAATAAAGCAGCGACATCTAGTACTAAACTGTAATTTAATCAAACAATCAATAAAAAAACCCATAAAAACCCTTGACGGTCAGCTTCGGTCCTTCGGGCATTTTTTCAAAGTCTGCAAGCTCCTGCACAAAAAACAAAGTCTTATTTAAAAAAATGAACAAGTTATAATACCTACCTAATAGTATCGGCCTACAAGATGTGTAAGTTACACAAACTTACACATCTTGTAGGCCGCGCGTTAAGGTACTTATGGGTATTTTAATTTTTTTATATAATTTTTACAATAACTCAATAAAACATGTAGGTATATTCAATAACTTGACTACGTTGCGATAATTTACTTGACACTGGCTAAATATGCATTAATATGTGTGGAGCCAAACACGAAGAATAAATAAGGTACTTATGTACTTTTACCTTTGCTAGATTCGAAGACTTACCTGTATCATTTCAGCGACGGCTGCCATGTCTTCCCGTCGCGCTGGCCGAACTGTCACGTCACCATCCGCATACCTATCACTATCACTCATGTTGATGATATATTAGAATAATATAACTAGATTATTATCTAGCATGAATTGTATGTGCTTTTGTTATTGTTGTTATCACTGACCAGCTGATCGACTGACACTCTGACAGTGACAAGTGACAACTCACTGTGATACTGAAACATTACTTTACTCACCCTAAAACATCTGAGTTAATTTGCAATATATATATATTACTTAGTAAGGCAATATTAGAGAGATGGAATTCACGGTGTTTATCCAGTTCACTGGTTATTTGATAGGTACCCTCTCCCCTCTAACTAGAAAGTCAAATGAGTGGGTTGCTGTTTACTTCAATTTGAAAAAAAGTTCCTCAATCACTCCAATCTACTCAACCGATTTGGCTATCTACCTATATATCTAAAATAAATAAATTTTACTTTACTTTATCATTCAAGTAAAGTAAAATTTTTAATTACCATTCAATGGTGAAAGGATTTCAAGGGCGTCTTGAAGAGGCTCCTTTCATTCGGTAAACAGGATGAGATGCAAAAGGACTTAGGCTACAATTTATTACCTTCATACATCGATGTATATCAGCGATGCCTCTTTAAAAGGCTCAATTCCCACTGATGACCGCGACCAGCGGTGCACATTCAGTGTCAAACAACATTTTTTTACAATATTAAAAATACCAGTAGGTATATTGAAGGCTGACAGGTCGTTCGGGGCCACCTGGCGGCGCGACCTGTCAGTGGCCCTGCAATTCTGGTCTTACATAAGTCGGTAAGTCAAGTACCTATGTAGATATATTTTGGCATAATTTGTGATTATATCTAAGACCTATTTATTTTTGTATTGTTGGAATAAAGATTATGAATATGATACTTAAATATTGTTAGACGCTGAAAGTGCCCAGCCGGTGTCGCTGCTATCTCAGTGAGAATTGAGCCTAATGCCTACTTGCACCAAACTGTCAAGGTCCACTTACTTACTTGGTAGTAACTGTTAAGAACTACCCAAAGAGAATATAATCACTATGGAACTACCAAGCGAGTAAAGTAATTGCTTAGGGACTTTGACAGTTTGGTGCAAGTAGGCATTAGTGACACAGATTAATTTTTGATGCATTCAGTTACCTATGTGGTAAATCAAACTAAAGAAAGAACCTACCTACTCGAGAGTACTTCAGTCATGAGACCACTAGTCAAAGAAAGTTTTTATAGTAAAAATACAAACAAAAAGGTGCTAATAATTTTATTAGTATAAAAATATCACTTAATGCTCAATATACCTAAAACTAACTCAGTAATAGGTGTAGACTATTATTATACAATTTAAATATTACTATTATTATACAATTTAAATATTACGACTAAATTATAACATTTATGTACATCTACATAAATCTATGCATGCTATCCATTACTCTCTCTTTACAATGTTTAAATAATAACGTAAGTATTTTATTTTTTATTTTTACAGGATATTTTCTACGAATAAATGCACATCTCGTACAAAGTTAAAAGTAAACATAGTATACAATACTATTGAGTTACTTCGTAATAGGAATCAATCAATAGGTAAGTAAGGTAAAGGTTACTTACCTGTTGTCCAATCACTTACTTACCTGTTGATAAATCAATGGCTAAATACTTCAATATTTTGTAAAATAAAATATTCTTTTCCGAATAATAAAAAACAATAAAATGAATAACTATGATATAGCAATTAACTTAAAAATAACTTACAAATGTCAGTCGTCTGATGCACTTAGCCAAGTGATGTTCACCTGGACGTGCGCCGCCTCGTGCCAGCCAGGTGTGAGCGCGGGTGTGAGTGTGAGCGCGGGTGTGAGTGTGAGCGCGGGTGTGAGTGAGTGTGGACACACAGTACAGGACATCACAGGAATGTTGTCAGTCTCGTGTACTCAAAAGTGTTCGCTAAAAGGTGTTTAATGTTGGGACCGTAGCGCCGGAGTGCGGGCTACGGTAGCAAAAGAGTGAATTTTTCATTTCATGCTCACTTGGACAACCTTTTATAGCACAAATTTTTCCCATTCTACTATTTTAAAAGTTTTACTTATAATAAAATCAATCAACATTGTCAATTCACTATTAAATTTAAGTATTAAAATGATCAAGATAGCTTTCCACTCAGCGCACTCGACTCCGGCTGCCACGACGTGCACTTGCCACTGTAGCGCCATCCCGGAGGGATTTGGAACTGTCATGTACTGCTTACAGCTGGACACTTGACACTGTCTCCGTTTAGTGTCGCCGCACACAGGCCACCGGCCACAACCACAAAATGCCACCACCGGCATATTTCTTATAATTTTCATACATTTTATATGGACTCGCCGCACACGGTAGACGCCGGTAGCCGCCACACGCTACAAACCGCTACTCGCTTCTTGTGGCAGCCACCGGCCACTACGCACGTAATCAACGACCGCAAGTGGCGACCATCGGCCACAAGTGGCTGTCGCGCGCTTCAACTACTTGTGTAACTGCGTCTAGCTTCTTGTGGCGGGGCGTTTGTGGTTGTGGCCTGTGGCCCGAGTGCGATGACCCTCAAGCGTCGATGACATGCGGCTTTTTAACACGCTATTATAAGCCAGCGAGTTCGCTTGTAGCTTCTGAACTCGCCCAGTGTTTTTACAATCTGCATGTTGACAATTTTTCCGGAAACTTACTCACTCGCTAGCTTTTAAACTCGCCGGCTTGTAGCGTGTAAACTAGCTGTGTATCATCGACGCTTTAGTTAGGAGATAGTTCTCCTTATTATTTATCTCTACCGTTTATCTGTCCCACCATGTTCTATACAATATTGCACCAATTAACAAGAAGGTAGTTAAAGGCCTCTACACACGTGCGTACTTTACGTAGCTGCGATCCGCGATGGCGAGTGGCGGCGGCGCTCAGTGCGGGAAGTCCGGGCGCAGCTGGAACTCGGCCGCGTAGGCGCCCGCCCACGACCCCGCGCCCGCCAGCGACGACGACGCTGCAACACACCACACGTCATCGCGTGCGCACACCCCCCGCCCCCCACGACCCCGCGCCCGCCAGCGACGACGACGCTGCAACACACCACACGTCATCGCGTGCGCACACCCCCCGCCCCCCACGACCCCGCGCCCGCCAGCGACGACGACGCTGCAACACACCACACGTCATCGCGTGCGCACACCCCCCCGCCCCCCACGACCCCGCGCCCGCCAGCGACGACGACGCTGCAACACACCACACGTCATCGCGTGCGCACACCCCCCGCCCCCCACGACCCCGCGCCCGCCAGCGACGACGACGCTGCAACACACCACACGTCATCGCGTGCGCACACCCCCCGCCCCCCACGACCCCGCGCCCGCCAGCGACGACGACGCTGCAACACACCACACGTCATCGCGTGCGCACACCCCCCCGCCCCCCACGACCCCGCGCCCGCCAGCGACGACGACGCTGCAACACACCACACGTCATCGCGTGCGCACACCCCCCCGCCCCCCACGACCCCGCGCCCGCCAGCGACGACGACGCTGCAACACACCACACGTCATCGCGTGCGCACACCCCCCGCCCCCCACGACCCCGCGCCCGCCAGCGACGACGACGCTGCAACACACCACACGTCATCGCGTGCGCACACCCCCCCGCCCCCCACGACCCCGCGCCCGCCAGCGACGACGACGCTGCAACACACCACACGTCATCGCGTGCGCACACCCCCCGCCCCCCACGACCCCGCGCCCGCCAGCGACGACGACGCTGCAACACACCACACGTCATCGCGTGCGCACACCCCCCGCCCCCCACGACCCCGCGCCCGCCAGCGACGACGACGCTGCAACACACCACACGTCATCGCGTGCGCACACCCCCCGCCCCCCACGACCCCGCGCCCGCCAGCGACGACGACGCTGCAACACACCACACGTCATCGCGTGCGCACACCCCCCGCCCCCCACGACCCCGCGCCCGCCAGCGACGACGACGCTGCAACACACCACACGTCATCGCGTGCGCACACCCCCCGCCCCCCACGACCCCGCGCCCGCCAGCGACGACGACGCTGCAACACACCACACGTCATCGCGTGCGCACACCCCCCGCCCCCCACGACCCCGCGCCCGCCAGCGACGACGACGCTGCAACACACCACACGTCATCGCGTGCGCACACCCCCCCGCCCCCCACGACCCCGCGCCCGCCAGCGACGACGACGCTGCAACACACCACACGTCATCGCGTGCGCACACCCCCCCGCCCCCCACGACCCCGCGCCCGCCAGCGACGACGACGCTGCAACACACCACACGTCATCGCGTGCGCACACCCCCCGCCCCCCACGACCCCGCGCCCGCCAGCGACGACGACGCTGCAACACACCACACGTCATCGCGTGCGCACACCCCCCCGCCCCCCACGACCCCGCGCCCGCCAGCGACGACGACGCTGCAACACACCACACGTCATCGCGTGCGCACACCCCCCGCCCCCCACGACCCCGCGCCCGCCAGCGACGACGACGCTGCAACACACCACACGTCATCGCGTGCGCACACCCCCCCGCCCCCCACGACCCCGCGCCCGCCAGCGACGACGACGCTGCAACACACCACACGTCATCGCGTGCGCACACCCCCCCGCCCCCCACGACCCCGCGCCCGCCAGCGACGACGACGCTGCAACACACCACACGTCATCGCGTGCGCACACCCCCCCGCCCCCCACGACCCCGCGCCCGCCAGCGACGACGACGCTGCAACACACCACACGTCATCGCGTGCGCACACCCCCCCGCCCCCCACGACCCCGCGCCCGCCAGCGACGACGACGCTGCAACACACCACACGTCATCGCGTGCGCACACCCCCCGCCCCCCACGACCCCGCGCCCGCCAGCGACGACGACGCTGCAACACACCACACGTCATCGCGTGCGCACACCCCCCGCCCCCCACGACCCCGCGCCCGCCAGCGACGACGACGCTGCAACACACCACACGTCATCGCGTGCGCACACCCCCCCGCCCCCCACGACCCCGCGCCCGCCAGCGACGACGACGCTGCAACACACCACACGTCATCGCGTGCGCACACCCCCCCGCCCCCCACGACCCCGCGCCCGCCAGCGACGACGACGCTGCAACACACCACACGTCATCGCGTGCGCACACCCCCCGCCCCCCACGACCCCGCGCCCGCCAGCGACGACGACGCTGCAACACACCACACGTCATCGCGTGCGCACCCCCCGCCCCCGCCCCCGCCCCCGCGCCGGCCACGGTACTCACAGAGTTGCGCCAGCAGCTTGGCGGGCGCAAGCGGCGCGCGGCCCTCGCCCGCTGCCTCGCGCTCCTCCTTCGTGTCCGCGTCTGCAGATAAGTTTTTATTTTTATTTTGAAGGTAATAATTTAAGGATAATGAAATATATATAAACTGACGATTTCCGTAAAGTTTAATGCGTGCAGCTGCGTGATGCTTATATTCCTCTCTCACTCATTCTCTATCTAGTACTCTCTCACGCCGTCTCCACTTTGGTTTCAGTATTTTTTTAACATACTTAAAAATCTATAGCCGCTTTCCCCACCGATGAAAAGGTATATTATAAAACATGTTTTCTTCTAGATGTTAATCTAAGCTTTTCAACCCAATAGGTCTCTATGACCCTCGAGTAAATCCCGATATAGTATTGGGCGGGGCGCGTACCTGCGTCCCCCTGGCGCGCCTGCGCCTGCGCCTTGAGCAGCTTGCTCATGGTGTTGCGCGGCGTGGGCGGCGGCCGCTCCAGCGTGCGCCCGTGCAGCACCGACATGTGCCGCTCCAGCATGTACCTACGCAACCGCATCAGTCAAACCGTAATAACTATGCGATACATACGAGTAACTAAGGTCGGTAGCAAATAAGCATCTATTAACACTATGTAGGGAGCGGCTAGCATGAATCTGACAGGCCAAAATAATATTAAATAGTTGGTGTAGTGGGTATGGTGGAACACCCAGTCTTACCTGCGTTCGAAGCGCTCGGTGCAGAAGTGGCAGCGGAAGAGGCGGCGGCGCGGCGCGGGGTCGGCGGGCGGCGCGGGCGTCTCGTGCGACTTGGCGTGCGCCGCCAGGTTGTACCTGCGCATACGGGGGGTCAGCGGCGGGCGGGGAGCGGGCGCGCCGCACTCACCGCTCGCTGAAGCGCTTGCCACAGATGGCGCGCCGCACTCACCGCTCGCTGAAGCGCTTGCCACAGATGGCGCGCCGCACTCACCGCTCGCTGAAGCGCTTGCCACAGATGGCGCGCCGCACTCACCGCTCGCTGAAGCGCTTGCCACAGATGGCGCGCCGCACTCACCGCTCGCTGAAGCGCTTGCCACAGATGGCGCGCCGCACTCACCGCTCGCTGAAGCGCTTGCCACAGATGGCGCGCCGCACTCACCGCTCGCTGAAGCGCTTGCCACAGATGGCGCGCCGCACTCACCGCTCGCTGAAGCGCTTGCCACAGATGGCGCGCCGCACTCACCGCTCGCTGAAGCGCTTGCCACAGATGGCGCGCCGCACTCACCGCTCGCTGAAGCGCTTGCCACAGATGGCGCGCCGCACTCACCGCTCGCTGAAGCGCTTGCCACAGATGGCGCGCCGCACTCACCGCTCGCTGAAGCGCTTGCCACAGATGGCGCGCCGCACTCACCGCTCGCTGAAGCGCTTGCCACAGATGGCGCGCCGCACTCACCGCTCGCTGAAGCGCTTGCCACAGATGGCGCGCCGCACTCACCGCTCGCTGAAGCGCTTGCCACAGATGGCGCGCCGCACTCACCGCTCGCTGAAGCGCTTGCCACAGATGGCGCGCCGCACTCACCGCTCGCTGAAGCGCTTGCCACAGATGGCGCGCCGCACTCACCGCTCGCTGAAGCGCTTGCCACAGATGGCGCCCCGCACTCACCGCTCGCTGAAGCGCTTGCCACAGATGGCGCGCCGCACTCACCGCTCGCTGAAGCGCTTGCCACAGATGGCGCGCCGCACTCACCGCTCGCTGAAGCGCTTGCCACAGATGGCGCGCCGCACTCACCGCTCGCTGAAGCGCTTGCCACAGATGGCGCGCCGCACTCACCGCTCGCTGAAGCGCTTGCCACAGATGGCGCGCCGCACTCACCGCTCGCTGAAGCGCTTGCCACAGATGGCGCGCCGCACTCACCGCTCGCTGAAGCGCTTGCCACAGATGGCGCGCCGCACTCACCGCTCGCTGAAGCGCTTGCCACAGATGGCGCGCCGCACTCACCGCTCGCTGAAGCGCTTGCCACAGATGGCGCGCCGCACTCACCGCTCGCTGAAGCGCTTGCCACAGATGGCGCGCCGCACTCACCGCTCGCTGAAGCGCTTGCCACAGATGGCGCGCCGCACTCACCGCTCGCTGAAGCGCTTGCCACAGATGGCGCGCCGCACTCACCGCTCGCTGAAGCGCTTGCCACAGATGGCGCGCCGCACTCACCGCTCGCTGAAGCGCTTGCCACAGATGGCGCGCCGCACTCACCGCTCGCTGAAGCGCTTGCCACAGATGGCGCGCCGCACTCACCGCTCGCTGAAGCGCTTGCCACAGACGGCGCACTCGTGCCGCTTCTCCCCCGAGTGGATGCGCTTGTGGCGCTTGAGGTGCGAGCGCGTCATGAGCGCGAGGCCGCACACGTCGCAGGCGTGCGGCTTCACGCCCGAGTGCGACAGCTTGTGCATCTTGAAGGACGACGTGTGGATGAAGGACTTGCCGCACAGGTCGCACTGCAACACACGCGGCGTCAGCACCGGCGCACCTGAGGCACAGCGGCCGCAGCGGCTCGCAGCGGCCCCGGACGTACCTGGTAGTTGAGCTTCCCGGTGTGGATGTTGTTGTGCCGTTGCAGAGCGTTCTTGGACGGGAACAGCTTGTTGCACTCCTCACATTTCCAATCACTGATACCTGATGAAATGTATACGTGGGAGTCATTTTTGTACACCTTGGTGAAGTGCAATCTATATATTATGTATGTTCTTAAAAAAAAAATAAGACAACAGTGAAGCAAAAGGAGGGTTATAATTTTGACTGGTATGTATGTGGGTATGTATGTATGTATGTATGTATGTTCATCTTTATTATTTTATTTTATTCTTTTACTTATATCCAAACTACTTATCAAATGAGGTATTAATAGAAGCACGCGCGACCGCGCTCGTACGAGGCGAGGCACTGGTGCGAGCGAGCGTGTGAGCGTGTGAGCGTGTGAGCGTGTGAGCGTGTGAGCGTGTGAGCGTGTGAGCGTGTGAGCGTGTGAGCGTGTGAGCGTTACCCTTGTGCAGCGCGATGTGGATGTCGCAGGCGCGCTTGTGCTTGTAGTGCGCGCCGCACACCTCGCAGATGTAGGGCGGCTTGGACCCGTCGTGCTTCAGGCGGTGCTGCTCCAGCCGGACTGCAACACACACCACACCCTCAGTGCCACACCCCTGTGCCGCGCTACACACAAACACAACACGACGACGACCAAGAAGCCCTTCACAGGTTACAGACCAGCTTTCATTAAACTTTATAATATGCAGGAAGAGGTATTGTTACGCTGCCAATGGACGTGATGCCAAGCCAAGCAATTGTCAGATAACATGTCTAAATATCCATCAAAGCAAAGATAGTTCTTCCCAAACTACGGGTAGCTAGGTTTTAAGAGAAAAAATAGATTCTCGCCATAAGTCATACTGACGATGCTCTTTTCTTGTGGCAATTTAATTGTTTAAGGAGGAACACTAATCTAAAACTAGGAAAAATAAGAAATAGTAAAAAATTGCAGTTACATCAATTTAGAACTCACACTTTCACAATAGAAACTGTAAAGGTTCCATTTTAAATGTTTTGTAAATAATTGTTATAAAAACAAATGCATGTTCCATATGCATATTAATTTCAATAGGTTCATCAGATTCAATTGGCCATAAAACTATTGGAACTCACTCAGAGAAGAGAATCTAGCATTGCACTGGCCGCAAGGATGCCACGTTTTTCTTTGTTTCTGGCCGACTCTTGATTTCTTCTTAGGTTCCACTTGAGTGAGGAAGTCATCAGGATTGAAAGTGCTGTCTTCATCATCATCATCAAAATCACCAAATGTTACATCAGCACCATTCTCGAGGCCATTGTTGTAAGGACTCTGAGACCTGGAAAATAATGTTATATTGAGATGAGCTGACTCTATGTAATTGCTGGTATGTAGACGATGTTACGATGTCTCAAGACAGAGTCAAGGCGATTGAAGAATACATAATTGCACAATGTTGTGATCCTCAGAGAACGACCAAGGAGGTGACTTTGGAGTGTGGTATGATGTAAGTGAGCATATGTACATGTCTCCATCGGGCAGGTCCTCAGTCTTGATGTGCGCAACATCGGGCAGCGCATGTAGGGCTAGCCGGTGAGCCGCCAGTGCCACCTCATCTCCAGTTCCCTGCGTTCCGCACTCCTCACACTCCCATCTGAAACATCACACACCCACTACTATTACATTTCTGTAGCTATCATTCAATTCAATGACAGATAGACGGAATCCACTCACTCATATAGTTTAATGCTATCGGGGTCCTTTCGTTTTGGTTTTATGGAGTTGGCTTTCTTTTTCTTCTTGATGCCCTTATTGGAGTGTTTCCGGCGGGAGCGCGCCAGCGGCTCGTCCTCGGAGTCGGGCGCGGGCGGCGTCGGCTCACGCTTGACGGCGGGTGCGGGGTCGGGTTCGGAGCAGGACGCGGGCGCGGCGCGGTACAGCGGGTTCCCGGCGAGCACGGCGTCGAAGGCGTCGCGGAGGCGCAGGTACTCTGCCTCGGCACGCGCTAGCAGCCGCACGAGTTCGGCGCAGGCGCGGCACAGCAGGCGGCCGGACAGAGCGCCGCGGGCGAAGCGCGCCAGGCTAGCGCCCAGCCCGCCCTCGGGCTCCAGCAGCTCGCGCCCGCCCGCCGCGCCGCACGCCGCGCACTCCGCCGGCTCCAGCTTCACCACCACCTCTGATTCCGACTCCACTTTGATCATATCGTCGTCGGCCTCGTCCCGCTTGCCGTAGGACTCGTTCGTCGCACTCGAGAGGGTCATGCTCGTTTCCGCCATTATGGCATGGATTAAAACTTTATAATGAACGCGACTGCGAAACGAGCCTATTCTTTTTATTCTCGGCCAGCGAATAGGATGTTTCGGTGTACTTTGTGATGAAAATATTGTAAAACTACAGATATTCCCAGGACGAGCGTCATTTTTAGTAAAAAAAATAAAGTGAAATTGACAGCTGAAGTTGACATTGACAAATGACAATGATATAATTTATGAAAACGATGAGACGGAGTTTTTTGGCGGAAACATGAAAAATGGCGTATTGGCGGCATTGAATTAATTGATAAAACTTGTATAACTTTGAGTGTTTAAGTGTAAAAACGGTGGTTTTTTATCCATTAAGTGCTCGTAAATGTGTATGAGTGTTGGTGAATAGTGTAATGCTGTAAAACGTGACTTTTCGTGTTGCCTCCAAAACTCCATAGAAGCCTCTAGTAAAGTCGCAACCACCACTACTTTACAGGGGCATGACTTGACTTATGGACTCTGACTTATGACAAAATAATCTCTCCAATTACTTGACACTGGCTATATACCTTTGATGTGAAGCCAAACCGAAGAACTTAGGTTCTTCGAAAGAAAAAAAAAAAAAAAAAAAAAAAAAAAACGATGAGACGTTCGCAGGTCGCTTGTCATGCGCAGTCGTGACTGTCGGTAAGGGCCGTAAGTATTAACCCATCTAGATACACCTTATGGTACACCTTACACTTTAAGTGTTACACCTTAAGTGTACACCTAAGTTAGGTCATGCGTGTGTTTTACAGTTTACCTATGAACAAGTATTTGAGTCTTTTCAAGGTTCCTAGTACTACTAGGACAGAATTTACCTTGATTTTGTCCAATCAATCCGTATGAAATTCGCGAGTTTATATGTAGGTAAAATAGTGCGGCGTAAGATATTTTACAAAATAAAATTATAAGTAGGTACTACCATTTTGCCATCGATGATTTTGCCAATGTTTGTTGGCATACTCCACATATCCGGGCAATCGGATCTCGAGCCTCTTGTAGGCTCTAAGAATAACGAACAGTTTTGTTCTTGTAAAAGCTGAATCGTTTTAAACACACACACACAAAATACACGCACACACTCACACACACATAATACCAACGGCGAGCGAAACGAGCCGCAATTTTTTATGCCTTTAATTATAGACTTTTGTCATTTCATTCAACCTTTAATTTAGTCCTGAAACTACTCAATCAGGACCGATAAACACGCAATTTAGCAAAAATGTGCTCAGTGATCACCACAGATCAGTCAGAGTATTTGTGGTCAGAGTACTAGGTGAGTACCTACTAAGTAGTGATCACGGCGAGCGCAGCGCAGCGAACCCTCAAAGTTTTTTTGGCTTTTGGTTTATTAGGGAAAATCGCCTTATTCGGACTCAAAATCAAAACATATCTAATCTAAATATTTTATGCCTTTGATTTAGTCCTGAAATTGACTGTGTCAGGCAGGACCCATAAACGCCCAACAGCAGAAAGATCGCGACGAGCGTAGCTTTCTCAGGCATGTAGTTTAGTAGTCATGATCCAAAAACCTAGGAAAGAAAATCTGATTGCATTTTTCGCGCCTTTAGTTACCTAGTTCTGAAAATATATTGGATTTTTTTTTTTATTGGTGGGTCATTGAAAGTGCCGCAGCGGGGCGCCCCGCCGGCGCGCGCGGCGAGTGTTTCTCGGCGCCCTCTAGGACCGTGTGCGTGCGACGCACCACACCCTGCAAGGTAAAGCTGCCCCTGATAGCAGGAAAGGATAATCCCGAAATCCCCACTAGCCATCCCAACTTAGGGATAAAAATATCCACTACGAACCGCAGCAGTGGGGATTTGGAGAATATATTTTTACCGAAATTACCACTAGAATTATTAACAATGTACTTACATTATTTCAAATAGGTAATAGGCACACGTCTTTGGATATTTCTTATTCAAGCAACTACCTATTAATAAATTAATTAATATTAATTTAAATTAATTAATTAAAATTTAATAATTTTAATTAATTTAGCTCATTAATAGCTCTTTAATGAGCTGTATTTCTAATTATTAATAAATAGAAATAAAAATTAAATTAAATTTTTGTCAGAGCGTCTGGTCGAAGCGACGCGTGATCAGAGGGCTGGCAGCTATCTGGGCCAAAGAATAAGCCTTGCTATACAAAGAGGCAATGCAGCCAGTATCCTCGGCACGCTGCCATCGGGTATCGAGTTGGAGCAGTTGAGCTACCTATAGATCGTTTGCAACGGTCTATGGGTGGCCCAATTGTTTCCTTTTGTAAATTTTGTAATATACGTATATATTCATATTCATATTCATATTCATTTATTTATTGTTTCATTTGCATACAGGTTATATAACTTAGGTGTAAGTGGCTTATAGGTACACAATGCACATGAACCCTGTAAGGGCGCAACAACTTTAAGTTAATTTTTTGCTCGGTAGTCATCTAATTCACTTATGTTTATTTCATAGTCAAATTAATTATGTATTACAAAAATATTGATAAATTAGCATTAGTTAGGTGATTTGTATTTTTGTTTGAGTGATGTCAAGTTTTAAATATTGTTAATTCTAATGTCAAATTTAATTTTAATGTCAAATAAATATGCTTAATGTCAATATTTTTATAATTTCTAAAAATAAGTAATAATAGTATTAATTTTCATTTTATATAGGTACCTACACTTAAACAAAAAACTTATCATTGACAGTCAACATTTATCGGATAGAAATTCGTTTACATTGTAATAGCATTTTTCCATTAGGAATAATTTAAATTGTTTTTGGAATAAATTATCGCTCACAGCATTTTTTATCATTTCTGGTACATTGTTATATATCTTAACGAGCCTATGGTGCGGACTTTTGCCTACAGTTTTCAAGTTAGTTGCCGGTTGCACTAATTTATTTTTATGTCGTCTAATACAGTCTGGGTTGAGATCTAACTTCGACTTAAACAATTCTCGATGCTTCCTTACAAATAGTGATGCTTGCAATATGTAGATACATGGGAGGGTCAGTATTTCTCTTTGTTTGAAGTGTGGCTTACAACTTTCCCGCCGCTTTATATTTACTAGAATTCTAATACATTTCTTTTGCATTATGAACAATTGATTACATTCTACACTTTCACCCCACAATATTACTGAGTTTGACAACCATCCATATACATATGCATAGTATGTTGTTAGAGCTGTTTCGTAGTTTGTATTGGCTTTCAATAAACTAAAGGCGTAAATAAATTTTGATAATTTAGTTTTAATTTTTTGTATATGTGGTTTCCAATTTAGTGTCGAGTCTAAAGATATACCTAACAAGTTAAATTCATTTTCTTCAGTAACATATAGATTGTAGTAGTTAGCCTTTGCTGTAATATAAAGAAATAAAATAAATAAAAATTTCGGCCGAGGCATATATAGTGCTTTTCTTAAAAAAAATGCAAGGAAATAGAAAAAAGGCCTTTTAAATAATGTTACCAAAAAATCAATACCGTTTTTAATATGAACTGTACATTTCAGCATATAATAAATCACCCATAATGTAGATGGCTTTTTAGTTTTAGCAATTTCATTGAAGTATGCCAAAAACACTGTTTCGGAGAACAATTCTGCAAATTTCCTCGTTTTTCCAGAACATGAAATTTTTATATACTTTCTTATATTTTTCTTTTGATTTCGCTGGAAGCAGGTTTTCCATCGCTAATTATTAAATTTAATAGGTAATTGATTTAGTTTAATTTTTTTTTAATTAATTTTATTTTATTTAATATTAAATTATTATATTAATTTTATTTTTTTATAATTTCTTATTATTATTAAATTTAAATAATTATTAAAATTAATTAATAAAAATTAAAATAATAATTATGAAATTTAATTTAATAGGCACACGTCTTTGGATATTTCTTATTCAAGCTACTACCTATTAATAAATTAATTAATATTAATTTAAAATTAATTAATTAAAATTTAATAATTTTAATTAATTAAGCTCATTAATAGCTCTTTAATGAGCTGCTTTTGAAATACCTAGTAACCTATTTTTGTTAGAAATGATTGTCTGTGATGGTAAGAAAATATTATGTAGGTATGATTTGTACATCTATTATTTGAAGTATGATGTTCATTGTTTTAAATAGTGAGAATTTCGGGAAGAAAAATTTTCCCCAAATCCCCACTGCGGTGAATAGTGGGGATAACCGCAAGTAAGGTCCGCTCTCCTACAAAGAATCCTGTGCAGTGTGCACCTCCGATCACCCTTTGCCTCGCATTTCGCCTTGACTGCCTTGACCACGGAGCGATGCATGGTTGCATGCTCTGCATGGGCTGGGCAGTGGGCACGCATGGGGCAGTGAAGCGTCCGTTGAGCGCCAATGTGGCCAACAGCCACCTCTGGCAAGCTCGTACCGTCAAGCTTTGGTTCAGTCGAGCTTGAGCCAGGCCGCGACAGCCCGCGTCGCACCGAGCCGCCTCTGCTACACGCGCGTCGGCCGTTACGATAACTCGCGCGGAACGCATTACGACTTCTTGCTCCCGATGTGAACTCTTCCGAAAATATTTTGATAGTATACCTACTCTACGAAACTTTTAACTACTTATAACATTACATTATTCTCTATCATAGAGATTCGAACAGGATTACGCTTTCTGGTGCACTGCCCGAAAGGATAGAAACCTGTGAAACAGTTTAGACCTGCAAACTTCCTGTGACAAAAAGTAAGTGGTTGTAAACAAACTTTTTTTGAGGCAGCTTTTGGAAGCCTAGAGCATTCAAATGTATTTATTTATTTATTTAACACTTAGGTAAATATGTGAGAGAGGACTTAATGCTATAATAGCTTTTTCTACCAGTCAACCCGGGCGTGCAAAAAATATGGTGTGGCGTGTTATTTAATACATTACAAAAACAAAGAGGTATTAATAAGGTAAAAATAGTGTAGGTACGGTATAAGTATAGGTAAGTAAGTACCTACCTACCTACTTAATATCTAGAATCTAGATATTAAGTCCTTACCTAGATACTCTAGATTCTAGATCAATAATGTACTATGAATTATAAATAATAAATTATGTAAATAACTGACGAAAATTTTACGAGAACATCAATAATTATGGGTTCTAATTCTAATTTGGGTAAGGGGTTACAAATTGTCTGCACTGACGAGACGTTCCGCTATAAGGTGTATCGTGCAATGTCCATTAACCCATGTCCAGCTCCCCAAAATAGCGGAGCAAGACCCTAGGTCGATGAATTTAATTTTAATTTAATTCAATTAATTTATTTACACAAAACATTTCACATAGGTCAGTTATCGGTGGCCCCACACTAGGCTCTCGGCCTGTATCGTGGGAACCAAAATGATACACCGAAGAATTAACAGAAAAAATGGCGTGTTCCAGTTTCCTAGTAGGGTCATAGGACCCGAATCCAGGATTTGTCTCAGCCCAGCCTCCGTTCTGGTTTCTTCCGTAGCTGTGCAGTGCACAAGCACGTGTTCCACGGTTTCCTCCTGTGTGAAACAACCGCGGCAGATCACGCTGTCTGTCGCCAAACCGAGTGGCCGGTTATGATTCCTACTATTGTGCGTAGTCCTTCTAATTATAGTTTAGTTTGAATGTTGTATTAAATAAACAAGAGAAGAGAAAGGACTAACAGCTTCCTAACTAGCCAGATGTCGCAACAGTGCAATATTGGATTTGACACCTCTAAAGTCGCTCCCATTTCACTCAGGTGAAAAGTGGAAAGTTATTTGTACATCTAACAATCTCGCTAAGTGAATCAGATACATTTTAATATGTGGTCTACAAACGAGACCGTCATGTACCATGCATTTTGATGGAGATAAGAGTCGCACAGGCTGTGAAACCGACAAGTAGGCTGTGTAGAGTTGGTAGAGCCGCGCGTCAGATGACATCTGCAGAATAGAGAACTCTCCCGTAAGATTATTATATCATCCGGTATGTCAATGTAACACAGTCTGTACATTGCCTAATTTAATTCGTATCTGGATATTCTTGAACTATTGGTTTTTATAGGATACAATACAACCCCGTTCAATTGTCGCTAAATAATTATTGATTGAGATTTGATTATGTTTTTGTGTTGCGAGATTTATGGCCTGAGAGTTTTTTGATTGATCCAGTTCCCGGTGGAAAGATGATATCTTTAGATCCATATGTGAACCATGTTAATGTTCATTGCGAACGGTCTCGTTCTGTTGGATCACCGAGCAGCCCGTGCTTTACGTGCAGACACTACCGTATCGTTCCGAACGAGTTGCTATAGAGCGCCTCTCGACGACTACGGTGCGGAACGCGGTCACGACTTCGCGCACACATTCAACCACATTCACTTGGTCAATAATTCACGAAATCCAAGCAAAGCCGCCGTACAGGGTGCTTGAAGAAGACGGTTTAGGCTCCTTAATATATAACTTCTAGTATCCTCGAATCCTAGAGAGCATTTATATCTCTCCGATTGCGGATACGGGCGGCTGTTTTACAGCCTGTTATTGCAAGTAATTGATGCATTTCACTAATTTCAACCCCATCGGGTAACTAAAGCTGGAGCTAAATTATGGAGAAAGGAAGATTACGACATCATCAAAATCAAATCATTTGAGTGGTGCGTTTTTAACATTTCATCATGCGAAGTTGCATGCAAAATGCAACTGTTCATAACATGGCATAAAATCTAGGTAATGGCCGTAATGTACCTACAATTTACATGTATGCAAGTATACCTATTAGGAAATACACTTTACAAGACACAGTTCCAATTCAAATGAACAAGTACCTCTAGCTATAAGACTTACGTAGGGGTAGGTAATATTGGGCATGTGTGCGTGTTGCCCGGCTGTAGACCGTGACGCCCTTCGCCACCCGATCCCGGCGTGCGCGGCGTGCACCCACTCATGTGTGAGGCGAATGTTGGGAACTTGGGACAGGTTCTTCGTGGGTTCTCCCCATTTGACGCGGGCGGAAATCACTCCGTTTCATTTAAAACACTTACATCATACCTTGTTTTATATCAGTGGAATCTAAATAAAGTTATATAAGTTTGTAGAGCTTCTCAGTCACGACCTGCATCTAGTGGAGTCATGCTCTACATAAAACTACAAAAAACTACATATTGACGAATGTGTACCTACCGACTGCAACACCTGCAATAATCTCTAAATGACCGCTACCCACGCCAGCGTTCCATCCACGACTCCACATCTCGGAAAATGCTGGTTATCAGAACAACTTGCCATTATCACGCCATTTAGTTAGGTTTCAGGTCGTTATGGTTTTTGTTGGCGATAATTGAAGCTTATTGCTGTTTTGTCACTTGGGCTCGTGGAACTTGAATGAGATTAATGCTCGTTGGAGTAGGTCACGCTCGAGGGAAACAGCTAGCTTAGCTGGCACAATGCACTGGGTACAATATCACCTGTTCAAAAGTAGGTACTTATAGGAGTAGTGACTGATCGTATTGTGTTACAAATCTCACAATTAAACGCGTTTGATTGTAACGACTCGAAATAACTCGCGTGTAACGTAACCATGTGTACCACTACCACTCGAGTTTATTCGTGTTCCACTATTACACCCCAGCGTAAGCTCACAACTGTTATCTACTCAACCGGTAGGTAGAGCCTTTGATCTTCTTCTTATCGTGTCACTAGTTCTTTCGAACCAGGGCGGTGAAAGGATTTCAAGTGCGTCTCTAAGAAGCTCCTTTCGTGCACTGGCTTCGATGATACTGTGATAGTTATATCAGACTTCTTTCAAGGTGTCTGGGATGACTAACCTCTGAAGTGCCTAGTTGCTGGTCTTTAGTCTGTAATTAACAAGTTGCATGGCAGATATGCAGCCAGGGGCTGAACTCCTGTCCTCTTCACTCTTGTAGCCCAAAAGCACCAGGGTCAATGAACCCTCAACTATCCTTCGTCAGCTGTATCAACTTGCAACATAATCGCCTAAAACAATAGCCACATGTAAATTGCTCTGCGCGAGCGAGTACAGTATGCGGAGGAAAGCGAAATGAAATGGCGTTGCGATTTTGATGTTTTTACGCTTTCTAAATACTTAAAAGGAGTTTACTGACTCGTCATGACTTCATGGCTGCTTCATAAGCACAAGCCCTACCAGAAACTTAATTTCTGCATTTCGCTGTACCATTTACTTTTGGTATAGGTACTTACTTTACTTGTGGCTTGTTACTATTTATTTAAACCTAAAACAACAGCGTAATCTTTAAAATACCTACGTCCTTTGGATCGCTTAGAAATAACTTAGAAAGCACCATGATGTTGCTTAAATGCCAAGATTACCTTGAGAGAGAGAGAGAGAGAGTAGTTTGCGATGGTAAAGTGACACAGTTGAGCACACGCGAGTGCGTTATCAGAAAACATCGTCTGAATCAGAAAGGAGTCAGTTGGTGAGGTAGGTCTGCTAAATGATGGCTGCACACGCGCTGTGGACATGGACAGCCATAATCATCATCGTGAAACGCTTCATGATTTGATCTTTGTCTAGAAAATGCTAGTCATTGTTTCATCAATTATAAAAACAGGCGCTTAGTTGCAAAAATAGCACGATGCGCAGAGCCACCAGCAGGTGTATTACCACTGGTAGCTTGAGAAATAACGACAAATGTTTGATTAGTGGGATTTTGAAGAAACTCTACCAATATTCAATCAAAATTTAAATAATACCTATTTCAGTAGGTATAGTAAGCGACAAACAAGTTGTCCTCTGGCGAACCACGTGAAAAAGATGCGCAGAACCAATTTGACCTTAGAATTGCGTTCTGCTGGCCTCTGCGCATCATTGTCACGTGGTTCGCAGGGGGCAACTTGTTTGTCACTTTCTGCAGCGCTGTCATGATGCAGTTTGTTTCGCAGGGCGTTGGGCGTTGGGCGTTGGGCGCTGGGCGCTGGGCAGTTGGCGCTGGGTGCTGGACGGTGAAGGCTGTGGGTGTGGGTGGCGGCATGCGGCGCCCCGCGGCCGCCTAGCAGCATGGGGGCGGCCGCCCGCCTGGCGCTGTGCCTGCCTCTGCTCATGCTGCACACGCCCATGGACACCGGGGCACAAGGTATGGCTCTACTTTTGGTAAGACTGCATTGCACGCCAACATAAACCTACTCGACATTGAGCTGGTGGGTAGGGTAGGGTGCTTATCAAATTCGTCATATACAGCCATTTCGAGTGTCGTGTTTCACGTGTGTTAACTCGGCCATTCAATAGTCCACTTTCATCAAAGATTGACGAACAATGGTCAATCAACGACAATTAAATGTATGTTTCATGCTACTCAAGTAGACAGAATTGCGCGCACTCGCTGATTGATCGCGTGCGTCCTGCACTTTGTTTCTAGGGTTAAGTGCCGATCCAGAATTAGAGTAGCTAAGTAGATACACATTAATAAATAAAATAAAAATAAAAAAGCCTTTATTTCTGACTGCTTCCTAAATGTATTAATATCTATTAATTTACTACATTTTCTAATTTTGTTACACCTTATAACTTTCATCGTTGTCCTCTGCAGCAGTCGCCTCTACGGCGTAGACCTCCCCTAAATCCTTCCACACGTCACTTCCTCCTCAGAGAGGGACGTGTGGAAGTACACATACCTCTCGTAACCATGACTTTGTTTTGCATATCGGTTAAGTTAACTACTTAGTTTCTTGTAAGTCTAAAAGCTAAGCTTCTCGCCTACGTGAGTCGTAATTCATGCCAAGAAATAATAAGGCATACGCGTTACAAGGGTTTACTTTCTTGGAATATAAATAGCTCTATTTAGCTATATGCTATCAGCAGGATTATTTTTAGGTCAGTACGAAGGAATTTATTCATAACGGCGACCTGCGGGTCACCACCCTGCTGCCGTGATTAATTATAATTAGGTAGTGGTAAGTGACCAGCCATGGATACGGAGGTAGTGGTTACAGTCGGTTCGTCGACTGAACATTGTGAGCACATCGACACCGTCACAACCACGTGTATACAAAAGTAATACAGTACCTGTGTAACTGCCTACTTGCACGTAGAAACGCATCTCACAATAGCAATAATAAATCGCGTAAGTATGTACCTACCTACTCTCCAATTTATTACAGAACTCCTAAGCATATTGCAGTCAACACGTAACACCTCAAAAATACTTATTTCCTTTGTGAAAGCTGTGTTCAATAGCTAGCATGCACAAATAAATCTCGCTACAACTGTAAACAAACGATTAGAGGGGTTGTAGTTTTGATTTATTTGCGAAGGGGTCGTTCGCTGAACTGGCCGCATTCCGTCCACTGCGAGGTCATTCAGCTAGGAAGTGGGCAGGCAGTAGGTATCATGAAACTGTCAGTGTGCTAGTAACAGATAGGTAGGTACCTAACTAGGCTGCCATGCCGGGTCTTCACTAGTACCTTGGTGATTTTTGTTACTTACATTATTTGTAGGCCTAGGCACTTTAAAGAATGCATAGAGTGGTTTCATAGTTTCAAGCGAAAGTTTGTAAGTAGATTTTAATTAGACTTTACAGAAGTTGCAATGGAAAACCTTGTCTTTTCTCCACGTGTACGATGTACCTACTGTTAATTGTACAACAGTTTGGGTCGGTGACCGGGTGAGCGAGCCCTAGAACTCGAGCCAGCACTAGGACTCGAGCCAGCACTAATTAGTTCGAGCACGGACACGGCACAGCACGTGCTCACACGACACTATTACATTAGCATAAGGACACTGATACCAGCTGACTGCCTACTGCCACGACGATAGCGCGACTCTACCCAATATCTGATCTTCACAAAAGTTAATTACTTGGTCGAGTTTTTACAAGAAATTAAACAAGAAATATAGATTAAAATCTAAAAACTACGTGTTACGATTCATTGTCATCGAGTTGTGAGCTACTCTGAAAGTTCGGTAAGTGCTCGAACTTGAGTTGCAATGCAAGATTCCACCCGGAACGACAAACAATTGGATTTATAGTGAGATTTATTTTTGTATTCTTCTCAGTCTGTGTCTTCCCTTTCATTTGGTACCTATAGCATGGGCATTCCCAAAAAATAACTAGTCCGGCATCTTGGGGCGTCCGCCATATTGGATTTATAATGACATTCATTTCATTAGCTAACCATGCATTGTCATCCATACTAAACGACGATGCAAATTCTCATTGTAAGTTAAATAAAACTAGTAGAAAACGCTCTATTAAAATAAAAACGTTATTAAAATAGAGGAATGGAAGACCTGAAATTTGGGTACATGCATGACTCATGCATGGACCTTATTTTACTTAGTTTGAATGAAGCCTCGCTAGCTCAATGTATAATTATGCTAGTCTGGTTCGGCTCCTAAACTTACTACAATACTGCTTGGTTGCGTGCTGCCCCAGTTTTCATGCAGTTTATACCTAGTAACTACTTATTCACTTATTAATTAAATTAATATACGGCCAAAGACGACACCGTGGCTTAGTTGGTAGTGACCCTGCCTACGAAGCTTGATGTTCCGGGTTCGATCCCCGGCCGGGGCAAATATTTGTGTGACGAAAACAAATGTTTGTTCTCGGGTCTTGGATGTTGTGATGTGTTGTATGTGTCCATGTCACCTGCGACACAGGGAATCCTAGTGCAGGGGTGTGAGTGCGTGAATGTTTTAGTAAATATATTCTGCTCTGACATAGTCAGACCAATTATTATTTACTGTTCAACCCGAAAACCCATTGGAATGTTATTGAATTATTATATTTATCATGATATGTGGCAAAGTCAATGTTGTACGGAATCGTACTACCTATCTGAAACCGTATTTACCCACTTAGCTTAGCAACGGGCCAACATAAGAAGTGATTATTCTCGGACAATTCCTCATCGGCATCAATCAAGTTGGGTTATTTCCTCCATATTGCAAGTTGCAAGCGAGTTGTGTAAGCGGCCCGAGCGCTGACTGGCGTTGCAGGCTGCGGCGGGCGGCGCGGTGCTATTGTTTCTCACGAGGGTCGGCGCTTCCTCTGGTGTCTGCAACTAACTGTTATCGCTAATTGGTGACAATCGGGTTACTAAACACTGTGACGAAACCGGGACTTGGCGTAACTCTTTGCAAACAATGAGGCTAACAGACCGGCTACTATTTATTTAGGTTCTTCTTATTTAGGTATCTAAAAGGTTGTTGTTTTAATTCTTGCTTACTTTTAGGACCATCGGTTAGTCAAAAAAGTGTAGCAGTCAAATGAAATACATGACAGGGACTTCTATAAGATCACGGATTCGCCCTTCACAAAAGAATAAGCCAACAATGTAGAGGAAGGAATTTAGTTGATATGTCTAATGACGTGTAGTTATCGTCCGTTGGAAACTCATTGTTCTAATCACCATTAATCCAACACACCATAATGAACGGCTTCCCTAAATGGTTTTTTAGTAACCACTCTGTTCCGTCCATTCATTGCTCAAATAAAAAAATAATATACTTACCTACCTTTAATTTTTAAATATGCACAGCGCATTAAATGTAGACTTCATTTCATTTGGTTTTAGATTATTACATATTTTATAGCATATACCTACTAGGTATAAGAAAAAAAATGTTAATGTGAGTCTAATATTAAATAAAAAAATAAAAATACAATAAAATATATAATGGAGATGGAGTCTTAGCTGAGTTAGTCTTCCATTGCCGTCTGACCTCTCACTAACAGGGCATTAGATAGACAGCCATTAGCCAAGAAAGTTGTAATGCAATGATACCGACACCAATCATTAAAATTAATCTCGAAATCAATTTGCCAGTCCATTTCGTCCGCGAGATGAATTACCGTTACATAATTATTGTTGATAGAATATTCAAACCCTATCGATTACTGTTTAATTGGGAACTTGACGTCACACTCTCTCTGATGAAGATTCACGCTACGTTACATTGGTGAAGTGAAGACTGTTATTTGAGATCGTTATAATATTATACAGTTGCCGACGCGAGACGGTTGCAATATTTAATATTCCTAAGACATTTTAGTTTGTTTCTAACTCGTAGTTTTATACAAAGTAGGTCATTTTGGATTGCTCCAAGAGAAACATTTTCGTCCGCTGCCATTCGCACTGGTAGACAAGAGCAGAGCTGAATTGTAATCTAAAACCTCTAACGGTTATAAACAATAATAATATTGATAATCGTAAGATAAGTAAGGCATGATGAGTAAGATAATAGTGGCAAGTGGCGGACAGCGGGCAGTAGGCAGCTGCGGGCGGAAGCGCGCTCGGCGGCGCACGCGCAGGCCACTCGCGACCCTCGCCCTCGCCTCACCGCAACCCAAGAATAAGTACCAGCTATCTATTATGTACCTACTCACTCCGTACCTTTGCCACTTGAAACGGATTTACTTTTATTTAGGTACCTACTTTACATTTGTACTTTATAAAATTAAGACATTGGATCAAGCCAACCCTCAATACAGTCTCTATGGCTTTATTATTCAAAAATAAGTGATGATTTATGTATACGACAATATACTGCGTAATTATGAAAGCTAAATAGAAAGGACATTTCTCGTAGATATTATATCGTAATAGCCATAATACAGTTATGACAGTAATAAGGGTACTCAACTGATTGCTGAAGAATCAGATCGGAAACAATCGTTAACAGTCAGTAATTTGCTTGAAAGCGTCTCCGGTCTCTGATAGAGCATTTCTTATACCTACATTTTTATTTATTTATTTATTTATTTATTTATTTATTTATTGGAGAACCAACAGCTTTAAACTTCTAAGTATACAATAGTTTAGCTTTAGAGAGCCAATTACAGGTTCCCACGGATATACATTAGAACATTAAGAAAATTATGGTAAACTAACTGAAGATTAGTGCTTACATAAGAATAAAGAAAAGGAGAACAACAATATAAAGCAACTCAATACTTAACTAATAAACAAATGAATACCACTGGCATGTTATTTAGACATTAATTGAACGCTAAGAAGAAAAGAAGAACTCCCTGCTCAGCCGCGCTCGGGCCGAGGGGGTGCTGGTGCAGAATAGGTCAATGTCTACGCCACGCTTACAAATCTTATTAAGGTTGTTGCTCGCTCGCAACAGGTATGAGTTCTGTCGATACTCGGTTGACACTATTGGAACAAATAATGGTGCATTGAATCTACTACATCTAGAGGGTACGTTAATGTTGATACAGCTTAGGAGATTTGGGCAGTCGATAGTATTATTCATAATTTTTAAAAGAAATAAGAGATCAGCAATTTCACGTCTTTTTTGAAGAGGTAAAAAATGAAACTGCCTACAAAGGTTAAAGTAGTTATCAGAAGAATAAGGAATACGTAAACGATAGCATAGATATTTTAAAAACTTCATTTGAATCCGTTCGATCCTATGTACATATTTGTCATAGCGAGGATTCCAAATTTGAGAGGCGTATTCAAGATTGCTTCGTACAAAGGTGCAATAGAGTATTTTAAAGGTTTTGGCTTTCTTGAAATCACTCGAGGAGCGCATAATGAATCCCAACGCTCTGGAGGCCTTAGCGACGATCGACTCGATATGCCCATCGAAAAGAAGCTTAGAGTCGTGATGCACGCCAAGGTCTCTAACTTCACTTAAGTTTACTAGAAGTTGACCCTTTAAAGAGTATTTAGTTTGAATAGGAGACTTCTTACGAGAGAATGTTACTACTGAACATTTAGAAGGATTCAGGTCCAGGTTGTTACTCTTGCAGTACACGTCAAGTCGCGATAGATCCTCCTGTAGATTTACAGCGTCACTGAGAGTTTTAATGGTAGTAAAAATTTTCATGTCATCGGCAAAGCATAACAATTGAGTAAAATGAAAACATTCAGAGATATCATTAACGAATATCGAAAATAGCAGTGGACCAAGCAGAGAACCTTGTGGGACTCCACTAGGTAT
This sequence comes from Lobophora halterata, assembly GCA_932526365.1. Classification (NCBI taxonomy): domain Eukaryota; kingdom Metazoa; phylum Arthropoda; class Insecta; order Lepidoptera; family Geometridae; genus Lobophora; species Lobophora halterata. Next base: position 12,441,328 of record OW052004.1, on the reverse strand, counting down.
AGCAACCCACCCTGAAATATAGTTATTGACTACAACTGCCTGGGATCTATTGTCAATATAAGAGGAAAACCATCTGAGAAGGTCACCTCTAATACCAATGAGTTCTAGCTTCTCCAGCAAGATCCTGTGATCAATTCTGTCAAATGCCTTGCTATAGTCTGTGTAGACTACATCAACCTGGTTACCAGCATCCATAGCACTTGTTAAATAATCATTGAAGATAACCAAGTTGGAGACTGTAGAGCGGCCTTTGAGGAACCCGTGTTGGGATGGATTGAGTGAGGTATGTAATGTAGAATAGAGCTGGTCGTAAATTATCCTCTCAAACACTTTAGCTATAATGCACAATTTGGAAATGGGCCTATAGTTAGTTACCTCTGTTTTGGGGCCCTTCTTATGCACTGGAGTTACAAAGGCTGATTTCCAGATCTTAGGACAGACGCAGACTGACAGAGATTTACGAAAGAGCAAGGTTACCGGTATAGCTAAGGCTTCAGCACAGTTGATTAAGAATATTGGGCTAATATGATCTGGCCCTCCAGATTTGGAGGGATCTAGTTTAGAGAGGTGATTGGCAACATGTTCAGTACTAACATTAATTTTGCAGATATCAGATACCTGAGATGAAGTGGTGGTAATACCGGTTTGTTGAGAAGGATTGTTGTTATGGCAGAGGAATGTAGAGTAGAAATATTTTGAAAAGGCATCGCAGATAGACTCACCAGATGTCACTATCGATTCCTGGTACTTAAGACAGCTGGGGATACCGTTGGACTTCGAGCGCGATTTTATAAATGTCCAAAATTGCTTCGGACTCTTTTCGATTGAGTTTTCCATAGAAGCTATGTATTGGTTATAACAATCGTTCTCTAGCGATTTGACTCGATCACGCAATAACTTAAAAGTTTCAAAATCAGCCTTATTGCCGTAGGTTTTAAATTTGGATAGGTATTTAGACTTTTCTTTAATAACTTTCTTTAGTGCCTGAGTAAACCAAGAGGGATAACATTTATTATTCACAGTTTTGGTTGGGATGTACTTACAAATCAAATTATTTAAAACGTTATAAAAGAATTCCACAGCCTCCTCAATTGATTTAGATGAAAATTCGGCTTTCCAATCAATTTCAGAAATTTTTAAGCTAATTAAATTGTAGTCACCTTTGTTAAAAAGATATTTAAGGTAAGATGGTGGCTTTAAGTAAGGCAAATCAAGAAAGTTGACAGCGACCACCAGCGCTTTGTGATAGGGATCAATAGGTACCAACGGGTCATCACATTCAGATACTGAGATATCATCGTTAGAAATTAATCTTAACAACGGCAAGTGTATTTACCTACGTATTTGCAGCATCGCGAGGCTGCTAGCGAGTCTGCTCGTAGTTGCCAGAACTCGCGAGTCATCTTTCAGTCTTGAGGCAGCCTCGCAATGTAATTTTACAACATTTTGCCGAGTGAGTTTTGGATAAGTATCTACATATATGCTGACTATTCCCACCCACGAAATTCAATTAAAAATAATAGAGCAATAGAACAGTAATGAAACATTTCACGGCAGGTGCGCAGAGACAAGTGGGGCACCGGAAGCGTCTCGCAATAAATCCCCCGCCACTTCTGGCGGGGTTTGTTCCAATCCAACATGGCGACCGCGGGTTCATAGGTCCTCATGTAGGCTGCGACAATACCGACCCATAAGAGGGTTGCAGGTTCAATAGTGTGTGATGTAGTTGTATTGTTCGGGTCCAGTGCGCGACCCCCGGCAGGGTGCGGCGGCCAGCACGCCGGCGCCGAGCCCACCGCTGCCTCCACCCACCGTCGCCTCCATAGCTCTCTCGATGCGCTCCCGCCGTGAGTACCCGACTTCCCAGGAGATGTTCCTCACCTCACCGTGCACCGTCGCGAGTCGTACGCACTCTAGGCTACCCATTATCATGCATTCTTTGTTCCATCATCGTAGGTAGAGTTGGCTTTTCACTTTGTCGCACTTTTTGTTTTATGTACACTTATTAGGTGTTTTAGCACTCCATCACTGTTTATGGACGTTCACTGTTTTATGCTATTTTTGAATCGTTATCTCGTTGAATGCAGTAGCTGGTAATTAACAACACAGGTTGGTCAATTTGGTTAATGTTAATTTTGCATAGAAATGGTTCTGTCGTCGGCAATGCGCATTATTCTGTTAACCTAGGTCAGTTGTTCTATTGTGACTGCCTGGATAGAGATACCATCAATAAAGTACAATACATTCTATGAGGCACTACTGCTAAAGTTCCTACATACTTACCTATTATATTTTGTAAAGCAATATAACAGTAGGTAGTTACCTACCACAAGTTTTAGATAGCATTTTCGTTGTCGCCGTGTTCGTGACTCACCTTCGGTTTTTGCTTATTTCGTGCATCACTTTCACTTAGACTATTATTATAATTTGGCACTGGAGTTAGTAACATGTGTGATTTATGTTATTTTGGTGATGACCTACGGGTGAGTGCAAGTTACTATTATTGTGATAATGATGATAGCTTCATTGCTTGGGAACTGAGAGCTCGGGGTCAGTTTTCCTTTCTTTCTATATTACCGATTTAGGTTTCAATCTTCCGATCGATTGTAGAGCCGCCGAAAGGTATAACAGTACGTAGGTATTATTGTTAAAATTTGCTATTTTTGGTCTTTTTCTCAGTAATTGCTTAATACGAAATACCTAAATACTTATGCGTATGCTAAGTAGGTAATCGGGCAGCAACCATCCCTCAAACATGTTAGGAAGCTAGTTATGAAATCATATGTTCGTACTAATATGTTTTTTTTTACAACCCTAACAAATATATTTGTTAGAGCATAACCTACTCGTATGTCCTTAAAAATTATAGCAAATACCTACCTATATTGTAACACCACTAATGGAAGTATATATAAAAAAGCGGTAAACGCGCCGTTTCCTGGGGCATCGGTCGTCCCGCGCCCCGCGCCCCGGCGGAAGTGACCACCCCCACCCCCTGTCCTGGATAGTCGTTGCGCCAGGGCTGCCAAATTTGTGTCCCAGTAACAGTAGCACGAATTATTATTTTTGGTTTCGATGAAATCTATTATAAGTACATAACTTCATTTTCCAACAAAATTGGTACAGTCAGCTGCAAAATTATACGGTAGAAAATGTTTTTGTCAACTATAACTAGAGGACACAATAATGTTCTTATTTACTAGCTTTGTCGTATGATATAATTTGCTTTTGCAACAAAAAAATAATTTGCTTTACCTACTCAATTTTATTAAACATAGGTAGATTACAAAAAGGAGCGAAGAGTATTTCAGGCAATAATTAGCTATTGGCTCTCTCAAGCGTCCGTCATTTAACTCAAGGACGTGCATAACATAGTCAACCCTAGTTATATCGGAGTAGCAGTAATGGAGCACACGACCTGCTTTTTAAACTCATTACATTTATTGATGACTCCACTACATGAATGGATTCACTCGCTGCGATGGGATTGATTGTGCGGCTTCATATTATCTATGTCTGCTTGTTCTAAGTACTTACCTACCACGGTTTGGAACGGACAACTACGGATAATGTGATTAATCGAATGATTTTGAATTTCATGCAGCACACTCCGATACTAATGAAAGAGGTACCTATTAAATCAATGATATGCTGATGCTGTTGTTTGAACTATAATACACTAACAAAGCGTATCCTTTCCAGCGATCCAGGACAGCCGATGCTACCTGATGAACGGCGGCGCCGTGGAGAGCTTCTTCATCAGCGAGGACACGCCGGTTGGAAGCGTTATAGGTGTGTGCGTAGTCACCTTTTAAAAACTTGTATTCTTTACTATATGGCAATGTTAATGCAAACTTGCTTTTCTGATGGTGAAATCATCGTAACGCAAAAGCAAAAAGCAAAAAATTGAAACGTTCACAACTTTCAGTTTGAATTATATTTGGCTCACTTTCGTCATGACTTGGTTTCATCAAAATGTGTGTCGGGTCGTATCTTGGCGGCGGCAGGTACGCTGAGCGTGAACGGCGACCCGCGCGCGGCGGGCGACGTGGCGCTGAGCGTGCAGGAGCAGGGCGCGGCCGTGGCGCTGGCGCCGGGCACCAAGAACCTGACGCTGCTGCGCGCGCTGGACCGCGAGGAGCGCGCCGGGCCCAGCAACGTGTACGTCAACGTGCGCTGCGACCGCCGCCGCACCGCCGACCCCGTGAGTACCGTCTCGCTCGCCACCACCTACTACTCGATGGCGGGCGAACGTACTGAGCGCACCCTGTCGGCAGAGTTTCATCATCCCGGTGTCGGTGCGCGTGTGGGACGTCAACGACAACGCGCCGGTGTGGGCGGGCGCGCCCTACCGCGCGCGCGTGTCGGAGCTGGCGGCGCCGGGCACGCGGCTGCTGGCGCCGCGCGCCTCCGACGCCGACCAGCCCGGCCCGCACGCCACGCTGCACTACTCCGTGCTGCCCGGACCGCATAGCGTGAGTCCACAACACAGACACACATACACAATATACTGCCATTTTATTTGCGACTCGGAAAACGCACTGATGTTTATTCCTCAAAGTATCTTTGCTTTTTGTCTTTGACTTTTTGACTCCATTGCGAAATGTATTTATCTACTGAACGTTTATTAATTCCATTGGTCGTTCGGTGCACTCTCCAGGAGCTCGTGAAGTTCCCGCACGAGCTGGAGAGCGTGGTGGTGGTGGGCGGCGCGCTGGACTACGAGACGCTCCCGCGGTTCACGGTGACGCTGCGCGCGGCGGACGCCGGCTCGCCGCCGCGCCACGCCGACGCTGAGCTGCTGGTGGAGGTGCTGGACGCCGACGACCAGAACCCCGCCTTCACGCACGATCACTACACTGCCGTCATACCCGACGACGCACAGGAGGTCACCACCACACCACTCTACTATAATCATAGAACATTGCCAATCGAGGAATGAGAACCTAAAACCACGTTAAACGTTTTTTGCGTAAACGGGTGTAGATGAGCAAAGCGCTCTTCCGATGGTAAAGAGCATGCTATTCTATGACCAATAGCAGTAAGACCAAGAGTGCTACACAGAACACATTGAATGGGATCCGAAACATTATTCTGAAAGAAAAATTAGTCACACACCACACCACTATAATCATATAGGTACTTAACATTGCCAATCGAGGAATGAGAACCTAAAATCACGTTGAACCTGCGTTGAACGTTTTCTGCGTAAACGGGTGTAGGCGAGCAAAGCGCTTTCCCGATGGTAAGAGATCATGCTATTCTATGACCAAAAACAGTGCTACACAGAGCTTTGACTAACATTACAGTGAATGGGGTCCCAAAAATGATTCTGAACGAAAAGTTTGTCGGTTGTGGTTGGCTGAGCAAGTATACCTACTCAGTTGGTTGGATATAAGCATCACGTACGTACGTGTTGGTTGACCGTGGGCCTCGTGCAGGGTGCGGAGCTGGAGACGTCCCCGGGCCCGATCGCGGCGGCCGACCGCGACGCGGCCATCGGCGCGCCGCTGCACTACGCCGTGGCGGGCGAGCACGCGCGCCTCGCCGCCCTCGACCGCGACTCCGGCCGCCTCGCGCTCACCGCCGCGCTGCGCGCCGCCGCCGCACGCGGGCCGCTCACCATAGTCATCAAGGTCACTCCGCACTCCGCGTCCACTTTCTTCATCTTCATCTTATCGTGTCACTTAGTTCCTTCGAACCAATGTGGTGAAAGTATTTCAACTGCGCCTCGAAGAGGCTCCTTTCGTGCAAATGTTTTCGAACTTTAAGTTCTGCGACATGCCGGTTTCTTCACGATGTTTTCCTTCACCATTGCGAGAACGTAGGATGCGTACTACATGGATTTTTTCGACCGAAAAAAAACCGTTTACGCATGACTGCCACCGGGAATCGAACCCGCGACCATCAGATCGCAAGGTAAGGTCCTCATCCACCTGTACCAGCCCAGCACGTCGGCCACGCTAATGGCTCTTCTCATCCATCTTCTGCCGGCTACGGTTTCGCAGATCGTCGCTCCACTTTACCCGGCGGTTGTTGTACATCTCGTTTGCCTAGAAGCGATCGAGGTGGTCGATAATAGCCCACAGGATTGTTCTTCAGTGGAAACTTTACTCTCACTCTCAAAATTGAAATACCACGTTGGGCGCTAGTTAAGCAAAATGGCGTTCAACGTGGGACGATACCTAATTAATAAATAGTGCAGCAGTCGACCAACAGTGGCATGTTATACCGGTACCTACCGCACCTAGATGTGGCAAAAAACGTGTCGTAGTTGTGTATGAGTGTATCGTGTTAATTATCAGGCTACGCAAGTGGACAACGCGGACCGCTACGCGCTGGCGACGCTGACGGTGTCGCCGGCCACGCCCACCGCGCCGCCGCCGCCTGCGCCCGCCAGCGCCAGCGTGCGCTTCGCCCGCGCGGAGTTTGAGGTCCTCGTGCGCGAGGACGCGACGCCCGGCGCGCTGCTGGCCACGCTGCACACCGAGCCTGCCGCGCACGCCGTCAGTAACCTGCCCCACAGCACACCTGCCTTCCTATCCCGGTGAAAGTTTGGGAGAATGGATGGATAAATGGATTATTCCTCAGTACCGTTTTTGATAAACCTATTTTAGGTATGAAGAGTAGATATGTAGTTTATGAGCTGGAAGCTGACCCAAAACCCGTTTCTCGGATAAAACTCACTAACGTGGATAAAAGTAACCATTTATTTCAGGTAACAACATTACAGAAATGCAAAAGGCCCATAGAAATATACCATACAACAGTACAACATACCTACTACTCGGGCGAATCAACATAACACCTGGCTGACACGTGGCTCGGAACTTGATGCGTCCCCCGCTTCCCCGCGCGGCGCCCTCCATGTTTCTTTTTCCTCTAATTGCGAAGCCTTATCATTACTTATCATTACCAAGTATTGCAGGACCTATCAAGATTATCCAATTCCACGCTGTGCTTGGCACAAACGTCATTCGAGCCAGGTGTCATGTTTATTCGCTAGAGTAGTAGGTAGTTAGGATTTTTTCCTCATCGACGCAATCCTGTAGCGACGAAACACGACCCCGGCAGGCCAGAAGTCAGGGGCAAGGAACGTTTCCATGTGCTCAACTGGTACCTCCATGTTTTTACAGCAGCCGCTGCAGTTCCTGGTGTCGGAGCGCGAGTTCCTGGCGCAGTTCGGCATCTCGGGCGCGGGCGAGCTGCTGCTGCGGCGCGCGCTGGACTACGAGGCAAGGGACGCCTACCACTACCGCGTCATGGTCACGGACGGGGTGGCGGTCAGTATACCGACGTGTGTGTGTGGCGGTTGGTCCGTACAGATGATGTATTTCACTTTGTTCACATCGTTGTAGCGTCTAGATGGATACCAATACAATGCCAGATATTCTGCCTCAAAGTGTTTATGGGGAGCCATTTTTATTGCAAGTTAGAGAGGAGACGAGCTAATCGCCCCCTTATGGCTTAAGGTCCGAGCTCACGGTAAACGGATACAACCCGCCATCATGGACTACCACCCTTAGGGTGCCTTTCCACCAGAGATGTGCTATGCAGCTATGCTGCGAAGATATGAAATCTACGCTACGAAAATATGTGACCGTTTCCACCAATACCTACTAAGCTATGTAGCTGTGCGAGGAAGATGCGCCGCCGCAAAGTAGCTGCGCGAGAAAGATGGCATGTCTACTTTCAGCGACAAACGCGGGCATACTGTAGGTACTCTTCTCTGCACATAGCTACACCATTCGCGACGGCCCATAGCAAAACATATCTTAGTTGAATCCGTTTCCACCAGTGCTAAGCTATGTGCACCAATGAATATGATTGGTGGATATCAAACGCATCCATAGCAACGTAGCATAGCACATCTCTGGTGGTATCTCATCAGAGTCGTAGTCTGGCTGGGCAAGGACCGTAACCCTTGGACTTAAAGAGCTATCCCCTTCTGTATTTAAATCCTCTCTGCAGAACGACACAGCGACTCTGAACATCACCGTGCTGAACGTGAACGAGTGGGAGCCGCGCTTCCGCTACCCGCACTACGAGTTCCGCGTGGAGGGGCGCGACGAGGGGCACGGCGAGGGGCGCGGGGAGGGGCTGCTGCCCGTGGGCCGCCTGGACGTGTTCGACGGAGACCGCGCCGACAGCGTCACGCTCAGCCTGGGGGGACCCGACGCTAGGTATGATACACTCCACTGTGGGAGGGACCAGGAATCTGCCCAGCACACGCTCGAGGAGTGCTCGGCGTGGAGCTCTGAACGGCGGGTCCTGATGGACCAAATCGGGCAAGACCTGCCTAGCGTTGTTGCCAATGAGGGAGATCTTGCTGGGTTCGAGAGCGGTCGGAGTGGAGGCTCTGGCTGCATTATACTCGTTCTTCGGATATCCCGGGGTCCCTCTAATATGCAGAGGTCAGCCACCATGGGGTTTTAGTCGGTTAAAGTCCAACATACCCCTCCGCCCTCCCCCAAGGGCAGTGGGCATCCATGGATTTCCCCATGTAAAAAAAAAAAGGTATGATAGGTACACTACCGGTAACCCGGGGAGGGGAGTTACTGCTGCCCGCGGGGAGTAGTCAATTTTGAGCCCAATCGAGTAAATGTATAAATCGTTATGTATGTGTTGTCCGCAGCATGCTGTACATAAACGCGAGTGGCGAGATGTTCCTGCGCGCGGAGGCGCTGGCGGCGCTCAACTCCTCGGTGCTGGAGGCGGTGGCCACGGCCACGGACTCGGGGGAGCCGCCGCGACAGGTACCTACCTACCTACCACCTACGCCGGCTCACACGGGGCTGATGAAACATTACCTACAACAACAACTCCAAGGGCGGCTTCTGGGCAACTTAATATTCATCATCGACTCGTTCAATTTTGAGTCAGATCCTCACGTGAATAATAATCGACAAACAAGTTGTCCTCTGGCGAAACACGTGACGAAGATGCGCAAAACACAACTCTTAGGTCAAATTGGTTCTGCGCATCTTTGTCACGTGGTTCGCCAGAGGACAACTTATTGGTCGCTTATTATAATAGTGGACATGAATTTGGATCAACAATATTCAGTCAATTAAATAACCTCCACTATAAATAACATAATCAGCCTATAATGTTCCCACTGTTGGGACTGCGGCTCTCGGCAGGAGAGCGAATGGGTCTAAATTCACCACGCGGACCCAATGCGGATTGGGAGATGTCACATGCCATGGAACATATTTTTTTTCTATCTTTTAACATGCCAATTTCCTCACGATGTTTTCCTTCACCGTTTCGAGAACGTGGGATGCATAGATTTTTTCTACCGAAAAAACCCATTTACGCATGACTGCCACCGGGATTCGAACCCGCGACCATCAGATCGCAAGACAAGGGCCTCACCTACTCGGTCACCACGTCCACTATAAATAGTTTTCATAAATAAATGCAAAAGCTGATGAGCATGTGTGTGTGTGTGTGTGTGCGGCAGACGTCGGTGCCGGTGCGCGTGCACGTGGGCGCGCGGGCGCGGGCGCGCGGCGCGCCGCTGCTGGCGGCCGGCGGCGCGGCGCTGGCGCTGCTGCTGCTGCTGCTGTGCGCCGCGCTGCTGCTGCTGCGACGGAGGTAGGTCAAACACAGACCATACCACTTCCACGGTGAAATCATCGTTCAGGCTATGGTCCATGCTCACTTGACTGGGCAATGTTCAATAACCATAGATGAATAATGGTGTTCCTATAGAACAAGATGGACAGTACTAAATCAAAATGCGTAGATGCGCTATGTACGACCGAAAATTTTCAGACACCATGTCAATAAAAATGAAATATCTCTATTTTCAAATAATGTTTGTTACTTTTTACTATGTAGTTAGTTTTATTGACGATGAAAAAGCCTAGTAGTTTTAACTTAGAATAGTTATTTAGCCCTATTACTTCTCTTTTTCAAAAATTAGCATCGGACCAAAATGTACTAGAAGTAAGCCAATGTGGCTCCCTTTTCTTGGTCGCATTTACAAAGTACTACATTGTGTTTCTGTACTTTAATACTTCTATGTCAATAACTTATATTTCTAGCTAATTTATTTTCTTCCTTTTGTACTTCCGCACACCAGACAATAAGGATTACTAGTTACCCACTTTTTACCTATTGTCTACTTATCTACCATCTTGGCTGCTGACTAGTTTGTTGCCGTTCCAGCCGTCGTTCGAAGCCGTCTCCCGCGCCGGCGGCGAGCAAGCCGCAGCCGCCGGCGGGCGCGCCCTCCCCCCGCGCCGCGTCCCCCTGCCCCCCGGCGCGCGCCGCCTCCCCCCCGCCCGCGCCCTCGGGCTCGCTGCAGAGCGTGAGCGCGGGCGCCAGCACCATCCTCGCCAACTCCAGCAGCAGCCTGGACCTCCGGGACTCGCTGCCCACGGCCGGAGCCGTCAATGGTGACTCCAGATTAGGTAATCGACCATTACGACCTTGCAGGATAGGAACAGGTCAAAATACACTCCAATGAAATAAGTGAGCCTTGGCTTTCTTGCTTCTTCTTCTTCTTCTTATCGTGTCATTAGTTCCTTCGAACCAGTGTGGTGAAAGGATTTCAAGTGCGCCTCGAAGAGGCTCCTTTCGTGCACTCGACATATGTTTTCGAACTTTTGGTTCTACGACATCCTCACGATGTTTTCCTTCACCGTTGCAAGAACGTGGGATACATACATAGATTATTTCGACCGAAAGAACCCATTTATGCCTGACTGCCACCGGGATTCGAATGTGCGACCTTCGCAAGGTAAGGGCCTCATCCACGCGGCCAGTGGCCCGCACGCGCCAGCCATGCACCTCAGGAATGCAGGCTCAGGAACAGCTCATTCTTGACGTTGAGGGTTTGCTAGGGTCATAACCGTTTCATGAAGTGTTTGTGTGATCGGCAGGTGGCGGCGGACGCGGCTCCCGCGGCAAGGTGGCGCCGCTGCCCCCGGGGGTAGGGGGCGGGGGACTGGCGCTGATGTCGGATCACTTGGCGGGGGGCGCGGGCGGCGGCGCGGGGCGCTCCGGCGTGGCGTGGCCCTCCGCCACCATCCCCGCGAGGGTCAAGAAGCTCAGCTGGGACGACGCCGCAGCCGCCGCACCCGACCGACAGGTAGCTTTACATGCTGACCGCTCTACGGGCACATCTCTTCTCACTTCACGCTCACTCGTGGAGCCAAAAAAATACTACTCGGGCGAATGAACATGACCCTGGCTGACACTCTCGCTCGGAACTTGGTGCTTCCCCCGCTGCCCCGCGCGGCGCCCTCCGTGTTTCTTCTTCCTCTAATTGCAAAGCCTTATCATTATCATGTATATCAGGACCTCTTCTCTATCAAGATTATCCAATTCCCACTGTACTTTGCACAAACGTCATTCGAGCCAGGTGTCATGTTCATTCGCCCGAGTTATACCTAACTTATTATCCTCTTGAGATAATGAATCCAAATGATCATAATTAAGAAGCTTAGCACCCAATAACGCTTTGTTTTCTAATATTCCACATTTTATAGCATAGCGTCGGTCGGATAATAAACGTGGGTATAGGTAGATAACATTTCTGTGTTGAATTGATGATGTCGTCCGTAGGACAGCGTGGTGGAGGCGAACAACATGGCGCAGCGCGACCACATGAACCTCACCGTCTACTTCTAACCACGACTGGGAACAGCACCGCGCGGCCGCCCGCACCCACGCACCTGCTGCTGCCGCGGGAGCGCGCCGCCCCCCGGCTGGTAGCGCTGCCCGCCCGCCGCCCGCCCAGCCAGGACACGGAGACGATTCCTGTCGAGCTGAACAGATCCACGCAAAAGACACAAACTCCGCGCTCTAAGAGGTCCACTCGTCTGCTAACCCAGGATATCACGCCTCGGACGACTCCGACATACAATAGAAATGATTTTCAGCGAGAGATGCCAGACGTCTCCTTTCAGGAAAACTTACCCCAATCGTTTACGACGTCACAGAGCACGCAACGTTACTCTTCGCAACAGGAAGTTGAGGAAATGTCAGTTCTTTTACATTCATCGTCTCCCCACAGATCCAGAAACACTGCAGCTGCTCGAGATATCGCTTTCCATCCGCAATCTCTTCCCGTTCAGCCGTATTTAGTGACGTCACCGCATCATTTCGAATACTCCAACCCACCTAACTACCCTAGATCGGCCGTATCCCTCCCTCACCGGCCCGTTCCTTCCAAGCTTCCCGTGAGGACCAACAGATTCATCCCCCATCCTTTCCAAGCGGTACCCAGCATGATTCCACTGCGGAAACCGGAACCGATATCGTGGATAAAGTACCCGGTCGAACCCCATCACATTTACCCCGGACCTTACGCAGCCGTGGACCTTCCGTTCCAGGATTTGAACAACAACCCGAGTGGTAGGGTCAAGTCTAGATCAAAATTGTCGTCGACTTGGGGTCCTCAGAAGGCAAAGTGCCTGGAGAAGTCGCACAAGTGCGTGACATTCGCGTCCACGTGGGGCCCGCAGCACCCCGTGGGGGGTGCCTACGCCACCATCGACCCTAAGAAGCTCACCTCGCGGTATGTGAGGCCCGCTGTATTTAGGAGGGCCTAGAGTCAAACTAGAAGACTTTTTTGACAGAGTCAAATTGCCGAAGAGTTTTTTTATATCAGGTTTTTCCAGATTGGTAGGAGAGTAGAAAAGTTTTATGGTTGCGGAAAAGGTTAGGTAACATTGTTATCTGTGGAAAACGGGGAAGGTTCAGCTTGATTAAGAAATTATGTATAATTATGGCAGGTGTGTGTATGTAGAGTAAGGCTTTTGATAAAAATGTTAAGTGGTAGCTCCTGTTCCTGTCTTCCCAATTTTTATAAAGACCGACTGTTCGGATTGTACAATTGATGTATCTTATGTATCTATTTTAGGCTGTGTAGTAATTTTACGAGTATCCACAGTAGTGAACGGAGGATGTAAAGTAGTTTGTTACTCTATGTAAATAGTTAAGGAGCCAAATACAAAGTATCGTCAGTAAGCTCTATCTAACAGTGTAAATTATGTTGTTTAAATTGAACTTAATTGATATAAGGATTTATTTGTATAATTGTTATTAAAATGTCTAAGTTATTACACGAGTTATTTACTGTCTAACTTACAATATTTTAGGTTCCCAGAGATCCACTTCCCGAAAAACCCAAAAAGTAAAAAAAAAATAATAACACAGTAACGAGCTATTGATTTACTATGATATAACGTAGCAAGAGCAACAGAAGCCACAAAGCGTTGGGAATACCAGGCAAAACACAGAAGAAAGCTCACGAAGCTTTGGCATACACCCCACCCTAAGCACATTTAAAAATGTCAATTAAAAAATACTAATGCCAACTTGCACCAAACTATCAAAGTTCCTAAGCAATTACTTGACTCGCTTGACAGTTCTTAACGGTCTGAATTTGGACCTTTAAGAACTGGCAAGCAAGAAAAGTAATTGCTTAGGAGCTTTGACTGTTTGGTGCAAGTAGAAAACTTAAAAGGACCCGGTACTAAGGCAAAGTAGAATGGGCTATGTCCAAACAAAAGTAAAAAAATCGTGGATGTAAATGACCTTGTAACGAAAGCTGCACAACGCAGCGCGGCCTGTCTAGCAAACCGGTCAGACAGTAATCATATTTCGATACAAATGCATATGTCGTTCATGAGTTTGGTATTGGCCATTACCTACTCAACTAATAAAAAAAACTCTACAAAGCTCGTGAGAAGTGTAGGAAATCGATCTTCTCCCTATAGGGCCGTTGGGAATATACCATAATGAGTACCAACCTACTTCACTTTGTGATGCAAATGTAAAATATGCCCCTATGTAATTGCGCAATGCCTAGCTATTAGAACAACAACAATTTGGCACAGCGCATATTTTCACTTTTATCTAAAGTCGTGCCAAACAATGCCCATTTTGGATAATCGCGATAACAACGGTTATAAAGCCTGCCCTGCCCACACGGTCCCAAAAAGTTTCTCCTAACATCTGTTACCGGTATCTGCCTGGGTTCATCTGTAAAGTCTCAGCTCCATCCGTCAGTCGGACGCTGGCGATTGTGTGGCTCGGTCGTGTTTCGAAAGTGGTAAAAGTGCCGCGAAACTAACACGCGATTTGATGTAAACAGTTCATTAAACTCACTCGGAAGGTAAGTAGAGTGTAGGTTTTACTTGAATTGTTCTGCTACGTGATAGTTTGTAGATATTTATGTATGCTTTCTACAGATGTATTTATATGGTAGAACCACATCGACCAACGAATGTTTAATAATACAAAACTCAAGTATAAAATTCGAATATAATACGAGGGGTTAGGTGGATAGGGATTTGTGTAGGTACTTCAAGGAATTGTAAAATAACAAAATTTACTCAGTTGAAAGATTTCTCTATCCTGCAGATCGGGTAATAAACCAAATCTTAATACCTGCCAACTAAATTGATTTCATAACCTGCAAGAGATATTTGAGAAAGCTGAGAAAGCTCATAATCTCTAAGAGAAAAATACAAATTAATCATTCAAGTGCAGATTGAAAGATCCTTGCACTGGAAGGAAGCCTACACGCTCGCATAAAACGGTATATAGTGTGTGGTAGAGTCGCGCGGCTAGAGGGTTTCATTTTACCGCAGTTCATGTCTCTTGATCCACTTTTACCTTTATGCTTACTCAGTTACTGGAAATACCGCATGAGTAAGCGGATATAAGAAATGCAGCGTCTTACGAATCCTTATTTATATCGCTGACTTTCACCCATTGCGTAACGCGAGCCGGCTCGGCGTCACACCGCCCGTACTGACTGCGCGCTACGCTGTGGCTTGGTGATGAATGAGTCGCGTAATCCTGCGCGTGCGCCGACTGCCGATCAGGATGTTGTTTTGAAACCGGAATGTGGGTTAATTGAGGACATAGGCTACACGTAACAATACCTAGGTACTCAATAGGTTTGGAGTGGGAGCGGTGCTAACGAGAGCCTCATGGGAAAGAAAGCTAATTTTGTAAATTCTGGTAATGTCACCCGTTTGTTTCGATCGGCCAATGATCTCCGTTTCAGATGCTACAAACAAAGTTGATAGCAGTGGCGCTGCTGTTGGCCTCCACCCACGGAAACACCAGCACAGACGAGACTTGCCCCGCGGACCCGTGGGAAGCCGCACTCGAGGACTGGGTCACAGCCGAGCGAGGAAATCTCACCAGGCATGGTGAGATACCCCTTGAAGCTGCTCAATCGATTTGATGTTCTACTCCACCAGCAAAAGATTCAAAATCGACATGACTCTGCTTGCAGGTCGCATCATGTCCCTGCCGGCGTCGCAGGGCTACTACGTGTCTGATCGCATCGGCCTGGTGCCGCCGCCCCCACCGCACCCCCCGCCCACGCACATGCAGCACCGGGGGCCCTACCCCGCCGCGCCGCACCACCCCCCTCCGCCGGGACAAGGTCCACCGGGACACTCTTATAACCAAGGTACAACGACGACAACTGGTAAACTTGGGACCACTGACTTCTCAATCCACAGCGCGCTCAATGTCGTTCATTACCTATATAGGACAATCGCCCTAAACAAAATATCACAAGCATTATTATTTGATTCTCGTGCAATTCAGGCGGTCCGCAAAGCCACGGTCCTCCATCTGGCAACTCGTACCAGCCACCGACGCCGCAGTCGAGCCCGCAGCACGGGCCGAGCTCATATCGGCCGCAGCCTGCTCCCCCTGCCCCCTCCGGGCCGCTGCCGTACGACGAGTGGCAGGCCACGCCCCCACCGCCACTTCCACCCGGCGCCGGCAAGATCGTCAACCGCCCGCCCAACCCATACAAGGACCAGTTCAAACCAAGCTACGTAAGTGACCACCCCATCAATTCTTCCAATATCGTTTAGATAAAAAACACCAGTTGAGCTAAGTGCCATTAATGATCGTAATTTCTGATGTGAAGAAGACATCAGCAGCAGTATCAGTGTTCATTGTCGGCCACATCGTCACTTTACATCAGATTGTAATCAATTGAGGGTATATCACTTTATTTTTTAAAGTACGAGTTTATGATTTTTCTCTCTACTAAGACCGAACAGAACAAGCAGCATAGCCTATCAGATAAATGGAATGACAGCTAACTGTCCCATGCGCAGGCGCCGCCCGGGCCGGCGATCCCGGTGAGCGACCGCGTGGACGCGGCACCCGCGCCGACGCCGCAGAAGGCGGTCTCGGAGACGGACCTGTACCTGCTGCGCGCCATCGAGAAGCTGGTGTACCGCGCCGACCTCATGGAGAAGCGCATGCGCAAGATCGAGGACAGCCTGCACTACCTCGTGGCCGGCGCGGAGCCCAAGCCCGGTACGCGAGCACCATAGCCATTCAACAATAACAAACAAACAACATTCACACACTCACACCCCTGCACTAGGATTCCCTGTGTCGCAGGTGGCATGGACGGACACATATAAAACATCACAACATCCAAAACCCGAGGAACTAACATTTGTGTTCGCCACACATATATTTGCCCCGGCCGGGGATCGAACCCGGAACACTAAGCTTCGTAGGCAGGGTCACTACCAACTAAGCCACGGTGTCATCACAATAGCAGCCTGTTAGGAGCTACCCTACCCCTAGGAGGGTTAAACAGTACGATATACGAAAAGTTAAAGAGTAATAGGTTATCGTGGTATGAGCATGAGATGCAGAGGGATGAATGCCATGTTACTAGAAGAGTGTTAGTTATGAAAGTAGATGGATTTACGAGAAGAGGACCAAAGAAAAGATGGATGGACTGTGTGAAAGAGGATATGAACAGAGCAGGCGTAAGTATAGAGACGACGGCTGATACCCTGGCTTTTTATTGCCTCGCAGAAAGTGTGAAAAGTAGAGTATGCTCCTCTGAGATAAAGCCTGTCTACGTCTTGGGTAGCTTGGACCCCTCGCGTCACTTAGGACTCTACATAGTCTCTCGTTAGCTCAAGGTTCAATATGCCACCCGCGACATAAGACACTGCTTTACCCCCTTAGTGAATGATCTACTATTAAAACATCTTGTACGCGGGTCAACTAGTTCAATCATAAATGGCATTTCCTGACGATTGTCCCCGTGCAGAGCCGTGCGCGGCCAACTTCACGCGCGTGGGCGGGGGCTGCTACCTGGTGTCGGCGGAGGCGGCCAACTGGAAGGGCGCCAGCTTCGCGTGCCGCAAGCTGCGGGGGCACCTGCTGGAGCTGCACGAGCCCCAGCGGCGCCCCTTCCTGCAGGGGCTCCGCGCCGACCCGGGCCTCAAGGGTGAGTAAGGGTATTTGACAAAACAAGCTATTTGCTGGATGGATGAACAGCTTTTGATGATGTGTCTATGTCACAGTACTGATTTTTTTAATAGTTTTGTGTCACTTTTTTTAACACCGTCTTGTTGGTTCGTAACTGAGTGTCGAGTTTGTTCTTGAAAGAGTTTGTGGTTGCTGCAAAAACAACATATTCCAGCAGTATATTCCAGTTGTGCACCACTCTGTTACCGCGAAAGTGATGAGTCGCAAGGGCGTTGACTAAAAATAATTTGTCAAAAACTACCAAGCTTTTGATTCGGACTCAAAAGTTGCATCAGTCCAGAGTGTACGTTATGTATATTAAGTGACAAACAAGATGTCTTCTGGCGAACCACGTGACAAAGATGCGTAGAACGCAATTCTAAGGTCAAATTAGCTAGCCAGAGGACAAGTTGTTTGACGCTTACTATACGTCACAGATAATATAATACCATACTCTTTGATTATATACTTTTAAACGAGACTTTCGCGAAGGCGGATGTTTCAGTCGAGTATATAATCAAAGACTACTAGTACTATAGGTATAGTGTCGTGTGCACTTTGCAGGCGTGGACCTGTGGACGGGCGGCCTGAACCCCGGCCTGCTGTGGATCTGGTCGCACTCGGCCAAGCCCGTGGCGGCCAACGGCACGGAGGCGGCCGCCATCCCCGGCGAGGGCCGCTGCCTGGCGCTGCAGGCCGCCGCGGCCGCCGAGCACGCCTACCGCGGCCAGGACTGCGCGCGCCGGCACCGCTACGTGTGCGAGCGGGACGCCGACGCCGACGCCGACAAGCTATCCAACGAGATAGAGCGAGTGGCCAAGAGCCTGCGCACCGGCTGGAGGCAGCCTAAGATCGATCTCGATAAACTATAGTCTCAATAGTTTAATCATTACACCAAATTCACCTAAAATTACAATACGGCCGACGTATTTTGGCGAGTCTGAACATAGGCTTTGCGAACTTTAGCGCATGGAAGTGTTTCCAAGCAATAGAAAACTGTTGATACAGAAGAAAAGAAAAGAAAAGAAAAGAAATAATTTTATTGATGAAAACCACATGAAACATAAATTAACAAAAAAAGGTCAGAGTAACAGAGTCCTCCATCAATGGGGGCCTAGCTCAGCTTTTATGCTGCAGCGTACTGGCAGCACGCTGCAGCGCTGGTGTTCTGCTAGACCCCAGTGGCAACGACACGGAACGTATAAATAACCAAAAACTAAAACTAAAACTACTAAAATAAGACAAGAAAACATTATTTAAGACTAATTTTACAATTGTCTTACTGGCAACATTACCTATTTATGCAAGATCACCCAATTGGGTCATTTAAATTTTTAGCCATAGACAAGGCTAGAGTGATTTTAGCAATCATCCAATGGCATACATGGCATACTGCAATTCGATGAATCAAGTATCCTATACGACGCGTATTGCGACTTGATTGCGACGCCATATTGAGAAAAGAAAGATGTGGAAAATTGAAAATGCTTGCTTCTGAAACATACGCCATCACGAAATAAAGTATAAAAAATTGCAAGTGCGTGGGAGACCAATTTCTTCTTTATAAACTAACTAGCATAAGCCCGCGCTTTCGCCCGCGTTGATATATTATGCTATAAAACAATGTAATACGTTTGTACATGTGTTTAAGTTCGCATCTAGCCTATGTTCAGACTCGCCAAGATACGTCGGCCGTATTGTACGTTAGTTTTATTTATTTTGTATTAATTGTATAAGTTGAAATAAAAAATATCTTTAATTAAAACTAGATTTATTAAAAAAAGACGACTTTTTTACACTAGTAATAACACTTAAATATTTACAAGATTACAGCATCACAACAAAATAACTTATTTAAAATAAATATTTTTATTGACTGAAAGAATGCCCTACGTTTCATATATTGAAATAATTATTGATTTTTTTTTGTATAACTGGACGACACTGTTGGGAACCGATAAGGTTCAAAATATTTTTATAACAAACGTTGACTTACTAATTTACTTTAGTAATGGCTTCTTTTAAATAATTTTCTATGAAGGAACACAAGTTCCGCTTATCATTATAAAGGAGTACAAATCAACAAACGAACAAAAAGGCACGTAACGCTTGTGCCTACTTTTAGTTTACAAATAGTTGTAAACTAAAACTATTTAAACTTGAACCAAACTGTCAAAGTCCCTAAGCAATTACTTTATTCGCTTGGTAGTTCTTAACAGTCCAAATTCTGACCATTAGGAACTGAAAAACGAGTAATGTAATTGCTTAGGGGCTTTGAAAGTTTGGTGCAAGTCGGCATTAATGGCAGGGCGACTCTCACTGTACACAGGTTAGGATAATCATGCCTGCTTGCATCAAACTGTCAAAGCTCCTAAGCAATTACTTTTCTTGCCTGTCGGTTCTGACATGCGAGTTAAGTAATTGCTTAAGAACTTTGATAGTTTGGTGCAAGTCGGCATCAGGCAATTTTCACTAAACATTAACCTAGAGCAAGAACTTCTTACGTGGAGATCCTTACAAGAGACAAATTTATTATTCAATTCACCTAATCTCAATTATATAAATGTTATAAATTCTTGTAAAAAGGCGTTGTTATTTGGAAAACATTAGCTTATAAAATTATTGCTTCGAAACACGTGTCAAATAATGATTTATATTATGTACAATGCGGTGGATAACGAAGTACACATGGCTCAGGGTGTGATAACGATCATGTTTTATGTATATTCGACTCATTCTTAATATTATCAAAATGTACTTTGACCTACAATCGTTGAGACGAAAAGACTACGATAAAATAGTCCTCTATATTGTTTTAGGCAATATGTTTAATTACAAAAAGTTCAAAGTGACGTCAAATAATTAGACAAAAATTGTTATTATTACAAAAGATACAACAGGAATTCTCTCTGCGCATCTAAATCACCAGTCGAGACCTGATTATCTCGTGTTAAAAACGTGATGTTAGCTAGTTCCGTCCGCGGCCTGCAAGGGAGCGTGAGAGTCAAGAATGAGTCGAGTACCTGGTGCTGGCGGGCGCGTGTTCAGTTGAAGTGGAACTTGAACTGGAAGGGCGAGCCGTGCTGGAAGTGGTGGAAGGGGTTGTTGAAGGGCCCCCCGCCCCCCGCGCCCCCGCGCTGCGCCTCGGGGTCCAGGGGGTCCACGCCCTGGTCGAACTGCGCGCGCTTCTCCGGGTCCGTCAGCACCTGCCACACGCAACCCTTCAACGTTGGCGCTCCACTTACTACTCGAGCGAATAAACATGACATCTGGCTCGAATGACGTTTGTGCAAAGCACAGCTTGGAATTGGATAATCTTAATAGAGAAGAAACCTTGTAATGATAAGACTTCGCAATTAGAGGAGGAAGAAACATGGAGGGCGCCGCGCGGGGCAAGCATCAAGTTCCGAGCGAGAGTGTCAGCCGGGTGGCATGTTGCCAGGAGCTGGGCGTGACGGATGTTTGAGCGGACGGCGGTGTTCTACCGACCAGTAATGACCCGGAATTTCGAACAAATCTCATCAAATTTGGCAAATCCACGGTCTGCTCCTCTCCACTCCGCCCAACTAGTGGCAGCCACTGGCCACGCTCGGTGCAGTGTGACTGCGTGTCTTGTGTGTGCGAGTGCCGCCATGATAGTGTCAAAGAAAACAATTCATGCTGCAATCGATTAACTGATACGGCTGATAAAATACTAAAATATATTTTTAGTAAGTAGTTTTTTTTTTTTTTGTAAATACATACATAGAAAACACCTAGACTCAGGACAAACAACGATGTTCAACACACAATGGTTTGTCCTAAAGCGGGAATCGAACCCTCACTACGACGAACCCAATAATTGAAGTCTGTATTTAAAAGAGGTGCAACACACATAGTACATAGTAAACATTTGCGTCCTAGCAGGATTACTTTGATTGGTATCTAGATTCAGCTAAGACCTAAGTCAATTTTTTTTTTTTTTTTTTTTTTTTTATTTTTTTATTTTTTTTTTTTTTTTTTATTTATTTAAGCGCACAAAACACATCACAATCACATAAGTATAAAATTATAGGTTAACAAAGATTTCCGAGCTTGATTGCAACATAAACATATGTACGCACAACTAAACAACACATAAATACCGAGCAGACTACTTCTAACTTAAATAAGATCAGGGATCAACTAAACTAAACTTAAAAATAAATAATTATATCATAATACAATTAGGGCGAATCTGAGAAATTAGATTTCTCAGATTTATATAACATAAACTAAAACTATCATAAGCTAAGAACTAACGAGTCACTCTGGTCATTAGAGTGGCTCACATTATTAGCAAAATCGAAATTGAGGATGGTCTTAACAATTTTAATAAAGTGGCTCAGCTTATTATATTATTCATTATGTCGCGTCGGGACGATAAATGGTATATGAATGAATATGAACGGTGGGTACCTCCTTGGCGGCGGCGACGTCGATGAACTTCTTCTCGGCCAGCTTCTTCTCGTCGCCGTGGTAGTTGTCGGGGTGCCACTTCTGCGCCGCCTTGCGGTACGCCTTCACGATCTCCTGCTTGCTCGCCGACCTGCGCACAACCACACGTCTAACGCCCGGGGCGGCACAAGTGCATGACTCTCCTTTGGAATAAACGATTAAAGACGACCTCGAGGGGTTGTATACGTGGTCATGTGAGAATGTGTTCAGCTCTCGTGAAACCATCGCACTACTCCTATTATGATTGATGTGTAGCTAGCCGTGAGCAGACTGCGTCACCGGTGCCTAATAAGTAGTTGGTTTCAAACGTCGATACCCCATCGACTCGTTGACTGCCGAGTTAGTTTGCCATTGATTTTATTCGATATAGGCAAGCATTTGACCACAACTTCACCTGATGGAAAGTGACGGTGTGGTCGAGGATGTAGCACGCTTGTCTAGTAAGAAATGATTTCAAAACTCCAAGGTTATATAGGCGACGGTCTGATAGTGTGTAGGTGGCACGCACCGCTTGACGCCGAGGATCTTGTAGTAGTCGCGCTGCTCGGCCTGCTTCTGCAGCCGCTGCGCGCGCTGCAGCCCGTCCTTGGCGCGCTGCAGCCCCTCGTCCAGCTCCAGCGCCTGGCGGTAGGAGAGCGCGCCCTCCTCGTACAGCTCCAGCGCCAGCTGCGCCTCCGCCAGCGCGCACAGCAGCGCCGCCGTGCGCCGCAGCTCCAGCGCGCCGCGGCAGTGCGCCAGCGCCGCCGTGTGCTGCTCCTCCTGCCACCACACCTTACACACTTACGCCTCCGACCACACAACTGTACAGTACACTTCTAGCGATACTATACACCATACATTCGCATACCTAATCGTCAAACATTTGGTAAGAGGATTTACCGGATGTCTCAGCTATTTTCTGCGCTTAGTCCGAGCAGTTTGATTGAGTCTACCGAGAGAAATCAGTCAGGAAACTACATCAAATGTGGTATTAAAAGTGTGGATAGAAGATCCGGCGATCCGGAACACCTTCTATTATCTACCGAAGGTATATATGATACAGAATTAACGTTAAGGAAAAAAGTTAACGTTAATGAAAAATGTTCTCCGAGATTGATAGTGAGGGGTGTCCCACAGGGCGCACTCCTTCGACCGTTTTTGTTTTTTGTGTATTTAAAATTAAATCACTTTATAAAAATACATGTATAATAAAGCAAAAATAAGATATAGGCAGAACCAAAAGTTCTTGAAAGAAATGATTTGAATGCTGTAGCAAACGAATATCAATACGAGAAATGCAGCTATAAGTATAATTATAACAATTCTAAATAAAAGTATTTACTTTTATATAGTATTTACTTTGATATTTACCAAGATTACAAGGTCAAGGTTTATAGACACAACAGCAGAACCATTGAAACATCTATACATTTATTTTTGCATGCCCCTGTGGTAGAAATAAGCTGGTAAAACCATTTTTAGTAATAGGATCATTGTATGTACCCTTATGTCACGCAAATAAAGATTGATTTGACATTTGAAATAGTGGTGTTCAGGTTGTTGGTACGGCGCACGAGCAGCACTGACCTTGACGGCGCATTCGCACATCCACTTGCGGCCCTCGAACACGACCAGCGTGACCTCGTCCTCCAGCCGCAGCACCTTCTCGGCGCTGGCCAGGCAGCCGGCGAAGTCCCTCGCCGCGCTCAGCTCCTCGCACTCCAGTAGCAACTTGTCCACCTTCTTCACCTTCTTGTAGAAGGGGAAGCACTTCTTGTGCTCCGGGTCCAGTTTCAGACACTCGCGGATCTCCTGCGCGCGAGAGGATGGTTCAAGGTTTAAGCAAAATCATAGAATTCTTGTTGTGTATCACACTGCCACAATCTGTTCTACTAAAGGAAGACAATGAAATGACATAATATTATACAGGGCGTCCCATGGGTATGCCACATAGAGGGAAAGTGCCTTGAATATTGTATATGGAACATTTTACTGAAAGAAGACATTATTTGAATTTACAAAACAATTTAAACTGCATTCATATATATTTAAATAATTACATGGTTGAGCCGGGAATCGAACCCGTTACATGAGAAAAATAATCACCCTGAAGCTTTATCATACCGATCGAAAGGCTTCATCATAAGGATTATTTTTTGCTAAATAACATATTGTCACAAATAAAATATCCGTGGGACGCCCTGTATATTAAGAAGTAGCGGCTCACATAGGAGCAAGATGAGAGAGGCTCACCTTGAGCGCGTCGTTGACGTGTCCGAGCTGGTACAGCAGCGTGCCGAGCCGGTAGTAGCCGTCTGTGGAGTCCTGCTGCAGCCGGTTCACGGAGCGGATGTCCGACACCGCCGAGAACAGGTCGTCCTGCACAACACGTCACGGTACACCACAAGGAAACACAGTACAGAAGTCGTTATCCTGGAGTGCATAGTAGAGGCTACTGAATACCGTAAAGCCTGTGAAATACCCAAGAAACTTGTGCTTTTGGGCAGAATTAGGGTGGCTAGATGGACTTGCCAGGATACCAGGCGCGCAATGAACGTAGAGTCCGATGACGAGAAAAGGAGTTTTGTCAAATAAAACCATTTATCAAAGTCAAACTATGGCATAGGTGCAACAGTTTGGTTGCGGCGAGATGGTCTCCGCAGGGAGGCGTGTGGACTCACCAGCGCGATGTAGCACTCGGCGCGGAGCTGGCGCAGCTGCGCGGACCACGGCGACACCTCCAGCAGCCTGGTGGCGAGCTCCACGGCGGCGCGGTAGTCCCCGCCGCGGTAGTAGGCCTCCACTAGCCGCAGGTCGTCGATGTACTCGTCTATGTGGTGGTACTGCGCTATCGCCTCCTCGTTATACGGCTCCGCATGAGTCTGCAACCACCACAAATGTGTATAACGAAGCACGCAGATCTGATACCCACAAAAAATCCATGGGAACAAAAGGATGGACAAACAGATACCGAGGTTGTTCTACATGTTCCATTTATAGCATTTAGTTCAATTCAATAAAAAAATTTATTTATCAAAAAACAAGCTTAAAAATACACATTAAAACATTATTATATCAGTTATGCATTGGCTTGTAAGTATTATATTGGTGTGCAGAGCCTACACTAATACCTACTTGCACCAAACTGTCAAAGTCCCAAAGCAATTACTTTATTCGCTTGGTAGTTCTTAACAGTCCAAATTCTGACCGTTAAGAACTGACAATCGAGTAAAGTAATTGCTTAGGGACTTTGTCAGTTTGGTGCAAGTAGGCATAAGTGTAAGATACAACTTGTGTTGTAGGCACTGCTTGACCTTCTGGATATAAAATTTGATGTGCCATAGCCTGAGGAGTACAATACAACAGAATAATGTAAGTTACTTTAAACAAGATTATTAAATTAAATTACATACATGCAATGAAAAAAATAAAATAAAAATAATTAACATGTAACATGTACTAGATCAAACTTTTTAAATTACCTAAATATCATAATAATACCATTTTATAACATTTGCTCCAATGATTTTTGAACATAGCTAATATTATAGGTATAATTAGATAGTATTTAGATATAGGTAAATTTTAGATTGTAGAGATTAATAACCTATTATTTCAGGTTTATAGAGCAGCGCAATACAGCTTAAAGATTTTACTAATTGGCATTTATTTTGGAGATGTTCAGCTGACGCACAACTCTTGTAGGAGGAGCAGCTGTGTTGGTAAGTAGGTACATAATAGTTTTACATGGTGTGTCTGTGTATTTTTTTAAGGTGTGTGATAGATGTAGGTAGCGGTGGTTGAGGTAAGTACCTAGTGATCATAAATGTTAAGTTAAGTAGACTTATCTTCCAAGCATTTAAGAATCAGTAAATATCTCTAATGTCAGCTTAGTATAATTAAATCAGCTGGCACTTTATTATAAATGAATAATCTAAATGCAGAAACAATTTAGCTTATCTTCTATTGGCAATTATTAACACTAATCAGCTGTAATTATTTTGCTGATAGCTAGACAACAAAGTATAAAATGAGAACAAAATATTTATGCAGCATTGTAAAATGAAAGAACATGCTGCATATACATAGCAATTATGTATTGCACATGACCATGAGCATTACACGCTTGACAGTGAAAAGTGAATTTTCCAGTGAAATAATAGGCATGAAAATAAACATTGATAAAACTACATGAGCAATGTGCATAACTACAGACATGTCACTTATTTCATTCAAATGCATTTTCTGTGTGAAATTGAGTTAAGACAAACTTGGTTACGAACCAGACTATGATAAAAAAGTGACACAATTAAAAGATCCCACACTGTGTGACATAAACACATCAGCGAAAGCTGCTCATCTATCAACAGATAAATAAATAATAATGATTGTCTATACTACCCAACCCGTAGTGGGTGGAAAATGTTTTGTAGAAATTCTAAGGTCAACTATTTAAATTTAATTATTCTATTAGGCTCTTAACTTATTATGAACTTAAATTTCATATTATTATTATTATTATTATTATTGGCCTGACATGTCCCACTGCTGGGCAAAGGCCTCCCCCCCTTTTCTCCAGTCCTCTCTGTCAAGTGAGTGTGTGGACCAGTCCCTCTTATAAATATCTAACTCATCTTTCCACCTGCGCCTTTAAAATTAATTTCATATGTATTCTAAATTTTGTTGCACATTTATTGTGTGGTAAATAAAACAGATATTGGATACATTGTTGTTGAGTTTACAATGGAAAGACTTACCACTTGTAGGTAGTCATCTTTGGCATCTACATACTGTGCTAGTTTGAGGTAAACTGTGGCTCGCTGCATGCGTGCCGATGTGAAGTCTGGTTTCAACTCCAAAACCTGATGAATATGTAAAGTGGGTTAACTTTAGCTTTTGATATAAGACAGATCAATAACAATTTGAAGAATGCAGTGACATACCTTTGTGAAGTCTTGTAAAGCAAACCGGGCTTTACCAAGAGCATAGTAAACTGTGCCTCGCTTAAAATATGTGAGGTAGTTTTGTGGATCACCCTCTGTAAAGAATTCACACTTTTTTCAATCACTGCTCACACATAAGTTAGAATTAAAGAGGTGCAAAACTTTAGCTGAAAATTTATGTAAAACTGAGTTTTAATTGGCTCTGGTTGACTGGCAATGAATTGATTAGCTTCATTGATGTAGGGGACCATTTCTTATGGCTATATTTTGAGCACTAAACAATCCTCTGAAGCCAGTTATTAAGCCCAGTACATGGCAATAGCGATGTAAACACAGAACAGCTGATAGCATTTAACTGTACGTCAGCAGATCGAGTGGTGCCTCGTCTCGTGAGCCTCCAGCGAGTGTGGGGCGCTCCGAGCTGCAGCGTGCCTGCGCGGCCGGTGGACGGAACTCACCCACGGCTGCGTGGTAGTGCGTGAGCGCGTCCGACAACTGTCCCCGCGCCAGGAAGTCCCGTCCCAAGTCAAGGTGCTTGTTCACCTCCGCCGGTGTCGCGCACTCTGAAACTGCAACCCACTACATCGAAACATCACTCTACAACACTCAAAATTACAATAAATAGGTTAAAACTGTACCCACATTCTAACACTATTTCTAGCACTAATATGACGAGACATGGTGTGACTTTGTTCCAGCTGATATTCGCCAGGTAGTCCATTATAAAACTATTATTTGTTTATAGCGGTTCGTAGCACTTATCCATACATTAAAAATCTTCAATACAAAATAATCATTTGACAGGACCACAATCCATTTTTCATTCGTCTCTTTTCGTGGTTTGTTCTGATTGGTCCAAATCAGATATTTTTGGGATGTTGACGTGAGAAAGAAGAGGTTGCCACACTAGAAAACACGGGACATAACACTTGATTGTCACTTTGACATTGACTTAAAAAAATGAAATTAATAGTTAAAAATAATTTGTTTATGAACGAATATATTGTAGTGCCATATCGAAAAACTTTCCCATTACGTTGGAAAAATATTTTTCAGTTGTCCACTTTTCCATATGATATATGCGTCGACAACGACCGACGCCGACTGTTGAATTTAGACTTCATCATCATCATCTCAGCCAGTTATGGCCCACTGCTGGGTATAGGCCTTTATTACATGTTATACAATCATTTGAAGTTAATAAAATTAATTTAATTTTGTCAGCTTATTAACTATTACTGTATTTTGATGATATAACATGTTTTATGTCACTTTCTTGTTTGTCTGTCTGTCTGTCTGTCGTTCTCGGACGAATCTTGCACTTTCGGGTTATCTTTTCCGCTGAAATTTTCAAGGTAGCTCACAACTCGATGAATATGCACTTTACCTAGCTAACTTAAAATAATTTATGCAACCTGACCTCAAAAAACTTTGCCACCAAATAAAGAAATAAAGAAGCGAGATGGATCATAAGCTTAGCGTGGGTTTTTATTATAATCGGCATTACTTATTTTTATATAATTTTCAATATTCCTTGATATCTACCTATTTAACTAACAAACCCAACAGAGATATATTATTAAATGACATGAGATGAGGTAAGTTTTAAAAATTGGGAAAACTGCGTATCTTTACCTGGCAACAACGTTTCCCGTTCTTTCATTTTCAAAGAATTAGAAAAATCCGGTTAGTGTGTTAAAATATCGTAATATTTGCTTTATTTGGAGTTATATGTTTAAAATAGTAGCAGTTCTGTGAAATTCAATAATGCTGGAATCCCCCAGTGTCTGCGAAAACGATAGATTACGACTCACCATTGAGATAAATCCAGATGTAAACTTGGATGTCAACATAACCCTAACTTGAAGTGAGATTGTTGTCCTTGTGTTTGTAATCGAAAGTGGTGGTTTTAGGTATGGCCGACGCTGCACCGTCCACAGCGCCCAAGGCGAAGGCGCCCAAGACGAAGGCCCCTAAGGAGAAGGCAGTGAAGGCGAGCCCCGCGCCCGCCGCCGTCGCGCCGGAGGCAAAGGTTCCCCGTAAGGTGTCGTCGAAGGCGCGCCACGGCCGCCTCTACGCCAAGGCCGTGTTCACCGGCTACAAGCGCGGCCTGCGCAACCAGCACGAAAACACTTCCCTGCTCAAGGTATGGTGCATACATTGAACAAGGTTATGTTTTGATTTTGTGGTTATGTACTGTGTGATGCTATAGGAGGCTTTCGTTAGTAATCCTAAACCAATGTTATTTGACGACACCGTGGCTTAGTTGGTAGTGACCCTGCCTACGAAGCTTGGTGTTCCGGGTTCGATCCCCGGCCGGGGCAAATATTTGTGACGAACACAAATGTTTGTTCTCGGGTCTTGGATGTTGTGATGTCTTGTATGTGTCCATGCCACCTGCGACACAGGGAATCCTAGTGCAGGGGTGTGAGTGTGTGTATGTTATGTTATGTTATGTTATGTTATATAAACCTGTGGAACTAGTTAAATCTTCTTATTGTGTCATTAGTTTCTTCTTTCGAACCAGTGTGGTAAAGGATTTCAAGTTTGCCTCTAAGTGGCTTCTTTCGTGCACTTGTTATATGAATTTGATATTGTAAATATGTAGATATTTGATGAATATAATGCAAGCCTTGCCGCTTCCATGAGTTTCTTATACATTATTTCTAGTAAAGCTGGAATGAATAAAGAGATACCAAATTGATATTCCACCTATACATAAGTATTGACATTGACCAGCTTGTCCTGTAAGTATCCTTGAATACTAATTTTGTCATTTAAAGTATGTAGGTAAATGTGTTTTTATTTATTTACTTATTTAATTTAAAAAAAAAAATACAACTTCTGAATGATGCCTATGACATTTGAAACCTGAACCAATCATGTGGTCAAAATATCCAACTGACAAAAATACCCCCACAGCCCCATCCTAAATTAAATAATCCACCCACCACTCAGTCAGGATTGTGTGTATTTCAGATGGAAGGTGCCAAGGACCGCAGTGATGCTGCTTTCTACATTGGCAAGCGCTGCGTGTATGTGTACAAGGCCAAGAACCGCACGGCTATTGCGGGCGGGCCGCGTGGCAAGAAGACCAAGCTGCGAGCCATCTGGGGCAAGGTGACACGCGCGCACGGCAACTCCGGCAGCGTGCGAGCGCACTTCAAGACCAACCTGCCCGCGCACGCCATGGGACATAGGATAAGAGTGGTAAGCACCTATTAATAACCTAGGAACTGGAATAAAATGCCACAGTCTGTATTCAGTGTCCCCTCAGTGAATTCTTTCAAAAATAGAAAGAAAGTAAGATGCACAAACATTTAAAGCGCTTTGACAATAGATAAAATACACACATCAGCTCTAAGCTGCTGGTGTATCATAAATAATATTCAAGGTGGTTACAATGGAGAACACCTCCCAGATCCATCCACCCAGTCTTGTGGCATATTAATAAATAGTATAAATATATATAGTAATAATTAAATACGAGCCGAGCGGCTTTGTTTCTCAGTCACGTTTCGGATTTCGGCGAGTAAACATCTCCTAAGGATGCCTGGTGTAGAGGCGGAACACGTGTCGACTTGGGTTTTCTGTTTTCGGCGCTTTGGTTTAGATACAAAAAATCTTAAACTAGAGTTAAGTTAATTGGAACCTCTGTTTGGAAATTAAGCGGAATTATTACTATATATATTTATAATATTTATGGATTTCCTCAAAGTAACTCCTGAATCAATCAATTGTTCTGGCATTTTGAGAGAGTAGGCCGGCTGATCAGATCAACTTCAGTGATAATCACTTGACTAAAAATTAAGCACTGATTGAAAAATTATTGAAGTCCTGTAACATGAATGTCATGACATAAGTTGTTGTCATTTACCCGTTGCATATTCTTCCATGTCTAGCGTGCATAATGCATTGTTCATGTTAGCACTTAAATCCCACCAAAAAGGAAAGAATGAAGGACAACTCTCTGTTGTACAGTCAGTATCAAATTCAATGACAACATTCAGATTTTCAAAATCGCTTTACTCTATTTAATAAACCTAAATCACTCAACGTGACGAGCGTCAGTATTGAATGAACATCATTAAGGTTCAAAATTAACACCACTTTGTCAAAAATATAATATTACTATGGTGTATATAGTGATTTAAAAATCTGAATGTGGTCAGCGACTTTCGATGCTGACTGTACAGTCAGCTGCACAGTCAAGTAGACACTCCCAAGCTTTCACATTTATCTTTTTCAAGGTCCACATTGGATGCAGCATATAGCCAAATGCAATAAGTTGAGATCTATGTTCTGATTACATATTCTCTCACTGATGTTATCCTGGAGCCTTTTGTTCCCTGATACTAACTTGTGCGTTTTTCTTGTTACAGATGCTGTATCCTTCCAGGATCTAAGAGCCTGATAGTTCTAAGCTAAGATTACAATAAAACCCCAAAAAAATCAGAAACATGCTTTCTTATTAAAAAACAATTTGTTGTAAATACAACACCCAGTCATTGAAATGCTTTTACCACTTTTCCAAAAAAACATTGGCTGAAGAGCTCAATAGCTAATCAATGAATGATTTTTATTGCTGCAAACAAGACAAGGGAACCAGACAAGGTTACTTGAGAGATTTTGACTCGAATGGAGATAGCAAAAGTTCTGTTACGGGTCATGGAGGAGCTGCGTTATGAGAAAGCTTTTATGACTGGAAGTGGGGATGGGAATGCAGTACCACTGAATTACTTGTTACAGCACTAGAGTACCTACTGCCAGACTGCCACAGAGAAATAAAATATACTACATTCCTACTATTTATGTGCCATTAAAACACTGCATTATTGTCACATTGTATTGTAGGCTCCCAATATCAATGGTTAGGTAATGGGCTATGTACCTACTGTCTACTTTCAATGCAGTATAAATATAAAGTTAGATTGGAGGCGACAACCGAAAGTATCCGAGATCCAAGAGTAAAACAGAAGTGCCTAGATAGCGCCTTCTTCTTATCGTGTCACTAGTTCCTTCGAACCAGTGTGGTGAAAGTGCGCCTCGAAGAGTCTCCTTTCGTGCACTCTACACATGTTTTCGAACTTTAGGTTCTACGACATGCCGGTTTCCTCACGATGTTTTCCTTCACCGTTGCGAGAACTTGGGATGCATACACAGATTTTTTCGACCGAAAAAAAACCCATTTATTCGAACCCGCGACCATCAGATCGGTAGGCAAGGGCCTCATCCACTCGACAACCACGTCCTCGATAGCGCCATCTATTGGAGAGTAGCAGCACTAAGTATCAAGGAGGCTGTAATATCAGAAAAGGACGTAAGGGGAGGTACAAGACTCTTATTGCTTGTTTTTTTTTCTTTCTACATAAATCCGAAGCAAACCAGGTTCACTGGCGCGGCAACTAAACTTAGTGGTTAAATTCTCTTTGGCGGCAACAACGTGCCACTGACCGCGGGGGCTCTGTTTCACACTCGACGCTCGGGGAAACCAGACCCGAGGATCTGACCACAGCACGTTGCCGGCCGGCTGCTGTCAGTTGCATCCCAATTGCAATGCATGATCTTTTGAAGTACCTTCCTACCTAACATACCTACTGCTCTACCGCAAGCCGCAAATAAACTTTTTGGTGATTTTCTTAACAAATATAGGGTAAACCGATTTATTATTGGCACCCTAGAGTTTAATAAGAAAAAACAAGGAAATTGTAGATTATTCAATTTCAGTATACTTTTATTACTTTTAAAAGCATATTGAAATTTAATAATCTACAATTTCCTTGCTTTTCCTAACTAAACTCTAAGAGTACCAAATAATAGGCTGGGTGCCAATAATAGGTTGGTTTACCCTACCTAATTATTAAAATAATACTAAGATAAGGATAGCTACTCTAATAATAAGCAAAACTTATAATTTAGGGAAGTAAGACAGGTCTCGGTGGCTCTACCAGTCAGCTCTATCTTGCTGGCGCAACAAGTAGGCAAGTACCTACTTCAGATTTTAACGTAAAAACACACTCGTTTAATGCGCGTAAGGTCTGTATTTTCGGAGGAATTTGAAGTTACAAAATTGCAAGGAAACCTACTTACACAGACAAACTATGCATTTTTTGAGGAAAATATCCATGGTCCATAATATTACAGGTATCCCTGTGTCATCAGCTGCAAGAAGGTACATAATGTTAGTCATTTCACGATGAAATGAAATGGAAGCAAGTGTACGAGTAGGTACCTTCCTACCTACTTAAATACATAGTTATGTTACCTACTTACATGCTATAAGTGGGTAAATTATTTATGAAGATTGCATCTAACTGCTGTGATTGCTAAAACAACAAAAGTACAAGCTGAGTGATAGGGACGTGGGTATTTTCCAACTGTATTGTAATATTGATAATTTTTTGATCGCTACAAGTATCTACCTACCTACCGAATGTAGCACTTAGTAGATCTGGAAAACAAGTAACTTGCGTATTAAGGCTTTCATCCCGGGAGTCTCGGTCTCGAAAATTTCGAGAGTCTCGACGATTTTTCGTTATTTTCGAGACTCGAGACTGGATGGTTTCGGTACCGGGAATAACGAGACTTTCGATACTTATAAAAATCTTAACAATATTCAGTGTAGATTAGTATAATCTAAAACAAGGATAAGACATAGTGGTATAGTCTTATGACTTTAGTTTACCAAAAAGGGCAATTAAAAAAAAAAGTAATATGTGTGGAATTAATGTAAATGTAAATGGACTCCCTTTTCCGCACTTGGACTCCTGTTGATCCTTTGTGCGTCGGATTTCCTGACTAATAGTTTAGCCAGCCTAACTCCGCCCAGAAGCACAGAAGTTTCCTGGGTTCTTCGCAGGCTTTGCGGAGTGACCTCGGGTTTTTGAGGATTTCCTCTCGTTGCTTTGCCACTCCCACGCATTCCAGGATTACGTGGGCGAGCGTTTCCTCCTCGGTCAAGCAGCCTCTACAGAGTGGGCTGTCTGTGTTTCCAATGTTGTGCAGATGTTTGTTAAGCAGGCAATGTCCTGTGATAGTACCCACAATGATTCTTAAATCTGGTCGTTTCAAACTAAGTAAACGTCTAGTTAGACGTGGTGCAAGTTGCGGAAAGGCCATTCTTGATTGTTTGCACTTCTTGGTTTGCCGCCAGCGCTCACTGTGCTGTGTCTTTGTACGTTTGCGTATCCACGCTCGCAATTGAGAAAAGGGTTGTGGTAGGAAGGGAGATGGCCCTTCCCTTCCAGTCTCAGATCCTTTTCTAGCCAACTCGTCTGTGGCGTCGTTCCCTAATGAGTTACTGTGCCCCTTAATCCCTGGAGTGTTATTCGGTTGGCTTGGGTTATTCTCTCCAGTGCTCGGTGGCATTCGTTAACGAGCATTGAGTCGCAAGTATTGCTATCTAGTGCTTTTAGTATAGCGGTTAGAATTCGTATATTTTGATTTTCGATTTTCCTCCGAAGTATGGTGTTTGCTAACTCGGTGATCGCTACACATTCGCATTGGAATATGGAGCTGTATGCACAGCCCGAGAGTCATTGATATGTTCATGTTGTAATCAAATGAAAGGCCCCTGTACCTTTGTTGGTTTGTGTGTGTATGTGTGGAATGAGGAACCATTTCGAAGAAAAACGCAAATTTTGATAAATCAGGAACATCGGACATCACCGAACATCATCAAATACTGGATTGTAAAGTTAAACTGTGATGTGTTCGCTAATACGCCATAAAATGCCTAAATGCCATTCCTATGAGTGTGCCTTTATGTACTATTAAATTAGTCTCGAAAGTCTCGTTTTTCCCGGGAATTTCGAGACCGCATCGAGTCTCGATTTTTTTTTCCCGGGACTCAGAAAGTTATCGAGACTGAAAGCCCTATTGCGTATCATTACTTCTATCTTGCAATGCAAGCACAAATAGCTATGTATGTAGGTTAGGCTGGCGCTGTGGGCGAAAATATATTTTGAAAACACAAACTTTTTATTTATAACGCAATTTTTTTTTTTAAATAGTTTTTTGAACAAGATCAAAATAATTTTATTTGTATTATTTTTGATTACTATATTATTATTTTTTTAATTGTTTACTTTGTATTCGAGGATCTATATTACCGTTTGTACTTATCTAGTAAAAACGGATGGTAGGAACAATCGGGAATATATTTTTCTGGTTGTCCTTAGTAGCACGGTACTTATTAGCTTAGACGCCCGCGACGAGCCACTTGAAGTTAAATATATTTTTTAGGCGCGTAATGGTGAGCGAACTAAATTGAAACCTAAAGCGTTAAAGCCAAAGTCGCTTTTCTTTGCTTTTCCTTGCTGAGTGAGCTCTCTGTACTTTTTTCCTCCGTGGCACAGGGTACCTTCTAAGATGCTAGTAGTGACAATCGGGAAAAAAATTCCCGATTGTTCCTAGTAGGAACGTTGGGGGTAGGGTAGGGACAAAGAAATTACAATACATAGTGGGGACTGGGATTGTGCTATGGGATGAGTGCAGTGCGCTGAGGTTGGCACTCGGCACGACCACAATCGATAGCCACACTGGGTGTCGGTGTCAGGGCTAGGGCTGCCCACAGTGCCCATGCTGCCGCCCACCAAACCAGTAAAGTGTAAGCATTACTGTGTTCCGATTTGAAGGGCACTAAAATTACCTTCTGGGCTTTCGAGACAGACCATCAAAATTTCTCAATGAACATTTTGGCAGTTTTACACCGGCCTATGTGAATCAAAGTCCTGTGTAGCACTGTTCTAGTCATGAGCAGGCGTGAACTCCTACCATCAGGAGAGCGCTAAGGTCGTCTCGTCCATGTTTACATAAAAAAAAACCTGCCGCTTCCGAGACCAACCTACTACCTAGAGCTACACTCCAACTCTATCAACACGATACCTTTACGTTTAGCAGATTGTTGGTAGGTAGGTAGGCATAATAGCATAAAACCTGGTAGGCATTATTAAACTTTTCTCATAAAATACCTAGTAGAAAAACAAACACAACACAACAATTCTGTGGAGCGAGGGTACACAGGGCGGGGAAAGTTTCATACTTATACCTACCTTAGTAATGTTCGTGATGAGTTTAGTTATCCTACAGCCTATGTAGCAGCATCGTACCGTAGTTAGGATCTGTATTTGTAGCAGGCCTATACGAGGTAGCCGGCGCATCACCGCGGCCCTCACAAGGTTGGCCGGAAGCGCTTTGTGCGCGCTATCAGGTCCGCGATCTGCGGCGGTCAGGCCCTCGTCATCACCGCGCCACTGCCGCCCGCCCCGCCTCGCCCCGCCCCGCCCCGCGCCAGCACAAAGGCGAGCCTCTTTGAGATCCCATCACGTGTCAGTGTCACACGCGCCCTTGCCAGATATAATAAGGGCGCCTTCAAATTAGAGGCGTTCTTCTTCTTATCCTGTCACTAGTTCTTTCGAACCAGTGTGGTTAAAGGATTTCTAGTGCGCCTCTAGGAGGCTCCTTTCGTGCACTAGACACATGTTTTCGAACTTTTAGGTTCCTCCTATGACATGCCGGTTTCCTCACGATGTTTTCCTTCACCGTTAAGAACGTGTTTTAATGCACACATAGATTTTTGGAACAGAAAAATCTATTGGCGACGACCGGGTTCGAACTCACGAATGTCGAGGCACTTTCCACTCGGCCAACACGGTTTTTAGAGGCGTGAGGAAACGCCACAGTGGCGCCTCCACTAGTTTTTATAAAAAAAATCAGATGCGATGGTGCAGCGCCACAGGGGCGTTTCCTCACGTCTCTAATTTAAAGGCGCCCTAACTCTGTTGCCAGTGATCCTACGTACTAATAAGTATTTTAAGCGAAAGTTTGTCAGTATGGATGGAAAAATTGAAGCTTATTTCTCATCAAGCTAAAACTGGTGAGCCCATTGAGCTGAAATCAGGAAAAGTACAAAGAAAAGTTGTTTACAACTTTTCATCCTGATGCGATGCGCCTGCGAGCGAGACCGACTGACGTTTGTTGTTCGTTTAAAGTTCCGTTGATCAGGAAGTTGTCGCGCGAGTAGGTCGCCTGCTTCAATTGAAGTCACGTGGTTTCCGGTGGGAAATTGCTGCTCCAGACGTGGGCAGCGGCCACCTACCTAATGAGTAGGTACCTAGTTAGCTTAGCTACTAATCAGTTAGTACCTAGTGGTAAAGTGAATGCTTCCGACGGTCGAGTCAGCTCATTACCTTGTGTAAATTTTACTAAGGTATTTAACAAACCTACGAAAATAATAAAGCTTAAGCTTAAGGTGGTTAGAAGCATCCACCTTTGCTACTCATGAGGTTATCCCATGCATGAACACCTGTCTTCCAAATGCTAACCATGTATCGGCGCTGCACAAACCAGAATCTCAGAATTGAAATCAAAAATGCCATTTGTGCTCTTGCAATGACGTCACCATGAGTTAAACAAATCAACCATTCAGTTCAGGAGATTGGATAATGAGCCTGTCACCGCGGGCTGCTCCCAGAATAGCTCGGATCCTGTCGCCGCTCCATTGGGCTATTCCTGGAGTGCGTGGGAGACACGGGGACTCTGGTCCCTCGAACTGTGCATTTGGCTTATGAGGATAATTCATTGTTACCGAGTTGATAAAGCCCATACCTTGCGATCTGATATTCACGGGTTCAAAAAAAGTTTCGTCGTAGGTACGTAAGCTTCGAGAATCCAGCAATACTGATGGGTTAACGCAAGGCGAACCCCTCTGCTGGCTATTATAACCTTCTTGGCCATTCACGTTAAATAAAACTATACGCTGAATTTGATAACTGTGTGCATATTTTAAAATGGTGTGCGAGATTTAACTATTATAGTGTGCTTTTATTTGAATAAGTTGTTAGGCGCGTGTGCAATGCGGTTTTTTAAATCTGTCATGTTACGTTTTCTCGTGAATAAAAATTTGAATTTGAATTTGAAATTGAACCATTACCAGTCTCTGATAGAACGAAGGAAAGTGGTAAGCAATAACATTTTATGTAATGACTCTACTGTGGTAGGTTAGGTAGGTAATGTTGGGATCGAGAGCGCTTGCTGAGTGCCGGCTCCGTTGAGGCAAGTCCTGTGAGCTCGTGTGACCGCGCCATTACACTCACGTTAACGGCTGGCTCGTGCGCTGGGTGGCCCCAGAAGGTACAGACAAAACCGGATTGTACCACCGAACCTGACTATTCAAAGGTTTTCTTATGCTATTGAACTCAGAAACGAGTGGAAATAGCTTTCAAAAACATCTAAATTTGACGCAATTATAATGTCCACGAAAATTTGCTGGCAAATTATATAAGTTTCGTTATTTCAAGAATAAAAACGAAAGCGTAAGACTTATGGTCCTTGCACAGAAATCACTGATTTCCACCCAGAAAACGCTAAAATGGAGTAGATATCTAGTAATGAAGAATCAATTTCTGAAATGAATTTTGGAAATGACTGTACTCGCTGTACCTGCATGTTACAGAACAAAGCTCAGTACCGGTTTGATCACATCACGCCAGTGCTTCACGCCCCACTGAGGACACCGAGGGGATGTATGCAGACTGAACATTAGCGTCTTCAGAGGTACACGAACTTGGAACGATTCTGAATGAACACTAGCTACTGCCCGCGGCATCGCCCGAATGGTATCGGTATAAAAAGTAGCAAATTTGAGCCAAATTGGTTCAGTGGGTAGTTTGCGTGCGATAGAGTAAGTATCTGACAAAAGTGAGCAACGACCTACAAAAGGCAGCTGGTAAAAGTGGATGCGAAGAGCCGAAGACTGGGGCTCAGTGGCGCGTTATGGAAGAGGCCTAGGTCCAGTGGACTAAAGTGGGCTGATTATGATGATGATGAAAGACATTCGCTTAAAGGCCTTTGATTGATTCCGATTAGTGTTGTTACAAAAATACACTTTATGCCGAGTAGTCGTGCCGAAAATATTCCAATTAGTACGAGATGTTGCCGGCGGACCATGCAGCTATAAAACGAAGGCACAACAGTGATGCGAGCGTGGATGTGGACGCGGCATTCCTCGGCTAACGAGCGTGGATGCGGCATTCCACGACGCCATTTATAGCGCTGCAGCACTTGGCGGCGTCAGGTGAGGCGTGAGGCGGCCTCGCACGAGCCAGCTCTGCCCACATGACAGACTTAGAGCTTAGGTACATGCCACGGATGAGCCAGCTACTGGCCAAGTCGTGGTCTATGATCGTAGAGGAACTATCAAGAATAAGAAAAAAAACATAGTATTTTATGTTGGTAGAGCCACAGGTATAGCTGAATGCACATAAACATTTTTTTTTTATTAAAATTGAATATCTTATATTATTCATTTTTGAATCGTAATATGTATCTGTGATGAAACTCTGCAATTAAGAAGAACACTCTATAATACGTATTATTTAACATAGATAGCTCTTTGGTTTATTACAGGATTCTCTCATCTCTCTTTCTGTGTTTTTCTGATAAAATAATAAATAATAATACACCAATTTTCTGCGAGAGTTAAGCATCGATGACACGGGGCTAGTTTACAAGCTGCTAGTCGGCGAGCTTAAAAACTAGCGAGTGAGCGAGTTAGCGATCCGGAAGGATAATCAACAAGCAGATTGTAAAAAGCCGATGACACGGAGCGAGTTGACAAGCTACTAGCGAATTCGCTGGTTTGTAGCTTGTAAACTAGCCCTGTGTCATCGAGGCTTTAGACTGGATGTCAAGTTCGCAGGTGAGGTAGCGGCGCTGGCGCACGTGACAGCCGAACCGTAATCACTTACATTGAGTTGCATTGCAAACAGTCGCAGCCTTAGCCTAGTCACTGCATTTGATTCTATTGGACGGGCAAGGTGATCGAGGACTGTATACAAACAACGTTCAGTAGGTAGGTATTACCTATTACTAGGTAATAATAGTAGATTATGCACTAAGGGGATACAGCAGCGTTTTATGTTGCGGGTGGCATATTGACTGGAGTTATGTAGAGTCCTGAGTGACTGAAGAAACAAAAGACGGTGTTCGCTGCTGGAGCCATGGCTTTTTATTGCCTCGCAGAAAGTGTGAAAAGTGGAGTATGCTCCTCTGGAATAAAGCCTGTCTTCGTCTTGGGTAGCTTGAACCCCTCGCGTCACCCAGGACTCTACATAACTCCCTCGCTTCGCTAAGGAGTTAACTGAGTCCCTCGTTAGCTCAGGGTTCAATATGCCACCCGCGACATAAGACACTGCTTTATCCCCTTATCTACTACTCCTAGTTTAACACGCTCTGCTTGTCTCTATGAATGTCAACTGAAGAGTGGGTTCCAAATGTTTAATTCATAATAATGTCTCTTATAAGTTATTCAAACGATAAACAGTGTGTTGAAAATATATTAAAAATGTTATTATCAAGTAACTTTTTAAAATTAAAAACCACCATGAATCATTCATTTCACTTTTCAATAACATCAATTGTACTGAATCACAAGTTTAGGTATCAATCTTGATTTCAGTTTCAATCAGTCCTCATTACTCGAATGCTAATCAAGTTAAAATTCAGTTCGTTGTCTTGTTTATTCGCAAAATACATTACTGTCTATGATGTAAGTAATTAATTAACAAGCTTAGAGCTGCAAAATAATTATACATTCATTGTCAATTTAATTTCAATTTTCAAAAATTCCAAATTAAATTTTAATATATAACTTATATATTTTTTTTAATCTCCTTTAAAATACCTTGATACCCTACTCAATGGAGTAGGGTATCAAAAAGAAGTAAGTCGTTAACAATTTTTTGTTAACCAAAGCCATTGGTTTGATTAACAAAAAATTGTGAACGACTTACTATTTATCTAAAAAAATACGCCATTTTGATAACTTTAAAAAAAAAACTATCTAAGAACACTCAGGTTATTGAGACGAATTTAACGATACCTTAACTGTCAAAATCCATTCCAGCTGTTTAGAAGATACGAGGTAACCCAAAAATTTACATACATGTATGTATATAAGATACGCGCGAAAAATATAACCCTTCCTTGGCAGTCGGGTAATAAATTGAACGAGCTATTCATTTTAATTTTCAACCATCAAGGCCCGAATAGCCGGCTACCTACAGTACTATAATCATGTAGCATTAAAGTAGTTAGTTCTAAATAAGACGCTACCGTACCCAAAGCATGCAAAAGACAACTCATTCAGATCGAGAGAACACGAGGCAAGCCGCGTGTAGGCCACGTGTAGTCTGCTGAAGACAGGTATCAGGGGCAGGGTAACACACATTCCATTTTTTTTTATTTGTAAAGGCACAAGGTTGGAAACCAATTTCTGAGCTAGAGACGTGTAGGGTAGAGCAATTTTATTAATCTTTTTATAATTAACCTAATACTTATAGCCTCCTGCGGAAGACCAGCGCTGGGCTGTATTAGTGGTCCAGCAAATGCTGAGCAGGGGCCTGTTTGTGATATACGTGCCTACCTACAGGCAATGCTCCTTGGGGCACACTAACTATACCGTCGTTTATCGACAGTTGCCTGTAACGCTTATTTTTATGGTAGGTGGGTATGTAAGTAACTACTTACATACCACCTACCATAAAAATAGTTATAGTTATAGTTAGTGTGCCCCAAGGAGCATTGCCTGTAGGTAGGTATGTATTATGGTA
This sequence comes from Lobophora halterata, assembly GCA_932526365.1. Classification (NCBI taxonomy): domain Eukaryota; kingdom Metazoa; phylum Arthropoda; class Insecta; order Lepidoptera; family Geometridae; genus Lobophora; species Lobophora halterata. The sequence goes on along the minus strand of OW052004.1, from coordinate 12,400,044 downwards.
GGTGGTATGTAAGTAACTACTTACATACCACCTACCATAAAAATACGTACTAGTACGTTTTATTTTTATTTTTATTATAGTTAGTTTTTTTTTCGTTACTTTACTTACCAGTTACCACCCTAATTGTAGGTACTTATTGTGTGTCAACCTCTTTACAGTGTACTTTAAGTTATTCACAAATTAATAGTTTATCTTTTTTTTTTCTTTCTATAACATAAAGTTTTTTTTAAAATGAAAACAACATATTATTGCTATTATTATTGCGTCTAATGACAGGCACGCGTTTGACCACCTCACTGATGGTAACTGACGATACATTCATTGTTTGCTCTGATCACATTACCGAGGCTGGTGATGAAACGGCCCTCGCATGACTTTTCCGACGTTCTCTGATGTCCCTCGTAAGTCTATAGGAGGTACATTGTGTAAGATACTGGTCACGTATGGGTTAAGTTCCAATAGAATGCTTAATAAATATTTACGATAAGTGGTAATAATCTATAACACTCTAACGAGTTTATTTTAAGTGAATAAATAAATTATTTCGTCCTTGTGAAATTACCTGCCAAGTTAAATATAAATAAAGATACTTATATAATTGGATACTTTTCATAATCGATTTGGATGGCAACTGCTAGCTAAACCTAATCTTTGCACATACAACTCGAATAACAATTAATTTGATGAATAAAACTTACATAATAAATCCATTTTAAGTAAAATATGTACCACTCCTGTACCAGTAGGTAATTGTTTATTTATCATGAAGACTATCAACTATCAACATGTACCTAACATCATGGCACTTGTATCATAGCATGTGCATCTCGGCCACGCACGTGAGGATACTGCGGTGTAAGCCGTACCTACCTACAGCATAATAAATACATAATTCTATCTAGGTACTATTCTGTGTATGTATTCATAAAAAAAAAATATATAGAAAGAGAGAAGAATAAAGGTATGTTTTGTAACATTGTGGAAGATTCTGGTCACGATTGATGGATCTACGAAGATATGGATTACATTCTAATAAAATGCTATAGAACACTTGACGAGTTTATTTTAAGTGCAAAAATAAATTATTTAATCCTTATGTTGTTGTAATTATATATGTGAAATTACCTGCCAAGTTAAATATAAATAGATACATATTTTTGAATATTTTAGATAAGCGATTTGGACGGCAACGGCTAGCTGAACCTAATCTTCGCAATGTGTAATATTATTATAATAATATCATGTAGGTTCTTACAATTCGAATAACAATTAATTTGAATAATAAAACTTACATAATAAATTCATTTTAAGGAAAATATGTACCACGCCTGTACCAGTAATTTATTTATTTATCACGAAGACTGTATCAACTATCAACATGTAACATCATGGCACTTGTATCATAGCATGTGCATCTCGACCACGCACGTGAGGATTCTCCGGTGGAGGCTGTACCTGCAGCATAATAAAAACATAATTACATGTATTCTGTGTATGTATTTACAAAAAAAAGTTTAAAGGTATGTATTGTAGGTATCGGCTTCGTAAACTTCATTCACCCGAGTTAGTTCGGAGCTAGAGCGCGTTGTGGGAAATGTTCAAATTATTGGTTTATTTATTTATTATAACATAAATTAAGTTACTGAACAAGCAATGAACGAGAACTGAGCAGTAAATACAAATAGGTACGAACTACCAACTCTCGTTAATTCCGATTAGGGTCCCGGGAGTCCCTTTTAACGCAATATTCTACGACTTTTGCTTGCACACTCTATTTAAAGGTCACTGACATCCCTGAGCGCTTCATATAACAGAAATGTCTGAATAAGCCTATTGTAGTAATTTTGCTGATGTGAGCAATACAATAGGGGTTTATTGGGATACGTCCGATATAAATCTAGAGAAATAAGTAGAGAAAATCACGAACTTTGTGTTGCGGTTCTAATTGTAGGAAAAGAGCTCTTATGGTTTATTATAGACCTATTCGTATATATTTCTAACTATTTAAATTTATCTTGATTATATTTTTTATATTGATAAATAATCTATCTATTATTATGTTTGGGATGTCCATTTTTTGGACGAAAGCCTCCTCCATCAGATCCCATGTCCGTCGGTCCTGTGCTGTGCGCGTCCACAATACTTACCAAATTTTAAATATTTAAATGAAGTACCAAATCTATTCCCAACTAATACCAAAACATAGCTTTTGGTACAGTCACAGAAACAACTTACTTTCTAATAATTTAATATTATGATCATAATACTATACTAAACCTTTACAAATTCTCTCCGTTGGATCTATTCAGCGATCCTTAAAAACTTTGGACTTGGGGCCTTTGGGTGTTAGTTTTAATAATGTGATTTATTATGTACCTACAAGTTACTTACCGTTTTCTAAACCAGACGCGTGTATTTCTGCCGACTAGTGACTAGGTTCTGGTGACTAGGTCGTAGGTATGACAGCACGATTAGGTATCCATTACAATAATGAGATGACCTTGACTCCGATCGTTTGAACTTCTCGGTTATATTCTCGTGATCGATTATTGATACCCTCGATATTTGTTTGTTGCATCGTGTTTATGAGTTAAAAGAGGTTACTAAAAGTTTTTGTAATTAAGTTCCTTTTTATATAAAATTTTAAAAATCCCAACCTAATCCTAACTACAGATACTAAATATGATTTATACAAATGATTGACACATCTAAAGAACCGAGATTATAAATTATGATACAAATAAGGATATTTATTTCGATTCGGGTTAAAGACCTAACTAAGTTGTCCTCTAAGTCACGACCCTAAATAAAAAATATATATTCTGTCTTAAACACACATGCGATAGGTATCATCATCACACCATAAGTCGCAACTCCAGCCACAAGTCCACGTCGCATCTCAAGTTGATGTTAAGCAGTAACTTAGCGGGTAAGCTGCTGCTCCGGGGCTCGACTTGGCCCAATTAATTAAGCTCTGACCCATTTCCAGTAACTTACGGGTCAGGTCGAACATTGTGGGAAGAAACACGACATGTTGAATAACATACTAGTACTTTTTAATTATGTATTTATTACTGTGTCTTATTCAGATTTTTTATTAACAATACTTCATTTTGCGGTAAAAAGTGATTTCATCAAGCAAAATTTTGAATTAAAGGGAGAGAGGCACCCTGCAGTGGGTAATACCGGGCTGTTGTGATGATGATGTTGATGAAATTGTACCCACAAGATGCAACTTATTGAAGTCTCCTTTTTTGGTAACACAAGTATACTGACGACAAAACAGGCTTCACCATAACTGCACTATACATTAGCCGATCCTAACTTTATGGACTTTAATGCTGATTTGCACCACACTGACAAAGTTCCTAAGCACTTACTTTACTAGTTTGCCAGATCTTTACGGTCTGAATCTGGACCCTAAGGAACTGCCAAGCGAGTAAAGTAATTACTCAGGGACTTTGAAAGTGTGGTACAAGTCGGCATAAGAACTATACACCAAAAATTTTTAATTACCATAAAAAATGAAATGGGCAATGCAGACGGGGTACTACGTTGTATCTGTGCAGTCAGAAATTTGGATTTCTACAAAATGGCAGAGTGGCAGCGGTGCGAGTGCGACGCCCGAGCTGAGCCTTAGCGAGCTGGCTCGAGCTAAGGGCCCGGGTTTGCCAAACGATGAATAAAACTTAAATTATTATCAATAAAGGGTGCCGCCTGACGTAAATCCATAGGAAAACGACTAACGGTAACAGTTATCCAATTTTAATCGAATTTATTTTGTCAAAAATTCGACTTAATTTTTCCAAGTTTTTTTGCCATATCTGTGTTCAGTAACGGCAACTGACTATGTGTATTTTTTTTTATGGTGATTAAATATTGACCGTGTATAACTGAAAAAAAAAGGTTCAATAAGTGAGTTTTAACCATGGCCTTGTATTAACGTGTCGTTCACAACACAACACTCACCTTATCAAACTACAGCTGGGTTATGTATCGCGTGGAGCAACCAGCGCGGAAACTTGGTAATGACCTACATCTCGACAATGGTAAGGTTGTGTGTTTGACAGTATGAGCAATTGGACAATATGAACTGATTCGATAACCTCACTGTGCAGAGTGGGATCGATGAAGGAAATTAACCTCTTGTCTCCCTTTATTGTCCTCGCTTTCTTCGCACCCAATGGTTTACCCATCGGCACCCTTTTAAGATATTTGAATTATTATTGCATTCAATCTCCTTGTCCCGTAATAATGGCAATAATATAATAATACTATAATTTGGGTGTCTTCAAGGCAAGAGTGAATAGGATTATTCTAGGTAAGCGTGCTACATCGTTGTCCATATGATAATTTACCATCAGGTGAGATGGTGGTCAAACGCAAGCCTATAAATAGTAAGTTTTAATGACTATCCGGAATGAGCGATGGGTTCCCATCGAGTAACACCCAAACTTGTAACACTGTTACTCGATGGGATTTTTTCCCATCGAGTAACACCCCTCGTCAGGGTGTTACTCGTTGGGAATGCGACCATGTTATTTATTTATGCAGAGAATCTGAGAAGTCCACCAATCTCTCGGATAATGCTCCCTACTAACCCCTAAAGCCCTGAGCTGAAAGCAGCGGAAGGAGATCCTTGTCCAAAAGGTGAAATAAAAAATTGCTGCGCTCATTTTTTTTTAAGTAATATTATTCGATTTTTTCGACATACATACTGTTTTACGTTGTTGCTTTCCAGCCTGGTCCATGGATCATGGTGACCTGGCTTTGACCTCATTGCATTAACTGTAACTGCCGTAACTTAACGCTAACCACAAACACCATAATATTATAATTACTTTACTAATTGTGATTTATTTGGAGTTTGTTTACCAAGGCTGTAATATTTCAGGGCTGTGTGGGACGATATTAATTCCTATATTTAATCGAGCAACTTTATTATTTCGTTATGACGTAATTTTTTAATAACGATACGGACCTCTGAAAGCGATTGTATATGTACTATGTAGGTACCTAATATATTCAGTGCTATTTATGATATCTTCTCTTTGGCATTTTTTACTGAATTGTTATTTTATCTCTTACTAATTTCAAGTCACTTGCTCAACTTTAAATATACTGATTGCATCTAGCAACGATAAATTATAAAGTACTAGAAAATAAATCTAGCTCAGAGGTTTAAAATAATGATGAATAAGTAATTAGTAACACTCCTACATGAATAATGACCTTTATAATCAGGTAATTGTACAACAAATTGTCTCCATCCTCGCTATTATAAACATTAGACTAAACCAGAGTCAACGACCTGTGGTTCATCTCCCTAAACTTACCTCAAATCAGACAGACAGGTCTGGCATGAAAGAAAAACTAAACAAGTTTTTAAGCAATTTAGCGGATCAATTTGGTGTTTTAAATTAGTCATTATTCATATCAATAGCAAATGTTATGAATATAATAATTTAGTATTTTTGGCGTGATTAAGCAATACACTCTACGCCTTCTATGGATAGAAGGTATCGGCTTTTATGATTAACTTTTGCATTCATAATATTTGAAAGGTTCGTTCTTTTGATTACGTTATAAATAAAACTCAAACAGATCCGTCTATTCAACATTGATGTGTAACTTGAGTTATGGGATTACAGTAGATTTAGTCATATTTCATAAAGAGGTTTCATTAACTGGACCTTACACACGTTATTTTATGGTTGTAAATCTCTCTTATGCTTCATAGGAATTATTAAAACTTGCTCATGAAAAGTTTATTAGGATGATAATGTGGTTACAATTTAGTTTAAGTCTTAATACGCTAGCACAAGGCTCACATTACCCCAAGCCTGCGTTTTCAGCAGAACTTCGTTGTGGAAGCGGTGAGCGGGCGCGTAGCAGTCGTAGCGCTCAGTCTGCGGCCGACCGCACTCCGCGCCGCCCGAAGTGCTACGAACTGCTACGAGCCTGCTACACACGTCTACGCTGTAGCTTTGACGGACATCTCTTTAATTTGGTAAGTACCTATATTTTATTCTGAAAATTTTATTGCTAGAAATATCACGTCTAAAACACGGTATTTTGTAAATATATTTACAAAATACTATAAATACAAAACAACTATAAATACAAAACAACTATAAATACAAAACAACTATAAATACAAAACAACTATAAATACAAAATACTATAAATTGAAGAGAAATTAAAACGTTTCCCATTTATACACATTTATATACAAAAAAAAATATAGTCATATAAATACAGCTATAATTAATATGCTGCGCTTTATGGGCTCAAATAGTTATGTATAATTAGTAGCATTGTAACAAAGTAATGAGTACTAGACTACCTAACTCATGAATATGGATCGGTAAACTTGTTGCTGACTATAACACTGTGACTGTACCTACTGCATTAACAGCGCGTTCATTTTGCACTAACGTCTGATTGGGTATTAAAGAAAATCGATGCATGGCTAATTCTCCATTTCAATTGTCGCGAACGTACAATACACAATGCACAATACGCGTACAACTGGGTAACAAGCTATTTATTAACATGTTATGTACAGTTTTTGTTATACACTTGATTTATATTCATGTTCTAAAAATAAATTATACAAAAATGTGTACGAGTGTATTTATTATAGGGTCAAAGCCTTTTATAATGGCAGCTCAAAAACTGCAATCATAACATGATTTTTTCTCATACTATAAAATATTAATGCAAAAGTTTAAGCGGATAAATAGATAGATATGTTGTTCGATCACTGCTAAAATAGGAAACCGATTGAGTCGAAATTCAGTGCGTAAGTTTTTTGTAAGCTATAAAGGACATAGGCTACTTTTTGAATCAATACCACGCATGCAAAGCCGCGTGCAGCAACTAGTAAGAAAAAAACAATTTAAATCAGGGAAAAAACAAAACACTTATTGTGGAAAATACCTCAAATAAATAACAACATGCAACAATGTGCTGTGACCTAAATGAGTGCGTTATCAACGCTCACCTGCTCACGTCGCGTCGCGTCGCTCGTATCGTTGCCAACTCTAAAATTTGGAAACTAGGACAAGACGCGTGAAAGCCCCGGATTTTAGAGCCCGGACATGTCAACAGATTTCCAACCGACTTCAAAAAAAGAGGAGGTCCCAATTCGGTTGCTATTTTATGTTTGTTACCTCAGAACTTCGTCATATACCGACTTGGAAAATATTTTTTTATTTGAGAGGATATTCTTTAATTTGGTTCATCATCAATTTCATCAAAACGGTTCAGTATTTTAGTTTTCAATCGACTTCAAAAAGGAAGATGTTATCAATTCGGTTGAATGTTTTTTTTTATGTTTTTACCTCAGAACTTTGTTATTTATAAAACCGATTTAAAAAAAAATGATTTTGTTTAGGAGGATATACTTTCATTGGATACATTGGTCCCATACAAATTTCATACCGGACTACAAATGAAGTCCAGCCCGGACGCTCCCCGGACGCCCTCTAAACTAGGACAAATCCGGGGAAACCCGGACGGTTGGCAACCCTAGTCGCTCGCGGCACGTCTGGTGCCCGACTACCTTACCATAACACGGCACAAGGGCATTGCATCACGTAGGGTCCTTCCACCTTTTGTAGTTTGGCCTGTGTATGATTTGTCATAGTTATTGATTGAATGAATGAATGAATTAAAACTTTATTAACATAATACACGTACAGTCAGCTGTACATATGTACACGTATACACTCCCAAGTTTTCACATTTATATTACTCTAAATGTTGCAAAGAAAAGTGCACGCAAGCACTTTCAAATTATGTAGTAAGAGTAATATAAAATTTATATTGTACTCATTATACTCATATACTCTCTTTCATTTATATTATAAATGAAAGAGCTTGCGAGTGTATACATGTCTGTGCAATTGACTGTAAATTGTCTGCATCAACTTTTCTATCGTGCAAATACTAAATGATTGTTAATGATTCATATACTAACTGTTATTTACAATAAAATTATTCATTAGTAATTAAATTTGTTAATATTCTAAGAATAAAAATAATAATAAAATGAATTTGTTTTTAGTGTTAGAATATTAACTAACTGCCTAATGAATATTTTTACTGTAAATAGCAATGTTTATATGAATCATTAACAATTATTTAGTAATAGTTTTTAAATGATTAAAATTTCTCAAAACACACATTTGATTGCTAATAAATAGTATAAATATATTTAGTAATAAATCAAAAAGATCCTAATTAACTTAATTCTAGTTTAGAATTTTAGTATCTAAACCAAAGCGCCGAAAACAGAAAACCCAAGTCAGAACTCGACACGTGTTCGCCTCTGCACGAGGCATCCTCAGGAGATGTTGACTCGCCGAAGTCTGAAACGAGAGTGTCAAACAACGTCCTCGGCTCGTATTTACATTTATTATTATTGTACATTTGATTGCTATTACCCGGGCAGACCAGAAACCAGGGCATGGATTACCGACTGCAGGTAGTAGCCACTAGCACTTGCAATGGGCTGTAATGTCTCTGCCCACTGCTGTTGAGGCTAGCAGCGCATGGCGACGCAGCCTGGTCTAATTGCTTCCGGCTTCGCTCCAATGTTCAATGTTCCGTGGTAAAAACATCGTACACGGCAGTTGACTATGGCATTGTTAAATGCAATTTCTTACGCCAATTGACCGATAGATGCTGTAACAATTTTTTTCCTACTGGTTTCTCCCCGCGGCGCGGGTGGTACCTAACCTACCTGATTTATGTGATCCCGGCATATTTGCATGTAAAGTTTAGTAGCTCATAGTCATTTTTTCAATCATTAGTACAATACCTTGGGTTTTTACTCGCTACAAAGGACCAGGACGTGGTGGCCGAGTGGATGAGGCCCTTACCTTGCGATCTGATGGTCGCGGGTACGAATCCCAGTGGCAACCATGCGTCAATAGGTTTTTTCGGTCGAAAAAATCTATGTATGCATCCCACGTTCTCACAACGGTTAAGGAAAACATCGTGAGGAAACCGGCATGTCGTAGAACCAAAAGTTCGAAAACATGTGTCGAGTGCACGAAAGGAGCCTCTTCGAGGCGCACTTGAAATCCTTTCACCACACTGGTTTGAAGGAACTAGTGACACGATAAGAAGAAGAAGACTCGCTACGAAGAGTGAGTTTATGGTAGAGAAAGAAAAACACTTGTAATATTTATACATTTTACTTTTCCCGAATAACCGTGAGTCTGCATCGCGAACAAGCAACGTAACGCTTTATAGCACACACGGCGGAGCGCAGCGAGAGCATTTTTCTCTGTAAAACTATTATCGACATTGTCCTCACTGAAATAATATTCAATATAAAATACGAGTGCAAAGACTACTCCAATGACTCTCTTGGCGACATATAATTTAAGTTTACCTATTTATAAAAATAATAGTAGAGTATGCACTAAGGGGATAAAGCAGTGTCTTATGTCGCGGGTGGCATATTGAACCCTGAGCTAACGACGGACTCAGTTCAGAGTTATGTAGAGTCCTGAGTGACGCGAGGGGTTCAAGCTACCCAAGACGAAGACAGGCTTTATCTCAGAGGAGCATACTCTACTTTTCACACCTTCTGCGAGGCAATAAAAAGCCAGGGCTCCGAACTCAGCAGCCAACACCGTCTAAATTAGAATTCAACAAAATTGAGTATTAGTCCGAAACATTTTGTATGGAATTGGATTTGAGGATTAGCCTAAATATCGGCCCGCCTCTATTGATGTATTGATTGCAACATCCCAAACGGGTAATAATGTGTAGCTGCTTTTACCTATAGACAACTTATTAAGACCCGAGATGTAACCTACCTATACCTACCCAATATGGCAATAAATTACTGAATACTGAGTACAACCATTAATTTCTCGCTTCAATTCTCAATATTGGTGTTAATTGATATTGGATATTATTTCAGTTTTTATTTAAAACTGTTCACAAGCGCATTGGAGGATTTGTTTAAGACGCTGGACTGGAAAGGTCTGGGCATTAACATAAATGGCCAATGCATCTCACACTTACGATTCGCCGACGATATAGTCTTAATGGCGGAGTCGCTGGAGGAGCTACAACAGATGCTGGACGGCCTAGCATCAGCCTCGCGACAGATAGGTCTCGGCATGAATATGGATAAAACCAAAGTCATGATCAATGACCACATTGATCCGGGACCTATCGTCGTAAATGGCCACCTTCTTGAAATTGTTTCAGAGTACACGTACCTCGGGCAGATTCTGCAGTTAGGTAGAAACAATTTTGAAAAGGAGGCCAAGAGGAGGATTCAGCTGGGCTGGGCAGCATTTGGAAAACTGCGTCGGGTCTTTTCGTCACCCATACCGCAAAGTTTAAAAACGAAAGTTTTTAACCAGTGCGTCCTACCCGTCATGACATACGGAGCTGAGACGTGGACACTCACGGTACGGCTAGTCCACCAGTTTAAAGTCGCTCAGCGAGCTATGGAACGGGCTATGCTCGGCGTCTCTCTGAAGGATATGATCCGTAATGAGGTTATCCGACAGAGGACCAAGGTTACCGACATAGCTCAGAGAATTAGCAAGCTGAAGTGGCAGTGGGCTGGTCATATCTGCCGAAGAACCGATAACCGCTGGGGTAAACGAGTTCTTGAGTGGAGACCGCGAATCGGCAAACGTAGTGTAGGACGCCCTCCGGCCAGGTGGGGTGACGATCTGCGGAAGGTTGCAGGCAGAAGATGGATGCGGCAAGCCGAAGACAGGGCGCGATGGCGCTCATTGGGAGAGGCCTATGTCCAGCAGTGGACTGCGATAGGCTGATGATGATGATGATGATTATTTCAGTAAGTACAATGTCGATTTAACAGTAAAAAATGCTCTGCGCTGCTCTCCGCCGTATGTGCGCCGGCCCTGAAACGACGATGAGAATTTTCATCAAAAAGCGAACTTCCCACGCTCTTGCAGCGCACGTCGTCATGCGAGATACAAACTAACGAGATCCCGACGCGTCGATGTTATAAACAGCTCCCTAGGGATTGTAGAGACTACAAAATATGGTTTCACTAAGGGGTATCAAAATATTTTAAAGAATTCATTTTGTCACTAGCCGCTGTCCGCGACTACCACTATCCGCTGGCTGCGTGCGATGGAATAAAAAGTAAACCTACTTATTACAAATTTCAACTCGATCGGTTCAGTAGTTTTGGCATGAGGAAATCATCTTCACAAACTCTCTCGTCTTTTAAGGCTATAGGCTCATATTAATTTGTTTTGTAGGAAAATCAAATTACCTCAACCTGCATGCTCTACTAGCTAAGATAAAAGTACAAAAGGTAAAAGGTAGGTACGTAGGTGGGTATTAAACAAAATGTGTAAGTACATTGTGAATTCTCATTGTTTAATGGGGTCCGATGCATGTGTCGCTGAAAAAGGTGCAACTGGTTCTAAACTCCAAATTATTTATTTGCAAAAACAAGTGTTACAATGCTGTTCCAAAAACAACTGAAGTAAAAAACAAAAGTGAAAGTAAAATAGCCTTTATTTCTACTAACATTTACATACCTTCTATTTTTCTAAATCTACAATAACATTAGTAGTCGTCTCATTAGCGTAGGCCTCCCCCAAACTCTTCCAGGTATATCTGTCCCTCGATTTCCTTGTCCAATCAGACACCCATTTTTTTTATAAAAACAACCAATAGTGTAAACTTATTTCATTGTTCTCATTCCTATTTCCAAGTTGTAAAAGAGCATTATTTATCTTAGTCAAGTCTATTGAGGTAATTAGTACATAGATATTCTAACGATAAACTGCATGATTTGCATACACTAGAGCATATCATTTATTCACACAACAAAACTAGTCAATGCAAGATAATAAGTTATTTATTAAAACATATATTGGAGAACCAACAGCTTTTTTACATCTAGTTATTGGAACACAGTTTTGGAGAGGTATATGTCCAGCGGTGGACTGCGATAGGCCGATTGGAATACCTAATTTCGTTTAATTGTGAGAAAATCGTTGGTAAAACAGGGTTTGCGGCCACATTGGACGCTCCGCAGTCCGCACTGACCGCATCAAACGGATTTTAGTATTCTTTTTATGGTTTGCCCCGCACGGAATAGACGCATCGCACTGTCGACAATGCCGATAGTGCGGATGGCATCATTTGGATTGGCGATATTGAAAATTCGTTTGCAAATGGCGGTCGTGTCGGCAAACCGGTGGTTGTGGTGCGATGACAGTGTATGTACGTACCACCTGAAATTTAATTACAAAATTTCACTAAAAAAATCGGTCAAATGTTATGCCGGCCAAACACGTTCTAGTGTACAAACTAGACTTGCGCAAGTATACTATAACGTTGGAAGATTTTTGTACAAGTTTGCGTCTACAGGCGCTCCTGTGGACGCAAGCCTTTAACATTAATTCTATAAATACTCCATTTTATTAGATAAGTAAGATAACGATCAGTAGGCGGAGAGCACCGGAGTGCTCTCCGATCCCCAGTGTATTGTTCTAGCCCGCTGGGGGCCGCGACTCTCGACCTCTGCCGTCAGGGCTTCGGATCACCGTGCCAGTATTACGTGCGCTTGCTGTAAGAACATTATTATAAAAACCGATACATTATTCTAGGCATTTAAATGATTACTACTTCTATTTTATTGTCACATGATGATATGATTTTCATTATGCGATCCGCCAAGGAATGGAATGCTCTACCAGCGTCAGTGTTTCCCGATCACTATAATTCGGGTGTCTTCAAGGCAAGAGTGAATATGATTATTCTAGGTAAGCGTGCTATATTGTCGATCACATCGTCAAAAAATAATAAAAATAAATAGTAAAATTAAAATATTTTAAACTCGCCGCATCATTGCCGACTAGTCAGTCTTCCTCCTCATTAGTATGCATTAAGAGCTAAGTGCTGTTTGAAGCGCTGCAATGTATGCCAGAGCACTCCACTATTATCTACCATAAGCAGACTGGCGTGCTGTTGCTTATCGATACCAATATTTGCCGAAGGATTTCGTGCGACGGCATACGCCCAAGAAAAACAGCTCAATTCGGAATTTCTTCTACTTTTAACTATAAAAGCCAACATGTAGGTACTAGTGTGCTACGAGAATAACTCTGCCAAACATATCTTTATGACACGACTCTGTAAATGGCTTCTAGAGAACACCTTCTACTCAATAGAAGAGCTCAATAAGCTCCCAATTATTTGATTTGATTGTTTTATATATACCTATTTTAATTTAATTTTACAATACGTAAATTTACATATATTTCATAATGTACATTAGTCGCTATAATCTAATCTTATAATACTGTGTACACCCACTGACATGTAACTTGGCGTTACCATGCCTAAATTATGTATTTCTGTATGTTAAGTTATTTAGGCGTGATTGAGCCACAATCATCCATCTATTCATTAATATCCATATCCAGTTTCACATTTCGTACTTTTGCATATACTTCAACGCCCGAATTTAAATAATTACCTTGTCAGGAGCCTTATATTTATGTATTTAGTTATGTGATGTTATTTCAAACCATTTAATCCATGCCGTCCATTTTGATAAGTACAAGGAAAATTCCACAGTTATAAAATACTTAACTGCGACTATATGTATACTTTTCCGCAATTCTGCATGCCTTTGAAATTGCTTAGTGAGACGAATTCTGTTATTAAATAGGTAACGATATACAAGATATATGAAAACTTCAATAACAAGATTCATACTCGATACGAGAAAACGACGCCAGATAAATATTATGTTCAGTAATCACAAACTCATATTATTTCTATACTTACTTGTAATAATTTTATGTACTTACTTGACTACAACTAGTTGACTTGAATGACATTAGTCTGTAAAATTAGGTAGGTGTCTGAAGATCAGTGGGTTCACGAAATATTTTCAATTGATTGGTTTTGTTAAAAAAATAATCGGCAATCTAAATGGATCAACTCCATTAGACTGGATGCACAATATTGTGAACGAAACTGTTTTGAAATAAATTACTTTCAAGCTAGCTATTTATTGATTGCACTCTACATTTTTTGATCCTTTTGTATTGATAGAGACCTACAAACAATTCGCTTGCTTTCTACACCTCTTTTGTTTGTGACTGTGGTGGTCAGGGCTGTTATGCCCTCTGATTTCACCCCTTCCTTAACCGTCTAGTTTATCACAGCTCTAATCATCCTCAATCTAAGTAGAATTTATTGATACCTATCAGTACAATACAGTCCAAAAATTCAATTCATTTCAATTCTTTATATAAACATTACATTACGAAGTATTAGAGAAAGGTATTATTTTAAATTCAGAAACTAAGGGTGTTGTTTCTAATATAATTTTTCTTCAACAAAATGGCAACCCTGTCATAATTTAGGAAAACGCAGCTCCAAAAATATATAGGTATTATTCTACCCTCTCACAGGAACTTTTGAAAACGCAAATCTTGCGGTGCCAGAACTGAATGAAATTAAACATACGATCAGAGGAATATTGATGAATTAGAAACAATATCTAAATAGCACTGTGATTGTGGCACCGTAAGCTGCTAGACTAGAACGATAAGTTGCGATACGATAAGTTCCTGAAATGTTCATACTAACTCCTCAGCGCACTCAAGCGGCGTAGCTTCAGATTGCTTCGAAGCGACGACGAGAATACACAGGGAAATAGGTGGATAAACTCTATTAAATTCAGTTGCCTCCCACTCGGATCATATTGTTCAGAATATATTAAATGCACAGTTAAATGGCTCTGATATTTTGGTTATTATGTATTAGAATTAACAAATGCCTTCTTTAGTACGCATTTTCAGCTCTTGACCAACACATCCTCGAAGTTTTAAGTCTCTACGACCACTGGCTTAGCCTGTACGCTGTCTGTCAGTCAGTCAGTCAGCCAGGACCAAGCCTTTTATTACATTGATCGTATTTAAAATGTTAAGTTTATATTCTATGGTGGTTGTTTCAGGGACCAATGAATAATTCAGAGACTCTCCTAAAAAAATTGACAAGCGTATTCGTATAGAACCCGTCATCAAAGAGCTTCTATACTATGTATCTAGAGAGCTAAATCGCCATTTTGTTTTATTTACGGATTAAGAATTCTGAACCTTATTGCTGAGACATAAAGTTCTTTTTTAATTAAATATAAATATAAGGATTCTAATCCTTGATAGAGACCCTCTCGTTAAGGAGTGTGTCTCGTTCACACAGTTGCCAGCATACAATTAAAATTAACATGGCCATAATTTTTAAATGAGTGGGACAATTTTCGAAATTAGACGATTTGCTCTAAATATTATTCAGATTAATTTGAAAGGTTTAGTACAGTCACTGTCATGTAGGTTAGGTACCTAACTGCCGAGAAAAATAATTACTGTTCGAAAGAAACAGTATTAAACCATTGAATCAGATATACCTCACTAGACTGCTGCGCACCGCCCTCTTTTTTGTTGATATTTTTAATGTACCTATGTATAATATAATTTTAAAACAATATTGCAAAGTAACGTATAATACGTAATAAGATAGCAATGTTATATAACGTATATAACATTGCTATCTTATTGAGCAGATTGAATTTTCCCTTGGTTGCTTGTTTATGTCTCAATGACATATTCAAAGTTCAAAAATTATGGTCGCCCTAAAGAACGAGACACACTCCTTACTAGTTCTGGCTCTTTCGGCTCGCGGTTTTCATGTGAGTCAGCATTCTAGATACATAGTATACAAGTTCTTTGCCCGTCATAAAGAAGTCGACAGTTTGTATGACCTGTGAAAAAAAACATACAAACTGATGAATCTGTGACGGATTTAATACGAATGTACTTGTCAAAAACTTTCGTGATACGGCTCACGTCATTGTATCGTCAGTCATGGCTGTGTCGTGACGAGGACGTGCATTGTGCTAGATCGACACAATACCAATAATGCATGTCTAGCACATAGCATAGCACAATGAGGGCGAAGTGTCGAAATGTTTCGTAAGGTTATCGAATTATTTAGGTACTGCGTGTTAGTAAGAATATGACGTGCTAAGTGGTAATTAGTTCAAGAGGCAAACCAACTTGCAACAATAGTTCAGCACGTTTGCAAATCAAGCCAGAAAACGCGCAAAGAAGAAAACGAAAATTTTAATCCGTTTTTTCCTTATTGTATTTGAAAGAAGTATATGAAGGTGAAGATGAGTAGGTACATCTTTCAAGTTCTATGAGAAATTGAAAAAAAATGTTTAATAGACATAACTATAACTACGCAGTGTGTTTTTCCCCTGCATTGAACCTGTGATTAAACCAAAGGCCCCACGGCTGAGCGATGCGCCCGCCCTCTGCGGGAAAGCAGGGAAACTAAAACCACTCTTTCGGAAAATAGGAAGCTCCAATGTAGTGTAGCAAGCCTACACGTCCAGTTGCCAGTTACCCAGGCGGGTAGGGCCCATAGGTGACTTTTAACTGGGCGGAGAGCTCGGCCCGGATCACTGCCTCCACCGCTTATTGATGACAAGCTTCAGTTGACGGTAGCCTGTACTCTATGAGTAAGGCTTTCTAAATGAAACATACATATTTTACTTTACCATGACTGCGTTTTACTGCTCAGTTTTACACTATTAGACGATTGAGATTCGACTTGAGTTCAGAAACCCTATCATGAAACTGTCGACAAGGTTTGTCTACGGGCTCTCTCTTCGACGTCATTATATACTTCATATAAGAACAAATTCTTAATATTAAGTTCGAAAACATGTGTCAAATGCACGAAAGGAGCCTCTTCGAGGCGCACTTGAAATCCTTTCGCTACACTGGTTGGAAAGAACTAGTGACACTATAAGAAGAAGAAGAACAAACCTGTAGACGAGACTAGTCGATAGCTCTATAGTTACTAGGTATACAGGTCGAAATAATATTTAACGCTTATTGAACAAAATTACGATAGCACCCTATGTGTAATTTATCTATACTTCCCTGCGCTATTCAGGTTTGTAAAGACATATAATATACGATCTACTAAAGTGTAGATACCTAGATTATTTATGTTCGAAGCTGTAGCCTTTTGAATGAACGAAAATTTATTTGCCACAAGCAGTTACATTAGCTTTGGATAGCTTATAGCAACGGTCGTTTCTCCTTATTTAATGTATTTCTACTGCATCCTACGTATTACGGATAACAATAAAATTATAAGGATCACATAAACTCGGCCATTGTTGCATAAGATGCGCTGGTTACATCTGCAGGTAGTAAAGTAAGTACATAACAGTCAATACTTGCACAATGGCTCATTACTTTGATAAATCTTTCATGGCATGAAGACTCCACGTGAGACTATATAAATGGTTGCAAACTGAAATAATGTTTTCCTCTTCAAACGTTTGTGCTCTGGTAGGTATATGTTTTATGTCCTAAGTAATTTAAAACAAAATATTTACGTGCTATCTAAACGCACATTACATGGGACTACGTAATGACTTGATATTTAATGCTCTTTGAAATATTCAGAATTATATTAGATAATATAGACTTTGACTTTCCTGTTTTGGTTTAAAATTCCCCATACTTTTTATGTATGAAATAAAGTTTGATTAATGTTCCTAATATTGTTTGAGGAAAATAAGCTTAGTAAAAATACTTATTAAAATGTATTAGGTAGACAAAAAATCTTAAAATAAACATTAATCATAATTATAATCAACAGAAAAAGTAGATATGATCAAGGGGTAATTGAGTGAGGTAATCTAGTATTGGGTATCTCTCTGGGAATACCTAAGCATCACCATCGGTATTAACCGATGGTGCTAAAATAAGCCAACGAGGAAAATCCAAAAGGTTAGCATGCTGCTAATCCAGGAGGATAGAGCCATCATATATACACGACCATACTAAAGTAAGCAGGTAATCAACAAAATCAAACCAAAACTTTATATTTCGTTTCATTTACACCATAATGTTTTTCTTCTGTAGTCGGTACTACATTACTGAAGATCGTGATCACCCATTTTGTAAATGCGGACGGTCTGTCTCCAGCGATTCCGGTCTTTGGCAGCCTGCAGCACACCAAAGTATTTTTTTTTTGTAATGTTTCCTTCTCTATGCTATTGTTATTTGTCTTATGGTGTACAATAAAGCATTTTCATTCATTCATTTATTCATAATGTTGGTCATGAATAAAATAAATATATTAAAATAACAAGGTATTTGCGTGCTTTATAGAGTAAATAATACACATATTAAAGATGTTGTCGTTAGGTCAAGTCGGAGGCTTTCGGGCGGTTTGGAAACACCGACCCCAGATCCAATAAACAACTGAACAATCCGCCTCCAGTTCACACGCGGCTTAGTTATCTGCAGTTGGGTTGGTAACCGACCATTTATCTATATTTTCATTCAGTTTTAATAACTTAAATAACACGTTTGATATTTTTTTATAGTTTTTAGCTTAAGGTTAAAAAAAAAACTGAAAACCGGAATGCGATATAATTAGTAAAAATAAATAAAAGTAAAAAATCTTTCATTTGTGACAACTGTTATACAAAATTTACTATGCTTGCTAATGTTTGTTATTTTTGCGATGGAACATTATTATAATTAAAAAGCCTAATAGTTCAAACATTATAATATCTATCTAGTCCTGTTTTTTCTCTTTTACGAAATTTAGACTCGGACCAAAATGTGCTAGAAGTTAGCCAATGTGGCTCCCCTTTTTGTGACGCATTTTCAATGTACTACATTGTGTATCTATACTTTAGTATAAAAATACTTCTGCGTCTCATACCTACAAAAAAATCCTCCTAGTTGAGAGATACCTCATTTTAGAGGTCTTCGTTCTCTTATTGTTTTTTATTCAAGAAAATGTTCAATTTATGTTTAAAGCCATGCACGCTCTGAAGTTCTCGGATAGGCGGTGGAATGTTGTTGCCTGGCATTGGCTATCCAGGCACGCTTATCATAGAGATATGATGGAGAGCTATATTTTATTGCACGCCAAATGTTTTGTTATGCTCGTTCATGAATGGCGTGACATGTCCTCGAGGCGGTATCGTAAAACAGAAGCGAGCGCATGCGTTTTGAACTCTCTGAAGGAGGCGCTGCGTCCGAGCAAGCACACGAGGACCGACCACAGTATCCAAGTGGTTAAGATTCGAAAGTACGAGTGCTTCGACTAACTGTATGCGCAACTCTTCACTTAGGTAAAGTCGCACCCTATACAGTATTTTTAGTTTGTAGAAACAAGTCTGAAACAACCCATGAGAATACATACATACTTGAAGTCATCACTTTTTAGTAATAAAGAAAAAAAAATGACAATTTTTTTTTCTTTTTAAAAGGTTTTACTAAAAAGTAAGATATAATGTATTAGGCTTTACATGAAATTGATATCTTACTAAAATGCCCTGGGCAACACCGAACATGAATCTAAATAAACGAGTAATCATCGAGCCTAATATGAACTTCCCCTAATTATTTTCCTAAAAAATAATAATTAAAACTCTTGAACCGGTTTTTTTATCTCCTTATTATTATTCCTTTTATTTAGGCAGAGTAGTGGTTAAGTGTCATTCAACACTGCACGATGATGTCACTGGTATTTGTGACACTCATACCTCAGCCCGCATCTCAGCTACAAGTGAGATGACCTGCACAAATAATTAGTTGCTAAGCTAACATTAGTAGGTTTGGCGTTAATTAGTTCACACATATTACACATCCATCCATCCAAAGTAATGTAAGGAAGGAAAATTTATTGTTATTTTACACAGTTCAAAAAATTAAAATAGTGCCAATGTTTACCTCTCAAATAGGTACATAATATGGATAATGTGTGTCATTCCACTCCAGTAATATTCCTGCTCATATCATAAATGCAAGAGTTTTAGTAGATGGGTGGAAAGAGGACGCTGAAATATTAGACCATTTAAGATTTAATTCGTTAGGGGTATGGATTACTAGGACATGAAGCACTTGCACCTAGTGGTTTTTAGTGTTAATTTTAAGCGAACAATAATAATGTAGTTGTTAATATTGATAGATAAATGAAAAATACTCGGGCGAATGAACATGACACCTGGCTGACACTCTCGCTCGGAACTTGATGCTTCCCCCGCTGCCCCGCGCGGCACCCTCCGTGTTTCTTCTTCCTCTAATTGCGAAGCCTTATCATTACCAAGTATTACAGGACCTCTTATCTATCAAGATTATCCAATTCCACACTGCACTTTGCACAAATGTCATTCGAGTCAGGTGTCATGATAATTCGACCGAGTTATATATATTATTTATAGATACATTTAAAAATGTTCTTATTTTAGTTTAAAGATTAAAATGTACAACGCAATCGAAGCCAGATGTACCCCAAAGTTAAATACAATACATGTCATTAAACAATACACATGTCCTATTGCAACTCATTATCAACCACAGTCAACTGTGTTTGTGCAAAATGGTTTAGACAGGGACCAATAATGGGTCGTGGCATAAAACTGTAGCGCAGGTGTTATAGCGGCACAGTATACATTGCACATGAGCCTCCGTCCGTGGTTTAGAGTTCCGCACTAAAAACAGATAGTTAAACCTACAAAATCATTAAAACGAAGATAGGAATGGCTACTGTAACTTAAACATCAATCATTCTGATTTGGGTTTCAGATCACACTGTACACAAAGTTTGTAGCTGGAGTAAACGCTATAAAAATGTTCCCTGTTGTTTTGAATAAATGAATGATTTATTTGTCTGAAGTATGGTTAGCCTAAAGACTGGTCTTATGCATGTAAGTATAAAGTAGAGTCACATACTTCACTCATAATCTCAATCAATGTGTCTAAAAATTACATAAAATTAAGGTTTGATGAATTAGGTACACAACTTCTTCAGGCGTCTTCAGAAGCTCCTTGTCTTCGTATCGCGTGTGATGTGTGCAGCCCCTCGGCCGCGCCGTGCATGCCGTCTCGGCTCGTCAGTATGCGCGGCGGCGTGGCGCAAGGTGTCCATTGTGCGACTACGAAGTATCGAGTGGGGCTGTAATCTGTGTCTGTATTGTCAAGTCTCAGGTGGATTGGCAAATCGTGGATCATGTTCTGTCTGTCTGTTATTAGTACCTATCTTTTAAATAACAATAGTTAAAACCAGTTAAAACGTTTTAGACGTTTCTCACTACGCAGAGCTTGTACATCAGTGTATTATTAAGTTTATAAATAATAGAATATTATTATACATACTTTTATTTTATGAAACATAAAATACATTCCAAACCAATATAGAGGGTGGAGGGATAGGTAAGGGGTCCATGAAGAAATTTATTTATTTTAAGCAGAGTGAGACGAGTTTTTTATCTTTACTTTATTCTACACAGAAACAAATATTTCACTCGTAATAATTGATCATTAGCTTAATAGTAAGATTATTATTATATTCATTAGCTTAGACATTATGCCAGCTTCAGTCATAATTCTAAACAGGTTTTCATATTGACGCACAGAGGTTTATTAGATAGAGCTATAAAAAACAATCTAAACGTTTACCCACGTATAGCTTACGCTCTACTCCCTTAAGCCTTGCGTCCATAGGCTGGCATCGGACGTATCGGACGCATTGCACGTAACGGATTTTGGGTTGCCTTGTATAAAAACTCATACAACAGCGTCCATTGATCGGCATTCCGTATGACGTCATCGGCAATGCCTACATGCGATGCGTACCGACGACGTCATACGGAATGCCGATCAGTGGACGCGCCCCGCGCGCACGCTCCGCATTGTCGGCCATTTGTCGCGAAACGTAATCGCGATTATCATTTTATAGCGAGAAATGGCATAAGGCATTACAGAAATCCGAATGAAGGTGACATCGGCAATCCGATTGCTAATACTCGCGTCGGCGATCCGATCGCTGCCGATTAAGTGGACGCAGTCTAATTAATCCGTTATGTACGATGCGTCCGATACGTCCGATGCCTGTCTGTGGACGCTTAGCTTTAAATTACTCCATAAATAAACTTAAAAAGTAAATATTTGTATTATAAAGTAGTTGATAATAATTTCACAGTCCGATAACCTATTCTGTGATTTTAATATTACATGTAGTACCTATATTCGTTTCTCTAGATAGTATATCGTATCTACAGAAGGAGGAATACTAGGACCATAGATGAATAACAGTGTTCCTATAGAACACCAAGATGGACAGTATCAAACCAATATAGATGCGGTATTATAAAGGACCGAAAATTTTCAGACACCCTGTCAATAAAAATTTAATATCTCTATTTTCAAATAATGTTTGTTACTTTTTACGGTGTAGTTTTATTGACAATGAAAAAGCCTAGTAGTTTTAACATATATAACAGTTATCTAGCCCTGTTACTTCTCTTTTTCGAAAATTAGCATCGGACCAAAATGTACTAGAAGTTAGCCAATGCTAACTCTCTTTTATTGGTCGCATTTTCAATGTAATACATTGTGTTTCTATACTTTAATACTTCTACTACTAGTGACTAGTACTTCTCTAATAGTGACTAGGACGTAGATATATGTCTAGCTATTGCTAGCTAAAGTCTTGATTCATGAAGATGTTGCCCGTATGATCAGAGCCAGTGTAGGTACCAAGTAAGTACCAAGTAAGTACCAAGTTACAAGTCAGTATTACGTAGCATTTATTATTACTTTGTGCCTCCATACTTTTAGTGTTTTTGAACTTTTTTGAGTGGCAACGTTTAGTGGTGCTAGAGTCATCGGTTTCTTAGAAAAACTGGTCCACAAAAAATATTCGCACATAATTTATTTGGCGAACAAACTTAAGCATTAACCAGTTTCGAGAGCAAAGTAAACAGTGCCAGGTATGAGACAAAAAGTAAGTTCGTTTGGATCAAAACATGTGGAAATGAAATGTTTTTTATCAAACTTTTGACAAAACTCATGTAACTTGATTTACTTATTTATTGCCTATGATAATGATTATTATGTAATATTATTTAAAACCATTTATACCAACTCGTAGTTTTGAATTATATAATGTTCGCGTGAGTGTGTTGGAGTTCGATAATTTCATTAATAGTTTGCTTCAATCATAATTCATCAAAATATTATTAAGGTGTAATGTAGGTACATACGTAAAATGCAAACATAATATCTAATGAATGGAATAACAAAATATTATTATTTGCGTAGGTGTACATTTGAATAATAAATAACTAAGCAGCTCTACATTAGTAGAATTCATACTTTCATAGTCATAAATTCAAAGGCATGACTACTTTAACACCTGTCGCCGTACACTAATTACGAGCCTCACGAACCATCCGATGCGCTATCAGTGATGGTACCTATGTCAGGTACAGTAAGCTGCGCAAACCATTTAACAATGAAAATTGGTTGTTTCAGATGTCGCTGACAACTGCGCATTAGATCAAGTGGATTAAATCAAAACCTGGATCGAGTGACCGGTGCCGCCGCCCGTGCGCGCGCGCCGCCCGCGACCCGCCGCCACTCCGCCGCCGCGACCCGCCACGGACGCACGCGCCGCGACCCGCCAA
The DNA here is from genome assembly GCA_932526365.1 of Lobophora halterata. Classification (NCBI taxonomy): domain Eukaryota; kingdom Metazoa; phylum Arthropoda; class Insecta; order Lepidoptera; family Geometridae; genus Lobophora; species Lobophora halterata. The sequence goes on along the minus strand of OW052004.1, from coordinate 12,376,493 downwards.
CATCCACATACAAAGTGACTTACAGTGAAATAACTAAATCGATCCTCGATAATTAAATAACTGTTCTTTTTCGCGTATCCATCGCAAATTTAATTGATACAAAATATCGGCGCTCCCCTTGGCCGGAAGAGTGCATTCAGTTAGAAGGCAACATTCCTGACCGGTGCTGTGCTTTGATGGACGCGGTGTGTTCTACTCAGTGTGTTTTATTTATTATTAAAGTGACCGATCGGAACCTTTTGGGGAAAAGCTCCCGAGGACGTAACTCTTAAATTCGCCCTGATGGAGGCTAAGACCAAAATGTAACAGTTTTTACAGAAAGAGTCGGTTGAATTAAAAATGGCTCTTGGAACGTTGAGTGAGAACGAGCGCCACTGCTTTGATGCAGATGCGAAGAATCAGTCGGACCGTCCGCAAGATGCAGACAAAGCCGAGAGCAAGCCCAACGGGCTCAGAGTGCGCTTCCTGGACGAGGAGGGCAAGACGGAGCGCGAGGTCAGCACCGACGAGCTGGACTGCGGCGTGGCGCGCTTGCGTAAGATACACATCCTCAAGAACAGGAGCTCAAGCGAGACCAGCATCCTGCTTCGCAATCCCTCGCTGGCGAAGCGCCGCTCCAGCTTCGAACGCCGCTCCAGCTTTGACAGCCTCAACAACAACTCCGCCTCCAGCGAGAACCTCAATGGGAGGATACTACTCAAAACCGACAATGACAAATCGGATAAGACTGATGAAGAGGACCAAACCAAAGAAGCGAACGGTCAAAGCTTTAAGAAGAACTGCAACGTATACAGTGTGAACCGGGCGAAGACGCTAACGCCGGAGCGGAAGAAGTCGATACCGCTGACTATGCCGCGGCTCCTGGCGCACCGCTCGCAGGAAGGCGCCCAGGGCAAGTCCTGTCTGCCGGCTGAGGGCAGCCTGGCCGAGGGTGTCACACCGCGGGACTTCACCACGCGTACCATCGGCAAGCTTTCGCGGGGGCTCGGCAAGTTGCTGCGCCGGACCAACAGCGTGCGCATCAGCGATCCGGACCCCGTCTACAAAGTGGCTTATCTCGGAAACGTCCTCACTGGATGGGCTCGAGGTGAGTCGACACAACATTATTTTATACCTATTTGATTTGGATAAAGATAACGCTGATTACGATTGTTCGGATTACGCGACTTAATATTTGCAGATATCTCAAAACTGGGTCACATTTTATTTACGATAGCGATTTCGTAAACATTAAGAAGAATGTAGGCCCTAGCACTGTTCCTGTTGAAACGCCCGATGATTGCTACAATAAAATTCAATAAATACATTGATTATGTATTAGCCACATTTCGTCACTAATGCACGTTCAAATTATAAAGTAGTGCATTTAGCAATGTCATCGACGTAGCGACTGGAATAAATCTAAAGTAGGAAGTGGCATTGGAATCATAATCTTATTCAAAATCTATCACAATAAAAAATATTGTAGTCAAGATCAAAATTCTGATTATAATTTCAAGGTGCTGCTGAACTAAGCATCTAAACCTTTGGATATGCATCAAAACGACGAATCTTCGTTAGGTCAGCAAATGTAAATGTTGCGTAAATGGTCCAAGGCAAGTCACCCGACCGAAACGGTTAAGTCTCCAAATTCATATTTTAATTCCAAATGAACGATTGCATGATACTTGAAAACACCAAACGCAAAGTACACGGAAAGACAGTAGGAGTAGTAAAGTTGAAGTACTTAATAGTTCAAAATAATAATATTAGTAATCAATTTGATAAGCTTATTATAATTTTCAAGAAGCTATTGTTTATGATTGCTTTAAATAGAATAATAGTTGTGAAACATGATAACCTCTGTTGGTGTCCGAGATCACTAACTGATAGCTATTGAATTTTACCACTCAGACAACAACGGATAACAGAAAATAACACTATTTCATGCGATACATAAGCTGAGGTACTGTTTGTTACCTAAATCTAGAACAAAGTCAGTGTTAAAAACATCTTATCTACTATATATTTTACTGCATCGTCACTACCTACAGTGAATTTATAAAGTGGTAAATACGATGGTAAGAATTTACAAAAAGTACAGAAAGTATCACCTGTGTAGTATCCTGGACCGTTAGGTTGCTTTATGTACGTCTTATTTATTCTTATACATTAGATTGTATCAGAAGCGTCAGAAATATGTATATCAGCCTAAGTTCTATCTTAAAATTGTGGACTTTCTTTTGCGTTTCGGGGCTCTTCATAATACATGCATAATGATGGCTGTATAAGAAACACTGGCAGTGAAACTAAACTATTAAAGTGAGTGAGTTAGCATATTCACATTTCAATTACAAATATGTATTCCTGCTAAAATGTGCGTCACTGATTATGGTCTTCGAACCACTTAAATATACTTTACTTAATATAATATATCCCTTAACTGCTCGCATATATCAGAAATATTGTATCATTTTATACACGAACGTAATTCATGCGGTCATCATCTTAACTGCTCTTATTTAGCAATTTAAGATTATAAACCACATCAATACATTATATTACACGGAGTACCATTCTATTGATTGATTCGGTGAGTAAAATATAATCATTAACAGTCCAACAGTGATGCGAGATGTTCTCTTCACTCTCTTGATAGTGAAAGTCCTGTGCTTTACTCGACGACATCACCAACGACAACTCAAGAATGTTAATAACGACGTCGATCTGATTTCCTTATTCTAAGTGAAATGTGGAATCAAGTTTTGTGTATAAGTAGTCAAATTTCTTTATTGTGTATTTCATTTCATCATCATTTTTACTTTCATACCTGATGTGGTACTCATACTCATGTAATTTATTTACCATAGAAAATTATTGCACGTCATTGGCATCGTCTTTTACAAAGTTTTGGATATCACGAATACTTTTCATATGTATAATACTGTATTATATTATACTGTCTTTCATGTAAGGTGTTATCTATGGTGGGTTTAAATGTGCCACTGATGATATCGTGAGTTCGTTAATCCAGAAGCGTCATAGTCAGTGGGATCAACATGTGTTATCTGTAATGTTTGCCTATTAGCGATAACCGCGGCTCTCCACGGAATGTTAAGATCACGGCTAAATGTATTGGCGCACGTCATCCAACGCGTATTAACCACTGTTAGAATAGGATTTATTAAGCCATGAGTATAATATGATACCTTACATTTTATGATTTGAAAAAATAATTATATTTTATATCATCAGTAATCTGGTTCTTATAGTAGAATCTCTGCTTAGTTTGAGGCTAGATGGTGTTGTGTAAAATTTCTAAATATTTGTTAATTTTGATGAAATTTTTTATAATTTTATTCACACAACTTTACATTACGAGTATAATCAATATAAAAAGCCAGTACCTGTTAAATTAAATAATATTATTAATTTTATCACCTAGATAATTTGTTTTTTTCCATTTCACTTATCAATTTTGACTTACTTCACATATGTACTTATAATTTTTATTGAAATCTATTATAAAATAGGCATGAACATAGATTCCAAGATATTTTACCATAAGTAAACATTGAGTGTGCCATGACTGGATAAACATTAATTGCGAGCATGACATTTGCCTAATCAAGTCTTATCTTGGATTAACTAGTGGAATATTATGACGCAGTCAGACTCAACCTCTTGTAGGTAGGTACTATGCGAGTATTATATCCAACAATTAAAACTCAAAACACGATTGGATTATCTAATTGACTCTAAATTTTAATTGGTTATGTGGGATGGACGTCAGTCAGCTCAAGCTAATGGTAAGACTAGTAAATTAGATAACCTTAGGTATTTAATGACAATGATCACGTATGTCTGACGAAGAGTTAAACACCGGAAAAACTGGTTGTGTTATTAAGGGAAAACAAACTTTTCCTGGTCTAAAATAATTAATAAGCACAGATGTAACAGTTGTTACAGTACTATGTATTGTGTTAAGAGAATAACATGAGTTTGAATATGAGTATGCACTAAAAACAGAAATAGAAATGAGAGATGCCTATTACTATTGACATTGAAAATTCGTGTTCAGGGAAAATAAAGCGCAACTTCCAAGAAAACTCGTAAAAGATGTTGTTGTTGCGACTATAAAATAGAGTTTTTACGTAGAAGCAGTGGCTAAAGTAAACAGACGTTTACATCTAAACTCTGCAAAGTCAAATATTATTATCAAGCTTGAAAATAATATTTTGTGGGACCTTCCTGTTGAACTTGAACCCTCGAGGGTGATGTGATCAATCCGAAATTGAATATTTGCGATTTAATTTATCCAAATGCTAATCATTTTGTAGGGAAATTATGCAATGTTGGATATTAGGTTATACGATATTAATAATTTCAAGAACATTACATCTTAAGTATGAATTTATGTAAAAAACATTCATAAAACATTTCCTGGAAATGTCTAATTAGATAACAGACTCTGAATTCTGATTGAGACGTTTGATTTTCAAAATTGATTTCGATAGTTATGTTTTGAAGACTCTCCTCTACTACCCAGTGTTTTTTTGTAAGCAGCTCTACTACCCAGTGTTTTTTTGTAAGCAGAGGTAAGATGTACGTTTCACAAAGGTTTCGGAAATGATCTGTTTTCCCAGTGCCGTGATCCCGATGCTCAGCGAGACCCCAACGGAAGCGCCTTCTCGCTCTCATTCATCAGTGGGTCTCGCTCACACGTTTTTTTTTCGGATCACATTCCAAACATCATTGTTGGTCGTGGTTGCTCCCACGGCACGCAGCGCGGCGTGGCGTCTACTGACACCGGCATGACCTTTACCTCTATTGATAAAGAGTTCAAATTCGCGATATTTGGCTCATTTATATACTTGTCACCGCTTCCAACCGTTGCATGGCGTTTAATACGCTCTTTGACGATTTGAAGAACATTGCGTTCTTCGTTTAATTTGAGACATATAACTCTGAGTCTTGACAGAACTCATTGGTCGACTACAGTAAGACAATTGTTGCCTTTCTAGTTTCTACAGATTTTGTTTTCATATTACTATGTCATCATTATCATATAATCGTAATTAATAAAATAAGTATTTTTATACCTATTACAGCTAATGTCTACCTACTAATAAAGACTTAATCTATTGGCTTCGCACTGAAATTTCCTTTTTCACGCCTACATAAATAGCATTTTGAATTATGTAACCTCCATAACTTCGTTTTTGGTTCGATATTTACATTCAGGGCTACCTACTATATAACTATACTACCTACCTAATATACTCAAGGCAATTTATTTTTGCTTTGTTTTACGCGAAATTTCAAGGCGTACTCGTATTTGGTCGATTCATCCATGCTGCTGCAGTGCTAGCAACAGTGTGACGTCATGGCAAGTTTTATGACCAAGAGTGTCGAATAGTAAGTAACCAATCAGATTATACTAAAACTTGAAAAAAAAAGAATAAAAAAATTACGATAACAATGAAGCGAAACAAAACTAATTGTCATCCAGCACTCGAGTTTTTACCGGGTTTCGCGCGCCGCGAGCGCAGCGCTCGCCTCGATTCTCTGTGGCTATAGTTACGCTTTGATTGTGAAACAGATAAAACGGTTATATCATCCTGGCTACAGCCGCTTATTACCGTGCTGTTGAGTGGTAAGCATTATGAAATGATTTAATGAAGATTTGCTTTGAATTTAAATAATTATGACATTTCTAGAGAAAAGGAAAGAAACATTAAGCATTAATTGCGGTTATTGACACATTACCTAAAATTACCAATCGAGGATCAATGGCACAACGGAACTTTCTCTATTCTGAAAAAGCGGTATTTTATAGTTGGAAACCTTGGACTCGAGCCATCGACCCTTTTTTTAAACATTTTTATTCTAAACGGAGAAGCAGACTATAATAAAAAACAAAATACGAAAAATTTTAACGCTCATAAAAAAAAATTAACAAAAATATTAACATTGACAATGCCATGGAAATTCTACATGAATGAGTAGGTAAGTATTTCAACTAAATTGATGGCTCATGTAGTAAAGCATTCATCCGCATTCAACATCATTGAAGTATCACATCGCATGCAGTCTGCAGGGGAACGGGTCGTTGCAACCGAGACGGCGACTGGCGGAGGCGGGCTAGTAGGCCCCTACACCTACCTACCTAGACCTACCTAGGTAGCCTAGGTACCGTGTGATAACCACGTAGCGGTTATCGTTCCGCGGTTGTTCACCCAAATGCATGCATTACTGCTTACTGTTGTAACACTCATCAACTTGTATCTACTGTATTCATAGAAACACTTATACAAATATGTGAAGTTGTAATATTGATATAGAAATTCACATTAGTATAAATTAAAGAAGTTAGCCTTATTTTGGATAATATTTGAGTATAGTATTTTAGAAGCCGGATATTTTCACATGAATTATAATGAGTAAATTAAGGAAATACTACACAAAGCTATATGTTAAACTTTATGAACTTTTGAATCTCAAAGTCAAACTTTAGACTTTTTGTTTTAACGTTCTTGAGAAATTATTAGTATTTATTATTCTAGTACCAAGTCGATTGCTTATTTATCGGAGTAAAAAAATAAATTATTGAGCAAAAATATTGTCAAAATGGCCTACAACAATGCAATAAATATGGAAAAAACGACTAAGTAAACTAATTTTATTTTCAATTATACTTATTACAGGAAAAAGTTTCAGGGTCCTGTCATAGGCGTACGTGAATAGCCACGTTTTAAAAACGTTAGTATAGTGTAATTTGGTAAAATAACATATGTGTAGGTAATTTGTAAAACTCGTTATATATATGGTAATGTTAACAAATTGTTAAAAAATAATTATTTTGTTAGATACTTGTATTTATCCTTAAAACAACATCGCCAGCCCCGTTTACCTTAACAATGTATACTAACTTATACATCTGGGTCTCACCTTCTTCAGCTAGCTTGCCGAGCTCAACAAAATAAGTCAGTGGACCAATAAAATTGATACGAGTAGATATGGCACGCATCGCTGCCCCCGAGAAAGCGGCGAGAAGGTCGCAGTTACACACTGCCACTGATTGTGCGGCGGCGGCGTTAGAAGTATTTCGTAACTTGTTTGTAAACGAAGCGGTCGCGGTCGTTAGGTTTTGGAGCTTGAAGCTTTATGTTCGTCTCTGAAATTCAGTAATTTTGAAAAATCATATGTAGGTATATATGATGCATTGTATAGCCCTTCTGCGTATGACTGCGGCATCCGAAACCGCGACTATCAGCTTGTAAGGCAGGGGCCTTACCAGACCTGGATTTAATTGGCTGTTAGATGGCCTTATCATATATAAGTATTGATTAAAATACACAAAATGAATTTGCAAAATCAATTTGCTAAAGAATTCTTATTGCAACAATATGTAAGTGATAATATCATCCATCAGATAATGAAAATGATTAACTTTTCCGGCCTTTGCGTGAAGAAAATGAATGGTATTTTTGGTATTTATTTGCAAATTGGTACAGTCAGCAATGAAATAAACTTATCTTTGTTTTTATAGCGGTAATAACAGAGATAAGTTTATTTCACTGTTGGTGATGCAGGCAACAATACTTTTATAGAAGGTTCAATTGATTATTTCATGTTGCATTATAATTATTGACTAAATTAAATCCATGTTTATTTGAGGTATAAAGTGTGTTCATAGATAATTTATGCGTGGTTTGGTTTAATTTGTAAGTTCTTGAAGAACACGCAGGTAAATCATCTTTGTAATAACATTATACATCGATGTTTGTAATAATTAAATTCGACCGGTAATGAGTAGAAATCTGAAACAGCTGTATTTAGCTAATTTGCCGCTCAGGCTGCACGGTGGTTCAGACATCGGGCCATAGGTTCAGTGCAACACACAATGCTTTGGAAATTCTTAGAAAGTGTTGCAATTCAATGCACGAATGACTCGATTGTACTTTGATTTTATTGTCAGGTACTAGGTAATTAGAAACTGGTTTGTATTTCGTCATAAAATAATGTTTTAATTCTTATTAGAATTCGATGACTCGTCGACTTTACCATACATACATGTACGACAATAAAGATGAATAATGAGCCATTCAGTACAACCATACTTAGTTTATGATTGGCGAATACGTTAGTGCACGAAAAGCCACTTCGAGGCGCACTTGAAATCCTTTCACCACACTACTGGTTCGAAAGAACTAGTGACACGATAGTAAGAAGAAAGCGAATACATTTGCAGACTGTACAAGTAATACATAATTTGATTATCCAAATTTTCAAATTTTTTGTGTGATTGTTGTTGATCGAAGGTCTCTGCCAGACCGGTACAGCGCCTCAGATGTTTTATGGTAATTGTTGAGCTGCGCCTGCCGACCTTTGATGGGTAATCATGAGATTATCTCGAGTTTTTTTTACGGAAATTGAGCAAAAAATGAAGGTGCATCAATTACAACACCGACCTTCCAAAATCGCCTGGAGATCAATACTTTTTGGGATGAAAAAATACAATTAAAATGTTGTTATTCTAAGCTCTTGCATTCTATGTTAACACATCCGTTACCATATAAAGCTACACTGGCAATTCAAAGAAAACATGGTAAAATCTACAACGTCGTGTACTCGTATAGCAACAGATCAAAACATAGAGTCTGATCTCAAACAGGTAATAATATAGGAATTAATTTTAGTAGCTTTACCAATCATTTTGATTGAGTATAATAAATAAGAATAACTAGTTATCTGGTTTTCTAAGAAGTATACATATACAAGTATACTAAACACTGTTTATGTCGGTATCCGACAGAGATAAGATAGATAGATAATTGTAATAAAATGTTGATTTAATTGAGATCGATGCGGATGTGGGCTAGTTTGTTTATGACGTATTCTTGATTTGAAAAAAATGACAGTAGCCATTTTGTTTTAGGACCTACGAGTACCTACATATTTATATGTCATGCCTAGATCACACGTACCGATTACTCGGCCGAGACAGTAAAATGTTACTCGGCCGAGACAGTAATAGCTTACATCACTCGCTCAGCCGAGCACTCGGCGCTATGTTTATACGTATCGAGTACTCGGCCGAGAGCACTGTCTCGGCTGAGTACTCGGTACGTGTGATCTAGGCATAAGCGATGGACCGACGACTTTGTTGAGATCAGTGTATGGAGAAGGCTCGAGACCGCACGTTGTTGCGTCTTATCGAGGGAGGCTGCGTCCATGATGGTATAATAATGTTATTTACGTACTCTAGGTAAAAATAATTAACATAACTTTTTCCATAGGATTTTCGAGCAGAGCTAGGTTTAACGAAAACTTTTTGAATTATAATTAAGAAAATCGGTCGTTGTAACTTCTTTCAAGTTTTTTGCGATAATTAGGTACACGAAACAAAAAACACAGAACAAAAACCAATCTTCCATTAGGTATATTTATTTTTCGATTAAATTGAACTGTAAAATGAATTATTAAAATGTTGATTGATAATACGTAACATTAAAATACAGTTATTCACTTAACTTTTTTTGTTAACGCCTGATAATTATTCTCCCATCAGCTTAAATAACAACTTTAATATGTTATAAAACTTAGGTACAAAAAATGAATTGTAATAATAATAGGTTGGACGTTTCATTCCTTTACAAGAAATCAGAATTCAAAACATACAAATAAAATTAAAAGCAATTAATTTATAGAAACTAATTTATCTAGATGTTATTTAAAGTGTGTACCCTAATAAAATATTCGTATATTTACATTGAGTTAGTGACATTCAAATATTCTCACATAAAAATGAGAACGTGTTCTGTGTCATTGATATAACATTGTCACTATTCTTTATTTATTCATTTTACACAAACAGTAACTTATCTGTGCCTTTTTGATATTTATTAAATAGCGTAAGGACGATGTTATTATGGAAATTAGATCAAATATAATAGATAACTGTTGTTATAATACAACAATATTGGTAATAATAACACTGTAATTGACCATAAACTCTTATAGTCCCTTCATAGCTACTTATTAAATGAGATAACTGCTTAGAACTTGGCTCTACATCACAAGAGTAACTGTTCGCTTCAATAAATGTTTAGAAACTGCAGCTATGTTAGTTAATCGCTCGCTGGAACGCATAATTTATCGAATGCCTTCGATACAATCGGGTACACTTCGGACCTGAGACATTTCGCGGGAGATTACAAAGTCATTGGAGTTTTCGATGAACTTTGTAAAACTACTTATTAATGAATTGTTGTTAACATCTAGGGATGTTTTTCGTTGTGTGAAATGTCTAAACAAGTTTTATCACCCTAAAGTTTAGGTTATCTACAAATAAAATTAAAATTTTGAGTAAATAATTTATATTATGAATAATTTTAGTTCAGCACTAAAACATAAATTTATGTTGGTACCCACCCACATTAATTTAAAAACATCTTCAATAATAATTGTTGTCTTTAGACGTTTAATTTTGAGATTATATGCCTGATGATTAGAAAGAAGTAATTATTGCAATCAAATTCTATGCAGAGATAAAATCATTATTTTTATTGCATGATACCATTATAAACTGAATATAATTTAATACTTTTATATATATTTGATCAGGTTACATATTCAGTCATTTTAAAGTTACAGCAAAAATAAATTATTTCAGAATTTTCCCAAGTCCAAAGCTTATGTAGTAAAGTAGGCGATCGGACGCAGTCGTCCTTGCGTTCGGTCGTCGGCACACATGACGCGGGCCATGGAACCTCCTATAGGTAAGTCTGGAAGTAAATATCTGTGCAAATCGTTGCAGACAATATTCTCTAATCCACACCCCCGCTTATTATCATTGCTCTCTTTTCTTGCTCTACTTGAAAAATAGGGCAGTGATAATAAGCCGGATAGGAATAGTGGATATTGTCTTCAATGATTTGCACAGATGTTTCCTTCCAGACCGTTGCACGAGCAGCACCGAACGACCCGCCCGCCCCGAACCGCCGCCCCCGCCCGTGTGTCCGCGGCCTACGGATTGTAATCAAGCCTTATAGGGAATTGTCTGCCACCACCTGTACTCTCCTTACTTTGGTTTTGCTATGGAAAGAACAAAGGATAAATGAATTCATATTATTTTGTTAGACAATTACGTAAGAACTACTAAAACAAATGGGTCGATGCGTACAGAATATGTCATGGATGGGCTGATGAAGTTTCGGACCCAAAAAAGCTGAAACGCATGTACTTTGGTATTTTTCAAAAGTCGTTCTGCTTGAAAGGTATTTTTGAAAGGAAAATTAAGATAGGTGGTTGCGCATAATTGTAAAGTTAGTTTATTTGATATTTGCACCTTATATCAGTCAGTAAAGGTCTGTAATCCAACCTATCCTTTCCTTAATACGACGCACGCGCCCTCTACTGTGAAGAGCGAAAAACAAGACTAGTTGCACGAAGCACGCTAGACATTACACACATTTTTCCTACGAATATTTTCAAATTACATGCAAGTGAAACTTTGTTGGTACTCAAAGGATTTCAGTTTTGGAAGCCCAAATTGGAGATCTCTAGGTCAGTGCGATGTGTCATATCCATCCCTCCAGATTCCTGTATTTTGATTTACTGACTATTTTCACATTGGGGAATTTTTGTTACAATCACTTGGGATCAGCTCTCAATACTAGATACAGTCCATATATCGAAATCACAAAATGCTAAACCAATAGGGATATTGCTTTATTCTATAAATTTATTCTATAAGCAATAGCCAAACGCTGTATTCCTTATTCTAGTTCTAAGCACTAGAATTCTAGTCTTGCGAGTCAAAACTGTAAAAAAATTTGCATACATTACAAACTAGTTAGCTTCATAAAAAGCTTTTCGCATTTGGTTGGATTGACTTAATACCGTCGAAACAAGTAAAACTGGTTTAAGTGCACCTTCCTTCTAGCCTACCTAAGACTTGGCGCTAGCGTAGGTACCCATACTTTAAGTTGGTTCTTGAAAAATATCAACCACAATAACATTTTTCCTGCAACGTTTAGTGCTTAAAAATATAATACATATGTCAAGGGTACAATAAACTGAAAAGCTATCATTCAAAACGAACCTACACTAAGAATTTATTTTATTCGTCATTTTTATTCGTGGTGTAGAAGTAAAAAGATTCAAAAATATTATTTGCAAATATGGGTTACTTATCGTCAAACAGAACAACTCAGATAAAAAATATACAAGATATAAAGAGATAACAACAATAATAATTGTATATATGACAATTATAGTTGATAAATTCTTGATATCCCCTATCAAAAAGTGTGTGAAAAAACCTGAATAAAACCACGTACATGAAAATGAGTATCAAGCGTTGGTATTTGAGAAGATAAAAATGTTCGAAATAATCATACAATATTGTTTACAAGACTTTTGTTCCTTGCATCATTAAATAAATAAATAGTTATAGAAATAAAACAATTATGTAACATTTCAAATCCATGAAAATACTATACAATTACAAAAAAAAAACTTCTTTTAAAATTACGTTTTTTTCTTCTTATCGTGTCATTAGTTCTTTTGAACCAGTGTGGTGAAAGGATTACAAGTGCGCCTCGAAGAGGCTTCTTTCGTGCAGTAGACAATGACGACTAAAAAGGTAAAAATAGCTCAAACTAGCAAAGTGAGGGGTGTCGTCCTTTTATCAGATTTAACACAAATATTATTTCAGCCAGTAATCTTCGAATGGGATTAAAATAAAACGTTTTTAATAGATTAGTTTCAAGTTTTGTAATAAACCAAAACTTTAATAAAAATGATTAATTTTGTAATAAATCAAAACCCTCAACGTATCACTCGGACAAAGTAAAAAAAATAATTGAATAATTAATTTTGGCTAAGGTTTTTTATGCCATAAAAGTTATATTTGCTGCGTAGGTACTTGAACCTATGCCCTTGAACTTACGTTAGACGAGGTAGGTAGTCCTTTGAGGATTAAAAATGGATTTTTAAAGAAGATAATTTTTCTAATTAGATAGGGAAAATAATATTTTTTAGTGAATCAATCACATGAGGGACGGTATAAATCCTCATTTCGAGATTGAGGTGATTGTCCTCATTCATCTTGTTATTAATCTTGTTTTCATTACTGTTTTTTTTTAATATTCATTTTTTTTTATTGACTGACTGGCAACGCACTGAATGTAGACTTGAAACTCTGGGGGTATGTTTGTCGATGAGAATATTGTATAGCATAGTATGTTTGTGTGTAAGCGCGCACTGCAAAAATAATTGCATTTATTAGTAAACGAAGTTAGGAAAAGGTAAAGTCAACACCGCCCTTACCGATTAACAACATTATGAATGAATGAAAGAGAACTCTTTATTGTATCAAAGAACTTAGAGATACAGATACATGTTATGGAGAGTAAATGATGGGTGGACTTATCGCTAAGCCGCGATCTCTTCCAAGCAACCTTGGACAGTGAGACCAAAATTAAACATTGCTTAGGGTTGCACTAAAGAGCCAAGTGCCAACTCTATAGAGTTGGCCCGAATAAATAAAATAAAAATAATTATAATTATTTTTATTTTATTTATTCGGGACAACAACTGCAATATACATTTTACTGAATAATTAACTAAACTAGATAGGTTCACGTACGCACTCAGTATTATAAAAAGAAATACCGACTTCAAAACAGCTTTATCAGCGTATTACGCAAACGCTTACGCGTCGTTTAATTTCTCTATTATTCTGTGGGGAGATAGTGTGGAGTTTAATGACTTGTTTATAAGACAAAAGAAACTTATTCGTATATTCTATTGAACATTAGGCAAAGACAAAGTTGCAAACCCCATTTTATTGAACAAAAAATTCTGACATTACCTTGCATCTATATATTCCAATTGACCTTATTTGTACGAAACAATAGACAACTTTTTAAATCAAACATAGAATGCAATATTAACTATAATAGAAGAAACAAAAACAAATTGATTATACCCCAAACTCATCTACGTTTAGCTAGGAGAAGCCCTAACAGTAGATTAATTAATATCTACAACAAAATCCCTGACATTATTAAGAATGAAAAAAAATGACAATATATTTTAAAAAAACTTAAAAATTTACTTATTCAAAGATGCTACTATTCTGTTAACGAATTTCTAGTTGATAAAATTGACCTCGTAATTCGTGAATTTAAATTCTTCATGACATTCAAAACAAATTTACTAATATTATTATGCTAAAACTATTATACCAATTTTATTTAAAATGCCATTAAGAATTTGTATGTAATCTAAAATATTTAAAATCATTTAATAGGACAGAATGTTTGCAGTGCCCTGACAGGGTCATGTACACCGCTAGCTACTATATTAGAACCTAAGCTAATAAGACGATTTTACATGTAAGCAAATGAAAAAAACAATAATTATAACATCTTAGCCCACTGCGTTATCCACAGAGTTATAAAAACAATTTTACATAAGAAGACCACTAGAGGTAATGTAGGTACTATTTGTGTATATAAGATATACACAGTAATATGTAGCTGCGGGGCGATGTGACGTCACAAAAATCTTATGAATACTTCGCTGTATTGTATCTATCCAGCAGTTTGGCGTCATACACACCTTTGATAACCCGTTTGGAATACAAGCTATTCGTTACGTAATTATAATCGTAGATTAATTGGCTCTGGTTCTGGTCAAACAGGAAATGAAGAAGACCTATAAAAAAAAAGGAAGTATTTAAGTCTAAAAATTATGCAGCCAGTGGATGGTAGAGTGGGTGAAAGATAAGGCTTGCTCAGTGATGGGATCCCAATTTTCTAAATAGTTGAATGAAATCGGCCTACTCTTGATTAGGTATGTCACACACAATTTTTTTCTGTGTTCTAAGTATGTCATGTCATTTTCCTCCTCGTGATGTTTTCTTGTATTCTCGAAGCCATCTTCATACTCGTTGTCTGAAATAAATTGCTTTATATTGATAAGACCGCCCACTCTGCACATACTAACTTTTTTGGAAGGTTTTTTTTTTTTTTTGGTGTACAATTTCATTCATTCATTTTCCTTTATGGTATTTTTTTATTTTATCGTATTTGTCTCGAGTTTGGTTAGTTTCAGACAAGTCTTACACTTAGTTTCAATAACATCTCCCACTTAAATATTTAGTCCTCTCCTAAATTCTCACACTTGGATGTTGTGATGTATGTGTCCATGTCACCTGCGACACAGGGAATCCTAGTCTTCTTCTTCGTGTCACTAGTTCTTTTGAACCAATGTGGTGAAAGGAATTCAAGTGCGCCTCGAAGAGGCTCCTTTCGTGCACTTAGGGAATCCTAGTGCAGGGGTGTGAGTGTGTGAATGTTTATTATTTATCTCCGGTTACGGTGTAATTGAAAAATTATGACGGTGAACCGGCCGGACGAATCGGGCGGCAACGCGATGTGCGGTGAAAGTAGACGGTATTGAGAGTCGAGTGTGAGTGCAGCCCATACAAGTTATACCGCAACCTTGTGTTCAATGGGCAGGGCTTGCTACAACTGCAAGCCCCATAAAACAGCTTTTTAATCGACGAAAACGAAAAGGCGGTTGATCTCAACACGACCCTTTTTTATTACCTGACTGCCAAGGAAGAGTTATGTTTTTCGCACGTATCTTGTTGCATGTATGTATGTTTTTTTGTTACCTCGTATCATCCAAACGGCTGGATGGATTTTGACATTTAATTAGATTCGTCTCTATAACCCAAGTGTCCTTAGATGGGTTTTAAAAATGGTGAATATTTGTCGCTAAATATAGTAATAATGATAAGTCGATACATTTTTGTTTACTAAACCTATCGAGTAGAAATTAAAAGTAAATTACAAAAATAAGTTTGGAATAATGAATTCATCCATGTAATTTAAGCTTGTTAAATCAACATAATTTGAGTTTAGTGTATCAAAGACGCACAGTAGACCTATCATGGAATGTACTGATACTTATTCCCTTTAGAGCACTTATCGTCTTTCGACTAGAATAATAAGGTACTACAAAATTATACAATGCCTGGCAAAATGTGTTCGATCCACGCGATGGCAATATCACTAAAAGGTTGCGGTCACTATGGACCGACCACATTATAAAATATCTACTTAAATATTATTGGATCTGAATGCTAGAGCGTTAGTAGAGTGTACTATTTAGTCGTAGGTATTGCAAATTCCCTGAAGCAAACATAGATGTTTTATATATAATTTTTGCCATTGTCTCTAGTGTCGCATGGACTGATTTTTATGCGGTTTTTGAAGGTTGATTTTAGTCAAATCTCTTTCCCAAGTTGTAACAGAGTTTTTAAATGGGTGTGTGTATCTTTGATTTATAAAAATCGTTAGCGTATGCGCTGCAAAAGTCCTTTTACGACGCGTCGTGACTCCAATCCAGTTGGTTAAACCTTGACACTGTTACTTACAAATTATATCAAAAACCAATCTATTAAAATTTGTATGTTTTTATAGTTATCAAACAGTTTTGAGAGTCCTAAATTTACGCATTTATTTTATTTTATTAAGTTATAATACGTATCGTTTGGATATAAGAGTGGAGGAAGCCCAAAGAAAAGATGGATGGACTGTGTGAAAGATGATATGAATAAAACAGGTGTGAGTACAGAGATGATGGCTGATAGAGATGAATGGAAGAAGAAGACATGTCGTGCCGACCCCACATAAGTGGGAAAAGGACCAGAAAATTATGATGATGGTTATGCGTTACAATAATAAAAAGTAGTTTGTCTATGCTTTTAGCGATGTCTGTCTGCGGTAGCGGGCTCCATAGTCCAAGCCCTAAGTAGTAATTACCGTGAATGCAATAGAAAGGGCGCGATCAGCTCGTAACGGGACCGCATTCCGCGCCAAGACTACACGCCGCTCGCCGCACCGCTTCTACCATTCAGACCTATTTACATGTTAAAACGAGAAGTGCCTATCTATGTACCTGAAGATACCTAAAAGTAAAGGTATCTTAGAGTGGTATAGATATGTTTTGTAGTTTGATTAATGTCGTGATATTCAAGGGAGGTTTGTAAAGCCTTTAATAATTTATATTATTCTTAGCCTTTCGGTAACTACTGACTACCCATGTAACTAGAATAATTTATATGATGTTTATCTAAATCAGACAACTTACAGTATAAATCACTGTCCTTTATTTTCAGATAAATAAATGAACTCATGAACTAAATAAGGGAGAGGTTTTAGTCCAGTAGAGGGACGAGATAGAAAAAAAAAAGTATAAAAATTTGATTTTTTCCTAATATTTATTGTAGCTTGACTGAGGAGTTCACAAAACTTATATGCAATAATGATTTGCCTAAAATTTTTAAAATTGCTTACTTAAATTTTGTTTAAATTTTATTTCACAAAGTGCAATATTTTATTTCACACTATCTTGCGAATTTTGCGCCGTACTTGTTATTGAGTGAGGTACTAAAGCTAATTAAATCTAATATTTTTTTGGTTTTCCTGTATAAAAAAACACACGAAATGTTATCGTCTGATATTATGGACTATAAAAATACGTAATTCATAATTAACATTCAAACATAAAATAAGTATAAATATGTATTTCTTTCCAAAAAAAATAATAAAACGGTCTCAGTAAAATTATAATTTCTTTTTTTATTTACCTACTTTATGAACAATCGAACTACTATTAATTGTTATTAATGAATAACAATTATTTTTAGCCACTACCTATTTGAAAAACATGTTTTTCTATTAACCTTCTTATATCCTATTATAAGATTCTGAGTCTAGTGCTAATAAAACCATTAAATAACGCTAATCAATTTAATGGGTAGAGCACTTACAGCGGTTTCAAAATAATAGCTGGAGTCAAATTATCATTAATTGGACGGAAAAGAGGAAGACCAGCAACCCGCTGGAGCGACGACGTAGTCCAGCTGGCTGGAATGCTCTGGTCTAGAACAGCTAGAGACAAGACGGAATGGAAAACTCTGGCAGAGGCTTTCAACGCCATAAGTGGTCCTAACACATAATAAATATTACAATATATTGTAATACGATAACACAAAATTTTTTTGTGTTGCTTTTGTGATACAATTGACAATTTCGGCGGCCTTACCCATATATTCATAAGTTGGATGTTAAAAATTTTGTGTATAGGTTTTTTTTTTGTTAATTATAAAATTAATGAAATAACAAAATGGATGCCTCTTAAAAATGTGTCGGGCTCAACTTATTTAATAATGGATTTGTTTTATAGCAACGATACAGTTACGTGTGTTTCTGGATGTATGATCTTGCTAGGTGGGAATATTATGTACATACTACTAGCATCTCAACTTGTAGAACTTATAAGTAATCAAAATGCGAAAGTGTATGAAGTTGGCTGGATAGATGGATGTTTGTTTCCTCATCCCACCGATCAATTTTTCAGCTCGTATACTTTACTTATACCAAATTTCAGCGCAATCGATGTGGTAGCTACGGTGGGAGCGTCGGATGTTTATTACCTAATTCTACCGAAATTAGCCATTATTTAACTGATTTATATGTAGTATCATATAATTTAGTGTCGGTACTGTATATTATCACCGCATTATAAATCATTTAGATCACTAGCCTGTGACCTCGACCGATGTCAGCAATTAAAGTGAACCCTGCCTGACCGTCAAATCACGAGAAATCCTCTGAACAGGTTATTCGAAAAAAATAGGTAGGTACTACTTATTAAATCTAGCTAAAAGTAACTCAGCAACTCGCTATATACAAAGCCATCAAAGGGTCTCTACCTTATCATTGTACTGTTTTAATGGACAATAAATATGTAGTTTTAGAGTGAACAACAAGATAACAACAATGAGAAGTTTCCAAGAATGTCGCCAAAGACCATAATAATATACATATATATTTTAAAATCAAAAGTTTTTTTTTTGAAGAAAGAGAATAGGATAATAGATAAGGAAGACCATCATTTTCCTAAAAAGGCTCCTCCTGCGTAGTCTGCCCGCCACTTCGTCTGCGCAGTTATCTTTATAAATTGTAGTCTATGTGTTATTCTGATGTATAAGCTATATTATACATAATTATATATTTATATTATTGTAAAGTTTCATTAAAATCCATTATTTAGTAGTTTTTACGTGAAAAAGTAACAAACATCCATCCATACTGACAAACTTTCGCGTTTATAATATTATATATATGTGTAAGTAGGATAGGATAGAGTATACATGATGGTTGTTGAGAAGTAAAACAGATCATGACTGTTGCGAACGTTCTTAAGGGACACATGCATCAGCACCAGGCGATTTCTCTAATTGAGAACATCCTGTGGGATTGCAATTTTCCGCTTCGAAGTCCCCTAGTAAGGTAGATTTGTGACCCCACCAGGTTTGTGGCGTCGGGAAATAACAATGTTGTTTTTCTGTTGAAAATAAATACAGTTATATAGTTATTTCCTATCGTGGAAACGACTCTATATTTCATAAGAGTTCTAATTAATGTCTTACAAAAATGTTACTGGAGTCTGGCTTTCCCACATAAAACCAAAAAAGCGTTGTTATTTTTATTCTGTTATACGTTTACAGTAAAAATCCTTCCAAATAGATGTCAACTTGATTAGTGCTTCCAGTGCTCTCTCTAAGCAGACTTGGACGTCATTAGGAATAATATATAATATCAAGTTGTTGCAGAGAACAATTGTACAATTTGTTGATATTTTCAACATCTCCATTAAAATTTGTACAAATCCTTTTTACATATTGATTATTTGACACAAAAACTTATAACTAGTAATTACATCACTAATAAACTAATGCTCAGAATTAGTAATAGGTTTATAATTGTGATTTTTGTTTTGAGAATAGTTATGTTCATACTAGGTATTTCTAGAGAGATGCGCTAAGAACCGCACAAGTTTTTACTTTATCCCGGTTCGAATCCTTCAATTTAATTATAAGTAAATGGAATAGAAAGAAATAAATTCTATAGACCGTTGCAAAATATCTATAGGAAGCTCATCTGCTCCAACTCGATACCCGATGGCAGCATTTACTGTGTACAACTGCGATGTACCTACTGTAGTTTATGGATGGAATATTACGCAATGACGTCAAAACTCATGTTTGATGGGCCTGCCCATAGATGTTTGTTATGCAAATTATGTTTTGGTTGAAAAGTTCAAATCATTAAGATCAATATAATGATTCCATTAAATATTTTGAGCATTTGCTTTCAAATAGTTAAGATAAACGCGATTGATATCGGCAAGTATTAAAAATTAATATTTATTAAAAAAATAAAAACCCTCAGAATATTTTTATATTTTTGTACACAAAGATGATGAATGATGTTGATGATTTTTTTTTGTTGAAAGACTTTATGATCAAATACCTATTTCTACATCATCAATGTTTTTAAGGAGGAAATAGGCATTATGGTACAAAGGTTTAATTCTAATGTGTGAATCACACAAAAACACAATTTAATGATGTGACAAGTAAAAGTTTTTTATTCGCTATCGTATTCTAACAATATGCGCACATCGGCGTAGCGGTACAGACGCGTAATTGCCACATTTCACACACTAGTGATAATTCAGTGTTTGTTTTTTTGACAGAAGTAGACAGCGGGTGATGTATTTTTCTCATTTTATGCTTTTTTATTTCGTGTGAAAACGTATGTTAAATTTAAAACTGTAAATAACCATTTAATACTAAAATACAAGACAAAACATCCTAGTTTCATGCTATACAGACTTGCTGTTTAGGCTGCATTGATTGAGTCAGTCAGTTGAATAAGAGTTTTATAAATATTTAGAGGTAGTCAAATTAAAAAAAAAAAACGTATAACAAACTAATCAAATCAAAATAATTGACACTGCATTCCATCGTACTCATGAGTTCTGAGAAACTTTATGTTAGACACAAGTGTAGTTCGATGTTCAAAATGCCACCAAATAAAATAATAATTATGAATGCAAAAGTTGTTAGGATGGATGGATTTAGGATTTTGGATTACCGAGCCACTGTTACTTGATATGAATATAAAAATTAATTTGTTATTAAAACGGTTAATGTATCTTATATCACATGTCTAATTACGACGATCTAAAGTGAGTGTTATTACTTACATAAAATTTTTATAGGTCGTAAATAATCTGTCGCTATGTGCACGCGCCACCGGAAGTGAAGGCGCCATCTTGTCCTCACGTGACTTCCTTAGCCTTTCTATACACACAATGATATTGAGGTTGAGGCTCTAATGTATTCAATTGAAATCGTATACTTTACAGATTATTGTAGTGCTGGAGTTAGAGCTCTTCATCACGATGATGAATTTA
Organism: Lobophora halterata; assembly: GCA_932526365.1. NCBI lineage: Eukaryota > Metazoa > Arthropoda > Insecta > Lepidoptera > Geometridae > Lobophora > Lobophora halterata. Next base: position 12,355,160 of record OW052004.1, on the reverse strand, counting down.
CCTTAACCTGGTTTGGAATTGGATTGTATTTATATTTATTTCCGTTTCTGAAGATGACTCTTTGACCCATTGCGATAAAAATGAATTAAAAATATTGAGTAGCTTATTATATAATTCCGTTATGGGGTGATTATTGATTGATTTAAAATTCAAAATCAATATGTATTTGTGATTTTAATAATTTTTTTGACTACCTATAAATTCATACTACATATTTACTTAGTGTTTTGTAATGATATTCTCTTGAGCGGTTCATTTTGAAGTTATCTAAGATTGACTAGTAAAAAGATAGAAAGAAGAAAACCGTCTAAGTGTTTTTGCGCCTACGCCGACACCGCGCCAGTCTGAAGGCGAGCAGGAAACGATTGACCCGCCATACGAGCAACCTGTTATAACCCTCTACATCAATAAAGATGCTGGAATTTGACCTTTATGCCCTTAAGGTAGAGTTCAAGAGAGGTTAACGTAAAATATTGAAGTTTTACAAAAATATTTTCGTATTTCGTTGTCCGAAAAAGTAATTCAAATCGGGGAACATATTAACACAACGAGTTATATTTATACACGTCAATTTTTAATCACCAAAAAAAAATATATACATGGTCAGTTGCAGTTACTGTACACAGATATGGCAGAAAAACTTGAAAAAATTAAGTCGAATTTTTGTCAAAATAAATTTGATTAAAATTGGATAACTGTTACCGTTAGTCGTTTTCCTATGGATTTGCGTCAGGCGGTACCATTTATTGATAATAATTTAAGTTTTATTCATCGTTTGGCAAACTTGGGTACCTAGCTCGAGCCAGCTCGTAAAACCTCGGCTCGGGCGCCGCACTCGCGCCGCTGTCACTCTGCCATTTTGTAGAAATCCAAAATTCTGACTGCACTGATATAACGTAGTACCCCATCTGCATTGCCCATTCAATTTTTTTTGGTAATAAAAAAATTGGTGGTGTATAGCTTTGGTCGAAAAACCTTCCTCGATTATGATACATTTGCACATCAGTAGCCAAAACGGTTAATTTACAAAGATGTGATGACTGACATTAATTCTCAAGCACCTTACATTTACATAACCCGGCCTAGTGCATGTTGCGTCAATGACGTAACGTCCGCGAAACACGACTTTACAAAATCCAGGTATCTGGGTTACTTGTTTGTAAATGACTCATCTTATAATCGCATGTAAACTGAAATAAAATGCATCAAAACCGTGTAACAGGTCTCGGTAGCTGATTTTATGTCTTTGAGAAAGTGTGTAAGAATTACTCGAGATTTACGGGCCATATCGTATTATTTTAGGTAGATAATTTTCGGTTTATCGTGTTGATATCTTATAATTGAAAATAATAGAGGATGCGATATGATTGATTGTAATCATATCATAGATTGATGTCGTAAATGTCTGATGTTTATTTCAATGGTAATTAAAATATGAAAAAAAATCTAACAAAAACACAATATATGGCAAATTACTACAATTTACCATATTTTGTGAAGATACTATAGGTATACTATGTAAACCTAATTGGTTAATGGTTATTTATTGGTTAATTCACAAAACATCTCGTAGGTTCCTACTTTGTATTGTAAACCTCAGTCAAAGACAAAAAGCAATTTCGAACTTTCTGTTATAACCTTAGTATTTTTATAAGATTAAATAAAAAACCTAATTTTTCTTCAGTCATGTCGTACAAGACGAGTGCGTATAGATAAAGTGGAAGGAGGCCGCCGGTATCTGCTGAAACATATATATTTTAACTTAATAAATAATGCTGCTTGACACAATATCATGTGCCTACTACACACCAGGTGGAACATTCAATAATGTACCAATTGGCAGAAGATGAAAGTGATCTATTGCTAGTCTTGCCAAAGGGCTTTTGATGCCTCTAATAGCTGATTTCACAGTATAAAATCTAGTCTTTGGTTTTGTGGTAAAAGTCATAATTAGAATTATTTTTTTGGGCTTCCAATATTTTGACACAGTTTTTTGTAAATATCCGGCACGACTGCTAATATAATTATGTATGTGTTAAGCCGCAATAGTTTCAAATACTTAAAAAACATCTGGTTCACCGCAGTCACTAACCTTATATCTATTTCACAATTCCCAGGCAACATCCACCAGCTATTAGATAACTGTGAGGTGTAGGTTATTTTGTACGCCTTTATGATATTCGGATGAACAGAATATTACAATTTTGGAAGGCCATATTTTTTTTAGAAGTAGCTAGTATCAAAACAAGTATCACTAGACTTTTCGTAGAATCATCATTAACAGCAAAATAGCCACTACATTACGAGAATGGTTTCAGTAATACATAGAAATAACATCACGACCGATGAAATGAAGTCGTGGCATCGAACGAGGCGACCGTCACAGCCTAATCAACAGAACAGAACTCGCTAATTAGACACACCCGATGAACGATCCACTCGCTCCGCCACGTTATTGATAGAAGCCCATAGAATGTTTATTTCGTACACGGTTTACAGCCGACGCTATTTAAAAATACAAGTATTTATTTCTAATAAGCACTGTCACTAACCTATCTGGTTCCACTGCTGGAGATCTTCCCCAATTCAATACAGAGTCCGGTGACGCAGTAACAGCCATCTGCGGCTAACTGCATTAGACGTCCATCGGAAAAAAAATCTACACCTTTATACCTTTAGCCATTGTCTACCAGTCTCGTTCAGTTCAGTTCACTGTACGAAAGCTTTTTCAAGGCGCAATTGAAATCCTTTCACCACTCTGGTTCGAAAGAACTAAGTGACACGATAAGAAGAAGAAGACCTTGTCTTGTTCAAAGGTATCGAGATAACACCAATGTTTTCGTGGCAAAATTATAAGTATTTAATAAAATAACTGCATAGCTCCATTCAGATATCTTAACTATCTCTTATACTTATCAAGAAGGAGAGCGTCTAGTACCACTATACAGTACTAAATATACACTGTGTCGAAACCTTTTTAATATTATGCTATTGCAAGAGTTATCCGACGTGTCAACCACATTCAATCGGTCATTCTTCAAGATCGCCCCATCTGACCCCTTTATTGGGTTAGTGAGGTCAAAGATCAGAGGTCAATTAGTGACAAGTGGATTCTTTCTGACTCATTGCAGTAATTACAAATAGTTTGTCGTGTGTCACTTGAATCAATATTAATATTTTTGTAGTTAATATTTAATTAATGTATTTGTGTAGCAGGTTTACAACATTAAATCGATTTTAGTATGGCAAAAAATATTATTATTATGTGGATATATTGCAAGTTTTAATAAGCTTACCTACCTATTCTACTAATAACGGCACTTTAGGATAGCGCTATAATCAGGAATATGTTTTTATTTTAAACTAAGGGCTCCAGGTATATATGAAGTTTAAGTTTTTTATCAGAATTGAGGCTTCCTTGTGCATTTTTGCTAATCCTTATACGGATTTAGTCATCCGAACCCAGTCGAAAAAATACCCTGTATAAGTGTATAATGAAGAGCATTTGTAAGCAGGTAAACCAGCTCTCCCAACCTGAGTCACTCACTGCTGCGGTTGAGTCAGTCAAGCTTTAAACAGTAAACGCGATAAGCTGTGTTTAAGTGTGTAGGAAATGCTAAGCTGCACAATACTGAGTCAAAGAGCAAATACAGCTCAGTTTCACTGCGAACCTGAAGCTTTTAAATATTTGTTTTTACTGAATTAGGTGCAGGACTCTGCACAAAAAATATCGGGACTGAAAATAATGGTGAAGCATACGGAGCCCATATTAAGCCTTAAGGTCCAATATCTTACATAATTTAAATTCTATAATGAATTACGGAAGTTCTTTCGGCCTCTTTGTAAGCGACTAGATGACAGGCAAACGAGTATAAAATAATTGTAGAAATACATTTCATGTGTAGATTGTAGGTAGAGTATACCTACTCATTTTATACAATGACTGCTCAGCTGATTAAAAAAATATGTTTAAAGGTATGTAAATAGATTTTTAAACCTTTTAATTGATTATAGACAAAATTTTATAGCATTCCTTCAATTAAATTAAGCAATTTGAGTTTAAAATGTAAGTTGTGCGATCCGATGTCAATGACTTACGAAACGTTATTGAAGAAGATTTACATAATTGCGTTCGTGAACAAAGCGCGACTGATTTACAAATATTTTGAGCTGCAATGTCATAGCTGTTTTGAAAAGTAATACAAGTTTGTACATAATTATGTATTGGTTAGACGTAACCGAATCAGGCCAATGGCAAATACTAAAGTTACCACAACAAAAAAATATTATTTAGAACAGATTATATACAATGTTTAGTTTAATGTTTTCCGTGGTAAATTATTTAATCACCTTTGTGTGACCAATCGTCTTTTACTGAAAAAAAAAACTTTTATTGTGTATATTTATATATTGACAATATTGTCAAACCTATAGAATATAAAGCTCTATAGAATTGGAAATTATCACAAAAAATACTAAAAAAAAATACGCGAAAAAAGCGTGGACAAAGGTGTAGGAGGTAATTTTATTGTCATGTTAATTAAAAAAGTCGCTGTATTGACTAGTGGTAGTGAGGTGTCAATTGCGTACAAGTTGATTATTTATTTATCAAACCGGTTGCGTACGGAGCCGGGCTGGCAGCCGCTTCCGATTGCCAACCCGCTGATTGAGGATACGATAACGGCGCACACTCATTGGCTAAGCCTTTGGCCATGTTACATACATTAGAATATTACTTAGATGTGGTAACATCTGAACTGTTAAATTTATATTATTAAAAAAATGTTATTATTCAATAAACGAATTTATGTGTGACAAGACTTTAAAATCGTTGTAGTGTACTAGCTGCGATCTAAGGATCTGCGCACCAAGCTGTTGTAAGGCTAACCTACATATACTTTCTTAAACCGATTAATTATTATGATTTTTACCTCTTTAATGATATAACTTTGATAATATGACGACTGTTTAGAGCCTCTTTATTGACATTCTATTTTATTCAAATAACTAATTATTATAACTATTGATTTATATTGACAATTATTGTTCTTCACAGATTCCTTGATAAATATTTAGTTTGACATACTTATGGTATATTAGATTGTTGACATCAATAATATCAATACAAATATTTTAAATTAGAAAACGTTCCGTATGTAATAGGTACACTAACGAGCCTATAATCTAATATTATGTAAGTAAAGTACCTACTAAATATAAAAATGAACTCAAAGTTGTTGCGCCCTGACAGGGTTCATGTGCATTGTGTACTAGCTACTTACACCTAAGTTGTATTCCATCTGTATGCAAATGAGAACAATAAACTGCAGGAAATCGAAAATAACCAATCAATCAAAATCAGTGAGTAATAGACTAATAGTACTTAGGTAGAGTATAAAGTAAAGTAAAAAAGTTTATTTAACAGAAAAAACGTGCCGGTACAATTTTTAATTTTACATCTTAAGCTTACAATAATATAGGCAAACTAGTACCAAGTTTTGGTACTAGTTTGCCTATCCTACTAATATTATAAACGCGAAAGTTTATAAGGATGGATGGATGGATGGATGGATGGATGGATGGATGGATGGATGGATGGATGTTTGTTCCTCTTTCACGTAAAAACTACTGAATGGATTTTAATGAAACTTTACAATAATATAGCTCATACATCAGAATAACACATAGGCTACAATTTATAGAGATACCTGCGCAGGCAAAGTCGCGGGCACCAGCTAGTACCTACTAATACTAACTCTTAAGTAACATTATTAATATTAATAATAAAATGCACATTGATCCCAACTTAAAATATAAATGTAAGCAAAGTGGTATGTACCTAGAGGTGTGTTGTAGAGATGTGTGACGTAGTACGCTTTGAAAGAGACGAGACGTAAATAACGTAAGGAACTAATATTTGGACGATAAAAACACGCAAATGTAGTGTATGCATAGTAGGTAGGTTTAGACACAGACACAGCGCAACCAATCCTATAGCCAATTTTCTCCTCGAATAGACTCTATCTAACCAGCCTGTAGCATAGCACCCACTGCTTCTGAACATATTGTGACTGATCATGTAGGTTACCATAGGGTAATTATCATGGTTTTGGAATGAATTGATCATCAATGTTTTTTTGTCGTTACAGGTAAGGAATCCTGTTTCATTTGCACCCTTCAAACCTACATCAACTGGTAAGTATAACTATAGTTACAAAATGCATTATTTTACATATTTATTAAGTGGATTACCTATAGATCTGGCTAGTTTAGTTATCCAAACCATATCAAGGCAAACCATGAGTTAATCGAGGAATGTGTTAATGGGCGATAGCCCACACAAATCACACGCAAACTGCTATTCAAAACCCAACCTTTTCTCATTCATAATACGGTTTCTAAACCAATAGGGTACTTTATCTCAAATGCTTTTAGAAAAAGGACCATACTCATTAATAATAAGATTCAATTTTATCTAAATGGAGGAAAATGATTCTTAACTTGCATTCAATTAAGAACTTTATGTTTGTAGGGATAAGTTTGAAAATTATGTGTAGTGGGATTGCATGCGATTCCCATATCGGGACACACGCGAAGCACAATCGCGAATGTGAATTAGAAGTACATATAATGGAAGTTATAATCGTTCAGTGGATTAATAAACCGGGCCGAGCGGTGTGGTCTGTGGGACTGTGGTCGTGTGTGTTAATTAATTGTGAACACAGACAGAGCATAGTTCGGCTCAATGTGGTGTTTATTTACACTACACATTATTATGAATAACCTGGTGAAAACAACTGAACATCTCACTCAAAAAATACATAAACATATAACATACATATTAGTATATTAGAATAGAATAGAATAGAATATGCTTTAATGTATCACCATAAAATAAATAAAAACAAGAAAAACAAACTAAAATTACAAGGGTGGTCTTATTGCTAGATAGCAATTTCTTCCAGACAACCAGATAAGACATATTGTTAACAGAAAAAAAGTATTTCAATTAAAGAGGATAAAGGGTATACCAAAATGATATTATGGATAAAAAAATATTAATAATAATAATTAACATTTTGACTAACTAAAATCATACAGAATATTACACAATATGAATACATATTATATTATATATATTAGTTTCATACAATTACATTTTCCCTTAACCTACTTTTGCAAGTTCTTCGTACTATGTTTATAGAGATTTCAATATTTTCCTAATAGATACCTAGAAATACGATTATTAAACTCTTAAATGTTTATAATACCTTCTATAGAAAATATTCAGTGGACACATCATAATTTATTATTTTTATGTTTGAAGCGTAAGAAATATTGATCAGATTCAAAGAGGATTTTGAAACTCCATCAGTATCATCTCAAAATCCTCTTTCATTTTTTTAAATCAGGGTGATTTTACACCCTGCCTGGAAAAGGCTGACCAAGAGGAAATTCAAGTGGATTTTGGGACTAACCCAATAACTCATTAACGGGGAAAAAGTCCCCTAGTACCAGGCATGTTAAGTGTATTGTCCCTTGTGTACTGAGCCGATGGACCAGCTTAATGGCTCCATCCCTGATTGCTCTATCCATTGCGAGGCACCGGGCTCTTAATGAAACGGCTTATCACCTCACGTACCAACCATCTGACTCGTGGGCTTAATTAACCACACTTTACTAGTCTCCGATACCATGAAGACACAGGACTTAAGGATAAATAGCTTAAAAGTAATAAATAAATGACCTGACGATAAAACTAAAAACAAAGCTAAGCTAATTTTATTAGAAGTGACTAAAAGCAATACCTTGCAAAAGATACGTGACACATACATGCCCTATGCTTCATTTATGCCGCAGATGTTTGACTAGTTAGAAATCTTCAATTGTCATTTTTTTTTAACTGCGTTTCCTCTACTGCCCATAATGGGATTTTGGATGAATTGGGTTGAGTGACGCTAAATACTTATTAGGTAGAGTTCCTAGTTCCTTGGATTGAGCGAGGTAGCTCACCAAAATACTTGTAGGTATTTATTGAGAAATCAGCGCCAAGATGATGTTAATAATATGGCTTAATGCAAAACAGAGCACTTCATTAACCCTTTTAGAAGTTAAAGTGGATGTGGTGGCCGAGTGGATAAGGCCCTGGCCTTGCGATCTGATGGTTACGGGTTCAAATCCTGGTGGCAGTCATGCGTAAATGGGTTTTTTCGATCGAAAAAATCGATGTATGCATCCCACGTTATCAAGAAGAAGTTAAAGTGGTTTCGTCACAAACCGCCTCGCCTCCTCGAAGGCAGCCTTCGACACCAAATGTAGTGCAGGCGCCGTGTCATTGACATTATAGTTAACTCGGTGGTAGGCATGTCGCTGTTCATAATAAACATTGATGGCAACATTATTAACAACCTGTAAATTGCCACCAATCAAATAATTTTACCCTATAACATAGATAGAAGATAACTGAAACTCAGAATCATTTTTTTAGCAACTTAAACTTCTATTAATAAAAATGGCTACTTATAGAAACTCACCAAAAGTTGTTGTTGAGGATTTTTGTGACGTCGGGTCATACGACAGGCGACTCATCACCATAACGGGTATAAATACGGGCCGGGCAACGTTGTTTATTCACTCTCGTTTCGAACTTCGGCGAGTCCACACCTCCTGATGATGCCTCGTGTAGAGGCGAAACACGTGTCGTATCTTTGAACTTTGGTTTTCTGTTCGTTGACTCTTTGGTTTATAATATAGTAATATGTACTAGGGTTCTAAACTAAATTTATTTATTTATTTTATTTATTTTTACTTTAAATAAAACGGTTAAACAACCAATTCCATTATTTAAAGATTAAAAATAAAATTATTAAAATACAAATTAAATTAAAAATTAAATTACAAATTACTTAAATTATAAATTTAAAATAGTCATCAAATATATAATACACTTAATTAATTATATTTATGTCAAAATTTTGATTGGCAGTACCAATGGAAATCAGAGGTGAGCTCTTTCCATTGATCCGCAAATATGTCACTATGTGGACTGGCTTCTAGGAGGTTGTTGAGGGCAGTTAGGGACCTAGGTATCGGTGAGTTGACGCGCGCGACAGTACGGCACAAGGGCGGAGCAAAGAGCCTGTGCTTTCTGCTTCGAGTGTAGTTATTAGGCACGAAGAGTAGAAGTGACTCACTAAGTAGATCAGGCGCATCAATTGTACCGCGGAACACTTTGCAAATAGTTGTGATCTGATCCTGCGCTCTCCTGGTTTCAAGAGAGTTATAGCCCAGACATCCAAGAAGAAATCTCGTCGGGTACATAAATGGATAGTATCCCAGCCTGTGTTTGTATAGAAATCTGAGAAATGCCTTCTGTACCTTCTCCAAAAGGAGAGCATAGGTGCTCTCGTATGGATTCCAGATGCAAGAGCTGGACTCTAGTTTACTGCGAACCAGCGCACTAAACAAAAGTCTGATAACGTGCTCGCTTTTAAACTCACGAGCATTTCTGAGCACAAAACCAAGTCTCTGGAAGGATTCCTTAGCAACGATAGTGATATGATCGTGGAACGTAAGCCTCTGATCGAATGTTACTCCTAAATCTTTTACCATAGTTGTTCGAGCGATTATGTGATTATCTAATGTATAATCAAAAGTTATAGGCCGCCTCTTTCGACCAAAGGTCATTACGGAGCATTTTGCTGAATTAAACTCCATTTTGTTGTCAATGCTCCATTGACACACCGCATCAATGTCCCGCTGGAGTGCCAAGCAATCCTCCAAAGACTCAATAGAGGTATACAACTTGAGATCATCCGCATAGAGAAGACATTTGGCAGACTTCAAACAAGTCGGTAAGTCGTTTATCATTAGAACAAAAAGTAGAGGCCCTAGAACTGAGCCCTGGCTAATTCCGGAACGCGTGTGATATGGTCTTGACTCGTAGATTCCAAGCCTGACATACTGTTGGCGATCGCGCAGATAGTCGGCAATAAGTCGCAGCAGGTCTGGCGCGAAGCCTATGGCACTGAGTTTAGCCATCAGTATGTCATTATTGACCCTATCAAACGCCTTCCGGAAATCAAAGTAGAGCACATCCACTTGACGTCTGTGATCAAGCTGCGTAGAGACATACTCTACCAGAGTAAGTAAATTGGTATTCACAGATCTCTTGCCTCTAAAGCCATGCTGTGCACTGTTTAGGTATTTTTCGACCTGCTCGTATATTAGCTTGTGTAGGATATTTTCAAAGATTTTTGCAGACGGAGATAAAATAGCAATCGGTCTGTATTCCTCCACAGCAAGTTTGTTGGAGGTCTTTGGTATCGGCGTTACTCTCGAGATTTTCCACTGTGAGGGATACACACCCGTTCTTAAAGATAGATTAAATATATGGCACAATGGAACAGAAAACGAACGCTTAGTGCATTTTATGACATTGGGTGGAATACCGTCCGGTCCAATTGAGCTACTAGATTTTAATTTAGTAATACTCTTACTAACGTCCATGGGAGTAAAATGGAATATATTTATATAGTTACTATTACAGCTATAGTCATGGTTATTGATAGTTTCAGCGCACAGCAATGGCACGTCCGGAAGAAATACACTTGCAAAAAAGTTTGCAAAGGCTTCCACTGCTTCAACTCCACAACGAGATTCCCCCTTGTACGTAACATTGGGTTCAAAACCACCTTTAGCACGCAAACTAGAAACATGGCGCCAGAAATGGCGCGGGTTTAGAACGAGATTGCTCTCTATATTTTCCATATGCAAGCTATACGCGGAAGCAACACGGGACTTCAGGGAAGCTCTAAGATCGGAAAAACATTTATAGGATGACTCAGATTTAGTGCGTTTCCAATTATTATGAAGTTTTAGTTTGAGTCGAATATCACGAATAATGTCTGGAGTAAACCAGGTAGGATATCGCTTAGTTACTGTATTTTTACGATAAAGTTAAGTTAATTAAAACCTTTGTTTGGAAATCAAGCGGATTTATTACTAAATATATTTATATAATTTGTTGATATTTATGGATTTCCGCAAAGTAACGCCTGAATCAATCAATTATCTCACCAAAAGTGTTCGAAACTTGAGAAGCCTTTTTTCCAACATTAACTACGACATCCATAATCACATCAAATCCAAATAAAGTAGTTTATGTAGGCGTGAGAATGAATGGAGACATTTCATAATCACTCAGCTAATCGTCGACTACGATTAGATTAGATTAGGGTAAGTACTACTTGGGTATTGATTGCCAAATACAAGTATGTAAATAAAAAAATACCAGTCTGATGTTTTCTTGTGTATCATTCCAAGAAATCAAACAAAGAATTGAGAAATTGGAATAATTCGAATAATTCGAAATTTGATTTTGAAAAAAACACTTTCCGTCTGAAACAGTAATTTTCTGCGTACTTAAAAGTGTTTTCTTCAAAATCAAATTTCGAATTATTATACACATTCGTAAAAAGTTCATAAAAACATACGATTAAAAGAAGTAATTTTCATACTAGAATAAACACCAATGTGTTGGTAATAAACTAAATTAGCAGATGTTATTTACGTAGATTGGAAACCATAAAAGCTTGCGGAGGATGTATCATGCCATGTGCAAATATTGAACAATTATAGCTTTTTGCTGAACAAACTATAAAATATCAGATGATTGAGTGTAATTGACGTAATTTGAGGTTTGATTGAAAGCATCCGATGTTGATAACCATCGTTAAAAAAGAAAAATAAACTAATATCTTTGAAAAAAAAATTGCGACTGCGTAAGTTTATTTTACCCAGGACATGAAAATCATCAGATAAAACTGAATGCGAGGGTTACCACGTCCCATCGTGATCAAAATTTGGCAATGACTTTTTCTTACATTATTCTTTGTTAATATCGGGCTATTTAATGACTGCTAGTGAAAAAACTACTTAGCTAGTAGTAGGTATTTATTATTTTTAAATTATTTGTTTTATAATTTGTGACATGTATGCGTGAGATAAAAAATCTCTCACAAAAACAATCATTGTAATGAAATTTTCCAGAGTTCGATGTTATGGAAAGTATTTGAACTGCATAAAGAAACACAATGTGTGAAATTGATTGAGAACAGTAAAATTCAACATGTCTTTACTATGGGAATTTAATTATTCTATACTTGCGCAGTTTTTGTTTTTTATTTTTAATCTATAGCTTACCACGGAGATAAGCACACTTTCGATATTAATTTCGTTAAGTAAAATAATTAAAAAAAAATCGGTATACTAAAATAATGCATAAACATAGTTTTTTATCTACAACATCAATTTAAATTTCAAAGTGAAACTTTATTAAATCTCTTTCCAGAACCCTATAAACTTGTATTGGTTGTGTAGGAGTTGTTAGCTGTGTTAGCTTCAAGATCAATATTTACACATCCTATCGACGGATCTAATTTTCAATCTCGCACAAACTTTTGCCTATTCCATGGTTTTGGCAAACAATCAAATCGATGCGAACAGATGTTTCAAATGCGAATAAATCTGTCGTTGAAATACCTACCTACCTAATGCCTGGCGCCTACTGGAAGAGGTGCGTTAAATTGTATTATAAAAAAAACCGCATATGTTAACTTAATACACTTTGTATACTATTGTGTTTCCGCTCGGTGCATTTCGGCTCTGCTTCTCCGGGTGCGGCTTTAGGCGAGTTACGTTTTATGCATTGATTCGGTTCGATTCGGCGCAGACGACGACCGACACCAGCTCCGCCAACTACTAGCTCCAAAGAGACGATATCGTCACTGGAAAGGCAAAAGTACTAAAGATAGATATAGATAAGATAAAGATATCGATATGGACGCTAGGCATAATGTGATGCTAGCTTCAAAACCCTGCTAGTGCTATGAGTTTCTGATAGTGCTATGAGTTTCTGCTAGTTTATTTCAGATCTTGTTCCTATTTACAGAATTTTGTTTTCAGAATATTTGCGTAGTTTTCAAGAACCTAACGATTGAAATCCTAACGATGTTGTTGAAAAGTTGAGTTTGTATTTCGATTCGCAAAAACTTTTATGATTTCGCCATCCGAAGAGACGATAAGGTTTTTTTAGGTACCAAAATAGATTAGTTTGTTATAGGTAACTTCAAAATTAGTTTTGATATTTCTTAAGATAACAATTATTCTTAAAGATTTTTATATTTTAATTAACATTGATTTTATAATTGTACAAATTGCTTGATAAATTTCAAACAAACGTTTTTACCATGCTTTGCAATAGGTATCACGTTGTTACAACATGTTACCTATTAATTCTCAGATAATAAAAATAATAAATGGTAAAGTCACTGTGGTCGCACCACAGCCGTCTGTTACAGGTTGATAATGAATTCACCTGTACCACTTTAGGTCATGTCATGTCCCTACTCCCTATATCAATGGGCTAATGCGAAGATGATAACCACGGTTAGTAGTGATTTGTTTTGTACCCTTTTTGTGCGCTTAGTTTGATACTTTGAGTGAGTAACCTATTTATTCCTTTCGAATCCCAAAAAATAATACCAATGGTATTTGCTTATTATCCTAATTAATATTCTATTCCCGAAAATAAATTCTATTCATAAACGAAACTCAAAACAAGTTAAACGGTATGAAATACAGTCAGTAACAAAAATGCTTTTCAATGTGATTTTAAGTACCTAGTGCTTATTTATTCAAAAATATTGATCGAATTTTATCATAGTCTTGTAGTGGTTTATGTTCGGTAGGTCCAACGCGGCTTTTGTACATTTTAGTACAGAATTCAGATTCAGATTCAGTAATGTAAGCGGTTGAAGTATTGCGAAGGGCCATGCCACAGGAGATTTGGTAGAGCCAAGCATTGGCAGGCCCTTTATTTAAGTTTTTACTGTAGGGTTGTTGTCTCTAACTAAAATTATGATCTATTTGTGAAGTGTGAATAATTTTATAGTTTTTTTATGTAACTTTCCTCGTACACATTTAAAGTAAAGTGATATTCATTTATGCGGCGTCGGCGGCGGGCGGCGTGGCGCACTTGCGGTAAAATAATACGAGTGATGGTTTGTTGTTAGCACTCGAGTGTAAACAAACCCGGTTGTGTTTGTTTACGTCTTGTAAACACATTAGAGCCGATTGGATTGCGGTGATATATACAACATTCTTGCTCATCCTACAACCTTCCTACCTGTATTTTAACATTCCTAAGCTCATATTTGGTCTTTTCTTATCGTGTCACTAGTTCCTTCGAATCAGTGTGGTAGAAGGATTTCAATTGCGCCTCGAAGAGGCTCCTTTCGTGCACTTGAGACATGTTTTTGAACTGTTTAGGTTCAAACCTTTTCAAGTGCACCTCGATGAGGCTCCTTTCGTGCACTTGACACATGTTTTCGAACTGTTTAGGTTCTATGCCATGCCGGTTTCCTCACGATGTTTTCCTTCACCGTTAAGCACGTGTTTATAATGCACACATAGATTTTAATAGAACAGAAAAATCCATTGGTGTACGACCGGGTTCGAACTCACGACCGTCGGATTGAAAGTCGAGGCACCTCCCACTCGGCCAACACGGATTTTTTTGGTCAATATTAAGTTTGTTCTGAGTTCATTATAATCCGGCATCACACGGATGGACGCTGATTTCCGAACATTTAAGTAGGTAAATTTAAGGCCGAAACATTATTCTGAATCGAAATGTTAATTTAAAAACTCAGTTGAGTAAACTCATTTATTTTTCACTCGAGCATTGACTTTTAAAGTTCCTCGAGCTAACAAAAAGATCTGTGCTCTTTTCTGTTTTTTTAAACTTAAGAAAATCTTTTTTTTTCAGCAATTGTTACTTGAATGTTTAAAAGTAGTTAGAATTTACGACATCACATTGGAACGTGGTTTGTTATCGCCCATCGCGATTGGCTGGTGTTTCAAGGGCGACCATGTTGTTTATTTCATCAGGTGCTGTGCATGTTGCTCAACATAAAATATCTTGAAGTACAAATAAATTTCTTAAGAGCTCAGGTGTGTTATAGGTACCAAAATTATTTATGCTATTATACCGAAAAAAAAAGAAATGAATAGTATAAAATTAAAAAATCTTGCTCACTCATCAGTTCTGTGCAGAATCAGTATTCACATCATCAACACTTTTTTTCACAGAAAATAACCCTTTTTTTTTTATAATCCAGTCAAAGAAGTTATGATTTTATTTGTATACTTGCATAAAATAAAATATAAATTATATTTTTTACTGTTGCATGAAAACCCTACGTTTAAACGAAGTCTACGTATTTGTTTAAAATGTAAAACTATTTGGTACCAACAACAAAGTTCTTACAAAACATAAAGACGAGATTAATCCGCTATTACGAAAACAGTCTTCCAAAACATTCAGGAAAACTCAGAAAAAGTGCTCGTTTCCTCGTTAGTTAACCCAAGCCTTCAGGTGAAGGTGACCTGAAGGTTTCCACTGATGCTTCTTCCTGAAACGTGACCCGCTGAATGGCTGGAGCGAATCGCTACTCAATAGAAGAGACGCGGTATTGTTGTATATTTTTGTTAAAAAGGTGTCGCACATTCCGATACCACATGAATGCTTTTGCGAGTTTGTGACGTCACGGCTCCTCTGTCCAATTGAGCAATCAGCGGAACTGAGCGAAGGCACAACGCTACCGTTTTATCGGTCATTTGGTGTGATTACACAATGATCTCAGTATTCAGTATTCAGTATTTATTTGCAATATCTATCTATGATCTATGATTGAATATTAATCCATAGGTTATATACATCAATACTTAATAATAACAAATTGTCTTAAGTTTTTAATTAGTCTAGGGAGCTTATCACTCACTGGTGGGAATTGCAGAGGCTTTTAGCGTCAAGTGTCGTTAGTCGTTACGTAAAGACACTACTCGCCAGTTCGCCGCTTCCTGTATTACGCAAACTACTCCAATTTCACGTTATAATCCAAACCACACAGCGTGAAAACTATCGGTATTATTCGTTTTTATCTTAATAGATTATATTTGTATAATGTTCTAATGTCTATCCGTGGGAACCTGTAATTGGCTTTCTAAAGCTAAACTATTGTATACTTATAAAATTATAAAGCTGTTGGTTCTCCAATAAATAAATAAATATTTGCCAGGTATAGGTTGATCTATTGAAAGATTCCGTAAAAAAAAATGATATCATTTGCATTTAGATGTACTACTGTTCATACTGATGCTGCTCGCGGCTTATGGACTGTTCTTCTTCTTCTTATCGTGTCACTAGTTCTTTCAAACCAGAGTGGTGAAAGAATTTCAAGTGCGCCTCGAAGAGGCTCCTTTCGTGCACTTGACATGTGTTTTGGACCGAATGATTGATGATGTTATGGACCACTATGGACCATCATAATGAGCACCAGCAAGGAGTAGCGCCGACCTGTTTTAATCTTGTAGCTTATCAAATCAAATGTAGGTACTTGTAAACTGTAGATACGAGTATTGTCACAAAACTGTGGGTTAATTGACATACATACATACATATATGTATGTATATAGAGTAATCAGGTTCTATCTGGGCAAGTGTGCTCCAATCTGGGCAAGCAAGTGTGCTCCATCTTTTTTTTAATGTAAATATGGGACGAGGCGAAATAAGCGCTCTCCTGATGATAAGAAATTACACCAGCACATGACCAGAACAGTGCTTTAATTAATTCACATAGGCCGGTTTCGTCTTCATCTTCGGTTCATCTTCGACCATTTCATCACATACCATCAGGTGAGTAAGCACAGCACATAGTAAAAACATGCTTACTAAATTTTAATTGAATATCATGACAATGTTATCGTTAACTGTACAAAGGCAGGGGTCGAAAATACAATAATTTTAGCATAACTTTGTATTGTTTTTCAAAATAATAGCTCGTAATTTTTTTAATGTGCAATTCCAATCCCAAAATATTTATTTGCAAAAACAAGTATTAATGTTTATTAGTATGAATCGTTAACTGAGTAAGAAGTTATTCCTAACCATTGCCTTTGCGGACACATTTTGACTAAAACACGATGCAATGTGGTGTGTGTTCCAATCAAAATGTCAGATTAGGTTGCGAATCCACCTGAAAGCTCCAAAACACATACTCATTTATCAGGTGTCCGTATCCACGAGAGACTCTACCACAAGGAGTCAAATATAATAAGTATAGCTTCGAGTAGAGATACTTATTAAACTTAAAC
The DNA here is from genome assembly GCA_932526365.1 of Lobophora halterata. Taxonomy (NCBI): domain Eukaryota; kingdom Metazoa; phylum Arthropoda; class Insecta; order Lepidoptera; family Geometridae; genus Lobophora; species Lobophora halterata. The sequence continues at coordinate 12,337,943 of OW052004.1, read as the reverse complement.
ACAACAATAAACACTCTCAAAACATCTCTACCACATCGCATTGCCAGAGTACTCGTTTACATGTAGACACTTTGTTGGGTTTTCCTTCAAACCAGAACAGTAATGTTTACTTAGGTACACGTTACTGCTTGGCGGCAGAATACTTGGAACTGTATTGGTACATCTTGACGGAATCCTGTAGGGAACGCGTTCTGACGATGCCTAATGAGTGGCTGACATAATCGTCGATGCGAATCTTAATATTATCCTAGAACTTTCGAGTACAAGAAATTTTGCATATTCTTCGGTTGTTCATTGAACATGACTCATGATACAAGTGTTAAAATCATCACCAAACATCTTATTGTTCCGAAGCAAGCTCGTGACTCGCTAGGCGACGGTTTAGTGTCATTTCCTGTATCAGGGACATCGCGTTTGTTTACAATGTATTCTCGGAGTGCAGTGCAGAGGTCGTGTTGTGTTGTCGGGTGCTGCTGAGTTCAAGGATTCACAACAATGAATGTGAGGGTTCTCGTCTGGGCTTTGTGTGACAAGCAGACAATTTAAAAACGCCTATGAAAATCGACGATTCTACACATTTCTTTCTTCACATTACCTAAGAAATCTCCATTTGAATTTTGAAAAAAACTAGCATTGAATTTTCATTTTGAAATTTAAGAATAAATCATTTGCACAGCCACGTATTACAGATTATGGAAAAAAGAAATGGTTTTTCGAACAGAATTTTAACACTTGTTTCTATAAATAAATATTTAGGAATTTAGAATTGTTATTTGGAAACTTAATGTCCAGGAGTAGAGTGGTACAGGCTGTGTATGGTTCTGCCATTCTGCCAGTTTAAAAGTACCATGAGTGCGAAAAGGTCGCTGCATCTGACGTCTCTTCAACCTCGTCTCAGCGCGAGTGAGGCTCGCTCGAACACGTCTCATTGCGAAAGCGGCGGTATTTGCAGTGAAAGCGGCGCCTACTTACCGCGGAATCAACGGCCCTTGCGAGATGAAGGTTCATTACAGAAACACGGAAATTACAATTTTAGCTATTTAACAAATTATAATACAACGTTAGCAGGTACTTTAAGAGCGGGTACACATTGGGCGTTTTGATAGGCGCTCTTTGCTAACGCGCTTTTTGAGTACCCAGTGGATAAAACGCGCGTTAGCAAAGCGCGCTTATCAAAACGCTTAATGTGTACGCCCTCATACTCTCGAACAAAAGTGCAAACTGTCGGTCCGCATCAACGACTTATTCGATCAATAGGCACTGATGAGTCAAAAAACCTTTAGAATCAGACAAAGATACAACTGGAAGGTTTTTAGGTGTCACATTTTTTGCGATTCTTGTGTTGCATGCAAATCAATTAAGGTTGTAGGTAAATAGGTAGCGGTAGGTATGAACTATTTTATAATATTACCTACCAGACGCCGACCTTGCGCAGTGCAAGTCAGTAAGTACGTTGTAAAGACAAACAGGAAAACCCTTTATCTGGCAGGAACGTGCCACGGGCCACCAATAATCATAACACAACATGTAATCATAGTTTATTGAAGGTTCTTTACTCCATAACTGAGTGCAGCACGTGTTGGATCGTAATTTATATCATACTACAAGCTGCTGCCCGGAGCTTTACCTTGGCATCGATTAATAACAAGTAGCACATCCAGTCAAGTTACAAATTTTAACAAAATAACAGGCCAGTCTTCAAACAAATCAAAGGATCAGCATCTATTAATTCACCCTTTCACAATCCACTAACTTTCCCTGGAACTATTCTATTGGATCTCTACGCCACCCATCTGTTCAGTATCTTATTGAGTTATCCAAGTCCAAAACAAATCACCAAGTCTGTAAGAGCGAGGACTCTTGGCAGTTTGGTATTCATTGCGCGTCCAGCCGTCCTCTCGCTCGTGTCTCGCATGCGACGCGCAATGCATGCTGAGCAGATCCGGGCTCCCAGGTTTCCTTATTGACAAGTTGTTTGAATGGAATTCTACCACGAATAGGTACTTATCCAGTTAAATAAAATGCGGTGCTTGTTAACGGGATAGTTTAAAGGCCTAACTTCCGTTTACCTTGAAAGTCAACTTGTTTTAGTTTAGCTCAGTGTAGTGCACGAAAGAAGCCTCTTCGAGGCGCACTAGAAATCCTTTCACCATACTGGTTCGAAGGAACTAGTGACACGATAAGAAGAAGAAGAAGTTCAGTTCATTTAATAATTATTCAGTTTTACACACAAAAACGAGCAACTAAGGCTTTACTTTCGTTTATAGATAAAAATGGCTAATTAAATTTTTAAACTTTCGTGGATGGACCTCCTGAATGTTTCAATGTGGACGAACGCTTTATCAATGTCGCACCGGCATATGTGATTCAAAATATTATGTAACATTATTCTGGTTATATGTAAAAAAAATAGGATAGGATAAAATCTGTTTTGAAATAACTCAAGTTTCAAAACTAATATCACTTCGTCTACAAGAACTTTGGGATGATGTCGACTTTCCAATTTGTGGAGAAGTGTGTTACGGTGCTTGGAGTTTTACGTCTTTTTAGTGTCATAAAAATACCGCGACATCAACACTTTCTTGCAATGTGTGTGTGTGTGTCTACTATTTGATTCTTACCCGAATACGTAGATAGGCAAGTACCGATATTGATACGAAGATAGATTGTAAATTTGTAATTTTTAAATCATAAGTGGGTTTAGCAAGTTTAAGTATAATATCGTTTAGGCATTTTGGAGTAATCTGTCAGCCCTTCCATTGTTTTTCCTAATAAATATAAATATATATAGGCAAGTATAAGTAGGTAGGTACTATAGCACTGAGCAAAAAAACACGGTTAAAAAAATCTCAAGAAAGGAATGGGTCGGAACAGTAACAGATTTTGGGTTGGATCGCATCAAATCAAAGTGCATAGTATTAGGTTAGACTTTTGCAGGGTTGTACAATCTTGCAACTGGGTTGTACAACCCAGAAAAAGTTCCAATCTAACCCAACCCAAGAAGCTCTCAGAACTACTGCAATAATACGAGTATGTAGAGTCGAGTTTTCTTAGACTACGAGTTTATGATAAGTTAAGTTTAATATTACTCTGGGAGTTTTGGCGGGAACATGAAAAATGGCGCATTGGCGGCTTTAAATTAATTGACAAAACTTGTATAACTTTGAGTGTTTATGTGTAAAAACGGTGGTTTTTTATCCATTAAGTGCTCGTGAACATTTATGAGTGTTGGTGAATAGTGTAATGCTGTAAAACGTGACTTTTCGTGTTGCCTCCAAAACTCCATAGAAGCCTCTAGTAAAGTCGCAACCACCACTACTTTACAGGGGCATGACTTGACTTATCGACTCTGACTTATGACAAAATAATCTCTCCAATTACTTGACACTGGCTATATACCTTTGATGTGAAGCCAAAACCGAAGAACTTAGGTTCTTCGAAAGGAAAAAAAATAAAAAAAAAATATTACTCTGTGGCTAAACGCTATCATAAATTACACGCTTTTATTACCTAATGTTATAGATTAAGTCCAATTCCACTATCAAATATTCAGTACGGTGCGAAATCAAAACAAGTTTTTAGACAAAGGTATCTAACATTCAAATTGGCGATATTACGTAAGCATATTTTTTGCTGAATGTTATAAAAGGATATAAGTTTAACGAGGCGATATTCACCTGTAACAAATGTGAAAAACTCACGGTAGTCAATTGAAAAATAATCTATTCAGATCTAGGTAGTCTAAACTTATAGCATATTGTATGATATCACCAATGCGTAAAGCAACATACACTTCAACAACTACACTATGACCAAAAATGAAAAAAAAAATTTTCTTTGAGGTGCACTTGAAATCCTTTCACAAAACTGGTTTGAAAGAACTGGTGACACGATGAGAAGAGAAGAAGGAGCAAAAAATATTTCACAAAACACAATGTCATATTTTGAAACTCTCATAGTTTCCATTCTTTTTTTACATTACATATTTATTTATAACCAAGTAGGTCATAAATAAATATGAACATTAAGGATAAAATAATTGTATTATTATACGTGTCAGAAATACGTTGATGTCCAGTTCACCGTAACTAGTCTTTCCCTACTCCGTTGCCGGGGGCCGGTCTCAAAAATAAAACCAAAATGTATAGAGTTCGTCGAACTGTTTTGAGCAGAATAAGACTGGAAAGTGAAAGCCCCTAAGCAGCTCAGTAGGTACACTGTTATATTACACTCTATTACATCGTAACAACATTTGGATAAAAAGATTTGCTCTTTTGTTAGCTTTCATGGTTGCCTGCCTTCGCAGACAGCGGTCGAGCTGAGTTGGCTATACACACCTACGCGAAACTTTTGTTAGTATTTTTTTAACCTATTATTCTGTGTTCGTATTATCATAGAGTATCATGTATTGTCGGGTACTAAAATACTTTTTTTTTGTAAACAAGTGAGACTAAGGTTTGTATTCACTAATAGATAATCGGAAGATTAGGCCTCTTCGTCCGTTAACTTTGACGTTTAATCTATGAAATTTTGTGTCAAAAACGTCAAGACAACTTTTTAAAACTTAATCATCTGTTGGTGAACTCGGGTCTAAATAGGCGTTCTCTATTTGTAATCTGTAGTTATGCCAAATCAATATGGCAATATAATATATATTTTTCAAGTTTTTAAAAAGCTTCACGGACGCACCTCATGACATGACATAAATAAAGGTAATTGCTCAATCGATGGATTGCGAGCGATACTCTCGGTGATGTAATCCTTGCCTAACGTGTGTGTAATGTGGACAAAGTCGTATGCTAATCATTTAACCAGGTTTTGCCAGGATAATGTGAAATGTAGTTTAGAAGTATATGAAAGAGGTAGTAACTGTATATAGAACTACATACGTACCCGTTAAATAATGCAAAAATTCAGATTTTATGTAATACCAAAGTGATAAAACTAATTGAGTAATTCTTTCCGTTTTTGCTCATGAGCCGGTTTCAAACGACGTAAGCAGTTACATTTCTGCTTCTCCTCAGATAGAGTCAAGGTCTCGTTTGATGCATTTTAATGAGCCATCGATAAGTATGCCGGGTATGCAGTGCAACACTGCCTTTATTATGAATCGGGGAATTTTTATGAATAATTTTATTGATGACATAATTGAAACGCATAATCATTAATATACTGGTACTGATTTCGACAAGCTACTATAAAATGTATGTCATTGTGTTCTAACTAAATATATCCCAGCAAAAACCTTTTAATGTAAAAATTAAAGCCAAAACGATTTTTCTGCCACAAAAATACCTGAAATCTTTTTATCGTTAACTCTTATTTTATACAATCATTCATTGTAACTTTGTAACAACTGAATTCAAACTTCTAAAAAAGAAGTTTCTAGCTTTTATAGCTAGAAACTTCCTTCGTTTACCTGCATAAACAAAGTTCTCTTTGTAACATAATTTTCAAGCTTTTACCACAATCAGTAACAGAGATTTAAGAGGTTAAAAAGTGTCTCGAGTTACTTCGAGAAAAGGTGGTTACGGTCGTGCTTCGTTCGTTTCGGCTCCGGAGGCACTACCGTGCCTCCAGATATCTAAAAAAAAACCACCGAAAACAGGAAGTCCATGCAAGCGAAGTCGCGGGAGTCTATATCACAAAATACTCGATTGTTTTACCCATCGCTGTTCATCTTCAGTTTCGGACTTGCTACTTTGCAATTATTTCCTTCGGGTTTACTAATATAACATATACATGAACCAGGAAAAAATATTTACTTAATTTTTTATGAGGTTATGTGAAATCGAATCCTAGATATATTGTATTACACGTCAACATCTTTAGGCACCCAGCACGCCCCCATACTGTTTATTGTTTATTTCATTTGCTTACATGTAAGATCGTCTTATTAGCTTAGGTTCTAATATAGTAGTTAGCGGTGTACATGACCCTGCTGCTAGAACTATAATGTAATAAAATATATCATAAAATATCAGCCACTTACTAATATCTTTTACAAGGGTTATGGCCTTTTTTAGTAGTAGGTACCTACTAAACACTATTCTACCTATACCACGGTAAACAAAATTCAGTAGCGCAGATCGATACTTGCTCTACCTTTAATAAGAAAAAATATACGAAAGTTCATTTCCATTGTCTCTCATGTCATGACCTTAATGTTAACAGGGAAATTGAAAGTAGGAAGAAAAGTGATGAATATTAACATTTAAATGTCTCCTCTTAAATTGCATTGACTTTTAAATATTGCACCATAATTATGTCTCCGACAAATTATAATCAATTTATTGAGATTCTTCTACAAATGGAGACCTACCTACTGTTTTTTTATCACGATTGCTATTGCAAACAATATGCGTTTTGAAGATTAAGAAAATATTTATAAGAAATTGTTATTTTAATATTAATTTTGAAGAAATGTCTATGAATTTGACTCATAATGAAGTATTTGAGCTGCTCTCAGGTAGATTGATAACTGAGTACCTTTATAGTGTAGCTATACTACTGTACTATATTGTCCACTATGTATGTCATGTGTCGTGTCGTGTGTTGAGGGATTTCGTAGTAAAATGGTAATAGTTGCGACTGGCGGGCGCCGAGACATCGTTGATGAGCTGTTAATCCATAATTACATCTCCATAATACGCAGAGGTTAGCTGGAAGAGCATGCTATAGAGCATTTTCTATCTACATATCTATCTACATTACATTTAGGTACCTTCCACAGTTTGTGTGAACTCTATATCTCAATTATAATTTAGAACTATATAAGTATGTAGAATTTATATTGTACCTACTAAGAAGTTTATATTTTGGCTTTCCCAAAAAAAAACAGCTTTACCCTAAAAACATTTTGTGCGAAAGGACTCTACCTACACTATTACTTTTCTAAACCCCTAATAAACCCCTCACGCTGAACAAAATGATAAAATAAACTAAGCAATGTCTTAACTCGTTAGGTAGGTAAATATGGTATAATTAGAATTGGTAATTTTAATTTTAATTTTAGTTTAGTATGATTTTTGACATGAATGGATTGTAGTGTTCTGATAAATACATTTTTATTTATTTATTTAAACAACAATCCAAACGCATCCTGTTTTTGATATGTTTAGGTCAGAAACTGTTTCTACAAGAGCTTTTGCCTTCTGTGTACTAGCGTAAAGTAATAAGCAATCGGATTGGCCACGTCCTAAATACATTATCGATAACCAATCAGTGGGCGGCGTGCATCAGGGTTCCGTTCCGTTCAATCACGCTGATTGGCTATTGCCCGTGGACGATGATTGTCCATTGCGCGATGGATCCCCGTAGATAGTCGTAGATTGCACGTAGATGGAATGCTGCTCGCCAATTGCAGTTACTGGATTACACGACTCGCAAAGTTATTGAACGAGTTTGATTGGGGTTGGCTCAATTTACAGCTAGATTGCAGCGGCGCACTAACGTTTTATCGAGAAAAACAAATAGCCAAATTGAGAATAGCCAAGTTTCAACCGAATCGATTTACTAGTTTAGCAAGCATCCTTCTATCCACACAAACATTTACATCATTAGGATTTATCAGGATTATCGTAGTATGAACACAACTTTACTATCAACACTGTTATTGTTTAATCGTGCAAAATGCTTTAATACTTATTGATGTTATAAAAAAGTTGTGGCGGCAGCTTTGTCGGAGAACTTATGATGCGTACTTATCCGGGTTCTAAAAAAACACACACATAAAAAACTGTGCAAAAAATAATAATAAGTATAATATTTACTCAATACTCATGGTTTGCTTAGTTTTTTTCCAAACATTGCTGATCTGATTAGCATAAACCTGTGATTGTGAGAGCGAACACAATTTAGTTTCGGCTACTCATTCTTATAAATTATTCAATCCTGCTAGACTAATATTTAGACTCGTGAGATGGATCAGTAAATATCGACTATTACGCATTTATAAATGTAAAAAATTTCTTAGAAGAACCTTTGAAATATTAAATTATTTTTTAAGGCACGATTATACGAAGTATTCACGAAAGTCTCTGACTATTTGAAAAAAACCATTTTATAGCATTGTTTTAGCATTTGCAATACTCACATAATACAGAATAGTGCATTCAAAGAGATACGTAACACGATCAGTAGCACTTAAGAAACTAAATTATAGTACAATGAACAATATTTTGTGTAAATTGGAGTAATAAAAGTGAACGTACTTCGTGTTCGCTCAAAGAGATTTATGTAAATAAACGTATCTACTCATTATGCCACGTAATACACAGTCTTATTTCATTTTTACATTCGCAACGGAATGCTATTTACGTCAACGGAGGATTTGCAAGATTCGATTGTTGCGCAATTTGTCCTATTCGAAATAAATTCCATTATGCAATGCTTCAAGCTTCAGGGGTGTTTTTAGATTCTTTCGATTGAGAGGCAATAACACTTCTCTAATAGATTGTATATTTTATATATATTTTAACACGTCTGAGCCGTTGTACTTAGGTTTAATTCCTCACTAGTAGTTCGCAATCGTTAATTAGTGTGTTGTTCATTTCCAGGTGAGAGCTGCATCGAGAAGCCGCTGGCTACGCTGTGGCGCAACTACCAGCAGTCGACGAAGCCCGACGTGGTGATGAAGCTCTCCGTCACCAACTCCGGCCTGAAGGGGTTCACGAAGGAGCACGGCCTCACCGAGTACTGGTCGCACCGCGTCACTTACTGCGTCGCGCCGCCGCACTACCCGCGCCTCTTCTGCTGGGTCTATCGCCACGAGGGCAAGAAGCTGAAACACGAGCTGCGCTGCCACGCCGTCCTCTGCACCAAAGAAAACATATCAAAGAAGATTACCGACGAACTGCAGCTCAAACTGAAGCAGGCGCTCGTCGAGTTCAAGAAGGAAAGAATCTCCAAACAGAACGCCAGGCTCAGTCTCGCGAACAGCGTATACGAGAACCCGAGCATGCCCAGGAGGAAGATTTTACTGAGCGTTGGTTCGCAAAACTATAGGCCTCCACTAGAAAGGTCTAAATCCGCTCCAAAACTGGGAGCGATAGAAGAATTATGCTCGGAGGAAGACGAAGAAGAGGCGGAGATGAACGCGAAAGGAGACAACTGCAGGACATCCTTTGACGAAAACATGACCATCTACGCATCACAGACGTTAGACAGGCGGCGAGCCGAAGCTAAGTCACGCAAACTGTCATGTCCCGAAGGAGTCATGAATAGAACACACTTGGATTCCGGCAGAGATGACGAGACGATATCGGAAGAGCTGCAAAATATGATCGCCGAAGATGAAGCTAGTCAAGAAGAGAAGAAGTTAGAAGCGATAGCCGAGATTATCGAGGACGGTAGTGACGGCAAGCTGACGCAGAACTACCTCGTCACGGACAGCGACGACGGGTCTGTTTCCTCGGGCTGCGAGACCGCCAGCACCGCCACCGACCCCGAGCCTTCCTCGCTCCCTTCCCTTCCCCAAGAAGACAAACCCATCGAGCCCGAGTTCGAGTACCGAGCGTTCGACGGCCGCCTCGAGCACGACAGCGAAGTGAATCACATCCCCATCGGGGAGAACAACGCCTTCAGGCGGCGCTCAACCTACCCGCCCATCGGCACCGACTACGATAACGCCTTCGAATCTCTGATCGACAACCTGACCGACGCCGACAGCCTCACCTCCAGCACCGAGACCGAGGTGTTCAAAAGCTCAGGCGACAACGATAGCGCCTGCAGCGACGAGTCCGGCTACTCCGAGCTCATAGACACCAAGGACAGCGTCATCGCCAACACCATCATGGTCTAGATTACATCGTCTCCACAACGCACGTGGAACTAGCTGCAATTTTAAGTGATCGTTACAAGAAGCGATTGAAACAACAGGGTACGAAAACGTACTAATTCAGTTCAACCGATATCGTAACCGACATTGAACTAATGATACTTTCCGAATTGTGTTGGGTTGTAGATTTCTCAAAAGAAGTGTTTTAGATATTGGAAGAGATGTATTATTATGTATAGATGTTTGTAAATAAAGTAAAATAAGTACACCATTATTATACTAGACGAAATCTAGAGATTTTATTTTAAATAAATATAGTTTATCTAGAATGGCCAGAGCTTGTTGTATGTTCGATATTTATTGACGACGTTGTCTTAGGTTATCCTTCAAAAGGTTCGTAGGTACTTACGCATTCCACATTTCTATATTCGGGTCATTCATCTACATAACGTAGTGAGAAATATTTGAAAAAAATAAAGTGATACTAAATACTTTGTGTACCTTTATTCTTATCGATACAGTAGGTACCTACTTCTTAATACATAAATAACGTATTTTTATTTTAAATAACATGAAACATGATGAGTATTAAGTAGCTGTGCTATATAGCCAGCCACGGCTTACTTACAAGCTAAGTAGTAGTTTAACGGATGTCCCATCTGTTCCCGGCGGGAGCGCGGCACCGAGCCTCGCCAGGCGTGACTGCACCTGCGTGACATCCCACCACTACGCTACATGAGTTACACGGCACAACGCATTATGCTACTGGGTCAACAGCTGTATACCTACATTACCCACTCTAATAGTTATACTACGAGTTTTTAGCCAAATTTAAATAGAGAAGAAAAAATAAATTAAATTGTTGAAATCCATGAAAAAGCTTTTTGTGTTCCTTTACCTTATCGTCCGATTAAAGTTTTTTTTTGAAACTTGAAGCTCTTATAAGAGTTATGGTTTTCAAGAGTGTCTTAGAACTCCAACTCCAGAAAAGGGCGACTGGCTTACAATAGACAAGACGAGGTGGCTCAAAATAGCCGCTGAAAGTTGTGTTGACTCGTGTCAGAGCAACGGCGTAAGTAATATTGGCTTGCAGACAAGCAGAATATTAAATAACATAACTATAATAACAGGTAGGTGACCCCTTTGAATGAACGCAGATTACGGAAACGGATGCACGGGTCTTGATTTTGGGGCGTATCTTGGGGAGTTGAAATAATTTGATCATGCTCTACTGGTCGCAGTGCACGCACAGGGATGTATTGGGTCGGCAATCGGCAAGATCAGTATCATAATTATTATTATTACTTATCAGCCATGATCAACGATCATCCCACAGCTGGACAAAAGCCTCCCTTCTCTCATTCCCTATATATCGGCATAGGGCCTTATAAGTCCATGTTTTGCAGAACGATAAAAGTTTGTCTCGCCATCTTCTCCTGGGCCTTTCACGTTTGTGGCGTCGACGTCAGTTCGCATTTCAGTATCTTATGAATATAATATGAACACCAATTTTGTAAACATGAAGACAGATATAATGCCGCCAAGCAATAGTGTAAGCATTAGTCCATCCAGTTTGAAGGGCACCGTGGCTACTGAATTTACTGGGCTTTCGAGACTAACTACCGTAACTATCAAAATAGACGTGCACCATATGTGTGCTGTGTAACACTTTTCTGGTCATCGGCAGACGTCAACCCTCGGAAATCATCTAGCCTCATCACTACACTTCTATAAAGGTATGAAAAAACGTTCTGAAGCCTGTCACACACGTAGCTATAATATATAATATTAATATAATTATAGCAAGGCATATTACGATATATTTTTTATACAAATATTCAAGTGACCGCACACGCAGCTATAATAATATATTTCTATGCCTTGAATATTTGTAATATATATATTATACATAATTATTATAGCTACGTGTGTCACGGGCTTTACAATGTTATTGTGCTGTAGCCTTATTAGGTATCTTTCCGCACATTCCAGTGCTGTCTTTGGGCAAGCCGGATTCAGAAATCACCTACCAGCGAGCCAGTAAATAAACACATTTAACCACAGATATTACCACAGGAAAGTTTTACAAAACGATTTCAGGAAGTTGATTTAAAAGGACACACCGAAATAGCGATTATGAATGTACGAGTTATCTGAAACAAAGACACGCACTACTATTTTGTTCCTGTCAATTTCCGTTTTCCTTGTTTATGTATAAGAATTTCATAACAAAAATGCCGGTGTGTACAATTTTATTAATAATTATTAGTTATCTATGAGTGAATATTATGGTGATTTTCCGCAGGGTTTTGTCCTATTTAGGTATTTTCTATACTGGTTGAGTTTTCTTTTCATGTTCATAACTAAGTAAAACTCTTGCAAATATATACGAGTAATCTCTGCTTTAGGACGTGTTGGCCGAGTGGATGAGGCCCTTGCCTTGGGATCTGAAAGTCGCGGGTTCGACACCCGGTGGCAATCATGCGTAAATGGGTTTATTCGGTCGAAAAAAACTATGTGTGTATCCCACGTCCCACTATGTAACTATGTATCACCTATTCTCGCAACGGTGAAGGAAAACATGCAAGCAGAAAACCGGCATGTCAAAGGACAGAATTTTTTTTTTCTATGGTATGTGACATCCACCAATCCGCATTGGGTTCGCGTGGTGGGTTAAGACCCATTTGCCCCCAGAGTCCCAGCAGTGGGAACATTATCGGCTGAATTTTTTCAATGAAAAAAAAGGGTTTGTGTTTTTGAACAGTTACTTAGTGCGGCCCTGTTCCCTAAACGTGTAGACTGTAGGGTATCCTAAGGACTCCAAACAAGTTCCCGGACGAGGTTGTAAGTAGCCCGCCACAACAGAAGCCAAACAAATGCAACTTAGGTTGGATCGAATAGACCAGGGATGGCGAACAAATAGCCGCGTGCCCGGAATGGCACGCGACGCATTATTTTGGGCACGCTACTTATCACAAAGTTCACTATGAGATGAATTGTAGATTACCTACTAAGAAAAAAGTCCTAAGTAGAAGTACTAAAAAAATTCAAGGATTAAGGTTTATGCTTGTTTTCAGCAACTCGAAAATCTAAAATTTCAATGTTTTTGTAAACATGGTTTCTACTGAACTAAAGGAGCATGAAAATAATTTTGCCTTTTATATAAGTCAACATTATCGGCTATGGCCTCATTCAACATTTCTTTACAAAAATGGCACGTTGTTGGTACAAAAAGGTTCGCCACCCCTGGAATACATGATACAATGTCATGGGCTTTTACCACTTCGAAAAGGAGATGGTTCCTAAAAACTTTGATATTTAATTGGGGCCAATGATGAATGATGTAAGAATAAAATCATTAAAAAATGCATAATGATAAGTTTCAAGGAAAACTTATAACCTGCTATGAATACACAATAAGTATATTATAGCACATAAGGTAAATAATTCAACATATTATTTTTATTATTAGTTCTTACGTAAGAAATGGTATCAAAGTAGGTAAAGGTCCGTAATGATAAATGTACATAAGTAGGTATTTAACTTTTGACTTTTGTAGTTCAGGATATGTTTATGTACCTAAGTTTCAACATTCTTGCTAACCTACGGAGTATTAAATTTGACAGGTAGCTTATTTTCTACAAAATCGAAAAACTGGCTAATTAAAACATTTTTTTTTTTGCAGTATACTATTTTTTTAACAGGGACACTCAGCGACATAATCTTAATATATATAAATTGATAGTGACATTATTTCCATTCTCTTTTTTGTTAAATAATTGTATAATAATTATGATGAAATTTTACACGCTCTAAACTAATGGTAGAACATAATATACTCGTAGGACACCAACTTATATAAGAACATTATATTGTACGCAATTTTGTTCACTACAACGCCTCTTTTTTTTATTTTTTTTTATTTCAAAACCAAAGTACTAAATTGATTATCATGAAATTCTATGAGACAAATCTGAAAAAATCCTTTTCAATAAAAAAAAAATTATTTTTTTTATAAATAACAAAGTTCTGAGGTAACAAACAAAAAAAATCTAAGCAAAGTTAATGTTACAATTAACTTAAAAAAACTAGAGTATACACTCGTAGTCGACGTAGGACATAACGTTGCTATGAATTAATAATCACTTTTCCAACGAAATACCTTAACTTTGTAGTTATTATTTTCTGCTTTTATTTCATTTTGATTGAAGCAGAATAGTAAAGTATTCATTGGGTTGTCTCGGGCGGGTGGAACTAGGTCATAATGGGCCGATTCTGGGTCACACTGGGTCATAGAGGTCGAAAAAGTCAATATAACGAGATAGAAAATATTTTCTCTATCACATTTCTTTATATTCATCAGGTTTTAATTATCGAAATATCAAATTCAAACAAACTTACAATTTTTTAAATAGTGCGACATTTTAAAGATAACTAGAAAAGTTTGAAGTAAGAAATATCAGTATGTAATTTTTTAAACTTCGTCCTGGAATAAGACTTTTTTTATCACAGCATAAGCTAACTCCTACCAACAGTCTATAAGTATTACAAAATTTACAAATAGAAACAATTGGGCCACCCATAGACCGTTGCAATCGATCAATAGGTAGCTCAACTGCTCCAACTCTATACCAGATGGCAGCTTGCTTGGCTGCATTGCTAAAGCAATTAAGATTGCCTTTGGATATTGAGGGTATTTGGCTGCATTGCCAGTATGTAATGAATTGTAAATAATAGGCTTGGACTGTTCGCTCTACTACTAAAAGAAGTACAATGAATTCCAGCTAAATACACGTAGAAGAAGCAATCTTCTATTTGAATTTAAGTTCTTGAGAGTCCGAGATGCTGAAGAAGTCGCGGCATGGAGTGGAGGCGACTTGAAAATATGGACGAGCCACAAGTAACATATTACGAGACGTAAGTCGTACTCAACGTGGTCGGGAAGAAATCGCCTCTTATCTATAAGACCTTCCATTGTACTAGTTAAGTTTTCACTTATATCTCTATAATTCTTTCAAGACGGGCACGACCTTCAGTAATGAAGAACGCGAAGAAATAGAAGATAGGGATACTGTATATTATCAGCATTTGTGACTGATGCCATCCTTTCAATATTTATATGCCATTTCATTCAGCCTTAAAAAAACCACGAAAATAGGAGAAGTAGGTCGAATAAAATAATTGGCTCAATACACGCCTACAATGACTTAGTATCGGCTACTCTACTGAATGATTCAGGAGGTAGTGTTGTGACGTCGGTCGTCATGGGAGCATCGAGAGACCCGGTATTGACCGGTCGCCATCCTGCTGTGGATTCCTTACTGAGCTTGCAGAAGGTACAAGCCATAGCTTCTAGACACTTGTTTCGCTTACCTTGTACTACAAGGTACACGAATCAAGTTTATAGAGATTGTGTCTAGTAAGACCGTTTTTATTTTTCTTTATGTAGCTATTTATTTATGTAATGATGGCACCAAAATTAAGGTATCCTAGTTTTCTAATATGAATGACTATCTGATGCCCGCAACTTCGTTTGTATTGCGAATTTTCAAAATTCCTTTCGTCGTACCTACTTACTTTCAGCTCTTGACGAACACATCCTCCAAGTTTCAAGTCTCTACGTTCAGTGATTTGGCGCACGTTGTGTATCAGTCAGTCAGGTCCCGGCCTTTTATATTATTGACTAGCTGACGCCCGCAACTTTGTTTTCGTTGTGAATTAACAAAATTCTTAGTAAGTACGCGCCTACACAGCATCTTGACGAATAAACCCTTAAAATGTTAAGTGTCTAATGCAGACTTGCACCAAACTTTCAAATGTCTTAAGCAATTACTTTACTCGCTTGGCAGTACTTAACGGTCAAAATCTGGACTGTCAAAAAATACCAAGCGAGTAAAGCAATTGCTTAGGGACCTAGACAGTTTGGTGCAAGTAGGCATAAGTGTAGTGGTTTGACCTGTGCGTTGTCTGCCAGTCAGTCAGGACTAAGCCTTTTATATACATAGAAGATTTAATTTAAATAAAGTTTCTTCTATCTATCTACTAAGTGAGAGACGACTTGTGGTAATGTAGAGGGGTTTTTTTTGAGAAGGACTATAAATTCTTCTTGTGAAATCGGCGAGTTGGTGAAATTCGTTGTTTGCTATGAAAAAGTTAAAGGCGTTAAGTAAATAATACCATTTTACATAGTTAACTACCTATCAACTATGCAAAATGGAATTATTTACTTAACGATACCTACTTGAAAAAAAAATACGACATAATAAATTGTTATTATTTTGCGACTTACACCCTGAGTTACTGTTTTTATACCTATTTTATATCGTAGAAGATTTTACTTCCGTTGTGTTATAACTTAGATTGTCATAAAGGGCCATGTGTTTCGTGATGTCCCCATTCTCGCATAAAAATAACATGTTACTTCCATTACTATTCAGTTTATTAATCTCATTTCGCCAACAATGGTTTTGCAAATTAGCGGTACATAGAACAAAGCGGTGTATTTTTGGCTATACAGCTCCGGAACTACGGTTTTGCGTATTTTGACTACTCATAATTGATGGGTCACAACATTTAATGAGTAGTTATGTAAGTATTTAACTAATTAAAAACACTCATCATTATCATCATCTCAGCCCTTGGACATCCAGTGCTAGACGCAGGCCTTACTCGTAAAGCTTCGATGACACAGGGAAGGCTAGTTTACAAGCTATAAGCCGGTGAGTTTAAAAGCTAGCGAGTCGAGTATTATTTTTATTTCAGGAAGGATTGTTTGTCAACTAGTGAGCAGATTGTACAAAAGCCGATGTCACAGGGCGAGTTTACAAGCGAACTTGCTGGTTTGTAGCTTGTAAACTAGATCTATGTCATTGATGCTAAGACAATTAAGTAATCTAGTGAGTACTAGACATACGAGTATGTGGTAGAACTCTCACTCACTACGACTTTATTTAACAATATCTTTTTTTATACTCGTACAATCTATAATAATTGGTTCTCCTTGACTTTGAGGAGAGATCTCTCCTCAACCTCTCCTTAAACTCTCCTTCCTTCAAACTCTACCAACACTGTAAGACGTCGAAGTCTTACACTGATGGTAGAGTTGGTAGATAGAGTACGTCACGGAAAGTCAGGGTTGCGGGTTCAGGTTTAGATTTGTGGTCGAAATCACTCAGATTGGAGGGGCAATTTTAGATCGCCGAATCACAATTTGCAACTTTACTTCGGTTTCCAAATAAACTTTACTACAATTTACAAACATTTATTAATATTATTCTAGGCATATTCTCAGGTTAAAAATATTATGTAAGAAGGTGGGGTAAGTAATTGAACTAGAATTCTAATGCCGTCTTGCATTTAACTTTCAAAGTTCCTAAGCAATTACTTTACACGCTTGACAGTTCTTAACGGTCAGAATTTAGACTGTTAAGAACTACCGAGCGAGTAAAGTAATTACTTTGGGACGTTGACAGTTTGGTGCAAGTAGGCATAAATGAAATTGATTTGTGAATTCCTAAAAAATCTAGAGGTGAGTGAATCTAAGTGTGATGTACTTTCTATTAATAGAGCTATCTTTGTTTATTAAGATAAACTAAATAGCCGAAAGGAGGGTATGTAGCGCCATCTATTAAAACAAAGAAGTATCACGTCGAATGTATGAAAGACATCACCAACAGAAACCTTGCTTGATTAGATTCATTGTAAAGTTCGAAACTTATTCAGTAGATGTCGCACTAAGCCTGAAAAATAAACGTGACCTACTTTGCATGGTAGAGCAGTCATAGTATGGTAATCCAAGAAGTGGTACATAAAAAGGAATGTTTATTATCACCATAATACACACATTCTTTGGAGTGTGAATATAGTGATACATTAATGCATGTCTTGGCCGGATCACAGAATCGACCATTTCATGAAATGTTAGAAAAGTAAGTTTAATATTAAACATTATTATGTACATGGTAGAAAAGTAAGTGTTACTTACTTAAAATAGATGGAAACTAGTAATATTTTTAGCCGGATAATTTTCTTACCCGTTTATCTATGAATTACAATACCTACAATGTTTGTAAATTTACTTCAAGTAAGATTTCATCTATTGATTGCTCATCAAACTAAATTTAAGACCGTGATATACTACCTTATACATTGTTTTTCAGATTGTATGTCAGTATACTTATAGGAGCCAGGAGCTCTACCCAAAACAGGTAGTCTTTCAATCATTAAACGAAACGAAACTAAAATGAACAAAAGAAGCCGGTAGCAAATTACAAAGACACCTTTGTAGGTGACAATAACAAAGTCAAACTAAGACAAAGCACTTCTACGAACTTACGAGGTGCTTAACTATTGTCCCAAATTGTTCCAGAATTGCACAAATGTAGCGATTCTTCTTAACAAATAAGTAACATAGCTAAGTATGAGTTGGAACACGCAATGTGGTAGGGTTCCGAGCCATAGCAACTAAACTTATTCATTATATTAAAAAAGTTTTTGGTAGTGAGTTTGTATAGAAATTATAGAGGTAGTATAAGGCTAACACTATCCATAAGTTGAATATTTTTAGGTACCTATAATTTTTTTAATTTCATTTATTTTTCTAAACACTAAATACATTGCTATAAAGTTGTACAAAGCTATCTGAAATAAATAAATATAATACAATTAGCAGTAGCCTTAAGAATTATCAATCAAAATATATTAAGAACGTTGTTTTCTAGCGTTATCTACAGGTCCAACTTTTTATATGTGTGCAAATTACAACCTTCTGAGTACAATACTTGTAACATAAGGTTCGATGGATGATGGCGATACCATAAGGAACCCTAAAATGAAACAGAAGATGTAATAAATCAGAAGCACAGAAGCTAATAAAGGTAAATATTTTGGTCGCAGAATAGACGAGGCGACGGCACCCCGCGGAGGGTTGCTCGAATTGATTTTGAATCATAGCCGTGAAGGGAGTAAGTATTGAAAGTGATTTATTAAAGGGCTGACAAATACATAAAAAAGAACCGGTATTCAATTCCACAACATTTTTGTACTTATTTCATATTTTCAGGATATATTCATGTAAGTTTGCCAGCCACTTTTGTGATTGGTGATAATGATTACATCGATCCCTTTTAAGTATTTCCAGTTTGAAGGGAACTGAAGCTAGTGATATTACTGGACTCCCGAGACCGACCATCAGTGTCGTAAAGTGGACGAGCGCTTTAGTAGTGTATCACACGCCTGTATCATTCAAAGTCTTGCCCTGTTAGAGTAACTCATGTGAGTTCATATTTTAGAGTACCCTATCATTTGTCAACCGACATCAAAAAAGGAGGAGGTCTTTCAGATTGGTCCCTTAGAAATTTCATTAAAATCAGTTCAGTAGTTTAGGTTTTATATCAACATAACTGAAAAAATATGTCGTCGAAGTAAACGAAATTGGGTATTTGCCCTGTGACTTTTCATTGGTGTTTAGGTCACTGAAACAGTCCGATTGAAGTCGGTTGTCTGTGTTTTGGTAAAATCTTGATTATTTTACTTACAATTCAAACACAATACATTCTTCTATTCATGCTAGTAATATTTACTCAAAATTGGAAAAAAATATTGCCCAAAATGGGTACAAAAGCTCAACAATATCAGTATTACGTCCTGCCAGCAGGTGTGTCGAATGGACCGCCCACCTCTTAACAGAAATATCACAATTTAAGCAAGTGTTTAGAACGAGGTGACAATGGAACAAGGGAACAGTAGCACAGAGATGTTAAGGAACCTGAGAGGTGTAACAAATCAATTAAAAATTGTTGTTCCTTTTTGGTTCGCACTATTGCATGATCTTATTCAGTGGGCAGCTCAAGAATGCAATCGAATAAAGATTTTTTCATTTGACATTGGTATATATCTATTGAAAATAGCCTATCATCAATTATTTACTGGATTTTGTATTTTTGTCAGAGCGTCTGGTCGAAGCGACGTCATCAGAGGGCTGGCAGCTATCTGGGCCAAAAAATAAGCCTTGCAATACAAAGAGGCAATGCAGCCACTATCCTCAGAATGCTGCCATCGGGTATTGAGTTGGAGCAGTTGAGCTAACTATAGATCGTTTGCAACGGTCTATGGATGGCCCAATTGTTTCATTTTGTAATTTTTGTAATATAGATTGTAGTAGTTAGCTTATGCTGTAATAAAAAAATTACAAGATAAATGAAATTAATTTAAAAGAAATGCTCAATGACCTTACAACGTGGTCTGCCACCCAGGCGTGGGTGTAACGAGCAACGAGCGAAGTGTGTCTCCGCGAGTAATGGATGCCGCGCTCTGTTTTGTGCTTCCGATTGGTGCGCTCTTGATCTTAACAACGGGAATGAGGCACATCGAGCGAAAATATATTACAGTGTATACATATTGTAGGCTTTGAACTTGTCCACAATATAACAATAAATGAAAATTCAAAATCAAAGAATGTGGGTCATGTTAGTAGTATTAATAATAGAATAGTCATTCAACGTAGAACTAGATAGTTGCTGTTCGCAAGCCTCATAGTAAAATTTCAAGTAAAATATCGCAGGTTCAGTTAGCTGCTAATATTCAGTTAGCTCTTCTGCGCTGCCCTGTGTAGACAAAGTTACAAAATTCAATTTCTTAAAAATTCAGACATAAACTTACATTGTAGATTACTCCAATACGATATCTGGCATTATTTGAAATGCTGTCATTTCTCTCGGTGTGCCTCGGGATCGGCTCCGGTCTCCGAATTGAGGTAAGTTGTACGCTCTACTTACATTACAGGCCACCTTAACTTACCTACCTTAAACTTTTTAAAATTTACCTGCTTGTTTGCATTTGAGGTATTTTTAGCGCTGACTCTACTTATTTTTTACTTAGGTTAAAGAAGAGGAAAAACTATAAGACCAATTTAATGAAAAAAATCGGCCAAGTCTGTTTTGTTAAAGTGAAAATATTACTTTTAAATAGCTGTGAGTGCATACGCAATTGTTTGTACCGGATTTTGGTCATTATTTTGTGATGGTTTCACCGACACCATCTGTGTTTTTTTAAAACAATACTGCATCATTATTAGTTTGTGACACGTGCGCAACGAATTTTGTTAACTTCTAAAACTATCTGTATACGCTTTTAAAATAAACAATTAAAAACAATAATCGAGCTTTCTTTGACCCAAACAAATGTGTTTAAGTTTTTAAATATTGTCACCCCAGAATTGGTTCCATGTAACAAAAAACACGTGTTTTAGGGTTCAACTTTAAGTTAAAACTAAAGTGTATCCTAAACAAAATAAAAATGATTTTTCTTCTTATCATGTCGCTAGTTATTTCGAACCAGTGTGTTGAGAGGATTTCAAGTTTACCTCGAAGAGGCTCCTTTCAATGATTTAAATATAAATTGCCGAAGAAATTATATTTTTTGGAAAATTAGTAAATCTTAGAATACTATATAGGGTATATAATATATAATACTAATTATTATTATTATTATCGGCCTGAGCTGTCCCATTGTAGGGCAAAGGCCTCTCCCCATTTTCGCCAACGGTCTCGATCTTGCGCTATTAATCTCCATTCCCCGTCGAACGCATAAATAATAATAATATAATACAAATAAGGTGTAAGTAGCCTATTCCATATTTTTAGCAATATTGATTTCAATATGAGGATTAGTCTCACACGCGACCCTCCAACGGGATACGCAAATACTGCCGATGTGATTTCATCGTAAAACAATAAAACAATATAACCATTTTGTACTGTAAAATGTACGGAACCCACAAAAAATGCCGGCGGTCGTCTTTGAAGCGCAAGATTTAATTTTTTGCAGCCTCTCCTAACAATGGTCTTATTTGTTTATCTGCAAGTACAGTTAAGCGAGACATAGCTCGTAAAAAACGGTGAGGTTATTCCATAAATACAAATTGCCGTTTATCGATCCAGTATTTCATATAGCAGTCGTATTAAGTCGGTTTTATGTCAAATTTTCTTATATTTATTCTAAATTGATAATGTATACGAGTGGCATTAATTTATTTTTTCAAAAATATGTTGCAAACATAATTTTGCTACCGTGTTAACAGAAAATATTAACTATGATTATTGAGCTTACACCCTTAATGAATTTAAAAAAAAACCTATTTAAAGCATGAATTATTTACATTTGATTTTCAGTATTTTATCTGTTTAGCTAGATATATTCTATAGATATAGCTTGATTTTAACCAAGCATTCAAAGCCTGTGGCAAAGGCGGAACCAATAACGGCAGGGTAACCCAAGTCGGTTTTGGAAACACTTTATTACTTTTAACAGCACAGAATAAATACCTAATAATTGCTACGGTAAAGTTACAGATTTGGCATTCAGCAAAACCATAACGGGATGAAACACGCGTTATAAAGATGTCAGAAACGGATAAATTCACATAAAATAAGAATAAACTTGATATGTTGAACTAGAAATTACTAAATAGGTACTTATTTAATCGACGCTACACAACCAGATATCGGTTTAGCGTCTAGCTTATACATAAATTACGACTTTTAGTGATATTTAGATGCGTAAACTAGTTTTTTATTTATGTATATGGATTAATCTTCGTGTCTCAAAAAACAGCCTTATAAATCGGACATCTGCTAATCGATGCGCAAAAAAAATCTTAATATTTTCACATTTCCTACAATATAACTATTATCTATTTTCAGGTAAAGTTTAGATGAAAAAAAAATATGACGTATTATATGTATTAATTTTCAAAAGATATTTTACAAAAATACTAATCGAAGTTAATTCTGTGAGTTATCGAAATGACTTTTATTGTCTAGTTATGGAAAGGAGAGCTATGAGCCACAGCTGCAAGTGCTACGAGAGTCATTTATCGCTACTTAAATCGGTGCAAAATAATGTGTAAATGTGGCAAAAAGGAAAAAAAAAACTTGAAAAAGTTAAGTCAATTTTTTGTTAAGGCGGCGCAGTCCTGTCAAAAAGGCATATAGGGTTGTCACAAGTCGCGCGCGGAATATTTCGCGCGGACTCAGCTGCCGTGAACTCTGAATGACCCCGCCAGGAATTACAGTACAAAAAAAACCAGTAGGATAATTTTATTTTACTTTAGAAATGCATATTTTATGATCAAACTTTGTTTATAGTAGTAATAAATTAGAATTTTGTTTGAATATATAGGCTGGTTTTTTGAGAAGGGCGATGATGGCCAAGTCGGAAACCTTTTTTACCTTTCTTAATTTTAAATTCAATTATTTTTTTATATTTTAATTTACTTATTCTAAAAAAATGTGTAAAAATTTATCGAAATAAGTAAAATGTGCAATCACCTCACTTAAATCCATAAAACAAAAAATAAATGCACATTTGCAACTGACCACCATCTTGAATTTAAAATATAACACACAATTCTTAATCATCATCCCTTTATCAGTCAAAAACGACTCCGATGAGCAAAAATTAAAAAAAAAATGGTCCATCAAGTTGGATTTCAAATCCGACACAAAATATTCAACTCCATATTAGTCAAAAACGATACCCCTAAAATAAATTACAAACAAAAACAATTTGTCATCTTGGATTTCCAAACAAAATAATTAATCCTCAACCCCTAATTAGTTAAAATCGACATTCATGATAATAATTTGAGAAAATTAATTATCCGCCTTCTTGAATTTGAAATTTGACATCGAAATCTATAGATTTTCTTTAACTTAAAAAATACACCCATAACTGCCAGGTACTTGTCTCGCTACGCTCGGGTGGGGAGCTCGCTTTACTGCAAAGCAGCTTTTGAGCAAAGCGAGCTCATCTCGACGTGACCCGCAACTCCCGCAAGCAGCGAACGGACAACCTTCGCTTCGCTCAAGTTGTTGCTTCGCTGCGATCAGTGCTGTGTTTAGCTGATGACACAAACTATTTTTACTGATTTTAGGAATTTGTAAATTCAGTGATTTGTGACATTAGGACAATTTTACATCATACATTATATTCAGTTACCGAACCTGCTTGCAAAATTTCACGAGAATCTGTTGAGAAATGCGACCTGAAGAGGAGAACAGCCGCCGACAGACGCCGCCCGGACAGTGGCCGGTGGCCGCCCGGACAGATATACACAAGCATATTTGGCCTTCGGCTTTCGCTTCGCGCTCGTTCGGTCAGCTAATAATACTACTATAAACTACTATAGGTATATGCAGCTTTATATAAAGCTAAAGCTAAAGCTAATTAAAAATTATGTAGGTACTATAAGTACATATCTCTACAAAAAATATTTCTTGTAGGTATCTTGTACCCGATACAAGCATACTCTCTCTACATAAGAATCTGCAGGTGGTATATTCATTACTGTGGTGGCGTCCATGTCAGTTTTCTGAGGCTGCCCCATTGACTTGTAACGATCTTCAGTATCTAGTCATACTGATATTCATAAACTATGGCACTATGACAGAGAATGTCAGACGTCACAAACTAAATAATATCGTGCATAATTTAATTAAAGCGCGCGACTGAGCGAGCCTGCCAAGCCGCCGCGCTCACGAATTTATAGTTATTTAAACTTAGTAAAAAAGAAAATCTTTTTATCAAGTCAAATTCTACGAAAATGCCTAGAAATATGTATAATAAATAGCATTAGGCTAGTCATAGTTTTGAAAAAACACTACAAAGAGGGGTAACTTTGGGATTTTTTTCTATAGAGTGAAGTACCTATGATCTTGTAACTGGCTACGAATTTGGCTAGACTATATCCTCAACTTAAGCATATTTTTTTTCAGAATTTATAACACTATTTGCGATTTCTCAGATGTTTTTAAAAAACTCAAAATTGCGGCCGAAGTGTGACTGCGCCTTAAAATAAATTTAATAAAAAATTTAACTCGGCTAGGGCGCCGAACTCACCCCGCCGTTTTGTAGAGACCCAAAATACTGATTGCACAGATACAACGTAGTACCCCTTCTGCATTGTCCATCGAAGTGTATTTTGGTAATTAAAAATTTGTTGTGTATAAATAATAAATATATAATAATAAAAGTTATTTATTTCAGGTACAAGACCCTTAAAGATTATAAATAGGTTATGTATGAATAGTATCTGAGGCGGCATCGGCATGCATGTATAATGTCGCACATGCCGCTCGCGCCGTGAAGCGCGCGCTCGCTGCACGGCACTGGAAGCGGAGGATCGTCTCCGAGTCATGTACACGATGATAAAATATTTAAAGTATGTAGTTAATACCGATTTAGTAATAGAGCGAAAACAAAACTAGTAAAAAAGTCAGTACTAAATCATTTTCTGTAAAAAAAAAAACAAGCTACCTGTTACGCTTCTAAAAATAAAGTCTTCTAGAGGATATATATATTCTTTTTATACGGACAGTGTAAGTGTGTAAAATTAGAAGTGTTTCCGTATAATACTCACATAATTCGATAGATTCACAGCAAAAATCTCTGCGCAACTCTAGATAAATTATACATTTGATATCCAATTATGACGAAATCCACAATTTTATATCATATAAATGCGTGTGTGGAAATACCATATCTTGAATTAAACATTTCATGCGTAGTGATTTCGCGCCTCATCATTTATTTTCAGTTAGAAAGATTTTCAAGCCGACATAAATATTTTTAAATAAATACTTTTTTTTATTACAGTGGTTCCAAAAGTTACAAAAGGACAAAATGTTATTCTTATTCCCTACCAACGGCCAAATTTTAATATTATGAAGCAAGTGACGGGAGATCAGAACGAGACTTTCTCGTAATAATGGAATGGCCAAACAATACAAGGAAGAATTTACCATTATTAAATAACCCATGGAGGGCATCAAGATTTTCCTATTTTACAGCAAAATGTCATCGTTCTGACAATAAAGCCTTTCCTACATCATATGTATGCAATGGTGACTTAAAAGTCTTGATTACTTGTAATAGTGCCGTTTTGTGCCGCGAGTTGTACGCTTTACTGTAGGTAAGGTACACGATAGCCATTGTGCCTAAATTGCCGAAAGGTAGTAAAGCTTTCGGGTCCCGTTCGTCACGGCCGGCCCCGCCTATCGCACCTGCAATAAACAAATAGACGGACAACAATACTTTTACCGTGCGCCGACTTCTGATCTATTGAATTATGCAAACAGCTAGATCACTCAGCTCTACGGGTGTGGTAATACGCTCTATAAATAAATAAATAAAATTCTTTATTTCTCTCAAGTACTTACATTTTAGTATAAGCCCTAGTTACCAAACTAAGTTTGAATAACTTGTATTATGGTAAATAGTGCCTTCCAATATTATTATTATTTAACTAGTACAGACTTTAATTTATTAAACAAACTGATAAGAACTTCTGGACATATTAAAAATGGATACCTACCTACATAATAAAGTTTTTGTTTATGTATTAGATTTAATTTAACAACAATACATATAATTTAATTGATAAATTAAGAATATCTATAAATATGTCTATTTAATTTAATTTATCGAAAGAAATTATAGTAACATTTTAACATGTTTCACTAAAACAGTACCTAGTTACAACCAACGTGAATATAGATTATGATCAGAACATGAAAATACTTTATGGACAGTGGTCACACTAACACCTGCCACTCCAGCAGGTGTAATTAGATACCTCTTGTAATTAGCTTGAGTTCATAAAATTACGTCGTACGAGAGTGGAAGACGTTGGTACACGTATCGCAAGGTTGAAGTGGAGATGGGCGGGGCACTTGGCTAGAAGGGACGACGGCAGATGGACCAAAGTGACAACGGAGTGGTGGCCGTGGGGTGCTCGCCGACCTAGAGGCAGACCACCCGCCCGATGGTCGGATGATATCATTACAACAGCCGGAGGTCAGTGGATCAGGCTAGCCCAGGACCGCAAAAAGTGGCGTACTGAAGAGGAGGCCATTACCCAACAGTGGGTGCGAGAGGCTGGGTAGTAGTAATAGTAGCATAAAATTACGTGTCGTTTAAAACTAAACGTTATTTACTCTGCTTCTAAATCTTTTATACAATTCTTTGGGCCATTTTTGTATGTATGATGATGACTTACTTTATATTGGTGTTCCAGTAGAATGAGTAAGCGATAAAACCATCAAATTAGTAGGCCTTAAATGGATCAATTCCTACTTTGACCGGAATGGACTAGCTATCCCTTGATTACCTGAGTTTCGGAACTTTGATGTCCACTATCGGCGAATACAGAACAATCAGTGGCCACTTGGTGCTTTGTTCTTATTTATGCCAGTGGTCTGTGTACCTTGGTGTTATTTCGGGCCGAAGAAAGCCATAAAATAAATTGCGTT
This sequence comes from Lobophora halterata, assembly GCA_932526365.1. Classification (NCBI taxonomy): domain Eukaryota; kingdom Metazoa; phylum Arthropoda; class Insecta; order Lepidoptera; family Geometridae; genus Lobophora; species Lobophora halterata. The sequence continues at coordinate 12,310,856 of OW052004.1, read as the reverse complement.
CGGTTTCAATACGGTTTGTCACGGTTGTGCAGGAATTCAAAATATTTTGGCATCTAGAAAGAAATGGTTGTATTTGGTTGTCCAATTAGTAACAGGCAGTATTTGTACAGCTTTTTACAATCTACGGCTTTACATAGCATGCGTTACAGGAAATCAAGGTGCAATTTTAAAACATTATCAATATATAAAAGGCTTGAATGATTGACTGACTGACATACAACGTACTAAATGCTTAGTTACAAATAATTAGCTAGTTTTAACTAAGCTTTGAAGTTGTCCCAAAGATTTTTGATTTGAAAATTCTAAAACCATAAACAAAGGTTCAACTTGAGAAAACCCAATATTCAACTCTTCAACACCAAATTGAAGATTCCCATCGAAAGCCGCATTCTCATTCAACAAGACAGCATACTCGTATATCACGGTTTATGAGCCTACTGGGAAAAAAACCAAATCACCCGCGAAGCCTACTTTTGAACTTGTATGCCGCAGAGAAAGAATTACCACAGGGCCTACACCTACAACTCGTAGGCAGATTGGGTACTCTATGGAGTTCCTGCTGGGTATTCTATGCAGTTCCTGATCATACTTACCAATCTCTAGACCTTTATTGTAAATAATTGTTTAAATATGTATTATTTAGAGGTAAAAATAATTTATTAATAACTATTACTCATAAAAAAAATTAACACACTTCCAGTAACCATGACTACGCAAAATTAAAAAAAAGGTTACAGAAATGAAATAAGCAATATGTTTTTTGGCAAATGTAAGAACATTGAGATAAACTGGGACTTTCTATGGTTAGCTGTGTTTACTCGGTGCGCACACGCAGTTCCGGTTGTTTCCGGTTGCCATGCCAACGTTCTCGTAATGGCAGTAGGCTAGCAGTGGAATCAGCTAAGATGTAGAGCCTACTTAATGGAGTTGCACTTCTGTATGTCAAGTGCCCGCCTACTCTGTTTAGATAGAGATAAACGATGCAAGATACAACTAATATACATACACTTGGTGAGTAAGGTTTGATCTATGGTTAGATTTTTCTTGGTTTCGCTTGCTTTTCAAGCTTACTTGCTTTTCTTCTATAAACTTTAGTGTATGTATTCTTTCTTTATGGTTTACAAAAAATCCTTGTAGATGCAAGCAGTTCAATTTTATATCACGTTGATATTTAAGCCGATTTTCTAATTCTTTTAACCTTCTGTTTTTTGCTTTTATTACTTTGTAGTCTCTCTGTGTGTGTGTTCACTGGAAAACGTTACATAGTATGTAATACTATAAAAAATTCCAGTGTGCACTTAGTATTATGTTCAAACTATGTTGTGACATAAATAAATAAATTTGAATTTTGAAATTTGATTTTCACCAAACTGTCTAAGTTCCCAAACAATTGACGACACCGTGGCTTAGTTGGTAGTGACCCTGCCTACGAAGCTCGGTGTTCCGGGTTCGATCCCCGGCCGGGGCAAATATTTGTGACGAACACAAATGTTTGTTCTCGGGTCTTGGGTGTTGTGATGTGTTGTATGTGTCCATGCCACCTGCGACACAGGGAATCCTAGTGCAGGGGTGTCAGTGCGTGAATGTTTATGTTTATGTTTAATTACTTTACTCGCTAGGAAGATCTTAACGGTCTGAATGTTAACACACACACACGGGTGTTTCTGCAACTCTGGTAGCCATAGATCTAGCCAACCATCTATCATAGCCTCATCAGCTAACCGCCTCTCGCCCGCGCGGCGCCTTCACACCTCAATTATTATAATAACGGACTTGTCACTCGACATGATTGATTTTCATTCATTCTAAGTTTCTTTGTAAAAAAATTACACGTTTCGCTTGCCCTCTTGCTCGAGTTAAAATTAATTGAAAACTAATGTTTCTATTTTCAACTATCTTCAAAAAAGGAGGAGGTTATCAATTCGGTTGAATGTTTTTTTAATGGTTGTTACCTCATAACTTTGTTCTTTATAAACTGATTTGAAAAATTATGTTTTGTTTGTAAGGATATACCTTACCATAGTCCCATAGATTTTTTATCAGAATCGGTTCAGTAATTTAGTTTTATATTAAAATAACTGACAAAAAAATGTCATCGAAGTAAACGAAATTGCTTATTTTGCTTTTCCGTGAATTTTCAGTGGTGTTTACGGTCCCTAAAACAGTACAATTGAAGTTGGTTGTCTATGTTTTTGTAAAGCCTTGATAATTATTTGTATGCTCTACATACTGATAACATTTCTGTATGAGTGCCTATTAAAATTATTTTGTGTATTTGATCGGGAAAAATATGCTCAAAAGATTACTAAACAAAGTATAATTCACAAGTACCAAACATAAGGAATTAGGAATCACAGGAATCAGGAATCACAACTCAGGAATTAGGGGCAGAAATAAGACGGACCGCGTTGAAGTCTTTTCAATGAACGATGCACATCAATAAGACTAATGAAGATGTTAGTAAAAATATATTACTAAGTATGAAAATTCATTTTATCGGCGACTTTCTATATAAGTACCCACTTTTAATATAAAAATATTGAATTTTTTTTCTACGTTCATTCACTGCTTCAAGAAAATTACGTGGTGCCGTCTCACCGATATAGACTTCATGATCTTCAGGATCTCCGCTTAACAACTTAAAAATAAATACATAATTATTATGTACTTAATTATGTAAAATATGTGGTACACAATTAAGGGTATTATTCTAAGCGACAAACAAGTTGTCCTCTGGCTAACAAAAATGCGCAGAACAAATTTGACCTAAGAATTGCGTTATGCGCATCTTTGTCACGTGGTTCGCCAGAGGACAACTTGTTTGACGCTTAGTATACCCGAAATTAAACTTCTTAATTTAACTTTAAATCAAAATTCAAGTCTGTATATTAGCATTATTTAGCATCCCGGTGTTAAGTAGAGCTGGTAGCTAGCAAAAATAATAAACGTAAAAGAGTAGTTTATAAACATCACAATCACGACATCACCTGTAACACGTGACTGTAAAATAGCACAAATCGTAACATAGTAACGTACAATTCATAATTTTCACGTAGTTTTACACTTTTGATTCTAAAATTAAACAGCATGGAGGTCGCATTCCGTCCGGATTCGACGTTTTTCGGCAAAGATCGGCAAAACTGTTGATCCGCGGCCCACTTTGGGACCGTTACTGGGCGAACTGGGTCACCCGGGCCCGATGATGCTGGGTTGTGCAATCGTGACTACGGCATGTCTTCGCCAAATTTTAGGATAACAGTTAATAAATTGTAGGTCAAAAAGGATGGGGCGTGGTCTCACGACTTTTGGGTTATTAGTTATTCAAAGCTTTTTAATCATGATCTTGTGCACGAAAGGAGCTTCTTCGAGGCGTACTTGAAATCCCTTCACCACCCTGGTTCAAAAGAACTAGTGACACGATAAGAAGAAGAATAATGACCTACATACGAAAATTAAAACACTAAAACGCACTCAAAAGAGATACACTGAAATCACATCAAAATTGCTTAAAGTACTATTATGATTTTTTTAAGTTATCTAAGCCTTTTTCAAAATCAGTAGCTGAAATTAAATATGACGCTTTTTCCTATATTGAACAGATTTTTCCTATGCTTATTTTCCTCAACCCACACCAGGTACTGACACTAATACAATCGAACCATTTTCCGCTCTCATTAGCACCGAGCCTTTCTTACACAGGCTTGAACAAGTCGCGAATCACTTTTTTGCGTCTACGAGAAGCCACAGAATACCCAAGTCGTTATCCTCTACGAAAAGCCGCAGACGAAGTAACAGTTTCTAAACCATTTTGTGAGAATTGAGTACTAACTACTAGTTATTCTGTTGTAGTGAAGACATCATTATTGACTTGTTGATTTTTTATTTGATTTCGAGTAGTATTAGTAAGTACTTACAACATGTTCGGTGATTGGGCTACATCATGCGATCCAATGATCTGGGTTGTTGATGGAAACTGTATTTGCTCAAGTACCTAGCTTACTCACCATTTAGATTGTAAGTATGTAACGCCTTATACAGGGTGTGGATTGTAGAAATCATTTTTTTAATATTGTCTTTTATTTTACTATATTACTGCCAAACAATAATGATAAAAAAAATTGGTTGTCTGTAAAGTTGGTTTACAAACGATAGCTTAACGACGATGACTACCAGTAGTACCAGTGTTACCGGACAAAGACAGCGAAATTTTACAAATTTTACAAAACTTTTTAAATTCTTTATTAGGTGTGATTTGATTAGCCACTCACAAGCGAGTGATGTCGCCGCGATAAGAGCGAGATGACAGCAAAAATAATATTAAATACAATAAAGGAAATAGGAGGTCAGTGTGCCGTCGCGTGTCATTAACTTCGCGCCGAATCCAGGCTTGCGCGGGCGCACTGATAGCGGAGGCCTGAGCAATTTTGATTATTATGAGCAAAAAATTTGCATATTTACTCTTTTAAAGTTACTGCTTCGACAGGCTTTAAGTAAAAAAAATCAGAATGTCAAAATTTTCTCTATGTATATAAAAATAATAATAAAGAAGCTACGGTCAGAAGCTTTTATATATAATTATTTTACTCATAATATGAGTGTGAGAGCTATGTCAATTAAAGAAATAAATAATAATAATAATAAATATTTAGGACATTTCACACAACGCTATCTAGTCCCAAACTAAGCAGAACTTGTACTATGGGAACCGTATAACTGACAGAATACTTAAATACTTTTTTTTTTTGTAAATACATATATAGAATTCATAGAAACATCCAGACTCAGGACAAACACCGATATTCATTACACAAGTGCTTGTCCTGAAGTGGGAATCGAACCCGCGACACCGGCTTGATATTATGCTCGAATGTCGCTCGTATTAGCAGTGAGGCCCCACCATATAGCCTTTGCAAGAGTTGCCATTCATCTCTGCGCGACCCTCCTCCAATGTCAGGGCTGGGCGTGCGCCGTGTGAACCACGACTATTTTATATGGATCTCATAATCAAGTCTAGCATACACATATACTACAATATTTTATTTGATATTTAAACAGCATAAAAAAAATCGGATTGATGAAAAAACGGAATTGTATGTTAAGAGTGTAAAATGCAGAGAGCAGTATTATTTTGCTATAGGTGCAAGTGTTGAACATGTATATATACACTTTATATATATTCATACATATATATGTATATAATATACACTCCTAGATGGTAGGAGTTTACGCCTGGCGAAAACCAGAACAGTGCTACACAGGACTTCGAATCATAAGCTGATGCTACACTGAAATAAATAGAAATAGAAATTGTTTTTATTTGCTAGAAAGATATTAAGTAGTTAGGTATTTTAAAAATATAAAAGCTAAACAAAACAAACATTGCACAAAAAGAATAGAAATTTAACAAAATACCTAACCTACATAATTATGATACCTAGTATATTTATATCGCAGAGTTTGGGGGCGTCCATAAATTACGTGAGGTGTTTTTTTAAATTTTCTGTCCCTCCCTCCCCCCCTGGTGAGATGTCGTGAGATTTTATTCAACCCCCTCCCCCATCGCCCAATCTCACGTGAGATTTTTCAAAATGTGGGTTTCTTACGTAGGTAAACGCGTTGGATTGTTATTGTAAAAAGAAAAATCAATATTGCTGTATAACGTCGAAGTATGAATGAAACTATTTTGGTACTTTCGAACGAATTAGTGAATGATCTTAATCGTATTACGATTGCGCTTAAGATTAAGTCTTAAGCATGTAGGTATTTTTTTGTTTCAATCAGAAACAAAAATTGCGTGATATTTGCCGAGACCCCCCCTCTCTCCAACGTAAGATTAGATGAGATTTGACTCGACCCCCTCCCCCCCTTAAACACCTCACGTAATTTATGGACGCCCCCTTTCTAGCAATAAATGGACTCAACTCAGCGTTATGCTGGATAGACAGGTTTCCCAATCTATTCAGCGCTGGTTCTCAGTTTCTTTAGCGCTTGTCCATTTTGAGATAATTAAATCAAGGTTCATTTTATTAAATTAAGGTAGGTTTATGTCAAACCAAAAAAAAAAAAGAAGAAAAAATATATGAATCACATGAAATAGTTTTCTCTGCTAGGGTTCGAACCTGGAGCAATAAGTCTGGCAGGGTCATCACACCACACCTTGGTATGTACCGTGTCGTAATTATCTCGTGCTAGCCTCTGTAGTCTGTACGTTTCAGTTACAATACGAATTTGGTCAAATTAGCGAAGAGTAATTAGGAACAAAATTATCATAATTTGACCGTTGGCTCCGAATAGACGAGTCTATTAAGGCCCATTCTGTTTCTTACAGCTTGATATCGACTTACCTCTTTTAATGTTTTTTAATCTTTGATAAGCCTCATTCACACTATCTTTTTGATTATTCGGTATTGAGAGAAAGCAAAGTCATAAATAAAAAAGCATATAGTTAATCATTTTATGGTAATAGGATTCAAAGGTTATCTAAGCCAGTGATTTATATTAGAAATAGATATTGTTTATTTTACCCACTTTTGAGTTCTCCAGTTCAATCAGTTGAGTTTTATTATTGCATTAAGATGTCCCGAAAAAAATTAAAGCAAATTTATTTCTTGGTCTTACTTTTCCTCACTTTTATATTTTATTCCGGTGACAGTCATACGTAAATGCGTTTTTTTGGTCGAAAAAAAATCTTTGTATGCATCCCACGTCCTCGCAATGGCGAAGGAACACATCGTGAGGATACCGGCATGTCAAATGACAGAAAAAAAAATGTTCTATAGCATGTGACATCCACCAATCCGCATTGGGTCGGCGTGGTGGATTAAGATCCATTCGCTCTCTTGTCGAGAGTAACCTGGGCCCAGCAGTGGGAACATTATAGGCTGAATATTGCTTATAACAGGTCCCCAAAAAATTTAAAGCAAAATTATTATCGCTCCTATTTTTTCTCACTCATAAATTTTAAATCTAAGAGTGTAAAAATAGGAGCATTCACCTCTTAAGTTATAATTATAAATGTATCTTGGCAACGGTACCGCACGTCCGTGGTACTACCACTCATAACGAACCTCTATTTAATTAATAACTGTTTTGATAGCACAGGTGGAGCTTGAAGCGTCCGCGCAGTGGGATCAAGCGCATTTATTAGATTTTTTAAGCAAAGTAGTGTTTCATCACCATAGCATTTTCAGCCGATAATATTCTCACTGCTAGGGCTCAGATTTACATTATACAGGCAAATAGAGAGCAAATGGGTCTTATCTTAATCAATCACGCTGACTCAATATGTAAGTCTCAACACTATTTTGACAAATCACTCGTGTATATATCATAATTGATATCAATCAATCAATCAATCAATATTTAATATTTGCAAAACATGGGTAATTCGGATACAGGTGATGATAGCAATGAAAGTGTCTCCATATTTAGCCTATAGGTGGTGATAAGTTGAAAAATGTGAAGATTGGAGATTAATAGTCGACACATTTAATCAAAATCAAGAAAATCGTTTATGTTAGAGAATAAGCTATGACATTCGGGAAATTTTCTCACCCATTCATTAGGTGATTCCTGAAGGCCCAATTTAAAAAAAAATCTAGCCCAAATTATACAGATAAATAAAAATGAGGAGTTCTTTGCAGATTTTATTATGTACAGTAAGCGCGCCGTAAGTGGTTGGGTTATATAAACTCAAACCAAATGTAAAAATCTCTAAATGTGGGTTCTTCTACATATAAGCAAAGAGAGAGTTGTGGAAAATTTAATTTAATATTAATATTAATAAAAAACTTTATTGTACAAGCTCAAAAACAGTTTCAAGGCCTGTAATATCATAAAATTTAAATTCTGAAATTTTCAGTTGCTTTTTTTTTGCTGACCGTACATGCATTTCTGCTCTATATATATATAAAATATAGTCTTCCTAGTCTATTTCGGCCACGGCGACTGTTTTCTGTGTCATATCGTAGAGCTTCGTTGGTGTACTCTTATATGGCTTATATATCCAATTTTCGCTGTAAACGTGCGTTTGCAGAAGATGCACGTTAGAGTGTTATTTTCGTAGTTGTAAGTAATGTTGGAAGGCGGTCTATTTTTAAGTTGGTCACGTTTCAGGTCTAGTTCTCGCCTCCTTTCATCTTCAAATGACCAAACGTTTTGTTGCACCAGTCTTCTCCACTCCCGGCGGTTCTTGGCCAAAGATTCCCAACGAGAGGGCTCTATTTTGCATTTTTTCATATGTCTTTTCTGCACATCCTTGAATCGGAGGTACTGACCGCTACATTTGCGCTTCCCTTTTTTAACAATTTTTCTGCTCTACTCGTACATTGGTGTCAACACGTGTGTTCAATGTTTGTCAATTCAGTCTCATGGCTATTCTGGATTCATGAATATCGTTGTCAGATATTTCCAGAAAAATGGTTTTGTTTGCCAAAAATAAGGATACATAAGGAAAAAGCAGAAAGATCAAGATTTAAGAGCGAAATTTGCATCATTTAAATGCAATTTTAATATTCGTACGAACTACTCACAGGAAGTATTTAGTTTAAGCTATGTTACTGCAACTCTTATAAATTGTCTTGTTTTTCTTGTTCTTGTTAGATCTATGGGACTTGTACTTGATATACACGACTTATATTTATTTATTATTTTATCAAGGCATTTAATAACATTTAAATGAAATAAAATAAAATGAAATGAAATCGTTTATTGCATGAAGTATGGTACACAGTTCTTAAATTATAATATTTAGTTTCACATACTCCACCGTGTGACGTGTGTGTGTGTGTGAGTGTGTAAATAGTTAAATACTCAAAGACATTAATTAGATACAAAGCTCGCAATGACCTTACCATACCATTATCGGTTTTAACCCAAACGAGGCCTTGTGAGGGCTACGGGAGGGCCGTAAAGAAACCATCGTGTCCCACTTACCAGCTGACTTGCAAAAGACCACCTTCCACCGGGGCAAGGAAAATTGAGACTTAGGTCGTAGGCAGCAGGGGTGAGTGGCAGTGAAAGTAGCGTTTGTAGGTCTGTAGGCCTGTCGGCTGAATGTGGGCGACGCGCGCTGGTGTGCGTGCACGCAGCGAGATAGCACAGCGCTGCCCAACCGCAAGAGAAATGCGTCGCACAATTTATTATATCTGTAGAGAATTATTTTTTTGTATGAGTGCATGATAATGTAAAAATATGCACTAAGCCCAGTGTTAATTTTATTGCTGAAATAAATAGATAATTTTTTACATTGACATGAGACAAGTTTTTAAATGGAAGTAATACTATTTACGATATGAAATCAATTAAGTATGTATTATAACATAGCAACATTGTTTGTAACGATCGCCCTTGACTACACTTACGCATGTTTTTCAAAGATTAATGATGCGTCCGACCGAATCGACATAATTTTACAAACCAACCTAACAAAAACTTGATTGCGTGTATCCGATCCAACATCCTCCGCCAATATTATTAGTATCGTACGTATACAACCGCAACTGGTTGGTGCATTGTAATTACAAAACTAAAAGAGAACTTAATTAATTTAATTATGATTAACACACTTTGGTATGATTGATTATTACAAGCCTACATAGCGTTTGTTGTTTGTATAAATTTAAAAAAAAAAAATTATCAATTTAAGTCGTCCTTAAAACAGTTTTAAGAAACATGTAAGTATGTGGAAAATTGAGCACAAGTTATTTGGAGTAAATAAATAAAATAGTTTATTGGTTTCTTATATATGGATCGGGTACATTGTAATGATTATCATGGCAGTCATATCTTAAATTTTAGTATCTAACGACAAATACAGCGTTGTCGTGGTTGCGTCCACTGGTCACGTGCTTGCGCGCGGCGGGCCCCGGTTGGGCCCCGCTGCCTGCTCAGTGGTGGTAGAAAATTTTTGGTGGGAAGTGAGTGGGGTGCGCGCGCGCCGGCAGTCAGCGAGTACCACGCGCGGCCCGCGCCCGTCCCGCGAGTGCAGTGCAGTGCCACCCTTGCAATACCACCTGAGATCACAGTGACACGCTACCTCCCTCGGAACAAAACACAGTGTACGTTACAAAACAGAAAAGAGGACACTTATTTAAAAAAAAAAAGTGTTTCGGAATTTGTAATTGGCATTAAAATAGTGACGTGCCAGTGTCAGTGGAACAGTGGATTTTGGACGCCCCTTTTTATTCACCCCCTCTTTGTAAATATTCGTTGGAATATTTTTGTTTTCCGTTCTTATTTTTATGCCAATCACATCTTTCCCCTTTTTTCTTTTCCTTTTTTTCTAACCGCTCTGCTTACTTACTGCATGTTCTATATTGGAAAAGTGTTTTCCCGTCGTCGCTCGTGTTGCAGCCAGTTTTCGGCTGATAGAGTAGGAAGGTCGCGCGACAGGTTTTTTTACAGTTTTAACGGCGCCTGCGACCGCGCGTAGCGACACCAATTTATTTACACATTTCTTTGTTTTCTTTCTAAATATTTAAAATATGTCGCCATAAAACTAACTACAACAACTTTAACAATTGAAATATTTGTAATTTTAATATAACGTTGTACAGTGACTGTGGTAGTGTATTCATAACAATTGAAATCCAAAATTATGCTCAGATCGTAATTCGCTAGATAGCAATTGAAACGAGTTCATCGAATCCATTTAAATAATGAGGTCATTACACCTGTACGTAACTAATTACTTTTTACAAACAATGTGAACATTTTAAATTAGAATTTGATGATACATTTTGCACAAGTACTTAATCCGTTAAGTATATAATAAGTAGGTATATTACCACTCCGTTGAATGTCAGATATTATTTAACCCAAAAGTAGTTGCATATAGAGCAAATTATTTTTTAATCTCTTCCCAGTCTTTATATACGCAGTGGTTAGCTGGAAGAGAATGCTAACTAGCATTAAGTTCACCTATGTACTTGTTTTTTCTTTGTGCAATAAAGCATTTTCTATCTATCTATCTATCAATATACTAATAACAAAATTCCAAATTGTAGTAGAAAAAAATCAGTAATACAAATTGTTGACCCTCTATAAATATTAGGACCAACACTTGAAATTAGGTCACGCATTAGTCACTTCATCTACCCCGTAACTAGGCATACCCTCTCTACCACTCCACCCTCCTTTACAACGGCTTGTTTTCTCAGTCCCCTCCCTCTGTTCTCGGATGTACTTTGCGTTGTGGCAGCCCTGTGGACAGATTTGTGCCAGCCCTGCTCCGGCGGTGGGCGTGATAAGAACACTATTGATAATGACTCGGATCTAACTCCAGAACCAGCTCACTGAGATTCACACTCAACATTACGGTGAGTATCTCTCTTCGATATTGAGTCTGCATCTTTGAGGTTCTGATGTTTCCTATATAACATCAGAACCTCAAAGATGATAAGCTCCACACCCAAAATTTTTTCGGTAGACTCTAAAAACCCGGAACCCTAAAAACAAGTCAGAATTTAGGTAACAGAAGAAGAAAACTAATTCATTCGCTAATCTTATTAACAAACCAAAAACAAAACATTAGTTCGTAAAAATCGATTTTATTGTATGCAAATTAAAGACAGTCATACTACATTACGTTCTTATCATTCATATTGGAGTTTAAATTACAATCCTGTCATCATTTAGAATCACTCAGCAATGTTCATTCATCTTCACCTCCAAATCAAGCTATCTCCTAATCTCCGTTTCAGTACTTTGCATACAAAAACCTGACCTACATTTGAATTCATCGCCTGTTCCGTATGCCGCCTACGAGCGAGCGTCGCTACACAGCGATCCTACTACATGACTCATATCGACAACATCATCTGCACTAAATAGCCAATCATGCTAAAATAAATCGCATTCGGCCGAGATAAACATCAATTTTGCTCGCTTATCGCAGATCTAGAGCTTCGTAGAGGCTCTACGAAGGCTGCATGTGTGTCATCGATTAGGCGGGTACTGGGCGGGCTTAGGAGCGCCTTTGACCGTGTGCGGAAGGTCTCGTTTGACGTCGCTAATGGACGGTGAATCACGGGGTGTCGAAATCAATAATGGGAAAGATAACGAAAGGAGCTTATGATACACCTAAATGGAGGCGTTGTTTCTATATTGAAATAACTTAAAATGCCGTACATTAAATTTATTTTCCTAAAATGGTATTTTTTTATTCAGGAACAACAAACAGTTACTTTATTAATGTAGGTTTGATAAGTATGAATTAGTTTAGAAATAATAATAAACGTACGTAGTTCACTTTTTCATACAAAATTTATTTTTGTCGGATTAATTACCTACCGCTTGTAATTCACCATCGTAACAAGACACTAAGGAAATAACTTTATTATGAAATATACTATTTTAGATACTAAGGCCTTTAGGTGGTTTAAAAGCTTGGCTTCCACGACAAGCAAGCAAGTGTCCAGCGATACTTCGGTAATCCATCATATAGGATCCATCATATCAATTTCCTTCCTTTTTGAACTCCTTGTCTAGTTCTGGAATGGAAGTTTTGAAGATGCCCAAAGACTATAGTAACTATTGTTTCTAACTGGCTGTCTAGCCTGCAGCGTCGACTACAAACCTTCAAACTATGGCACATATAGGCGAGGGGCGAGGAGGGGCGGAGACACTTTCACTCACGCGGCAATGACCATGTGTGTGTCAAGTGCGGCGGCAGGGCTGGCAGATTCCGAGAGCTGCAGGTTGTAACCCATTCACTGAACATGCAGAATACATAAAAGCTACGTAAATAAAAGCAATGTACAATAAAGCGTCGATTAACCCCCAGCTAATTTACACACTACTTTGACGACACCGTGGCTTAGTTGGTAGTGACCCTGCCTGCGAAGCTTGGTGTTCCGGGTTCGACACAGGGATTCCTAGTGAAGGAGTGGGAGTGTGTGAATGTTTATTTATTATTTATTTTTATTTATTACTTGTTGACGAGTTTAAAAGCTTGCGTGTGAGCGATTTAGCTTTCGGGAAGGATTGTCAACAAGTTGATTGTAAAAAAGCCGATGGTACTGGGATTTTACAAGCTACAAGTAAACTTGCTAGCTTGTAGCGTGTAAAAAAGCCGTGTGTTGTTGACGCTTAAGACATGTCACAAAAAAAGTGCGAGAAGCACAATAAGGATGCCGGTTACAAACATGAACTTCTAACATTTTATCACGCTGAAATTATTGAACTTATTAGGCTTTTCGACTATCGGTTTTGCGCATAAATATTGCTATAACTGTGTTCAGTAACGGCTACTGACTTTGCTAATTTATTTTTCTGGTAATTAAAAACTTGTGGTGTATTATCATCCAAACGATCATAATGAAAGAGAAAAAAATATCACTCAAATGCTAATCAAGCTATGCTTTAACTAATGCAGTTTTTATCATATCTTCATTTTTTTTGTTATTATTATTCTGTGGTGTTTTAAAACTATTTCTAATTTAGAAATTGGCTCTACATCTAACGAAACATTGAAGTTAGGACACAGTGGGTGTTTTTCAGGGTATATCTTCACTGCGCTTAACGCTCTCCTAGATGCTAGTCCTGAGTGTGATTTGTTTGCGGATGGATGGTCAAACATGTTGTCAGTATGCAAGGTTCTGTGTTGTGATGAATGATTGCGTGTTATGTTAATATTAAAGGACTTATTTTTGTTATTATGTTATTGTATTTTAAAAATTATTGTTTGACCTATTTGACTCTATTTATGATTATTGGTACTATTTTGACCAAACTATAATGTTTGGATTAATGTAACTGGGTAATCCGTTTTAATTTAATAAATAAATAGAAATACAAAAATACAAATAAAAATAATAACTGTTTGCCTGACGTCAGCCAGCCTGCCCCAGCACCAAGGATGCTGTCGCCATAGCAGCCAGCATCTATGACTCACTCGGGTTTTCTCGTTAGAAAACGTGTTTATCTAATAGATAGACCCTGGGTTAAGAAACCACTGACAAATAGTTTGTTTACATCAGTGTTGCATAAATCATGACTATTTCATCTTTGACTGAGCTAGACTCAACTCATATGTTTTATGTAGATACTTCTTTGTTTTCAAAAAAATATTTTTTGTAATATGCGAAGAATGTTATTTTTCGCGTTTCATGCCCCTGTAAAGGCGTGGTGGCGGCGACTTTACTAGAGGCTTCTATAGAGTTTTGGAGGCAACACGAAATCTCACGTTTTACAGCATTACACTATTCATCAATACTCATAAACGTTCATGAGCACTTATTGAGCTAAAAAACAACGTTTTTAATACAAGTTTTGTTAAATATTACAATGACACCGACATTATTCTCACGTTCCCGCCAAAACTCCTGATATCTGTTCGTTTTATGATTCTTGATTTCATCCTAACCTTCCTAAAGAAGACAAGCTGTTCAAGTGTTCAATCATTTGGTACTTGGTAGTGGCCAGTTGTTTACTGCACACAGTGTGCACACGCACGCTCGGACGTTGCCCAGTGCGGTGAAAGCGGCCGTCAGCTGATTATGCCAGGATTCGCAAATAGCTGACAATGACGAGAATTGGATGCATCTCTTGTCATGTATGCTAGTGGACCTGGTGTATGAGAACTAAAGTTGTTGAAAGACCTGTGATGTAGTTTGATTTGACTATGATTGGTTAACGATCTCTGTACCATAATCCCTTCATTTTACGGGTGCAAACGGCTATGATGCGAGTACCACTTAGATTATTATCTACTGTCTTAATTCCATTAATATCGGTCTTCTAGAGTTTTGTTCAGGGCTTCCACAATACGTTTTTTTCAACACCTTACCTAAATTAAAAATACGCAACTTTTTAACAAAACCTGCAGGACAGTTATAGTTTTTTTTATTAGATGTTTGCCTTGCTAGAAACTAAATGATTCATTCGTTAAAAACACCAAGTTTACGACATAATTAATAATTTTTTTCTCTTAGTTGTAGCTGGCAAATAAAATCCCATTAATAATAAAAAAAAATCCTAGTTGTTTATATAGTAGTATTAGTTGATAAGTTTAGCGAGCATTTCCATCATTTCCCCGCACGCTGCGCGGGCGCACCCGCACATTGTGGTGCGTAGAGAAAGCGCCGCGACATAGACCGGTCTAGCCGCCGCCGCCGCCACAACCCAGACCCCATTCCACCCTGGCTGTAGCCGCTGTAGTACTTCTCGCTAAACGCTGATGACTATTCTGGCAGTGACCTTTGATCGCAAATATAATATTGTGCAATGTGATGGTGTCACTCATCACATCCTACTAATATTATAAACCCGAAAAATTGTAAGGATAGATGGATGGATAGATGTTTGTTACTCTTTCATGTAAAAACTTCTGAATGGATTTTAATGAAACTTTACAGTAATATATCTTATACATCAGAATAACACATAGGCTACAATTTATAAAAATACCTGCGCAGACAAAGTCGCGGGCCCAGTAGGTAAGTCATTCATAAATCTTCTCTTATATTAGTAAGTATATTGTTTATAGAAATAAAATTTGAACTTGAATTTGCAAGTAACGATAAACATACAATCATATCCGTACTTAATTTATTTGCTTCAGATCATCAGTGTTCTGTTAATCTGTAGCGTACATCTCATTGATATCATTTACATCAATCATATTTTTCATACAAACTTTTTTAAACCCCACTCATGTTTTCACCCTGCACGGCACCCCATCCACCTGAAGTCATCCGTCATTGTTCATAACAAAATTACACCGCATCAAGATCGATAAAAACATCTTTTCAATATTCCCACACACATGCTATGTTTTTTCACCCATACCTGGCCCGAAGGCTCCGAATTCAAATATTGACTGATTGAAGGGTCCACGACATCTGTCGCAGCCTTTGGCTTTGTTCGGGAGAAAGCGACACGCGAGGGAACCCTTTACATCCTTTTCGGTAACATGTGGGTGGATCACTATTGTATTAAAATTATATTGAAAAGCCAAAATACCTGAACTGTAATTTACGTTTTGAATAGGTTATGTAATAAGTAAAACTTGTCATAATTTTCGGTTTTTGCACATGCAAATATTTTGCTGTGGTCGTCTGTACAAAAGACTTCAACGCGCTCGCATCAAGTGTGATGTTCTTACTTTTCTGCGACACGGAGTAAGGAGGGTTATGACATAAGAATTAAGTTATGAGGTATAAACAAGTATACAATTAAGAACATAATTTATTTATTTTTATTGTACTTAAACGAGTCTACGAATTAAAAACCTTTCTCATAAATATTGTGTAGTTAGCGCATCAATTTCGAGACCGCCTTTTTTACCATCGTATAAACAGCCACCCTAAACAACATGAAAAACTCTTCTAAGAAAAATATGAATTACCTAAAAACACCCCATAATCACAACACAACCCTTTAGAGTCGGAACGGATATCGATCAGAACCGGATGTCGGATCCGACACCCGACACGCATCCTCAGTAGGTTAATGGTGGATCATCCATGGGAATCAGATTATCATGTAGGAAGTGTGTGTGAGAATCTGATATCAAATAGAAACAACTGTTATATACTACGAGAATAATTTAAAATGGTACGTAAGTTCATAAGTCGCATTTTGGTATTTTGTATAGTATAAATTATCCTATAATTTATACGTAGATGCCACTGTACGAATAGGCGTTGCAAAATAGGGCAAAGTGAGTGCAAGCCAACTGCAGAAAATATGGAGTAACTTCTGATGACAAAATCAAGTCCGAAGCTTTGTTAGATCTAACATTATAAACCGCAACGATAATGCGTTCAATCGTTGTATTAATCTATTGCAACACAATATTTTTATAATATTATTAATAAACAATAACTATTACAAATTGTAACTTATTGTTTATTGTGTCTTCATAACAGAGCCCATAATTATTCATCTTATATTAAAGCTCAGCGTTCAAAATCTTGTCCTATACAACCTTAGTTAGAACAAGATAGAGCAATAGGATAGACAAGGATGGAAAACGGGCAACGTCCTGATTTGTCAATAAACTTGACCCACATTTCATTGAGAGCGAGTCTGGAAGGAGTCATCGGTGAGGCTGTGTTCACAATTGAGACTATTTTAGATTACTTTATTTGAGTTTTTATTTTTAAATCGGAAGTTTAAAAAACTCATGGCCAAATTAAATTGCTATTTAAGAGTTAATCTATCCATAGGTTTTCATCCAGTTCAGATTAATTGATCCTCACAAAATGCACAGTAGTCAACTCATCCAAAATGTTTCTTAACTTAGGTTTTTTTAAATAATGTTTAACCCATATTGATAAGCAGTTTTGCGCGTCACTAAGCGGTTTTAAAATACCTGTCTAGTATTGTTTTGGTCATGGTCATAACTTTTTACTACTCAAATATTCGTTATAATTTGAAACCTATTCAAAACTCACGATGGTCGTAATTTTCCGCTATTTCAATAAATTCACTAAAATACAATCACAATGGAAAAGGAAGAATCTAACTATGTACAGTACTTAAAAGGTACTTCTTTGAATAACTAAAGGACACCTTAAGGGCGTCATTGCAACGCGGCCTCACAGGTCCTTGTCCGTAACGGTGCGGGTAACGCCCTCGGACTCGAATTCGGCATCTCCGGACCAGGCCGGGGCAAAGTTAGGGAAACGAAACTGGAAATGGTCAGAGGATATCACGCCGGGATGTTGCTTCAACTCATTAGAAGAAGCCGGTAGGTACCGTTTTCAGTAGAGTTTTTAGCTACAGTGACTGACTGAATTCTGTTTATTATAACCCAGCATTTTCAAAGCAAAACATATTTAATAAAAAAAAAATTAAATGTCCTTTTTATTGTATTGAAATATTTTCAACCGACTTCAAAAAGGTGGAGGTTATCAATTCGGTAGAATGATTTTTTTTTTCATGTTAGGTAACACCTTAAACACTAAGGTGTTGAACTGTGCTGTATGTAAAAAAATATTTTTTGTTTGAGTTAATGCTTTCAGATTGGCTTCAAATAAATTTTATGAAAATCTGTTCAGTACTTTGGTTTAGAAATCAAAATAGCTGAAAAATGTTGCGCCCTACAAGTAAATGTAATTGCGTATTTTCCTTCCCTGTGACTATTTAGTGGTGTTTACGGCCACTGGAACAGTTTAGTTAAAAGTCTGTTGTACTATGTTTTTGTAAAACCTTGATTATACTTATAAAGAATTAGACTTCAAGATGAAGAAACCCAATAAAAATATTTGAATCGATATAGCTAGTTTTAATTTTTTTTTCGATATTGGTGTTTTCAAAAATTGTCACAATTTTCATCGAAGCTCGTGTGTAAAAGGCACATTAGCACAATGATAACGCTATTTACACTTGGCGGGTAACTGTGCGCATGCACACGTGGGCAGCGAGCACCGAACGGCCTTCGCGCACCGCCGCCCGCGCCGCCGCTAACTGTCCCGCACGTGGAGAACATCCTTATTGGGATCACTAATTCACATTCTCGATGCTTAGCTACATTTGTAATGTTATCTTATCTATGGAATGATTAGGATCATACCATAAAATTGAATCAGTATTACAGCTTAGTTCCTAGCGAACATCGCGGTTTTGAATCAATTGCAGTGTATCTGTATCTTTATATTTAAACTCTTACGTGTCAAGGCATAATATAATTTATTAAAAATAAAATCAACTTAATTAATAAATATTTTAGACATTTCACACAACGCCATCTAACCTCAAACTAAGCAGAGCTTATAGAATGGGAACCAGATAACTAATACAATACTTAAATACTTTTTGTAAATATATAGGTACTTAGAATACATATAAAACACCCAGACTCAGGACAGGGCAAACACCGATGTTCATCATACAAGTGCTTGTCCTGAAGCAATGAACAATGTAAAACAAATTTATTTTTTGTGTAATACTCAATCATTTTTGACATTTTACTGTATGCATTTTTAATTTATATCACATAATAGTCCATATTATTCGCAAAATAACAAGTAAAATTTGAATTTAAAATGCCATAAATATGAAACCTTACTCAGTTAACATAAATATAAAGTTAGCTAATAATCTAGTACTAGGCTTTGATTATTTACTTTCGAGCGCTACGCTCCACCGCGCCCGCCCTCGAAAATATCAGTTTTCCACCACTGGGGAAAGTTGCATCTGTGATATTGTTTAGTGCCTTAACTCAGTGCACGAAAGAAGCCTCTTCGAGGCACACTTGAAATCCTTTCACCACACTGGTTTGACAGAACTAGTGACACGATAAGAAGGAAAAGAAGTGCCTTAACTTTTTATACAGGGTTTAATGCCGCATATTCAGTAATTGACTGCGATAAGCTTAAGATGATGGTAACTTCCCATGAAGAATTCTAGTTCGATCCTAAAATAATTTAATATGGACGCCCAAAATATTAAATCTTTTCAAAAGTGAATATAATGTGCCAAAAACTTCAAAAAGCTCTTTTCTCAGCTGTAGACTGTTATTAACTCGATGAAGACGATAGACTTCTGTTTTTCTATTTACTTAGAAACGGCGTCCATCCGTTATAATCGCATACTGTATGGTTCGTATACATAAATCATATATAAATAATCTGAAAAACTGTCTAGATGTAGTACAGATTTAATTGCAGGTATTTTGAGCAATAAAAATGGTTAATTATAGATTTACAAGCTTAATGATCCTTGATCGCAATGATCCGGTCGTATTTTGCAGAAAAAATAGGTTCATTAGGATTAAAATAATAGGTAGTAGGTATTAACACTATAACATAAGATTCACATGCCCTGTACCTACCTATTCTACATAGGTTTGTAAATTAAGGACAAAATAATTCGATTTGAAAAAAATAAAAATACAACTATGTAATTACATTATAATAAGCATTTAAAAAAAAAACATTTTATCTTATTATGTTTCTTCGAATAAATCTTGTTTTGACAGAGAATGTAACACTTTCTCTGATTCCTTAAAATCAAATATTCATCTTATTTATTTTTGTACCCAGATGAATATTTCCTCATATAACGTAAAGTCCGAAAAATATCTCCAACTTTTCCTCATCGGGCTTCCTACCGTGGAGCAGCAGACATTGAATCGAGTAACGAGACTAACAAGTCCCGAACCGGGCGGCCAAACCTCTTTGGTCTCTGTACCGCCTCGTACTTGACTTTGAAAGTAGGTTTCGCGGTCACAAAGGGGGAAGGGGGGGGGACGTCTCAAAAAGTGAAATGTGTAACTGTATATCTGAATCAGACTAATAAAACATACTAAGACGGTACATTCATGCAGAAAAGACGGATAATTTCGTGGTAAATAATCACTTGGAATTATTGTTATGAAAGTATTCTAAGTTCATTTATCCGATTTAGGCAGATACGAGTATAAGAGAGTTGTAGCCATAAATAAATAATGTTATAGAATTTTGCATGTATGTTGAATATTACAAACATTTCGAAAGTGTAGGTTTTACATCTTTAGATGTTGCGGATTGCAGTTGTCAAAGGTATGATCGAATTATGACCCTAATGGTTATATGGTATAATGGTAGTTTCGGTTTGATTAAGTAACAAGTATATTATATCTATACGAGTATCTACATACATTCTCATAAACGTATGCAGTTAACTCTACCAATAGTCTGATTACATATTCGCGCTATATTATTATTATTTATAGCGGTCTTCTGAATAGCACTATTGTGAATAGCACCATTGCCCTTACAGCACCTTCTAAATGGTCCTTGTTGCTATCGTGGGTTGTTGGTTTTTCACTGTATCTAGTTATTAATGGCATAATAATGATTGGTTTGCGCCCGCGCAGTTTGTCCGTCAATTATATTTCACACGAGTGATGAGTTAAGTAGTGTTTAACCTCTTTGCTTTGATTCGGTGGTTATTCTAACTGTCGGTTAACGGCATTACAATTAGACAGACAACCGCATTTTGGCTTAAATACGTAAGCGTACATATTATATTTAATGTAATGAAGTTTTAGCTAACCTATCTTTATTTAAAATTAGAGTAATATTTTTCATGGACCCATTGGGAAATGAAGAACAATGGAATCATGGACCTCTGAGAACAAGCCTGCAAACTTATCTAAATTACCATACATGTCTTCTTTAATTTCTATTTAAAATAAAACCCAGAAAACATCCAACCCAGAAATAAAGAACAATTCGAGTCCACAACTACAGTTACTATATTGTAATGTTAATTACTCTAGGTATGTTAAAGTTAATCGTTGTAACATAATATTGTACTGCTTAGATTTGGTCACTCAAATAAAAATATAACTTAAACTAGAACTTAGGTTCCTACGTAGTTATATAGAATAGGACCACAAATACCATCTTTATCAAAAACAACTTAGTATTTTGTAACGCCGCCCACCGAATCCGGTAAAGTCGCGACGAAACTTTCTTCTGATGACGTCACTGATGACCGATTATATCCTGTTCATGCGGATCTCTGATGCTCTAAAATTAGGTCACATCGTTCTCGGAAACCTAAAAAGGTAGCCATTTTGGATAAGTTATGGCGAGGAATTTTAAGTTACATCCTGGCGTTTATTGAACACGTAAAATTTGTTACTTTATAGACTGAGTAAGGTTTCAGCCAATAAAAATATAAATTTCGTTAAAAATATAACTCTCCTTCTTTGTAGTTGGGTGAAATCGATTAAACACACCGATTGCTTCTAGTAAGCTGTGTACGTGGAGTTATTTTTTATCAAATAACAAATAGAGATAAACTTTTCAAGCCTCACCAAAAATTTCTAACATAATTAATGCATAAAATTATACATATTGTATTAATAACAAAATAACTTTTTTAGTTGGTATTCATCGCAATTAAAATGTACTCCTTCAATGACCTCTAATGACCTACTACATGAATTACTCCATACATAAAGTTTCCGTTCCCACTACCTACCTAGCTCGTTCCCTTTTAAATGTATCGAGTCAAAAATAAGTATTATTTGGAATCGAAGCTGAGCTGACGTTAAAGGGTCATAACTTCAGATTACTTCTCCATTCTGAAAGTAAGCTCCCGAGGAAAATTGAAATCAGTAGGTTGAACTAAATTTTCGACCTCATTGTCCTTCCTCATTTACTCTAGCGTTATTTCAAATTTATAGTGATTCAATTTGTTTTATAAATAAATAGTTGTCTAATCAATGTTGGTCTTTGAAAGATAAAATTATACCTATATAAAAACACTTAAGGGTTAAAGGTTAAGCAAATTATCGTGATTATTACCCTTGTTTCATACTCAAAAAAAGAAATAATTTCAAAGTCCAACATTTCATTAAGTTCAACAAAACTCTCCCAAAACTGCATCCTTCATTTCATCGTCCGAAAATTTAAATACCCCAATGATAGGTCTCAAGTGGTCGAGCAGGTTCGAATCCCGAGTAACGGGACTGCGTGACCCCAATCTGGGCTTTTCGGAACCCATTAAAGGCTTTTTGGTGGTGCATGGCTTTACGACGGAGTCACGGGCCTAGAGTTTATGGATTTGAGTTATTTATGAAATGGTTCTTGAGCTTTATAATGAATGTACTGTTCGCATGTCAAAGGATGGTTTTATTAGTAGGAAGAAATTTATTGGTAGACATTTTTAATATAGGTGCTGTCTACGGTATAATTCTGGCTATTTTTATTCCAAAAATATAAATTAAATTTTGAAGGCAAGCAATTGGAACTCAATTTTTGAATAGTATAGATGTTATCCCACTTCTGTGATCAAATGTTTTATTTCTTTGTTTTCCCTCTTAGGTAGAGTTTTAGTCTCACCTATAAAATAAATCAACATAAGTAGTAAAATACTGATCATCTGTTTTATTGGTCCATTGATCAAACTGACGTGCAACGGATTGTTACATAAAGTCACAAACTTGTCTTCATAATGAAGCCTCATTAGAAGAGTCTTGGGGTCACGATCCCTTCTCAATACACCAATAACTCCAGCTCTGATGTTCATACAAATTGTATTCATACAAATCCATACAAACGCTACGCACACGCACACATAATCAATATTCAAATACGAAGCTTGCCGTTATTTGTACTACTGCCGCGATACTGTTTTGTAGCGCAAAAAATGTGTGTTATGGATTTTGTATGTAATCATGAGGTCCTTGCAAAATAGAGACCGTTCAACCGTTCATTACGATTAACATTGTAATGCTATGCTGGTATAGATAAGTTAGTGAGTATTGATAGCAGTTCCTTCTTTGTATGTGACAGAAAATGCTGAAAATAACTAATAAAAAAAAATATGTGGAGTATTTTTTTTATAATAAAATTTACTTACAAGGTATCTATTACAAAAATCTATGTATAAAAGGCTTGGACCTTACTGACTGACTGACTGACTGATATACCATGTAAAGTCCAAACCACTGAACGCAGAGACTTGAAATTTGGAGGTCGATGTGTTTGTCAAGAAGTACAGGCGGGTACTAAGAAAGGGATTTATTATTTACATGTAAATAAAATTTCGGGCGTCAGCTAGTCTTAATCTTAAGTAAGTGTTTATGTCTATGAGTATTTATATTCGTTGATATTTTTATTCGCATCCTTAAATCTTCTTCTTGTATGAGCAATAGAAAAACAACCACCATCATGTAGCCATTCGTATAACACCATTGTGTGTGAGATAGCAGCACCAAATTAAAACAAACGAACAGTAATTTGGCCACAAAAATGTGGTGTCACGAATTCTCGAAGGAGGTTTACGAGCGTACGCGTGCGGCCGTGGGCACCGTGGGCACAGAACCTAGATTTAGGAGCCGATCATATTAAGCGCCTATTCAGATGTTTTAATATACTGCTCAACTCACAACTTTTTGGTAATAGAGCAGATTTTGAGCAGAAGTGATCGAATAAGTACGGCACAAAAAGTTGTAGGCATTAAAATTCGTTCATGATAAACTACGTTGTCCAACTATTACTAGTTATTTTAAAACAAACTTTACTGCAAGAACCCATTGGCTATTTAAATCGTTGTCAATCAAGCTAAAGACGAGTCTGATAAAAATACCTATATCCCCTAAATGTATAGTCTCAATGTCAACTGTGGCGGGACGATTACAAAATAACATGAGTACTTTATCCACTTTACTGTGCTTGAACGAAAAAAAGGTTGAAATACAAATACCTATCCTTATATAAATTCTTACAACATTTACACCCTCCCATCTCTTCAGATCAGTATATTGAGGTGATTTTTAACAACATCTGTTGGCTAGTAAAATACTCAGAATAAATAAATGATAGTAATATGGCGGCCTATCACAAGTCATTGTACCATAATAATATCGTTAGAGTAACGCTAACGAGGTGCATGTGTGGTCTTGTAACGGCGTCTGCGGACATACGAGTACATTATGTTCAATTATCAATTAATATTTGGGGATTTTGTTGAATATTAATTTTATATTAACTACTACTTCGTTTTTATAGCGAATTTACAAAATTCCTTCCTTTGTACGTTCTTAAACTGTAAACTTAAACTTAAACATACCCACGAAATTTTAAGTCTCTACATTCAGTGGTTTGACCCATGCGATGTCAGCCAGTCAGTCAGACACGCCGAAGCCTTCTATACACATAGGTATCCATATATTGATGATAGCTCAAAATTGACAAATTAACAATAAATAAAAATATAATGGGTCAACTCTTCACTCAAAGCGATTGATCCAGGCAACCAAAATGTTTAGGGTTAGCAAGATAAATCACCAAAACTATAAATTATTCTAAGTAGCTAAATTGACATTTTCAATCAAACTTCAAAATTATTTTCATCACCTCCGTCCTAATTCTCAGCCGTAACGATTTGACCGGTAATCGGTAATTACAAAATGTTAATTCTAACGGTCTAGATCTTAGGTTTCAAAAGTAAAAAGTAATAAAATGTAATTTGGCGTAATACCGTTACACTCGAGCTAATTAATTTGCAGATTCTAAGTCTGTGATGATTTTACGTGATGGCTTTGGTGTGGTTTCGTGTTTATTTATAAGCGGAATAACTGTTTGAACTCCTGAATAACTGTTTGTTTTATAGCCATATAATATTAATGTTTTGATATTTAATTGGTTTTGATGTAGTCACAACAGTAACAATCATTGAATAATTAAATATAACCTAAATCGAAGTCTAAATGCAGTTGGCTGTAATATTGTTAATCTAAGTACTATAATTATTAAGTAAATGCATATTATTGCATATGTAGCAATTGTTTGTTGTCACTAATAAAAAAAAATTACGATAAATTCTCCAACGAATGGTCAATTGTGTAAAACTGTAAAGGTGACAGAATAGTAGATTATGCACTAAGGGGATAAGTTGAAGACAGGCTTTATCCCAGAGGAGCATACTCTACTTTTCACACCTTCTGCGAGGCAATAAAAATCCAGGGCTCCGAACTAAGCAGCCAACACCGTCTTTTGTTTTATATTCTTTGTAGTCGCGCCTTTTTTCTTTTTTTTATGAGTGGCCAGTTCGATTTTAGAACAAACCTTTTTACAACGCCATAATGGGCGTTCTTTTACTTAGAGTTTTCCACGAGTTTCCACACGAATTTGACGTTCGAAATTCAAATCACATTACTACCCTCGGGAGTTTCATACAACATTACCTCCCAAGGTAGGTAATGCTTTGCTTTACCTTGATGATAGCATGATATGTAATTGGATATTGTCGAGCAGATGGTGTGATAATATATTTTTTTTTAAAGTAAAAGCCTCAGTGCATTTTCAAAAGCAACAATCTAAATTATACTTTTTATCGACATTTTTAATTAACTTCGTTGAATCCCATCAGCCCGTTCTATGAAGAAACCATAATCGAAGCACTGTAATTTTAATTAGAACTGTATTATCGAAGTCGTGTTCCGGTTTTTTATAGAATCAACCAAGTATCAAATCTCTAAAACTTATTGGGCTATTGACTATTGACAGCTTCTAGTTCAACAAAACACAATCGCGATAAACTTGGCACGGAAGCGTTCATATAAAGATGTATAGATCCCTCCAAAGACCTATAGATCATTACCGCTTGTTAGGCCAGATCTGTAATAAAGATACGGATTGAGAGCGATCACAGATTATAATTTGCGGCAAGATTCTCAATTGAGTTATTCAGATAAGGGCGAACTAGTTTCGGATGTGACGCTTTTACCGGCTTTTACCCGACAGGGAGGCCAATGTTATTATCGATTTATTTTGATAATTACAGGTCATTGAAAAATAACATAACGGAGACCTTTTTCTTATAGCAATACATTACTTTTTTTTTGTGAGACTTGTAAAAGCTAAAAGGCTTGTTAAAAATTGACTTGCAAGTAAAATTAAAATAAAATTATTTTCCTTATTTATCTATTAGTTGCCGCTTGCGATTTCGCCTGTGTGACATCAATATCATAAACTATAGTTATAAACTAACTAAAGTACATATCTATATAATATTTCAGCCGGACAGGTTCAGTAATTTTGGCGTGATTGAGGAAAAAAACATCCATCCTAAACTATTTGAATAAACAAAACAAACATTTTATTGGTAACTTCAGTTTATAAGTCAGGTATGATAATAAGCTAATGAAAAATGGTATATCCAGAAAATAGGACCGTTTGCCATTACAATATACGAAAAGTAGGATTATTATTGTCTTCTATTATAGTGAATATTAATAAATTCAAATCTCTTTATTTTTCATTTTCCGCAAGCCTTCAGTTTCATCTGCCGTTTCAAATACAATCAAAACACGAGTTTCCCTCAAACAAACTTTAAAACTCGTCGGCGCGTACGCGTCGCGTCGATACGCAAAAGAAAGTTGCACGTGCACACATACGCGATCACGCACACACGCGCGGCGCGCGTACCATTCACCTTGATCGTGACCTTTCCACACCTACCTACCTATTGGTGCGGGTGAAAGCAAAATATTGAGGTCCTTTTGATGTTAAACAACATAATTGTACGTATTTTATACCTGCAATGTATTGGGTATTCAAAGTTATGGTTGTAAATTTTGAACAATATTTAGGCATTTACACATACATTTTTAAAAATTTTAAGTGACTGTTTTAATGAAAGGCAAATGTAATTGTATAATATTTGCCTCTACTTTTTGCAGCGAATAATTGGTCAATCATTCTACATTAGGAATAATAATTTAATACTTTTTAACGATGGGAATATTCTCTTACGTATTATTTAGCCCTGGGAGAGCCACGATATTCCATCAAACCCTACATTAAGTGTTGAAAAATTATCTCCGTACATGTTGTATAAAAATCCAGTTGTTTATAAAGTGTTATAGCAACAAAAACCGAAAAACTACTTCCCCTTGAGGTTTATTTGTTTTGCCACACCCAGACCCCAGTACAGGTTAATGGCACTCGAGTGGAGTCACGGGCAGAAGTTAGTATAGTGCTATGTCATCTACAAGCGACAGCTTTCACTTGCAAAAAACTTGCTCAGTCAAGCTGCCTTCCATTAATAGAGCTCAGTTACTAATCATTACACACACACATACACACACACGACACCCACACTAGCCCCCTTGTCTATGCGTGATGCGTCAGTTTGTCACAACAGACACTCAAATCAATACTAATGATTCATTAAAAACTAGGAGTGAATGATACGTATTTTAAATTTTGATGAAATTTAAAATAACTGTTTTCTCAATCAATCATCAATATATATAAAAGGCTTGGACTGACTGAAAGAAAAGGTACAAGCCAAACCGCTGAATGTAGAGTCTCGAATCTTCGCGTCAAGAAGTGTAGGTGCGTACTAAGAAATGAATTTTATTAATTCGCAACGCAAAATTAAATTGCGAGCGTCAAATAGTTAATTATAAATTTTTGATCGATACTTCAAAAACCTAAGTTTTTTAAGTTACTCCTACATTTATTATTTTCAGCAAAACTGTAACAGTAATACGTACTCACACATGGTTTCTATGTCACTTGCACCGTCACACAGATACAACGCTATACACGTCACATACACCTGTGTAGCGCGTACGACGTAGCGCGTCACCCACACTAGTACACTATCAGTGGGTCAGTGTACCGCGCATTCATGGCTTTTCTATTGAAACTACTCGCACAAGTTAATAATGGCACGTCTCATGGAAATTATAACTAAATTGCTTTCTAAAGTATTAAAGGGCCCATTAACAATAAGGCTTTTAGACTTGGTAGAGTTATTATAAGTATTTTTCAAATTAATATGTACTTATAATAACTATTTATTACAGGATAAGTTTTCTCTAGAACATGGAAAATTTGAGGAAAATTGACCATAAATAAATAATATAAATATATCTAGTAATAAATCCGCTTAATTTTATAAACAAAGGTCTCAATTAACTTAAATCAAGTTTATAATTTTAGTATCTGAACCAAAGAAAACATAAAACCCAACTTTTGACTTGGGTTTTCTGTTTTCGGCGCTTTGGTTTATACTAAAATTCTAAACTAGATTTTCCGCAAAGTAACGCCTGAATCAATCAATTATCTTAAATAGTACCTAACCTTTGGTTATATTTAAAAATAGCTTACGTCGGACCATGAATATAAGAAATCGATTACTCTGAATCACAATAAGCAATATCATGAATACATAACCATCAACCATAGTTTAGAAAACCGTATTAGCGAACTTGCGTCAAATGTAAAAGTTGTCAAATCAGTAAGTCAACAAAACAGTGAGTGGGAAATAGGAGCTTACTCAGTTGAGACAAGTGTGATATAGCTGGTTTTCTATTTGCTAAGTAAAAGTTTTGTTATACTTTGATCAATGGTATTTTGCATTGCTGTTATGACTTTGGTAAAACTTTTTACAATTCTTATACTATTGATGATAAGGGTTTTTGAATTCTGGAAGCTCAGTAAGTTGCATCATAAAATGCAGTATATTGCACTTATTCTCTGTGCTTATTATTCTTAGGTATTTAATAAACTTACACATGTAATAAAAATAAGAAAATATTGTTTATAAAACCTGTAACTGGCAGGTGCCTGAAGTTACCTATTAATAATGTAAAATGTTATTTATTAAATTAGATAGATTTGTTAATAAGCAATGAAGATAGCTAAATCATATAATATATGAAATAAAATTCTGAGCCTTTCAATGTATGGCTATTTAAAAATAAAAAGTTAAGCTGTAAGGAAAATACTAAGGCACATTATACCCACTTTTTCGATTACCTATATGTAAGGGGTCAAACCATTTCATTTAGATAAGCCTAGGAATAGACACATATACTTACAACTATTTACTAACAAGTCACTGCATAAACCTGACCACAATTATCCTACTTCTGGGCAGTAAGTAACGAGGCTCTTGATGGAAGATAGGTAGATAGAGCATCAACAATCAAGGTACGAGCAACAAGTCCGAGCTACTGACCACTACAATAGAAGCGTGTAAACAATGCATAACTGTACACGCACCTTGACGTACTGGCTACTAGCTCAACTGTGCCTTGACTACAGTGCCACAGAATCCATAACAGTCACTTAACTAAGTGCCACAGAATAAAAATACAAGAATCAAAATATGTACAAGGTTTTCCGCCATTTTGGAATTTACATCCCAAAAGTGTATGCTTACCTATGCGACTGGTTTACTTAACTATTTAAAAATAACCGCAATTTTTATGTACGTCTTCTACATAATCAATCACACTACGATAAATAAAAATTATAATACGTATGCCTACTTGCACCAAACTGTCAAAGTTCCTAAGCAATTACTTTACTCGCTTGGTAGTTCTTAACAGTGCAGGTTTTGACCGTTAAGAACTGCCAAGCGAGTAAAGTTGTTGCTTAGGAACTTTGACAGTTTGGTGCAAGTCAGCATTAGTCAATTAATTCAAAGATTAGAAGTACCTCCCTGCAAATAAGCACCGTTCGGCGGGAGTGTCGACTACGTCACTGGTAGAGTGGTAGCGGAGTTTGCGTACGCGTCACTGCGTACCGTATCTATACACACACACAAGCATAATATATGAGTGAACTCAGGGCAGTGTGCGTCTCGGTCTAGTAGAGTCTAGGTTTCCAAATGTGATGGCACTATACTATAATCAAGGTTTTACAAAAAAAAACAAGATCGGACTTCAATCAGACTGTTCTAGTGACCGTAGGCACTACTGAAAGCAAGATACGCAATTCTGTTCATTTCAACGGTTTTTTTTTTCAGTTATTTTGATTTTGAAACCAAAAACTGAACTGATTTTTATGAAATTTATATGGAAATCTTACAGTATGATATACCTATATAAAAAAATAATTTTCAAATCGGTTTTGAGGTAACACACATTAAAAAAAAACATTCTACCGAATTAATAACCTCTGTAATCAACCGACTTCAATAAAGGAGTATTATTGATTACAGAGTAATTAAACACGAGATTTTTCTATTCATACATTCAACGCGACTGCTCTAACTTCCAAATATGTCGCAATAACAAAACGAATCGTCACGCATTTTCCTGGAAAACCTGTGTTTGTTTTTGTTAGTGAGTAGATCTCTCTACATACCTACTCACAATAAACTCCCAGGTGGGATAACCTGGGAGTTTATTGTGAGTACTCAGGTCGTGAGATGGAGTAGTAAGTATCAAGTCGAGCCTACAACAACCGACGAGTGGACAACGGAGAAACGACCTCCGAAGGGTGAATGAACTACGTTTTGGTCCATTGTGGTCCTTTGAGTAATCGCTATTTGAATGATGACGAAATGCTGAGCAATATGTTTCTAATGTGTGATGATGTTGTTAATAATTATTGTACTAGAGGCTTCGATAGAGCCATTTAAATTCTGCCAAAATGTACTATCCATCCATTTATTCATACCATCTACCATAACTCTACATGCCCTTTATACTCTTCTTCCAAAATTTACTTCCATCCATTCATACCATCTACCATAACAATACTTACATACCCACAATATACTCGAAGACATTACTTTCTCTCCTTTTTTGCAGTTGGGACTACACATATCCCTTTTAGATCTATAAATTCTTGGCTGTAGAGTCAGCTGTATACAGCCAACAATAATAGTTATAAACAACGATCTTAGAGAATTTTTATTGCATGAATATACAAACAATTCATAATAATGTGATATACTACATCTTACTAACGATTTTATGCATAAAAAAATGTCATATTAAATTCTAGATTACCTTAGATACAATTTAGGCTTGAAAAAATGTACTTTATTAAAGTAGTTTAATATAAAACGTCTATCCAAAACACCTGTACCTGCGCCGCTGCACCGCGTCAGTCCCTATATCCCTATCGCCATGCACGCGGCGTCCCTCAAGGCCGCGCGCCACGTGGGCCCATACTAACTGTTGGTAATCTGTGCCGCGCGCCCGACCCCTACTAACTGCTAGTGCGCTGTGGCGCGGCCGACGACCTCTAACTGTACAGGGCTATCCCGCAGGATAACGACCCAGGAGCCGATGACCTTTCCGGGAGGGTGCGCTTGGAGGTTTTGCAAGGGAATTCGTTAATGTTTGGGATGTTTCAAAACTCTTTTAATTAATGTTATAATTCTGTATTATTAAGAACATTTCTGATATTGTTTTTATTCTAAAAGAAATGTTTAGTATAAAAGGTTTATATTCAAAAAGTCGTAACCATAAGCGCTACGTGCAACGTAGCCTTTTTCAATGTACTTCAGAACTTTTTTTTTGGTACTCGTATTTCATCAGTTAAATAATATGCGCGCTTTTGGTCATGTTTAATGAAAAGAAAAAGTCTTTTATAAAACACTAGCGCAAAATACTTAGTTTTTTTTGATAAATCCTCTATCTTGCCATCCTGAATTTCCACCTTTGATTCAAACAAATCATTTTTGCTTTTAAAAATCTCGGGTTCTCCCATAGGATAATGACCCGTAGCGGGAACAGGATAGGCTTTTGACCCCAAACTTATTTTTGGTGGTTATTCAAGCACTCAGCTACAACGTCTCTACGAAAGTGCTACGATTGTGCTACGCTGGTGCTACGAATTTTGTAGCACCTTGATAATTAATGTCTATTAATTTATTGTATTGACTGACTTTGAATGACATTAAGGCTACTAATTGCTTTGCATATTAACAAGTAAGACCCGGCTATAACATATTTTAAAGTAAATTTACTAGCTTTTTTTCTACACTAGCTGATGAACACAGTAGTAGAAAAAATATAAAATCAAGGAAAATATTCTTGAGAATATTGGCATTATTTGAATGGGGTTTAAAGTAAATAATATGAACATAATATAACCGATATAACAGATACCAATAACATGCATCGATGAAAAATATTCTCGAGGAATGCAATATCATGTAAATGACTGTCTTCTTAATTCAAATGAAGTCACAACTTTAATAATAGAGTCTTACTAACAATGAGATCCTCATTCGTGCAAGGCCCTTACATTGTTACACTTACAGAAAGCCCTTTTCATGTAAATAAGTTCATAAAAGCCTTATTTGCATTCTCAGATAATGCAAGCGGAAGGACCCAAATTGGAGCTATATTTTACAATAATACACTTTACAATATATTCGGTAAATGGTACAACATTGTGACAGTTTGTTGCATTCGTTTAATAGCATGTTGCAACATTCCGTGTTGTTTGGTGTTGCATGGGTTGTATCGTATCGGTGGCGTGAACGGGAGTTTTAAAATCGATTGTGTTTTGTGACTCAATGCCCCAAAAAGTTGAAGGATATTTGCACTTGTCCAGCCCACGTGCGCAGGCGCAGGTTTTCAAAATTTGTTGTTTGGTTTTGTAATAATTGTTATTACCCTTTAGTTATTTTTGCAACCACTTATACAATCATTCTTATGTCAAACAACATAAATTAATCACATTATTATGCGTTTATCTGTTGGATAATAGTTTCATAAAAGTTAATCAAGTAAGTAACTGATTTTATAATTCACTATTATGACTCAAGACTACATAGATACTGGATAAGAACCAAGCAGATCGCAAATCCCTACTAAAAGTATTCGTATGCCGTAAGCGATAACTTCAAAACCATAACCCTTCCTTGGCAGTCGGGTAATAAGATAAGTAAACGTTTTGACTTTGACCTATTCATTACGAATGTAAGTTCGGCTAGGCAGCGGCTGAACAGAGACTTTTTAGTGATAAGGTAGATAAGTAAATATTTAATCTGTTGAACCTAATATTTTATTTTTTAAATTGTACTTAAGAAGTCACTCAGATATTTTTTTTTACATTTTTGTTCTCAACAACTGTTTCCATTCTGTTTGCTAATCGTGAGGACTTATAATGCTTTATGTTACCTATAATTAAGTTAGTAAATTTGTCTTCCAATGTATAAATAACTATGTTATCGTAACAAAAATTAACTACCTTTTCCCAATTTTATTGTAAGTACTATCGAATATGCATAGAGGCACAATTTACAATAGTATACGAAATTTGGGACCTATGTATAAATACTTACTTATCCAAATAAATCTTCTCAGTGTATTTACTCGCGAAGGCTTCTCAGCAATCGCCTGGCTCATTGCTAGTGCCTCTCCGTACGCGCCTGCGCATACCACTCCCAAACCCGTTGGCTCCTAACGGTACCTACAGACGGACAAACACTTTTATATTAGGCAATTAGGATGAGGACCTTCAAAGAGCCGACGCATTGTTGTTTTAAAATCTGGTTTGTAAGTTTAGGCAATTTACCAAAGTTTATTGAGGTGGTACAGTAAAAAGTACAGTTTTACTTAAAACTAGATAATTCCAGTGTTTTTCTACGTGATGGAAATAACAAAACATATTCATTCAATACAGTTGCTGTTAGAACCTTTTGAAATTATATCAATGAATAAATGTATTATTTAATCTAAAATCAGGTTGGGTTGATAACATCACAAAGGCTGACAGAAACCACTGAACAAAAAAACTCTATATTATCTAGTCGTAGGTGATTCTGGGCTGATGATGATGAAAAAATCTAGTTCTAATCTCAAGTCTAACGAAAACCCGTAAAGAACTCCAATTCAGGGTTTTTGCGAACAAATATGTTAAATTTTAAATAAAAGAAATAATAGAAAAATAGAAATTGTTTTATTTGCTAGAAAGACATTAAGTGGTTAGGTATTTTAAAAATATAAAAGATAAACAAAACAAACATTGCACAAAAATAATAAAAATTTAACAAAGTACCTAACCTACATAATTATGATACCTAGTATATTTATGTCAATAAATATGTAAAGAGAAAAATAAATTTAGAGATCGTTTACAGTCGGCGCCCTTTCGACAAGCCAGCTCATTAGCTAGGGTTGTTTTGTCGTTGTCGAACTTGTTACCAACTGACAAGCATTCCAAAACATAAGTCACGTGACACACTGACCAACATAGTACAACCCCCTCCAATGACCAAAACGGATTAAAAAAAAATCGCATCACGAAAATTAATTTTTAGGCCATCCTACACTCGGTGCCCGCATCGAAATTTGTCGCGCGCCGAAAGAGACGGAGAACACGATATAAACGAGAGTGAAAAGGACGGCGGTAAGCTAAATAGGGACGAGTAACGGTACTCATACGGAAGTGTGTCAGTGGCGTAAAGCGAGCCGCGGCATCATAAAGGTGTAAACGCCGGCGGCCGCGCAGTGAAACAGCAACCTTGACCCGGCGCGTTACGGTCGGAAATGGAATGGCGATCGGTCTGGTTTTCGATTTTCACGGTGCTGATTCACGACAATAGAAGTATGTCCGCTCTGTTTGATGATTGCTTACTGCAGTCCAGTCCTACCTCAAGGATAGATCTACGTCTGGCGAATCATTATTAAATTTTATTTTTAATTTCTAAAGTTCTGATGTACCCACGATGTACTCTTATTAAATTTTAAACAATTATTTTTGAATACATTTGTCATGTATATTTGTTAATTAACTGCTGCCTGCCCATGGCTTTGCCCTTGTTTTAACGCGGTGAAAAGTATGTCCTTTTCCAGCTCGTAAACTCTAACCCATACTAGATTTCTGGTCAACTGCTTCAGTAGTTTTAGCGTGGTTGACAAGCAAATCTATCTATTTTGCTAACCATCCTGAAAAAAATTGCTATTAAAATATTAGTAGAATAGGAGAATGTCATCGTTATTATTCTCATAGCCGTATTAATATTGTATGAAATTCAATTAAAATAATCAACCTTTAATATTCCCACTGCTGAGACTCAGGCCTACTCTCCACTAAGAGAGCAAATTGGTGGATGTCACTTGCCACATAACTTTTTTTTCTTTACTCTTTGACATGCATGTTTCCTCAAATGTTTTCCTTCAACGTTGTAAAAACATAGAATGCGTATATAATGAATATATAGATTTTTTAGAACGAAAAAACCCATGAACGCATGACTATTACCGGGATTCGATATTTCAATAGCAAGGGCCTCATCTACTTTGCCACCGCGTCTTGCTAATTTTTTATTTCTGAATCTTTGATATTTTAGTTATCTAACACTGAGAACTTACTAGATGGGAAATTGGGAACTCACCAAAATGTGTGTTTTAAAGCAAAATACCATACAGATAAATGCATATCACTTTACATTAAAATCTCTGGCCCACTTCAGCCACCTACTTGTTTAAAACAAGATTTTGGAGCATAAAACGTATTACAAGAACTTTCACTATGACGAGCCAGCGGAGCGTGTAATCGACGTGACATTTCTGAGAGAATTCGGAAGAAATGCTAATTTCGCGAAACTTAATGGTAACTTAGCTGGATTGGTAGCCGAGACTAATCGCCGCGTTAAACATAGGGAGACATCCCTATATATTATAAAGTATTGATATACTTGGCGAATACATAGCTAGATTAGAAATTTATACCTATCTCATCATACTTGTATTTATTTATTTAAAAAGATAGAAGCTTACATAACTAACTAACTCAAATAACTGTTTTACAAAACAAAATTACTGGGTGATTTGGTGATACCCTAGGTCCATATTCTAACAGGCAAATACTTATTGTTTTAATCTAAATATTTTCAATCCTAAAGTTCTAAACTAGAGTTGGGTTAATTAAAACCTTTGTTTAGAAATTAAGCGGATTTATTATCTACTAAATATATTTATACTATTTGTTAATATAGAAATGGACGTCCAAAAGTTGAAGTTTAGGATAAAATAAACTATGCTAAGCTTCAACATCACCTATTGTACGTATTATACACCCATTAAACTATTACATATTGTGTTTGTATCTCAATTGAATTATAATACCTACTTCATCATGATAAAACAAATAAACATCATAAACCAATATTCATGCCAGATTCAAGACCTAGTTGGCAAACGGTGCATTTAGACTTGGCTCTAAATTAACTCAATTATGTATGCCTTTTGTGGTTCACAAGCTCTATATTCAGAAAACTAAGTTAAAGCTATAAATAAATAAGTTGAGTCATCAAATTATAATCGTAATATAGGTTTTCTCAGAAACTAAGAGTTACATCATAGAAGCAAACATTTCTTACTGTTCCTGTAAAGTAATCCTTTTTTTGACGGTTTTTTAAAATGGTGAAATTGACTTTAATCTCTAATAATAACTTATCTGTTTAGGCATTCTGCATAGGTAAATGCCGTGTACTTTATTCAATGGAAGTAACATGAAAACAGAAACATTTTTTTAAATTAAAAATAGGCTTATGTTTGCTCACGACTCGTCTGATCGGAATCAATGTCGTGGCCTATTTGGGCACGTTTACCTACAAGATGCAGGACACCCAAGACACTCAAGTTTTAGTGGTGGGTGACACAGACGATGGTATAGCGTTCGAAGGAGCTCGAGAACCATTTCGTTTGCGTAGGCAGTATGTCGATGACGTAGTGGTGGAACGAATCATGCCTGGTTGTCCTCTATCTGGGTGTACTCTACCAATGCACCAAGACTGGCTGGGCTAGGTTTAGTGCAACATCTCTCCGTTGACTTCGAAAGTCTTATACACCCATATTCTAAGTCGATTTTTTTCACTCAAGTGATATTTACATTTGAAATTTGACAGGTGACAGCCGAACTTTTGGTAGAGCGGCGGCCATTTTACCACTTACGTAAGTATTCCCTTGAGTGAAAAAAAACTACTTAAAATATGGGTGTTGCCTATGATTAGCGTGTATTATGATTTATGATGCGTGCAGTTCCAGTGTCACCGCTCGACAGTGATACTAGAAGCATCATCGATTACTGTCATTGAGTTTTGATATTTCCTAAACGCTTATCACAAAAGCGTGTTTTTGCCAATCGCAATGTCTTGTAAGTGGTTTTTTTTTGTAGCGTTGCGCCACGCTACGGGCCGTCGACCCGCGCAATCATTTGCAAGCCCGCCTTCACACCCCAAGGCCGCGAACTTGCCGAGACAAATCTATTAAATACCAATTTTTTCTGATAATTTTTTGCCTAAATTGCAAGTCGCGTGTTGCCCAACTGTGCGTGGTCAGTTTAGTGTGGTGTCGTAAATCAGGACCGTTGAACTTTGTTGAAATTTCCCATTTGATATTGATAATTTTGCACGAATATTATTAACGCGCGAACTTACAAGTATAACTGAACAAAAGACAAATTATTTACTACGCACCGTGACTTATCCAAGTATCTGATAAACAACAAAAAAAGCGCACCACAGCCATTTGCATAGCACCGTTATGATTCTCACTTATACTTTCAGCACCCTTAAGGGTAATCCTCAAGGCAAATTTACGTGTTTTAAAATTAGCACTACTAATTTAAAAACACGTATAAAATTGAAATTAAAGTATGAAACCTTACTAATTTTTGTTGACACAATCGGAAAACATAGACAAAACGAATAGTGTGAAGAAATTACTATAATACGGCGTTCTTTTTGAGTATATCTCCGAAACATTTTGTATGGAAATTTTTCTTGAGGATTCCCCTTAAGAAACCTACTCTTTCAAAGTATTGAGCCATCAAATAAATAAATTGTATACGTCATTTCGTTTAGAATTTGCACTTATATTTGTAGGCTCCATATTATAACCGATAGTCTTCTATTTCGTGCGCGGTTTTGTTCAAGTATCCGGCTTGAAAACTGAAAAGGAAGTTTCAAGCTCGAAGGACGCCGATGAATAAATTAATGATTAAACGAATGCTTCGATAAATCCAGTGAAAATTCTATTATTTTTGTACTAAACTATTTCTATAGCATGGCATATTAATTATTATAAGGTTTTTAGTTTTGCAAACTTTTTGCTTTCTTAATTTTTATATTTTTGACTAAGGTTTTAATAGTTTTTTTTCATAAAAATTGCGTAGAAACTAGACTAATGATTGTATGTAAATAAAATTACCTGCGTACTGATTTCATTACATTTGCAGCAGTGTTCGAAACACGGTCGGCAAAGTCGAATAACTCAACTAATTGTACGTTTACCATAATTATAGGCACAACTCTATTTTCAACCTTAACAGCTCGCGTTAAGATTGGTTTCGATTAAATAATCGCTTCATTATCATTTACTATCTTACCATCTTCAGCAAGCATGTTGAGATTGAGAAGTTCCATAAAAATAGACCTAGCGTAGAGGTAGGGTTTCTTTTCAGCTCAACAAAAAAGATTATAGTGTACTAGCTGAAAGCCACAACTTAGTTTGGGTTGCGTATTTTTAAAATTCTATTGATTTATTATTTGATTTGATTTATGTCAAAAGTGCACAAAGCAAAATATCTTTCCGGCAAAGGAACAACCCGGCACACTGCAGATGAAGTACTGCATCTGGTCAATTAGTTATTCATATTTCTCTATATCTCTATTTCTTCTTCTCAGCGTGAGTCGATCCCACTTATCCCAATAGCACACAATAAAAAAATGAGGATGGATATATGTATAGAACTCGATCACGCCAAAACTACTTGTATTTTTACCACGATACCATAATGAGCGAAGCAATGAGCAACAGTGCGGATTTATATATAAACAAGTGACGAGACAAATAAAGAAAGCATATTAAGTTATGTTCAAAAATCAAAAATTAAGAAAACAATCAAATTTTGAAACGTACCTAGAGACCTGATTAGGCTGCGAGTAGCAACATCAGCAACACGGTTGCCTGGTGGAGCGTGGCGCCCGGCTAGCGCCCCAGTGCGCTTGCGCACTCATTTGTCTACCGCTGCATACCTAGCCTAGCCTTGTCTACAGTACTTGGTACTAGGACCGCTAATGTATACCACTACAATGGTTACTTTTCTACAATTAACTGTAACTTACCTGAACTTATAACGTCAATGAAAAAACTTAATCGTTGTTATTCAATATTAAAATAATTAGACATGACCAAATTTAAATAAACAAAAATTTCTACAAGGCGGTTTACTCGTACATGTTCAATTATAACAACACTCATTCTAGTTTTTCTGACAAGTAAAATAAATGTTTTTCTATGTGTAACATTGCCTGGCGGATACTGTACGTTTGTTTTTTTCCTGAACTAGAAGCGATTGATGTTGGTCAATTTTGGTTTGGTTGGACAACGTGCTCATTTTTTGTCACGCGTTTTTGCATGATTTGTTTGACAATACCAATTGTTGCCTTTTACACGACACATGCTTTGTGCTTTTGCACAAAAGGTCCATTTTAGGCAATCATATTAAAAATCTAACTGTCAACGAAATCATGAAATGTAATTTCACCCTAAATTTATTTCGGTAGTTTGATGGCACTTAATAGTTATTTGGTATGAAGTTAAAACGTAACTACCTATTTTTCGGGGTCCACCAGCTATTTTGATTAATGTTAGTTTATGTTGTTCCAGATAGCGCGGCAGCGTGGCGACGTCCAAGTATGGGTGTGGCGGGGTGTCCATGGGCGGCGGGGTCGCGGTGAGGCGCGGGATGAAGTGCTCCGGCGTGTCCGGCGGCGACGAGCTGGTGCTGGGCGCGTGCTGGCTCGACCCCAAGCTCGACGCCGCCTCGCCGCCTCCCTCCTGCCAGGAGCTGCTCGACTCTCTGCTCGCACCTCCTCCCCTCGCCGAGCTCAAGCCTCTCCCTCCCTTCACTGGATACACCGGACATCTCTCCATCAACGGAATCTCCGGCCATCACTACCATGCTATCGCGCAGCGCCTGCCCGAGGAGAACAACAACTACCCGACGCAATCCGGGTACGGCGAGCCCGAGCCTGTGGTGTCCTCGTCCACGTGCGCCGCGGACAGCGACCCGCCCGACCTAGAAGACGTCAAACCCTTTCAAGACTCTGATTCGAAAGCGTTCGATAGCAACGGCGCCGCAGACTCGTGTGCGGCGTCCTGCTCTCCACCGGCTAAGCTCTTCGATGAAGCCAAGCAACAGGAGATATACGACGTGAGCTCGATCGAAGAGATCGCGGCGATCATCGGCTCGGCCATCGACGTCTCGGTCCCCTCGCAGCCCGAAGACCCCGATAGAAATGACTCCAGAGATAGTTGGATGGACCTCGACTCGTGGTTCCCCAGTCAGAACGATGAAAAAATTGTCCCCCCGGATTTGGAATTCGGACTGAGCTCGCCGCCTTCCATGCATCAGAACCATCACTCGAGCCTCAATTATAACTGTAAAGAGCAACAGTTTTCAAAAAGTCAAGAATTTTTACAAAAGAATCTCTCGCAAACCAGCTCCACTCTCCAGACGCTGCTCACGCAGGGTTACATGCCGCTTCTGCAGAATAGATTACAGAACGGCCCACCGGTGAAGCAGGAAGATATCACTTCGACGAGTTACGGCATGGACGTGATCTCGACGTCCTCACCCCCCGGAAACGCGGTGTCCACGACGGACGGCATAGGCGGGCTGCTGAACGGGCGGTACCCGCACTACTCCCTCGGGCTGAAGCCGGACGGGCTGTGCAGCCCGGACCGGCTGCTAGGGTACCCACATGCACACACCACCACCGTTACGCCCATCAGCAAGAGCAGGCGGAATCGGGCGAAAGCGAAACAGAACAGCGGCATGCACGGAGGAGGGCTGTCGTTCCAATCGGCGACCGCGGCGGAGTTGAGCGGGCTGCTGGGGAAGGAGAAGCCGGTGCACCGCTGCGGCATCTGCAACCGAGGGTTCCTCAACAAGTCAAACATCAAGGTGCACCTGCGCACACACACGGGTGAGAAACCTTTCCGCTGCGACGTGTGCGCGAAGGCATTCCGCCAGAAGGCGCATCTCATCAAGCACCAGCAGATCCACAAGAGGATCGGCCGGGACTGACGGACTGATGGACTGATGAACTGACAGAACCGCTCAAACAGCATTTTTTCGGATAAGTTGTGTGCGTGAGTGTGTGAGTGAACTCTGTACATGTGTACTCTAGACTAGACTATTCTAACCCGTAGCATTCCTAAGGACAAGTGCAATGTTAACTAGTTTTAAGCTGTCTTCAGATTTATTGTAGATAAAAATTAAGTAAGTACTTCTTATATCGTATTCATTCATTTATCGGACTTTGTATAAATCAATTAAAAGCAATTTTTTGAATTGCTTTTGTTAATGACGTATAATGGCAATTGCGTTTATGAGTTACTCCGATTACCTATGTATTAGTCAAATTATTATTTAGCAGTTAATTGTATGGAAATAGGTACATACTTAATTAATTTAAGAAACGAATATGACAAAGCTAACGAGGCTAAAGCTAACCGATTATTAATATAATTACTAATCTCATTGAATAACATTTGCTAACGTCATATTTTTTCCAATTCTTATATCGTCATAATTAATTTTATTTTTTACTAACTGATCATCAACATTATGCCTCACTTATAATCAAAAAGTCACAAAATATTAACAAAAAATTCAGGTTATTCACACTCCTAAAGTAATTTTGCTTTTTAATCCGCCTAAAAAGATCACAACACTAATGAAACCACGATGACACAATTTTTTATACTTACATTGTGCATTCAAAGTCACAAATTAATGAGTAAATACTTTTTTGAGTTACGCTTTATGACAACCTCCATTTTTTTTATGAGTTCAAAATTATAAAACTGCGTTATTGTATACAAACTCAAGATTAAAATATGGAAATAAGAGACCAGAAAATACAAACCACATGTTTCAAACACCCTATGTAGGTAAATCAAATATGCAAAAAAAAAAAAATATATATTAAAAAAAGCGTCAAGTGCATTTTTCACAACTATAATATTTCGAACTTCATAATATGCTGGTTTATAGAATAATATCTAGGTACTCAAATAGAAATAACTGCCTAAGTATTAACTGAAATTACCTTCGCCTATTTTTTTTTCATTTTCCTGCTTACTGTTAAGTAGGTAGTTGGCTGTATGTGGCGCACTAGTTATGTTCAAGGAGCTGCGCTCACGCACGGCGGATCCTCGCGCCGGGAAACCGCGGCGGAAGATATCGATAAATATAACTAATAATATCGATCCGCTGCACTTGCGCAACACAACCGTTCCTCCTAATTGCCGGTATGATGACCTACTTCGATAATTGCTCAGATACGCACTTTTTAGGCTA
This sequence comes from Lobophora halterata, assembly GCA_932526365.1. NCBI lineage: Eukaryota > Metazoa > Arthropoda > Insecta > Lepidoptera > Geometridae > Lobophora > Lobophora halterata. The sequence goes on along the minus strand of OW052004.1, from coordinate 12,268,326 downwards.
GGTAGTGTATTGTTTTTCAACCAACTTCAAAAAGGAGGAGGTTATCAATTCGGTATTTTTTTTATGTTTTTTACCTCTGTTGATTTTTTTTTACTTTGTTGTTTAGAAATCGATTTATTTATTTTTTGTTTGATAGAATATACTTTCAGATTAGTTCCATAGTAATTTCATCAAAATTGATTCAGTGGTTTAGTTTTTATATCCAAATAACTGAAAAAAAAAAATGACGTCGAAGTAAACGAAATTGCGTATTTTGCTTCCCTGTGACTTTTTAGTGGTGCCTACGGTCACCAAAACAGTCCAATTTAAGTCGGTTATCTATGGTTTTGTAAAAACTTGATTATATAGATCAATACACATTAAGTGAATTTTAAATAAAAACTTTATTACAATTCATAAATTTTATGACGATTCTGAATCTCAACTTATTGTAAAAGGAAGTGGTTTCAATAACATTAATTAAAATTCTATAAAACTTCATTTCTATCATCTACATTAAATATTTTTGTAGATTCTTAATAAGTTCACGTCATACTCATTACACAGACTCACATACTCGTATCACAACATCACAAATCATGCCATCTCTCTAACAAACTTAAGCTTTATTTACATTGTATTCCAAAAACGCTGAGCATGCCGCGCACAAACCTCTCATTACGTATTTGTATTTTAATGTATGATTGAAGAGAATAATAACTCGCCTACTGGCCGGGACCAGATAGACGAACGGTAACACGCTGTGGGATTAACGCGCGTCTGCGAAACGCTCGCTTCAATGTATAAATTACAGATTTACCTCGTTTGCAAAAAAATAAACTAGGTTAATAACCATTAATAGTGTGAAATAATCACAATTGGTTGCATTTAAAAAGAAAGCAAACTAGATTATATTTTAAAACTTTCTCCCAAAAAGAAAGGTTACGAGGCCACTGCGTTCCGCGACTCAAAACGCAGACGGAATCGCATTCAATATTAATTAAATGCTACGGAACAGAAAGGTCAGCTTGCGACGTGTTTCGCACGCTGCGTTTCCCACCGTGAGTGTGCATAGATCTTAATAAAAGTACCTTTTTATAGAAATAATTCTAGCTCGTAAGTATTTATTGGTGAATATATTTGTATGTAACATTATTTTGTATTATAAAAGCCTTCCACAATTAGCTAGCGTAAGTGAACTCTCATAATAATTTAGTTTAAGAAAATGTTATTTTTCAAGAGGTTTTTCCATTTTATAAGTAAAGTGTAAATTAATGTAAAATAAATTGAGATTTTTTGTTAATGATATTTAATATCTTTGTTTTCTTGAAATGGTAATATGACCTGGATAATCAAGTAGGTATAAGAAGCGTGTTTTCTAAAAATAAAATGCTCATAAAGAAATGTAGGTCGCACTAGACATCGATCTGGTAAACAAAGGTGCGAACCGGCGAGGAGGTACAAAGACGCTCGGTTCACACCACGTAATGTTCCCGAGCTTTTCTGAAGAAAGTCGGATGTGAAAATTGTCATAATGCACACACAAACGTCAAATTGAGTTTTTGCGGTGCGCATGCGCACTGCACAGGGCGCGAGGAGAAAACTCGCACACAGGCGTGCCCGCTCACATGGACAGGCGTGCTTGTCAACCGAGACACGCACACTAGCGCACAGTACGGCTGGCAGAAAAATGAAGCAATGTCAATTAATTTTACCAAGTGATTTTGTGAGGTCACAGAATTGATCAGTCACGGTTTCCATTTTATTGGGCACTTAGGTTTGATCAAAATAAATTATAAGACAAAAACTGCACTCCAGCCAGATACTTGTAGAAATATTTAAATAAATAAATAATAATATAATTAAAGTTCGAGACTCATAGCTGCCAGACCAGACATTTCTTAGCATACCTATCATAAAAACTATAGGGACACTAGCCAGATAGCGCTCGGAACAATGCAGTCTTGTAATGCCTCTACAATCCTTACATACGTCATGTCTGCAGTCTACCTTGGATGATATTGGTACTTACTTAATTTCAACAATTATACGGTTTTAATCAATATATTATTATTTGAAACTACGATAATTAAACCTGCAATTTTTCTCTTGAAAAATAAAAATGGTGCGACTGTTTCTGTATGCGCCTTCTCTGCCGACGCTACTTGGAGAGATTCTTTCACTAACCTACTTCGCGGCAGATTTCACCGCGCGCCATGAACCGGCTGCGTCTATCCACCGCCTAATGAGCTGGATATAGGCCGTGCTCATTTTGATAAGGCTTTGATGAACTGGATTGACTACTTCATGGTGAATTATGAAGGTTTTTTGGGATATAAATTAGGGCAATAAAGTTAATGAACTGGTTTCTAAATATCTCAAGTCTATTTGGCTACTGTGGCAGTTGCAGCATTGAGATATTAGTGAAGCTTTTTGTCACTACCAAATCAATTTAAATAGCATACCAAGTTGCTTACTGACCCTTAGTTTTAAACAATTTTGATAATTTTCAATGCATAAAGTATTTGGAAATTAATAACTTCGTTAGTTGGGAGGCGTTCTCTGCTATCCATGATGAGTACCAGTACCTACTTACCTACATGTTCCGGTTTGAAAAGCACCAGTTCCTAGTAAAATTACTGGGTATTCGAGTCCTACCATCAAAATATCATAAAGTGAACGAGCGGGATAGCACGTAAGTACATAGTTTTGTATGTGATTCAAGTTCCTGTGTAGGACTGTTCTGGTTATGGGAGAGCGTGACCTCCTACCATGAGAAGAACGCCTAGTAAGTCTTATCTCTTCGCTTACATAAAAATATCCCACTAATATAATTTAGCAAGGGTTTGGTAAATCACCTTTTCCAGACAGGTATGTTAACAAATTTTTAACGAATTATTTATCAACCCTCTTCAAAAAGGAGAAGGTTATCTATTCGTTTGCGTTTGTTTTAGTACATATATGTATTTTTTTAAGTCTTTTTTAAATTGAAAGGATATATCTACTTCCAGATTGGTTCCATAGAAATTTCATGAAAATCGGTTCGGTACTTTGGTTTTGAAATCCAATTAACTAAATAAAATACGTCATACAAGTACACGAAATTGCGTATTTTGATTCCCTGTGACTATTCAGTGGTGTTTATGGTTACTAAAACCGTTCAATTAAAATCGGCTGTAGTATTATTTTATAAAACCTTGATTATTTTTATAAATTTTATACTACAAATTAAATTTTGTCGTACTCAGACATTTTACTTTTTAACAAAAAGTGAAATGTCTGAGTAAATTATTTCTCGTAGGAATTGAACGAAAGTACAGTACCTAACAAAATAGCACCCCCCCAAAGCCCTGATGCACTTTGTAGCTAATGCTACATTTTCTAGCTAGGCCTCATCAAACCTTGCTGGCTAAGTATCTATTCCACAAGCTGCAAGTTATAAGCTTATAACATACATGACCTTCTGAAAACGAGGATGCAGCGAAAGGTGAGTGTGACCTTTACGTCAAATGAAAGACCTTCATACAATGTACGAATAACTTACCTTAGTATTTACGTATGCCTTGCCCTTCATACTTGAACTTGGGTTGTGACCTGTATGGTACAAGCGATGAGATTTAGGCGGTCTTTCATGTTTATAGTTAGTATGGGAAAATTCCATTCTCGCGGACAGTGTGGATAAAATGATTAAAAAAAATTGATGGAAAAAATTTCGAGTTTTATAATTTTACAAGACGATAAATCAGTGCTAGAACAGCTTGTTTTCCCACCTTCGTGGATTACGTTAAAATAAGACTATGAAATTTATTGCGTTGTTCATGCAAAAGACTTCAACGCGCTCCGTCAGATTCTTATTTTTTGGTTGCGTCGCATAACCGATAAAATTATCTCGTTAATTACTAATAATAAATAACTGCATTAATCGACTTCCATATTTCTTACAACTAAAACAAGACATAATTTACTAAGCTGTTAATTATGTATGCTGGATTATTGACTACAATATGGATAAGGACAGATGTTGGCTTTGAAATTGGATTAAATTTCTATACGCTTATCGTTCATGTCGTTTACTGCGACCTTAAAGATAGATTCTGGCTCAGAGTGATTAATTACGCAGATTTGAATATCGTGCGCAAGCGCATGCGTCAAGGGTTGCCACATTCTAAATGAGAAGCTTTGGGAATAATATGATGGCAATTAAAAATACTTACCTATGCTCTAAGTTAATATAATAAGGTAACTTAAGGAATTATTGTCTGATAGACCGGATTCCAAGTCCTCCAGTTAGACCTGTAAAATTGAATACAAAAAATAAAACTTTTATATACTGTCTTACAACTTCATTTTTTTCGTATATTTCTTATCAGCCAATATTTGTAATAAATGTGTCTTTTTTTATATTTTGGACATATCACACTATACTATGGGAACCAGATGACTAATACAATACTTATATACTTTTTTTGTTGTAAATAAACACCCATGTGTTTATTTACAAAAAAAAAATACATAGATCTTTTATATCTCATGTTACAATAAATTATCACATGCTTCTTGCGGTGTTCTGTTCTGACAACCCTACATGCAGATTACGCCCAGATTTGTGCAGCCACTGACGAAAAGATATCGAGGGCATTGGGTCAAACGTCCTAAGTCATGCAGCAACACTTCACTACACAGTAACTGAAAACTTGCATTACTGGTCATACTGCAGTTTAATATTGATCCTGTAAATTTTGATGTCGATTTTGTGAACCTTGACTTATTATTTATTTTGAAAAATATATTAGGTTAAGATATTAAAACAAACTAATAACATGAAGAAAACGGGCAAACTTTAAAAAACTCTCATCCTCTAATACCATAAATGTTTAACAGTTTGTGAGGATAGAGAGGATTATAAATAGATTTTAGCTAAAACTACTGAACTGATTTGGTAGAAACTCAAGCCGAGTTTCAAGCAAATCAGCTATATAGAGTTCCTACCTATACGGTTTATGAGTTGAAAAAAGATATAACCACTTTTTATCTTCATACTACGCGTGCGAAGCCGCGAAATACAGCTAATTTCATACATAATGTTAAACCTACCTAACCTACATATATCTACGTATGTATAAAAATGATGAAGTAACGATATTCCAGTGACGAAATCAACATCATCAGCGAAAACACCATCAACAATATTAAACAACTGACATTTATATTTATGCAATGAACATCACACCTGAGATATTTGAAACACCAAATCCCATAGACAGAGTGATGATGACAAACCACAAACCAAATACAGTCAAAAATCCTAACCTTGACCCTCAGTGGTTGTGCGAAGGAGACAGCGAGAGGTGCCAGCTGCGCGGGGGAGCGAGAGAGGGGTGGATGTGAAAGTGTGCTAGTGACACAGTTGCGAGCGCCGCATCCGTAAACATGGCTTCGCAATGTCAAGAGCAGGCTTGAGGAGCAGCCGAGCCCAAGATCACGGTCCTTTATATTACCAAGCCCAAGATCATGGTCCTTTATACTACCGAACCGAACTCAAGATCACGGTTCTTATTCTTATTATGATCCATTTTGGAGAGTGCGCGCAGGATCTTCACGACCTAATGCCTCCATCCCCATTCTATCACCGTACTAGTAGACGGAAGGGGGGGAACCACCCTTTGGGTGTTACCAGACCAATCATCGATCAACAATCGATCGATGGTATGGTAGATGGATGGATGACTGCTGGAATATAGCCAGGGTTAATCGATCAACGTCGACCGATGCCATCGATCGACAATCGATCGATTGGTTTGGTAACACCCATATTTAGTTAATATCCCCACAGCTCGAACCAGGCGTTTTGCGTCAACCTTTATACATATTGAGCACAAGCAAGGAGTGGAACTCGCTACCGGCGGCGCCTGTATTTTCGGATCACTATAATCTTGGAAGCCTTTAAGACTAGAGTGAATAAGTTCATACTAGCCAAGCGTGCTCCATCTTCGATCACACCATCACTTACCACTAGGTGAGGTTGCGGTTAAACGCTTGTCTATTCCTTATAAAAGAAAAATATATATTCTGGAGTGGAGGTACAAATGTCTGCACTGGCCTCTCGTTGCAGTCATTGTGCATTTTCCCCTAGGTTAACCAATCCTACCCCAGCCACCCCACTTCCTTAAAATATCGGAGAAGGGTCCTGGGTTGATGGCAACATTACTCAAGTAATTGGCTGGGTGACACAGTCCTTGGGACTGAGTCCAAGAGTTTACGTAGACCCGTCACGACTGTCACACCATCACGGTCCATGGCGAACTTAAGTTTTAACTTTGCTGCCGAACGAGGTCTATCTAATGATCTTGGGTTCGAATCCCAGTGGCAGTCATACGGTTTTTTTCAATAAAAAAAAAATCGAAGTGTGCACACTACGTTCTCAAAAAATGGTAAAGTAAAATATTTTGAGGAAACTGGCATGTTTCAAACAGAGAAAAAAAAAGTCTATGGCATTGATTTCCGCCAACCCGAATCATGTGCGTGTGGTGGATTTTGAACCATTCACTGTCCTAGCCGAAAGTAGGCCTGACTCTTAGCAGTAAAAACAATATGATTATGCTATGCTGCCGAGCTGAACATCAAGGTCCTTTAGGTAGATACTAGTAGATAGATCACACTTATTTGCACACCACGAAATAGGAAAAATACATGGAATACGAAGACTATGAAAATTATATAGTACCTACAATAGGAGTTCTTATCGCTAAAGGTAAAATCATACCTGTCTGTGAATCATAATATTTGTTACTGTCTTTCATTATTATCTTCATTTTTGTGTGCCCGAATGTTTGACAAGTCGAGCAACCATTTTCCTAATAGTTAGAGAAGTTATCTGTGTGTTGAACCAGAAAAGAGCTACGCAAAACTTCGAGTTTCAAAGGCCGAATCAGAGCAGCGCCGCTGTAGCACTCGCCTACTTTGAAATATAGATGAACTTATTAGGTAAGGTATAATATATAATCTGAGTACTTGATCGATTCAGGCGTTACTTTGCGGAAATCCATAAATATCAACAAATTATATAAATATATTTAGTAATAAATCCGCTTAACTTCCAAACAAAGGTTTTAATTAACTTAACTTTAGTTCAACTAAACCAAAGAGTCAACGAACAGAAAACCAAAGCTTGAAGATACTAACTTAGTATCTTCAAGCTTTGGTTTTCTGTTCGTTGACTCTTTGGTTTAGTTGAACTAAAGTTAAGTTAATTAAAACCTTTGTTTGGAAGTTAAGCGGATTTATTACTAAATATATTTATATAATTTGTTGATAATCTGAGTACGTCAAACTGAGTGAGACTTTGTTTCTTTCTTTCTAATATAAAAGTCATACAAGACGTGACGTTGTGATACAAGAAGAAACATTGTTAGAAGGTCTATAAAGGTACGTTATATACATACTTCCACGTCTCTCAGTTCTCATACCTAGTTTCCTATACTATATGACACAATTTCCGCATAACAAGCCTCTATGAAGGTACAAAGCGGCCCGCAAGGTCCGTATGTAAAGCTACGACAGCTACAACTAGGTTGGATGATGTATGGTACCGGTTCGCAGAAATGACGTGAAATATGATCATGTTATTGGATATTTAAATTAGCCAACTGTACTTTGGCGATGAGATGAATTATGTGAGATGAATTCAAGATGAATCGTAGCTGTTCCGTAGTGGATGCCATGGTTTCGAGAGAACGTTTTAATAAGTATGAGGCAAAAATAATTGAAAACTGTCCTGTCAATATGTATATAAGTTTTTTTCGTAAACAGCTGTAAAAAATAGAAATAAAGTCGATACGAGTGAATTCTAACATTTATACATAAGGTTTCATTAAATATAATTATCAATCCCTCAGTTCAGCCATAAGCGAAAACTAGGAGAAGTTAGGGGTGGCTTGAAAGTTCCGACATCAGAAAACGTTTTTGTAACAAAAAGGTAATATCTATGGTGATATATTATAAGTTCCTCCATTATGTGGGTAAGTATAGCTTACTAGTTTTTACGTGGTGTCTGGTATGGTAAGCTAAGCTTCATAAAACCGAGAACTCCGTTCACGTGGTTTTTTTTCCCTTTGGTCAGCTAACTGGTTCCACATAAAATTTTAAAAATCCTGGAATACAATATTCAGATTGCTGACATGTTTTATAATAGTTGATAAGATGCGGGGAACCAAAGCTCACATTAAGATGAATCACTGTAAAAGCAGTAATCAGGGGAATGCTATTTCCACGCAAAAAGTGTGCAATTTTCCACCTGGGGAGGCTATTTCCAAGTGGCGCGGGGCGCGAGGGGAGGTGAAAGTAAAAGTCGCACCGCCAGGGCCCGCATTCACTCTCGCACGACCTACTTGCAGCGCTAACTGTAACCGAACGCTGATAAGCAAACAAGCCTCTGTTCAGCAACGATCAATGGATCCCGAGAGGCCCTAAATACCCCTTGTTATAAACCTCCTACACGGAATGTTGTTAGTACCTAGTATCTTATTTCTCTCTAGTTCAACGTAGGCTGAACCGATCTGCGCACTGCAGCTTAGAACTGATGAGAAAGATTGAATATTGAACGCAACAGCAATTAGAGAGGGCTATATCCAGCACAGCGGTAGATGGTAATTTGATTAGGTTGGAGATGAATGCCAACAAAGTATTTAGGGAACCAACTTGTCTTCACTTATTCCTCTTATTGAAACGAATGTAACAGTGGAACGTCTCGTAAAAGCTTACGTCCAACTACGGCCAGCAGGCATATTAAATACCTATTGTCGATGATGGTGAACATCGAGTGCCAGGTAATCATTGGTAGAACCACATATCTGGCTATATCTTGAAAACTTTGTCAGGTCAAGAAGTTAGTCTTTCACCAGCAAGACGTCGTTTTCGATCAAACAGGTAGTTTCGGATTTTACGACTTTGCCAAAAAAAAATAACGGATTCCTTATTATTAGCTCTCCAAACCGATCACCTACGTAGCCTGATGCGGTTCCAACAGTGGCCGGCGGAACGGTACACAGAACGGTCGCAACCTTCGCATGTCTGCTCATTTGGACAATTTCAATAACCCTTTAGCCATCTGCCAACTCTTGAATCCTACGGCCCACATCAATTATTATAATGAATCATAAAATAAACACAAGTATTTCTACAACTCAAATCGGAGGCGGAAAAAAAATTGGACATAGCAAGTGTCCAATTTTTTTTCCGACAAGAATCAATGTATTAATTTATTTTTTCGAAAACATTGGATCAGATGCAGCTGAGAATGACCCAGCACGAGGAGATAAAGAAATAAAAATAAATGTAGGAAAAACTGCAGTAAGTAACTGATAGATCAACAAAATCATAATCAAGGAGGGGTAGCATAATCCCCGTGATAAGAGAGAAGGTTTAATTAGGTTGAAAGTGGGCCGCTCAGCGAATTACACGGCTTACGGCCCACATGGCGGGGGTTATTATGCTGAGACCCGCCTCCGCGGCTACCGGCAGCTTTCCTCACGCACACAGGTGGAAGCCTGCAGGGTTGGCAGTTGGCTCTACGTTGTGGCTGATTCGACAAGCTGTTTTTGGCAAGAATTTTGCAATCTTATCTTATTTAAGTTAGATGTAATTATGTCTCGGCTCGGTATTTATGTGTTGTTTAGTTGTGCGTACATATGTTTATGTTGCAATCAAGCCCAGAAATCTTTGTTAACCTATAATTTTATATGTGGTTGTGATGTGTTTTGTGCGCTCAAATAAAAAAAAAAAACTGGGAAAGGAAGATTGATGCCTTAGTTAAACATTTTTGTTTTATTACAACAAATAGACAAAAGTTTGACCACTACCTCACTTGATGGCCTAAATCTTCTCCTTATCGTGTCACTAGTTCTTACGAACCATTGTGGTGAAAGGATTCCAAGTGCACCTCGAAGAGGCTCCTTTCGTGCACTCGACACATGTTTTCGAACTTTAAGGTTCTACGACATACCGGTTTCCTCACGATGTTTTCCTTCACCGTTGCGAGAACGTGGGATGCATACATAGATTATTACGACCGAAAAAACCCATTTACGCATGACTGCCACCGGGATTCGAACCCGCGACCATCAGATCGCAAGGCAAGGGCCTCAAACACTCGGCCACCACGACCTTAATAAAAAAGAACAGCACGGCACTTTCATTTATTAGGATCAGTTTAGAACAGGATGCTACAACAAGACAAGGGCTGCTCCTTTCATTCCTTCTTCAGATACGCCGCCGTCTACTCGCTATTCAGATCGGAGGTGACTGTAAGTGACTTGGGTGGTATAACAAATGCTGACAGCCCTAATACACACACCAGTAATATGTTCATTTCAAGTCCGCACACATCCTAGCAAGCACGTGCGCGCAAGTCTAGATTCTACTTAGATACAGGACATGACTGGGCAGTTAATGAACGACGTGAGAACGATCCCAATGGAACAGCTGATTGTGCAGGCCGCGAACCGGAAGAAGCCGTGAAACTGGTGAGAAATGGCGCAAAGGACCTTTCTTCACCAGTTCTCGTGAGGTTTAATTTTTTTACGGCATCCAGTTTGTCTCTGCCCCCGGGAATTCGCTGGTCGACTTGGTGCTGCTAGGATAAGTAGCCTATTTCATTTCTATGTTCTTTTCATGGCATAAACTATAGCCATATTAAATTTAAGCTAGGTATGTACTTAGATCGATTTTGTAATTTCAGTCTTCTGCTTCTTCTTATCGTGTCACTAGTTCTTTCGAACCAGTGTGGTAAATGGATTTCAAGTGCGCCCCGAAGAGGGTTCTTTCGTGTCATTTTTATGCAGTTTCGGTGTGATTAAACAACAAACATCCATCAATTATTATCAAATAAATATCACGAATATCAACAAATAACACTACAGGTTAGTAGGATTTGATCTAGGTTTTTTTAAAGAACTAATGTGTTCATATAGCTTCAAATTTTATGTACAGCTTGTATGAATTCTCTCAATTAGCCCCCCAGCCAGCTACAGCATAGCTGCAGCTCTAAACTCCGAGCTAAGCTAGTTGGTGCTCGGCAGCGACGTCGGCAGTGGGTCACCTAACAAGGTCAGGCCATTTCTCCAAGCGGAGGGGGCAAGGGGGCGGGGGGAGGCGGAGGCAGTGGACCTACTGCGGACATAACCTGGGGTAATGATGGACTATGAAGTCATGCCGTCTGTTTCTCCAGGTTGCCAAAGTATTTTGAAGTAGTAAGGATTTTTTTTTCTTTTAAAAATTGGGACAGTCGGGTTATTGAGACTAATCTAACGATACCTAAATTGTCAAAATCCATCCAGCCATTAGGAAGATTATCAGGTTACAAAGAAAACATACATACATACATACTCGTACCATATACGCGCTAGAAACATAACCCTTCCTTGGCAGTCAGGTAAATACAAACAGATTAGGTTTATGTTGCCTGCCACCAGAGATGGGGGAGGCCATGGGGGCAGATGGGAATAACTGTCCCTGGCACCCAGTAATAGATTAAATACACCTACAGACCGATTGCTAAAGAACCCACCAGCATTGTAAAGCAATGAGAACTCTTTGTAATCCGTGTAGTGCTTGTAATGAGATGTAAATGTGTCTTACTGTTCACCTGGTGGGCGGCAATTAAACTTTTGACCCCAATTTTAGCAGTGTATTGATATACCCAAGAGGCTTGTTATGACCACGTCGGAGCCTTCTATCGGGTTTAGGCCGACGACACCAGAGTTGGCCACGAGTAAGCGCGGTATTTTAGGTAGACGGGTTAACCTTAAACTGAAGACCCCTGAAAGCTTTAATGTCTCAAAGTGGTCCAGCGCTTTATTTAAAACAGTACATATCTTACTGTTACCTACAAGTAAAGTAAAGCTTTATATAAATTAGGAGAAGGGCAATTTAATTAAAGTTATCCCAATTACTTGTACCGAAACAGATCAAGTGTGATAAGCCTGATATCGAGGTCTTTTGTTTTGGGGTTTTTGGGAATTGGGTTTATTGGGAACCAGTCAATTCTTTTTAGCACTTTTCTAAACATAATCAGCCTTGATCTCTCACTATTATAAAAAAAAAACTTGATATGGTGCATCGCTTATTAAAATTTGAGCATAGCTTAATTCTTTTAACCACGTAACCTGACCGAAATTGGTTGTTGCTGCTAACCCACTATTCTATTTTATTTAATAAATAATAAATAAAAAAAAAATATTTCGGACTACAAGATCCATATTTCACTTGACACATTAAATTACATAAAATTAAATTAACTAAAACAAATTGAATTAAAATAAATTAAATTTTAGTTGGTCATTATTCTATTTGTTTTTAATAATTTGTCTTATTTTGTTTAGTTTCGCTTTTATTTTCTAGTTTGTTATTTGTGCTCTAGGTAGTTAATTTAACCTAGTTTAAATGAGAATACCTACCTAAATGTTTCAATATCTTTCTGACAAATAAATCAATTTTCTGTCTTTCTTTACCACTCTCCACGGACCATCAACAACTATATGTGCATAATCTCTACCCGCCTCCCACCCCCCTGGATCACATCCGTGACACACATTCCCAAATCAACCGGATTCGAACCTACATTTTTGGGACTCCCTTCTCATCAAAGCTCAGCTTTATTACACTGTGCTAGAGCTGAAAATTTATTGTCCGTGCAAAGGTTTGAAAGGTTATAGAAAATAGTGTTCTAAGTAGAAAATTTGAAGGTCGATATTGGAAGAAAATTCTACTCACTTGAATGAAGTTAATGTGGCAGGATTAATTTAGTGGCTTCTCTGCTTCTTTTGCCTTGGGCTTTTGAACTCTATCAATTTGATATAAGGTGCATAATCGTGTGAGGTTTTTAGTAGGTTTTCGAGTAGGTATGTCAAGCGGAGTTTGCATACGAAGCGTGCTCGGTATCGTGTGAATTTTCAATGTTGATCATCGCTAAACTGACTTTTACTATCTATTGTAGTGTAAACAACTACAAGTACGACCAAAAACGGAGAAGCAGAGATTTGGGTAGGTAGGTACTAGGTACCTAGGAAGTACCTATTTTATTTTGATCCAATATTAGTAGATACTACCTGCCTTTCTTAAGTACAAGTTACAATTATTGATATTTATATTTACTTAAAACTATAATAATAAAACAACGCGAATCTTGATTCGTTTTTTTATTACCCAAACCAAAGAATAAATATAAATGCCCAAACCGAAAAACCCAACAAAAGTAATATGTGAAGTGAAATATTCGCAACTAATCAATAAATCTCTCAAAAAATCAACAATGATACAATTTTTTTGTTGAGAACATAATAATAATATTATGTACGAAAACATAAGATAGAATTACTAAGACACACAATTTACACACTGCCTTACCTATTCCTAACTAATATAAAATATATCGAAGTAAGCCAAGTAACATCCGCTAAATGTATCTAGGAATACATAAATATATCGTTATAAAAATGGATTAAATAATTTAGTGGACATGCGGATATAATTTTCAGTTTATGTTGGAAAATTTATATGAAATATAAGTTTATTTATAAGTAACTGAAATATTGAATAAATAAGTTCGACAATTAATTCAACATCCCCGACTTATTTTATTCGTCTTATAAAGACATATTTAATTTGTATAAAAACTAAATTTGTAATTATATAATTAAGTTCTGAAAATAATTGATTTGGCATTTACTTTAACAATGTTATCATTGAAAAGGAAATGCTTATTACACTGAATTTCATGAATAAAAAAAGTATAATTGGGAGGTTTGTACTTTATATCCGCAATCAATTACCACTTTGAAAACTATTTTATCAACTTTAGGGGTTAGTTTATCCTGTAACATAAGTAATAACTATATCAAAGGTGCTAACCGCTATATCTTATCGTCGATATGTCACCGTTAAGTTGTAAAAACCGGAAGTTTACAATTGAACGGTTTTCGAACCGTTAAATTGTAAGCTTATGGTTTTTGGAATGTCACGCTGACACATATAAAATACTTTATAAAACTTACCAAATTACATTAGTTATTACAAAAATACACAAATCTATCAAATACTAAGATGAATAGCAAATATTAGTCAATATTAACTAATATACGATGTCAGTCAAACTTATAATAATAATACTAATTGATTACAGTATATTTATCTACAATAGATTGTAGAGAATATAAAATTATATCAAAATATTACTAATAACTAGATTCCCGTTCTTGGTAACAGCGCCATCTATCAATTAGCCTCGTATCCAACTACGTTACAAACCAAAACTATTAAATACTCAACCCTGTCGATTGACAGGTTCAACATAATAACGAATTCTGGTGGCATGAAACTAAAAAAAAACTCTGATTAGTGTAGCCATGTACCTAGTGTAGTAGGTATACACTCTATTGCTGACTTGCACCAAACTGTCAAAGCTCTTAAGCAATTACTTAACTCGAAGTACAAGTACAAGAAAAGTAATTGGTTAGAAGCTTTGATAGTTTGGTGCAAGTAGGCATATATCTAGTAAAATCTAAGCTCACTTTAAGCCTGTCACACGTAGCTATAATATATATTAATATGATTATAGCAAGGCATATTACGATATATTTTCTATACAAATATTCAAGTGACTGCAGTGACGCAGCTATTATATATATTTCTATGACTTGAATATTTGTATAGAAAATATATAGTTATATGCCTTGCTATAATATATATTATAGCTACGTGTGTTACGTAGTACGAGTATAGACTCTACTCTATAGAGATATCCAGTATAGTATAGAAGAGTGAGCTAAAGCATAAGTTTCTGCTCCAAGGCAGCCCACAGCGGGTCGAGGGGCGCTTCGGTGTAGAGGGGGGACCCCTGCATGAGAGACGTCGGCGTCGGCGTCGCGCCGAACACGACGAACTCCGCGGCGGAGGCGCCGCCCGCGCCGCGCCGCCGCCCCGACGCCATGCGCACGCTGCGCATCATCGCCGCCGACTTGATGCGCTCTGCACACACAGACAAATTACCACCAGTGCTGGATTAAACAATAGAGCTGAGAAGGCCTAGGGCGGCAGATTTTAGGGGGCGGCAAATTTTGCGCCAATTTTTTTTTTGAGCCTGGTCATCCCAAGGGATGTGCTTATGACCAAATGACAGAAGTGAAACTTCATCAAGGCAACTCGAGCTGACTTTACCTAAAGGAGTGCTACATAACCGAGCGTTGGAGTCCAGTCACAAGAAGTTTTCACTTCAAAATATTTATATAATTGTGAATTAAGGTATCGAACTGTAGCAGTCGGTAGGGGTCGGTAAAATTCGAAAAGCCTACAAGCGGCAAATTTGTAAATCCGCCACTGATTAACACGTCAGACACCTTCATTACGACGACACAGTGGGTTAGTTGGTAGTGACCCTGCCTACGAAACTTAGTGTTCCGGGTTCGATCCCCTGCCGCCGAAGCAAATATTTGTATGACGAGCACAAATGTTTGTTCTCGGGTCTTGGATGTTGTGATGTGTTGTATGTGTCCATGCCGCCTGCGACACAGGGAATCCTAGTGCAGGGGTGTGAGTGTATGAATGTTTGTTTATTATTATAACATTGTTAAGGCGCATGATGCGCGCTCTCGCTCGCGCGTACCTATATTTTTGAAGATAAAAAAAATGGATTTTTAGAATACATACGTTTATAATGTTATTTTATCGATCCTGGAAATCCGTTTGTTTTGGTATTACAAGTACCTAGGTAGTATTTTTTAAATCTTCAAAAACGTAGGTACGCGCGAGCGAAAGGTTGAATCAGGGGTACTATACGCCTAACTCAAATCCTGCTACCAGCTATACTTTCGTTTGAAAGTCTAGTAGCAGCGCAGCAGGGAGCAGGGCCGGGTTCAGTCCCGGTAGAGTGGGTACCTTCGTTGGTGGAGAGGGGGCAGTACTTGATGGTGTGCGCGGCGTCCCCCCGCGCCCCGCAGCGCGCGCACACGAAGGCACGCAGCACGGGGCACTGCACGCGGCCCGCGCCGTCCTTCAGCACGTGCGAGCGGTAGTACGACTCGCGCTCGCCGTTGTTCTTGCAGAACCGGCACTCCTGCACCCACAACACACGATCAGATGACAAAGATGGTGGAGTGGACTGCTACGCCGGTGTCGCGGGTTCGATTCCCGCTTCAGGACAAACATTTGTGCGTTGGCGGGAAGGTGGTCATCGTCACTTACCATCATGTGAGATGGTGGACAAACGCAAGCCTATATATAGTAAAAAAAAAAAAAAAAAAAAAAAGGTGGCTAAGCGACTAAGAGACGCCGGCGCCGGGCACTTTCTCTGTCGCGTCGCACCCTTTCCGCAAACACAACTAAAAATAGACTTCTGCGCATTCAAGGTCAGCGCTATTAAACCGTGAGGATACATGTAACTTCGACTAACCTGAAAGACCTTGTTCCTCTTGTCCTGGTGCAGCTGTTGCAGCAGCGTCTGTAGCACGGCGTCCGGCAGCGAGCCCAGCACTCGCGCCTGCTCTGCCGTCAGCAAGGGGAGCGCTGCGGGGAGGGGGGCGGGGGGGAGAGGGGGCGGGGGACTCTGCAGATAACAACCAGCTCATCAACAACATAGGACTTTGGACGTCCGAACGGTTTTTGAAGCGGTTTCAGGCCACCAGCGCGACGCACACGGAAGCCGTCGATCGTGTGAAGTGTAGGTGTTCTATTCAGTTCGTGGTGGCCATACGACTTTTACTGCAGAGTGTAGTGCCCAGTCCAGTGTAGGTATCACATGACCACTGAGTCCATCCATACACTGGAGGGGTAGGCAACCTTTTGAGTCGAAAGAGTAAAAAAATAAAATTTACAAAATTTTAAAGCTTTTAGATAGCCACATTTTTTTTCTTCCCATATAAATAGTACTTGCATAAATAAAGTTGATAAAAAAAAAAATACGTATGGAACTTAAGAGCCGCAGCTTCACATCCAAAGAGCCGCATGTGGCTCGCGAGCCGCAGTTTTCCGACCAAACAAACGCAAACGGCGCTAGTGCTATAGAGCTTAGTGCAGTGGAGTACATAAAATTGTTTGAGTGTAATAAGCAGATACAATACTGCTACAGCACATGTGGTCAGACTCACCATCGAAGATCGGTGTGGAGGTGGCGAAGGGCTGGGCGCGCGGCAGGCGCGGCGCTGGGCTACGCTCGGGCGCCGGCCACGACTTCTGCCGCACGTACGCGCTCCCCGGCCCCATGCCCGATAGCTCTGCAACGCAACGCAACGTGAGGGTTACCTACGATACATATTGCACAGTATTGAACGCTTGGATACCTACAATACTCGCATATTTCGAGCTTCAAACTAATAATCATGGTTTTACAACTACATAAACAACCGACTTCAATCGGACTGTCCTAGTGACCGTTAGCACCACTGAAAAGTTACTGAAAAGAGGACGTGGTGGCCGAGTGAATGAGGCCCTTACCTTGCCATCTGATGGTTGCGGGTTCGAATCCCGGTGGCAGTCATGCGTATATGGGTTTTGTCGGTCGAAAAAATCTATGTATGCATTCCACGTTCTCGCAACGGTGAAGGAAAACATAGTGAGAAAACCGTCATGTCGTAGAACCTTAAGTTCGAAAACAAGTATCGAGTGGACTAAAGGAGCCTCTTCGAAGCGCACTTAGAATCCTTTCACCACACTGGCTCGAAGGAACTAGTGACATGATAAGAAGAAAAAGACTGAAAAGTCACAGGGAAGTGAAATATGCAATTTTGTTGAAGTAAACAAAATTGCATATTCCACGACTTTCTTTTTTCAGTTATTTTGATTTGATACATAAACTACTGAACCGATTTTTATAAAATTTCTATAGGAGAAATTTGAAAAGTTTATCCTCTCAAACAAATATGTTTTTCAAATCGGTTAATAAACAACCAAGTTCTGATGTAACAAACATAAAAAAACATGCAACCGAATTGATAACCTACTCCTTAATTTTTGAAGTCTGCTTAAAATCCATAATCAATCCTATATTCTATTGATGTTTATGAAGCTAAAGTTACGTAGATAGATGGTTTGTTTGTGCTCAATCCTACCTACCGATAACCACAAGACATATACATATTTCGGAGCTGGAATAGAACACAGACTTCTTCATCCCGTACCCATATAACAGTCACAGTGTAAAAAATTTCGAAAACTACTTCTCCCAGCCGGATATCAAACCTGGAGCACGAAACTTCACAGGCCAACTTAGCCACAGTGCGACCTATTGATCCTGCATAGCACTGAACCATGTGAACCAACAATGGCCACCAGCGTGATCTCCCACCAGCAAGAGAGCGCTTTGGTCGTCACTTACCTACATACATTCAAACAACAAGCTTAAAGTTTAAAAAATTGAAAACCCTACTGCGAAATAAATAATTAAACATTCATTGTCAATTCATTATTCCAAATTAAATTTAAACATATAACTTGA
This sequence comes from Lobophora halterata, assembly GCA_932526365.1. Lineage (NCBI taxonomy): Eukaryota > Metazoa > Arthropoda > Insecta > Lepidoptera > Geometridae > Lobophora > Lobophora halterata. The sequence goes on along the minus strand of OW052004.1, from coordinate 12,249,866 downwards.
ATCTCCTTTAAAGTACCTTCATTGATACCCTACTCGACGGGTAATAATTATTAACGACTTACTATTTAGCTCCATAAATCCGCAATTTTTTTTTTTAAACCTAAGAACTCTCGACGAAACGATTGAGACGAATTTTACGATACCAAATCAGCCGTTTGGGAGATACGAGGTTACCCAGAAATTTGCATAGGTTGCTACATACATACAAGATACGCGCCAAAAACCCTTCCATGGCAGTCGGGTAAAAAGTGTTTTTGAACGAAAGCGTTTGCTCATACACACCGGAGTGTTTTCCCCAGGTTCTGTCTTCATCCGGGTTGTAGGGCGAATCGGAACCGTTCATCTGGAAGTCCCGCATCACATCTTCCAGGGTGCACCTTCCCGTTACCACTGGAAAAACACACAGCCAAAGAAAAGATAATATATTAGGTACCTGCCATACGCAGCTTTGAGGTAACTGTCGCTCGCTACTGATTGTAAGTACCTATGTTATTGTATGTCCTATCAGGGTAAACTGTTGTTTCCTACTAAAATATGTTAAGATCTTTGTACACAGTTTTATACAATAAATGTTTCTTGATTCTTGATAAATAATATACTAGTTTGCGCCTACTTTGTCTAATGCAGCAATGTTATAGGTATCTATCGCGACATATTTTAAGCAGGCGCTTAATTTATTTCAACATCAAAAGTTAATTTTAGAATATTAAAAATTAGGTACTATAAAATAACTCACTCTACAAATAATTATAAAAAAATCCAGGGGATTTTGAAACTCATTTTTGTCCAGAAATCCTCTTGATTTTTTTTTTGGAAACAAGGGGGTTTTGCACCCCAGAGTTTCAAAATTCCCTTGATTTGAAATCAAGGGGATTTTGGGACTAGCCCCCAAAATTCTGCCGCCAAGTAGGTAGGTAATGTGTAAGCATTAATGTATGCCTGTTTGGATTTGGAAGGGCGCTGTGGCTAGAAAGTTACTGGGCTTCTAATCAATATATTTATGTCTGTGCATTAAAATGTCTCAAAGTAGACGAGCTCCTTAGCAGTAGTGATGCACTGACCGGCCCATGTGATTCAGTCCAGTTGCAGTATTTAGAAAATAGTTTTTACAAAAACATACTAGGTACATTATTCGACTTCTTTAGTGACCGTAAACATTAGATGTCAAAACTCGTTACATATATTGTGTACAATTATAAGTGGATAGCAAATTTAAACGTATACTATAGAAACTAAGAATGTAATGAATCTTTCATGGTTTGTTGTCTGTCATTGTACCGTATGAAATAAAATAAAATAAAATAAATAAAATTAACACCACTGAAAAGTCACAGGAAAGAAAAATACGGAAATCCGTTTACTTGGACGACGTATGTTTTTAAATTTTCTAATGATAAAAACTAACTACTGAAACGATTTTTATAAAATGTAAATGGGCCCAATCTGAAGTACCTACATATCCTTACAAAGAAAAAAAAATCCAATTCGGTTGGTAAATGACGAAATAATAAATACTTAACTTAAAAAAAACTAGTAGGCAACCTAATTGAGAACCTTCTGCTTTTTTAAAGTAGGTTAAAAATGCAACTTACGATCTGAATAACTGGAAGACTTGTGAGGTGGGCGTTCCATGATCTGCGTAGGCTGGTAGGAAGACCATCGGTGGTTCTGCTGACTCGGCCACGATGAAGACTGGTGGAACAGTAACTTTTATTGTAGTGTAGGTCTAAACGAGGCTAGAAGCCATCCATACATTACGTCACACGTGAAGGGGTAGGTGGCAGTAGGATTTTAAAATTGCAATAATTTTGCAAAATAATAGGTACCTATGTGACGTCACACTAAGGATGGGGGCGGGGAGTCACACAAATGTAACAAGGATGGGGTCTCAAAAAATTCGTCATCAAGGAATTTATGGAGGCCGTTGCTTATTAAATACTATTTACATCGATGAAACTAACTAACCTAACAACCTATCTATCTAGGAAGTAGGTAGGTAGGTATGTATAGGTAGTGTTTTTAATTTAAAGGATACGTTGGTATCTTTGAGTTTCTATTTATAATAGCTAAGTGGGCTACATTATTGTAGATTCCTGGAAATACAGTCGCCCGCCGCGCGCCGCCCGCGCAGCGAACCTACCCACAAACTATGCCTCCAAATAAAAAATATAGCGATAACATTGCGCCATCCATCCGTCAACAAACCCTCAAATATCATAAACGGAAACCTTCTCATAAACTTTTAGTTAAGTACCTATTATAGGCACACCTACTCGCTACACCACGGCAAGTGGTTTTTTAATAAAACTGAAGTTAGGGTAGGTACTTTTTTCCTGTGGTTAGGGTTGGTGTGGCACAGGGCCCGTCCATAGCATTAAAATCATCAACGTAAAATTGAACTTTATCAAATAATACCAACTGACTTCAAATCGATTATAAAAACTCAGTGATTATAAAATGATACCTACATAGTAATAATTTTTTTTTCGTCGGCTAAACGACAAACAAAAACAAACAGCGAAATAAACTTGTCAGCACTTGTTTGTTTAGTACCTACGTTATAGAAATCGAATTTAGAGCAGAAATTACCAATTATTTTCGAAAATACTCACCGAACCCGAAGAGCTCCCACTTCCGTAATCGCTATAATTATCGTAGAGTCCCATCTTGTAAGTTTAGCGAACACTGAATTTACGTTTTTTTTTTAGAATAAATTAGCACGTGCTCCCTTTGCCACGATTCGAACGGGAATGCGCCCCCCGCCGCAAGCGTCCCTTACCCTGATTGGTCGGTTTGGCGTGTTTAGAAGAGTTTAGCGAGATCAGCAGTCCTTGAAACTTGCGCCCGAGTTGGTTTATTTATTTGAACATTGAAGTAAGGGCTAGGTAAGTACATGGAGCAAATAGTCTTGATATTCTTGTTTTTTTACACAAATGCACCGCCTTATCCGCCAAAGGAAGATGAAATTATTATACCTATTAGATCCTACCTAGGTACCTACCCTAAATAAATGTTAAGTACCCAGCATAGACTTTGTCATTTCGTTACTTCTGTGGTACCTAGATGTGCTTTTCTTGTCCTGTGCCCTTAGCCGTAGGTAGGTAGGTACTTACCTACCTTCTAGTCTTTTGATGAATCCAGCAACAGTATTTAAGAATGCTGTGGCTGCTATGACGTCAGCAGAAATGGGTGGATCACTCTGATTTGTCCCGCGCACCCCGCACGCGCACGACGACTAACAGAAACAGACATCGCGCGGCTTTGCCATTGCGTAAGGTCAGATTCAGACAATTATTTGAGTAGTAAGAAACGTTTCGTAAGTAGGTACATATTTTATTATAAAATAAATTTAGGATATTTATTGAATGCCGACTTACTGTTGCGGGCTAAAAAATATTATCGTTCAACTTCTTACCTACCGACATTTAAACAAGATAAAATCAGAAAAAAATGCAACAGTATTTACCTACATAGTTTATTCAAAGATAAGTAGGTACCTCCTACCTAATAATATCACCTAATATTAACAAATAGTACAGAACAGATTATTTTTTTACTAATCGGTCCGCGCTCAGTCAGGTCCATACCTACCTACCTACTAAAAATTCGCTAAATGGTTTGTTACTCAATCAAGCCAAAACTACTGAACCAAAATTTGGTAGGTATGCGAATTGTTTGAAAATCATATACCTAGGCTACATTATATCATTATTTTGAGTTTTCGAGTGGTCGAGTGGCATGTATGTTGGGGACTGGGGCGGGTTCGATTCCCGCTTCAGGAGAAATATTTGTGAGATGAACATTGGTGTTTGTCCTAAGTTTTGGTGTTTTATATGTACACTATGTATGTATTAAAAATAAAAGTAGGTATGTATTGTATCAGTTATCTGGTTCCCATAGTACAAGCTCTGCTTAGTTTAGTCACTTACTCACTTTCTCGAATCTTTAACTCTAACTCTAACCCGAACCCGGACCGGATCGAGTCCGGGTCCGGGTCCGGGTTCGCACCGCGAAGCGGCAATCGTCGCTTCGCTCAGCTTGACGATTCGCACGTCCATCTCGTAACCTGTCTCGAAAAGGTACTTACTTAAGTAGTACTTAAGTGCCTACAACAAGTGCCTACTTACTTGTCTATTTAAGTAAGTAACTAACTTAACTAACATACTTAAGTACTACTTAAGTATGTACTCATGTAAGTAAGACAAGTGCCTACTTACTTGCCTACATACTTGCCTACTTAATCGCCTATTACTCGCCTACTTACTCGCCTACTTACTTGCCTACTTAAGTAAGTACCTAACTTAACTTACTTACTTAAGTACTTAAGTAAGTAAGACAAGTGCCTTCTGACTTGCCTACTTAAGTAAATACCTAACTTACTTAAGTACTACTTAAATAAGTACTTAAGTAAGTAAGACAAGTATCTATTTACTTGCCTACTTACTTGCCCACTTACTCGCCTACTTACTTGCCTACTAACTCGCCTACTTACTTGCCTACTTATTGCCTACTTACTTGCCTACTTACTTGTCTACTTTAGTAAGTACCTTACTTACTTAAGTACTACTTAAGAAAGTAAGTACTACTTAAGTAAGTACTTAAGTAAGTAAGACAAGAGCCTACTTACTTACTTAAGTAAGAACTTAAGTAAACTTAACTTAAGTAACTTAAGTAAAACTTAAGTAAGTACTTAAGTAAGTAAGACAAATGTCTACTTACTTGCCTACTTACTTGCCTACTTACTTGCCTACCTACCTACTTACTTGCCTAAGTAACCTTACTTAAGTAAGTAAGACAAGTGCCTACTTATTTGCTACTTAAGTACCTAATTTAACTTACTTAAGTACTACTTAAGTAAGTACTTAAGTACTACTTAATAAGTACTTAAGTAAGTACTTAAGTACTACTTAAGTAAGTACTTAAGTATTTTTTAATTAAGCACTTAAGTACTACTTAAATAAGCCCTTAAGTACTACTTCAGTAAGTTCTTAAGTAACAACTTACTTAAGTACTACTTAAGTAAGTAAAACAAGTGTCTACTTACTTGCCTACTTAAGTAAGTACCTAACTGAACTAACTTACACAAGAACTACTTAAGAAAGTACTTAAGTAAGTTACGTACCTACTTTCTTGCCTACTTAAGTAAGTACCTAACTGAACTAACTTACAGAAGTATTACTTAAGAAAGTACTTGAGTAAGTGAGATAAGTGCCTACTTACTTGCTTACTCAAGTAAGTACCTAACTTAACTTTTTTACTTAAGTAAGTAAGACAAGTGTCTACTTACTAAGTTATTAAGTGGCAAGTAAGTAGGCACTTGTCTTACTTACTTAAGTACTTTCGTAAGAAGTACTTACTTAAGTCAAATTTAAGTACTTACTTAAGTAGTACTTAACTCTTACTTTTCGAGATTGCATGTAGGTCCCGAGGTGAACAAAAGTTGAAGTTTTACCGAGGTCAACCCACCCCTCCCCAACCCTTTACATTCCCATAGTTAGATTTTTAATTTTTCGTATTTTTAGTACTATTTAAGTATGTTCTTAAGTAACTTTTTACCTAAGTACTACCTAAGTAAGTTTTTAACTACTACTTAAGTAAGGACTTAGCTACTACTTAAGTAAGTATTTAACTACTACTTAAATAAGTACTTAACTACCACTTAAGTAAGTTCTTAAGCAACTACTTACTTAAGTACTACTGAAGTAAGTACTTAACTACTACTTAAGTAAGTTCTTAAGCAACTACTTACTTAGGTACTACTTAAGTAAGTACTTAAGGAAGTAAGACAAGTGCCTACTTACTTACTTACCTACCTACCTGCATACCTACTACCTACTGCATAGCTATTAGCTACCATACCTACCTGCCTACTTAAGTAAGTACCTAACTGAACTAACTTACACAAGTACTACTTAAGTAAGTAAGACAAGTGCCTGCTGACTTGCTTACTTAAGTAAGTACCTTAATTAACTTTCTTACTTAAGTACTACTTAAGTAAGTAAGACAAGTGTCTACTTAATAAGTTATTAAGTGGCAAGTAAGTAGGCGAGTTAGTAGGCGAGTAATAGGCGAGTAAGTAGGCGAGTAAGTAGGCAAGTGAGTAGGCAAGTAAATAGGCAAGAAAGTAGGCACTTGTCTTACTTTCATAAGTACTTACTTAAATAGTACTTTAGTAAGTAGTTGCTTAAGAACTTACTTAAGTAGTAGTTAAGTACTTACTTAAGTAGTAGTTAAGTACTTACTTAAGTAGTATTTAAGTACTTACTTAAGTAGTAGTTAAGTACTTACTTAAGTAGTAGTTAAGTACTTACTTAAGTAGTAGTTAAGTACTTACTTAAGTAGTAGTTAAGTACTTACTTAAGTAGTAGTTAAGTACTTACTTAAGTAGTACTTAAGTAAGTTAGTTAAGTTAGGTACTTAGGGCGTAGGATAAGACTTGTACTTTTCGAGATAGCATGTAGGTCCCGAGGTGGACGTGCGAATCGTCAAAAGTTGAAGTTTTTCCGAGGTCACCCCCTTCCCAACCCTATACATTCCCATAGTTAGATTTTTTGTATTTTTAGTACTACTTAAGTAAGTTATTAAGTAACTTCTTACTTAAGTACTACTTAAGCAAGTTCTTAACTACTACTTAAGTAAGGACTTAACTACTACTTAAGTAAGTACTTAACTACTACTTAAATAAGTACTAACTACTATTTAAGTAAGTTCTTAAGCAACTACTTACTTAAGTACTACTGAAGTAAGTACTTAACTACTACTGAAAAACCACTTAGCCGAAAAATAAATAGCCAAAAACAATTTGGTCGAAAAAACTTGGCCGAAAAACAACTTGACCGAAAAAAACTTGGCCGAAAACGACTTGAAAAACAACTTCACTTTTCGAGATAGCAAGTAGATCCCAAGGTGGACGTGCGAATCGTTAACCTGAGCGAAGCGAAGGAAACAAAAATGGGGCAAGAAAACTTGTCCTACCTACCGAATTACCTACCTACCTATATACCTACTTACTTACCTACCTACCTACCTACCTACCTACTACCTACCAACCTTCCTAACTACTTCCCTAACTCAAACTTACTAGCCCACCTACTCGACCACCAACTCGCCCACCTACTCGCCCACCTACTCGACCACCAACTCGCCCACCTACTCTACCTTCAACTCGCCCACTAACTCACCCACCTACTCGCCCACCAACTCGCCCACCAACTCGCCCACCAAAACGCCCACCTACTCGCCCACCAACTCGCCCACCTACTCGCCTACCAACTCGCCCACCTACTCACCCACCAACTCGCCCACCTACTCGCCCACCAACTCGCCCACCTACTCGCCCACCAACTCGCCCACCTACTCGCCCACCAACTCGCCCACCTACTCACCCACCAACTCACCCACCAACTCACCCACCAACTCGCCCACCTACTCGCCCACCAACTCACCCACCTACTCGCCCACCAACACGGCCACCAACTCGCCCACCTACTCGCTCACCAACTCGCCCACCAAAACGCCCACCTACTCGCCCACCAACTCGCCCACCTACTCGCCTACCAACTCGCCCACCTACTCACCCACCAACTCGCCCACCTACTCGCCCACCAACTCGCCCACCTACTCGCCCACCAACTCGCCCACCTACTCGCCCACCAACTCGCCCACCTACTCGCCCACCAACTCGCCCACCAACTCACCCACCTACTCGCCCACCAACACGCCCACCAACTCGCCCACCTACTCGCTCACCAACTCGCCCACCAACTCACCCACCAAAACGCCCACCTACTCGCCCACCAACTCGCCCACCTACTCGCCCACCTACTCGCCCACCAAGTTGCCCACCTACTCGCCCACCTACTTGCCCAATAACTCGTCCACCAACTCGCCCACCTACTCGCCCACCTACTTGCCCAATAACTCGTCCACCAACTCGCCCACCTAGTCGCCCACCAACTCGCCCACCTACTCGCCCACCAACTCACCCACCTATTCGCCCACCAACTCGCCCACCTACTCGCCACTTACTCGCCCACCAACTCGCTCACCAACTCGCCCCCCTACTCGCCCACCAACTCGCCCACCAACTCGCCCACCTACTCGCCCACCTACTCGCCCACCAACTCGCCCACCTACTCGCCCACTAACTCGCCCACCAACTCGCCCACCAACTCGCCAACCAACTCACCCACCAACTCGCCCACCTACTCGCCCACGTACTCGCCCACCAACTCGCCCACCTACTCGCCCACTACTCACTCACCTACTTACATGCCAGTACTCACTTTCAGCTCTCGACGATCACATTCTTCAAGTTTCATGTATCTACGTTCAGCGGTTTGGCCTGTAAATTGTCTGTCAGTCAGTCAAATCCGAGCCTCTTATAAATGTTGTTTCATGCGCGTATTGACAATAAAGCCAATAGCCATCTCATTTGCATACATAAATAAATTTATCTATAACGGACGTACTATCCAACAGTATTATGGTGTGAATATTACTTTATTCAGTCATGTTTCGTAAAATCGTTTCGCGAGGCGGTGCGCGCCAGAGCGACGCGGCCTCCCCGTCCCGTAGTCAGATGGGTACTGAGGTCCAGAGCGGTGCACGCCTACTTTTATTGCAAAATTACGTATATTAATTCCTTGTCGCAAGAATTATTAGCGTATCATAAAAATCTTAGTTTATTTTTTTTAACTTTTTTTCACCTTGCTAATGGTATAAAAATATATAATATATATAATGCCGTTTAGGAGAAGAATCAAAAAAACCATTCAAAAACAGCTTTATTTTGGTTTTTTTTTTTCATATTAAATAAGCGAATAAAATAAATGTTTCTTAATGGTTTTCAAGATAAAAGACCAAATAATATTATAATATTTTTTTTTTTTTTATTAACACCCCTTGACGCTGTTTAAACCTTAGTATTTTGGCCTCAATTCCAGATTACAATGTAGCGACTGCCATAGTTAAGCCTTAACCATGTAAAAACGAGTTTACTGCAGATTTTTGGATAGCTGTAGCGCTGTAGTCTTCTTCTTATCGTGTCACTAGTACTTTCGAACCAGTGTGGTGAAAGGATTTCAGGTGCACCTCCTTTCGTGCACATGTTTTCGAGCTTTTTAGGTTCTATGACATGCCGGTTCATGCCGTTAAGCACGTGTTTTATTGCACACAGATTTTTGCATAGAAAATCCATTGGTTTTCGACCGGGTTCGAACCCAAGACCTTCGGATCGAAAGTCGAGGCACTTCCCACTCTGCCAACACGGCTTCGCAACGCTGCGCGCTGTAGCATGAGCATGACATTCTAAATCTGACAAAACCTCTTGACGGCAGTTTTCAAACCGCCTAAAGCCTCCGACTGCAACTGCCCTTCCTTCTATTATATATGGCCGGTGAGCGGCAAACCTTGCACAATCCTCGCCGCTATCTGGAAGGTCCTCATTAAGCGTCGATGACACACGGATTTTTTACACACTACAAGCCAGTGAGTTCGCCTGTAGCGTGTAAACTCGCAGAGTGTCATCGGCTTTTTTTACAATCTGCTTGTTGATAAACCTTACCAAAAGCTAACTCGCTCACACGCTAGCTTTTAAACTCGCCAACAACCAGCTTGTAAAAAAGCCGTACCTACGTCATCGACGCTTTAGACCATGACACTGCAGCTTTCTGCTTTCTGGCCGAGAACGTGTAGTGTAGACGAAGAGCACAATGGATGGAGTTCCCAGTTCTTCTTCTTGTGTCACTAGTTCTGGCGCACCAGTGTGGTGAAAGGATTTCAAGTGCGCCTCGAAGGGGCTCCTTTCGTGCAGTTCCCAGTTGTACAATGTTGAGGTCTGGCCTTAACTCTGAAGAACGCCTGGATAAACTGTTGCATAAAGTCTAGGTAATTTCCATAGATAGAACATTTCTATGAAAGAAATGAAAAAAAATGCAGGTAATTGCTTACTAATACTTGACTGAAAGCTTTCTGAAGGGCTATTTTCTGAAATTGAATGTTTTATGTAAATGAAAACGCTCAAATAAACACAGCATTTATTACAGCCTCGATATTAACATAATGTAGGATCTCAGGATTGAAATACTGACGTGTCTTAAAGTTACGGGGTAGGTGACGGTGTAACATGATTATTGTCTTGCTATGCAGAGTACTGGTATGTGAGATTCAACCTAACAACAGGGTGACAAACTCTAATTTTCCATACACAAGTTATAAATGTAACAAAAAGCATCTACCGTTCTACGGAGACGCAAATCTAGTGCTAAGTTAGGATACAAGGGCGTTCGCGTAGGATTTCTGTGACATGGCGTAATCTGTGTTTTCTAAGAAGTTGTCAAAGTAAAGAAAATAAAACATACTTAGTGAAAAAGTTTCATCAAAACAACGAACAAAATGCATCAATGGAATGTGACCTTTATCTGGATGTAGTTCAATATTTCATACCAAAAAGGCAGGTAAATAGGTAAGGTATCAATGAAATTTTTGAAGCTCATAGATGACCTAAGGTTTAAGAGGTTTACATTCAGAATGAAATACTAAAGTATACAAAAAAAACCCTCAGACATATTCAGAATAAAATACTGAAGTATACCTACTAATAAATATGCCCTCAGACATATTCAGATTGAAATATTAAAGTATACTAATAAATAGCCCTCAGACATCAAGCTACGTCACAGAGTCCTACTACCCTCTCGCCGGCGCGCGCTCAGTCGGGGTCCGCGAGTGGGCGCGCGCGGACGTGCGCACCGCGCTTCTAGTTAGTGTCGACGAAGTACTCCTGCGCGGCCTTGGTGTCGGGCTTGATGGTCTTGGAGCCTGGCTTCCAGTTGGCGGGGCACACCTCTCCGTACTTGTCGGTGTACTGGAACGCTTGCACCAGTCGGAGAGTCTCCTCCACTGACCTGTGAGGAGAAAGTAGCTTATTATCCTCTTGTCCTACGCACTCAGGAAGATGGGAAGAGAAGAACAAGTAGGATTAGGCCATCTGTTAAAGATGGCTGCGACGGACAGCGTGATCTGCCGCGGTTGTTTTACAGAGGAAACTGTGGAACACGTGCAATGCACAGCTACGGAAAAAAACAGAACGGAGACTGGGCTGAGACAAATCCTGGATTCGGGCCCTGATGACCCTACTAGGAAACTGGAACACGCCATCCATCAACCCAGGGTCCTGCTCCACTGTTTTGGGGAGCTGGGCTGGCTGGGGTAAAGTTAGTTTAATAAGGGGTGAACGCACAATACACCCCACAGCGGAACGTTAGTGCAGACCATTTGTAACCCCTTACCCAAATTAGAATTATTAAATTTATCCTCTTGTCCATTCCTAGGTTTAGGGATTAGGAGAAATGGGTCTTAATATATAAACCCTCAGAACTCAATGCCCGTAGGGTCAGTTGGCAAGATTGCAAGAAGATTAAAAAGTCCTAAGTTTGTGCATTATTTAGTTACTAGAAATGTTACAGGTTTATCCTATACTGACGACACCGTGGCTTAGTTGGTAGTGACCCTGCCTAAGAAGCTTGGTGTTACGGGTTCGATCCCCGGCCGGGGCAAATATTTGTGATGAACACAAATGTTTGTTTTCGGGTCTTGGATGTTGTATGTGTCCATGCCACCTGCGACACAGGGAATCCTAGTGCAGGGGTGTGAGTGTGTGAATGTTTATGTTTATACTCATTTTACCCGAGTGGATTAGCAGTTCTGAAGGTTTTGGTAAGGGGACGCCGGTACCCTCGTGACGTAGTGTACGGGGCGGTACGTACCGTCCGACAGGCAGGTCGTTGACGGTGATCTGGCGCAGGTTCTGCTTGTCGTCCACTATGAACAGGCCGCGGAAGGGGATGCCGGTCTCCTCGTTGAGGATGCCGTAGTCGCGGGCGATGCGGTGCGACTTGTCGCTGATGATGGGGATGTTCATGGGGCCCAGACCACCTGGAAATACAAATGCATACATCTTAATAGATTGTTGATGCGTTTGTGCAAGTTGATTCATAACAGTTGAGAAATCAGTCGAGACCCTGGCATATCACAAGGCCGATGGATGTGTGTGCCTGAACCTTTTGACAATATAAAAAGGTTTAGGCATTCTAGACTAGATCCACATACACATACACCACAACTTTTAATTTAAATAGACAATGCAAAAGGGCTACTACTTTGTATCTGTATGAATCAGAGTAAACATTTTTGGTTACTGCAGAATGGCAGCAAGGCGAGTGCGGCGCCCGAGCCTAGCCACAGCTAGCCCGAGATAAATGAAACTTAAGTAATTTATCAATGATGCGAACCGATTGGCGCAAAGTCATAGAAAAACGACTAATGGCAACAGTATGTCCTATTTTATATCATTTTTATTTTTTAATTAAAAAAAGTACATAACGGCAACTGTTATGCGTATTTTTTTTTTATTATTTAAAACTCTTCACAGACTGCAAAATGTTACCGACCCTGTTTCCTGGGGGTGTTGATCCAGGCGAGGTGAGTGAAGTGCGAGTCGGTGGAGGCGGCGATCACCTCGCACCCGATCTTGCGGAAGTCGTCAGCTGCCTCCGAGTATGCGATGATCTCCGTCGGACACACGAATGTGCTGCAATGTGGGAGCGAGATGACTATCAGTTTGTCGTGTGCTTCTCGAATGGGTGATGTCGACAATGGAAAGGAGGATACTTTATTTATATTATTTTAAACAATTCAGGGAAATTAACAGCTAACAATGAGTAGGTATAATTAAAGAACTAATAAAAATCTGAAGGCCAATTAGAAACTTCCACATATAGTAATAGAAAGTACAAACATGGATATAATATAAGTTAATGGCGACACTATAGATAAGGAAAATAATGAGGTATTGCGTTCACTTAGGGTGTTCAATTTAAAAAAAAGGACGTGGTGGCCGACTGGATGAGGCCCTTGTCTTGCGATCTGATAGTCACGTGTTTGAATCCCGGTGGCAGTCATGCGTAAATGGGTTTTTTCAGTCGAAAAAATCTATTTATGCATCCCACGTTCTCGCAACGGTGAAGGAAAACAACGTAAAGAAACTGGCATGTCAAAGGAAACTTTCATCGTTGTTCATTCGTGTTGTGTTGATGAGTTATGTTCTAAAACTTTAGTTAGGTATTTAACCTTTTCAACTTCTACACTGACATTGAATTAACAACAGATAATGTGAATTTATTCAACTCACTGTTTTTACCATTAAAGTAACTATCACTTGACTCTGTAACCCCTGATTGATATTCAAACTAAAGAACCAGTTTATTTGAAACAAAATAAATCAAAATTAACATAATCTAACCAAAACTCTGGTTCAAAGGTTATTTGTAACATTTGAACACATTTTTTTTTGGATTCAGTTTGTTTTAATTTCCATTAAATTTAAGATGGAATTTAAAAATGTAACAAAGCCATTGAATTATATTCCAAAAGTTTTGAATATTATAGTCCGAGAGTCCAAAACCATTTTTTTACATAATCTTATGGGTATTTGGAAGATTAACATTGCAAAACCTTTTCGATTGGCAAAATAAAAACAATTGAAATACAATACTTTGAATCTTCTCAAATTCAGTAAAGTTTGACTGAAAATTCTGATACTAAAGCTAACTCAAGATATTAAAAGTTTAATGCCTACTTGCACCTAACTGTCAAAGCTCCTAAGCAATTACTTTTCTTGTTTGCCAGTTCTTAACGGTCCAAATTCAAACCGTTAAGAACTGTCAAGCGAGTTAAGTAATTGCATAGGAACTTTGATAGTTTGGTGCATGTCGGCAAAAAACGCAAAACCCTGGGATTGCTTCATCTTGAACAAAGAATAAGGAAAATACTCACAAGTCAAGAGGATAGAAGAAGAGCACAACATATTTGCCCTTGTAGTCGGCAAGAGAGATGTCCTTGAACTCCCCGTTCACCACCGCGGTGGTCTTCCACTGGGGCGCGGCCTTGGTCAGCTGGAGGGGCATTCTGTTGAAGCTGGAACGATATTTTACCTTATTACAATCAAAATTGAGTTTAAATTGATGTGGCGATTAGTTGAATAGGGGCCTTCGCATATATTGCCTAGACTGGTTTTCAGCTAACAATTTTGGGCTTATCTGCAGATTCGATGGGATATTTTGGAGAACTTCTTTGAAGTCTTGCGAAATACTAGTAAATACTTCAAACTAAACTATCACAACACAGTAATCTACGTACTCAATATAATACCCATCAAAAAAGTAACTAATCCTAATGTCAAGATATGGAATATTTTGATCAGAATATTGAATTAACAAAATTTCGAAAGATATATAATACATCAAAAATACCTGCTTCTTTTACAAAGAAATGCCGACATAAAACGCCGAAATAATTTTCTACAATTAAATTATATTATTCGGTCCAATAAAATGTTATTGGAACAGTGACATAACCGTAGATAACATTATCTAAGTTACTTTATTATCGGCGTCGCTGGTTAAAAATGCCCTAACACAAAACCCTGCAGTTTTATAAAAATAGGTAACGGTATATAATATTCACACCACTCTCATAAGTATATTCGCACTCAAGTCTACTTAATTAATATTAAAACAATGCATAATGATGAGAGAATCATCTGCTTGCTTTATTACTGGAATATTCTCAGGCTTATAGTTGGTACCCAGTTGGTACCTCTATCGGTCGAGTCATGTCACTCTGACTGGGGTTAAAGTTCAAATACTCGTAATTTAACGTAACGACCAATGAGAATTAATTTAACTTTTTGTGTATCCAAAATTTTAATAAACAAAAAAAAGGGAACGTAATTTAACATGAAATCGCTAATCGAAATAGTTCGGAAAAACATAGAAAATGTCGCTATCGTAATTTTTTTGACATGTTCCACATTTCTTATTATCCTTACTAATCATTGTTTTGTTGATAATAACCGGTTTTAGATAAAATTGTCTAAGCATTACTAGCATGGTGCGTTAACAGCACGTCATTAGTATCAGATAATAATGATACCAGTGTCGTAACTGGAAATTATTCACTAAGCCAAGCACATGAGAGTGATTACACAACATGGAATATTCTAGATCGATGATGAATCAATTAATTAATTTGTTGGAACTAAGCAACACACGTTAGCGACACTCTAGTTTTAAAATTCAGTTCGATAGCCGACGAATTCTATTCAGTTTTTGTCAACCGATGTCCATATTCTAATGATAATTATTTTACAATGCCTCTAACAGAATTAAGTCTAGCTAAGACCATTCCTAGATTACAGTTTGTTTAGTGTTAGATGATCTGTTCTCTGTGATCTGTTTAATTTCTATGTTCCAACCTATCCAGCACGAGACAGTGAGGCAGATTTTTAGGGTCCAACGAATGGACATCCATGGTAAGCATTGCTGTGCTTTTCCAAAGACCGACTAGAAGATTCCCATTTCCGCGGTATAACTGTTCAGTTAGGATCCCGCATGAGAGCATATTCTTTAGGATTACTTCCAGGTTCTGGATCCTGGGAACAACGAGGCCAGAGTCAAATTTAGAGATCTAAATGAATATTTATCAATCATTGAGCTGAACATCAAGACTAGAGTGTTCATAATGAATTCTACTGGTATCCGACAGGATTTTCATAAAATTTCTAGATCAAGGTCCGATAAACTTTGCCCTGTCAAGAATTTAGCTGACATGCCGGAGATAGACAGGGCCAATAAACTCACCGAGGTCCTAATAGAGTTGTGTGACCCGCCGAGAGCTATGTACGTTGAATCAAACCGGTTGGAAACGTCAGCTTACGTGGTCAATATAAAACAATAGGTGCTTAGTGTGTGCTGTAGCTTGCCGGTCGATAAAATTACTTATAAGCGGAAATAAGACTTCGGACTTTAGAATGATTGTGGACCTGGTATTTCTATGACTTTACCCACTTTCCGAGTCATCGACGTTGATTTCTGGAATAGGTACAGGAATGGGGCGCGGTTTCGTGCTAATCCTGCGTATATCAGAGTCATACGTTTTCTGGCAGCATCCACAAACCCACATTATTTGATTAGGTATGGGTCGCTGAAAATTTCATAGCTACTTGACATCGCACTCTTGTTCGAAAGTGACATTTAAATTAAGAGGAATCTTCAAATCCGAATTTCATACAAAATGTTTCGGACAAATACTTAAAAAGTACGCCGTATTATAGTTATTTCTTCGCACTATTCGTTTCGTCCATGTTTTTTGATTTCGTCAACAAAAAAAGTGAATGGTTTCATACTTTAATTTAGATTTTATACGTGTTTTAAAATTTACCATACTAACTTAAAAACACTTATAAAATTTAAATTAAAGTATGAAACCTTTCACTTTTTTTATTGACGAAATCAAAAAACATGGACAAAACGAATAGTGTGAAGAAATTACTATAATACGGCGTACTTTTTGAGTATTTGTCCGAAACATTTTGTATGGAATTCGGATTTGAGGATGCCTGTTAAACTAAATTTTCTCAAATGATACGGAAATCACTTGATTGAGAATAAAAATAAATAAGTTTTACTCACTTTACGTCGCTAGAACCGTTATTTTATTTCAGCGTCGAAAGCAATTGCAATACACGCACGACTGAGCACCGAATATTGTTTCTGTACGTAGCAATAGCACTAAACCCTAATCATTATCAGATATTGTTGTGAACCTATTAAATGCTGTTGTGACACGATTCAAAATTTATCGTATTTATATCGAAGACATTTGGATAAGCCTGATATTCTGATAAAATTGTTAAAATATAACACTATACCAGATTTGGAATCACCTCAAGAATAATATTCAAAAGATTACGTATCTTTTGAATATTATTCTTGAATTCGTTGTTAAAATTTGGCAATTAAATGAAATATTTTATTTTTTAGATTGGTGTGGTGGAGGTTAGTTTCATACATCAAAAGCTACAATTTCATGAGATATCACTGTTCTTCTAATATATTTGACTTCTAAGGAGTGCTAAATATCGTGTAACTATTTATCGGATGGTTAATTTCATTCAAGGACTTGACGTCATTCGAGACGACACCGCCAGGTGTGATAAAATCGATTTTAAATGTTGAATAACTATGAAGTTGTATGAAATGAGACTGAGAACATTACCACATGTTCATAAGAAAAATATCTACTTAACAATTTCATTTTGCTAACCAACACTAAATAATCAAACTACAATATAAAACACTACAACAATAATCCGTAGCTAAACATAAATTCTACAGGGCTACTGGGCTAATTCATATTATCCTCAAAATATAATAACCTTAATGAAAATAAATAAATAAAATGGAAACAGTTGGGCTGAAAGCAGCAGGGGACAACAGGAATAACCCCTAAATATCTGTCTGTTTACTAAAATAAACTCAGCTACAAAACTACTTCATAATTTCTGAAACCTCATGGAGAACGGCCTCATCATAGGCATAAGATGCTCGGGCTTATTGAGGTCCATGCTGGTGATCTCGTCTCCTCGACAGTAACACTTGTGCTCCATTGTCATCTCTGCAGCTGACACTTACAATTTTTCAGTAGACTGTGCAATAAACTACTACTTAGTACTTCCCTTGACAATTTTTTTTACATTGGTAGATAGTGAGAAAAAGTTGCCCTAGCTCCTTGACTATATTTTTTTTTTGGTATTTTTTGTAAATATTGATGTTGTGTGTGTAAATACATTTTCATATAAAAACTATTTCATAGCATGCAACATGCAATGTATAGAAATATCTGCTTCCAAAAGAATAAAGTAGACACTAAACAGTCCAGCGCAGCTGTCAAGGTTTTAAAAAAAAAGTGTAAGTAACTACGTACGATGATATTTTGCTAGTGTCAATTATAACATGAAATAGTACCAGTTAATCATGCATTGGTAACGATAATTGTTGACACTTTGTAAAACAATTTGTTTTGAAACAATATCAAAGTGCACAGGATGCGCAGGCAAATTCTTAAAGAAAATGTCTGGATTTTTATTACTAAATCAATCAACTACAAAAGTTTTCTCTTCAATTTCTCAATAAATTATAATTATTAATATTCTTATTAGTAAAAAAAAACAGAATAATCTTTATTCTTCTTGGAAAGAAGGGATGGCATAAGCAAATAAGAAATAAAAGGTTAGCATCCACAGAGTCGACATGTAGGTACTACTTTAAAGCAATCTATCCCCTACACCGCAGGCTAGGGAGACAAATGCCTACCTCTCTAATGTGAGTTTTTTCGCGACATTTCCAGTGACTTCACCTTCTGACTCACGGAGCCTCTTTCTATCATTGCCTCTGTCTTGCATCATTACCTTTTCCAAAACGTGACATAGGTAAGTTGTGAGGAGTACAATACAACCGCATAACGACCAGGAAGTAACATAGAAAAACTGAATAGGGTACCTACATACCTGCATGCGATTAGTATTAATCTGAAATGGTAGGTACCCTCACGGAATTATTTGATTTTGTAGCATGTGGCCATGAACCGACAATCGTGCTTCTTGGTACTTCACAAGGCTGAACGAAGGGGCTTCGTGAGTTAACTGTGCCATGGTAAATAAAAGGTTCATCCACAAGTTCAACGCTTGTTCGAGATGAATCTCCGGGACTTATTGTACTATGAATTTATTTATGGTGTTATTAATGCAATAGCACCTACTTGGCCGTTTAGAAAATATACACATACAACTTCATAATGATTAGGTTACCGCGTGAGAAGTAAAGTTATACATGGACTTACTTGATAAAATGTGGTTTATGCGAAAAAACACAACGCTCTTCCTCCGGTGACGCCGTAAAATAAATGAGAATAAATAATAATTAATTGACAGTTGACAGCCGGCTAGAAAATGGCGGCTGCTGTCGGCTGGCTGGTTGGTGCTCGTTTTCTTGCAAGGTTAAAAAATATTTTTCTATTTTAGTAGAACTCAAATCGGCAGAAGATAAGTTTTGGCTTAGTAAAAAACTTTGATATAATTTAAATTAATTCTTAAATAGATCTATTATACGAGTAATAATATGTACACAGCTTCATAAATTATTCAACGATTCGGTTACTTTCCAAACATTGTACTGATTAATTTAATCAAGACTAGATGGCGTTGCCAGGCAAATAAGCTTCGAGACTCTAGCAACGAAACTAAATAGGCAGGCAACGTAAAAATCGTTTAAGGCTCTTCTTGATAAGTGGTCTCCTTTAGTTATTTTAAACGAACTATATTATACATAATTTAGGTATGTATAACAGCTGTACCAAATCCTTGGCCCGCTTAGCTCTATAGGTTTGATTTCATCTCACAGTAATTTCTTCTGAGAAAGGCCTCGTTCTCGATCGTTCGGTGCACAAGAATAAGAAATTTTCGCTCCAACTAAAAAAGCCAAAAACTCTACCGACCCCGATTCCATGATTATTTCAAGGTAACTTGGTACAAACAGACCGTGGAACCTGATTAAACCACATGGCTTAAAGTTTCCCAGCTTACAGATTACTCCAGGGTAGGAACAAGTTGTCCAACTTGCGTCATCAAAGACGAAGTTAAATTATCAGCAGGTTTATCAGAAAGGCGAACAACTAAACTATTGAATGGGGATGGGGACAGACTTAGGCCTATTGGGGCAGCTAGGTTTGTTCTGAAGGCGGACCTAAGAAATTCTGGTTTAGTCACATCAGGTTGATAATGCCGATGCTTACAAATTACGGTTACCAAGGCTGTTGCGCAAGTAAACGGACATATTATATTAACGCCTGCATTTTTTTGACAGCAAGGCCGTAGGTAATAGTCGTAGGTAATTTTCTTATTATTTAATTAGACGCAGTTAGTCTCTAGGTATCTAACGAAACAAAACTTCGTGAAACTTAAGTACTGAGTACTACGTAAGTACCTACATTATATGTAGGTAAGCATAGTTTTGAGCTGAAAATTGACACCTACTTTTTATTCTGTTACAACACTGGCGGAGCCGCGGAAAGCAGAAATCTACTAAAAACTTGTCTCTACTACTATGCCAGTTGCTTTCAGTGAGCTGCGGCGGAAACGTACTGAATTAAATGCAAATTGTGGAGCCCTAACTCAAGCCTGCAAACTGAACTTGCCGCCGTCATCGCACACGCCAAATAAAATTAGCTTTGTGTTTAAAACGGTAGGTACCTACATTAAAAACGCGCTGAAATTTGTTGGACATTTAAGCTAACTTCTAGTACATTTTGGCCCGATGCTAAATTTTGAAACATAGAAGTAGGTAGGGTAGCTTGTGAAATATTATAGTTAAAATTACTAGGCTTTTTCATCACTCCATGGTAAAAAGTTACAAAAAATATAACAGTAACAAATAATATGTAATTACCTACAGCTGCCTACTTATTTCATTTTTGTCCTGTTTTCCGCCTTCATTTTGGATGATAATGATACTAACTAATCTTGTTGTTCTCTAGTCACCGAATCTATGTTCTTCTACTTACACCAGCTTTGGGAGGAAGTTCTTTTGAAACGACGAGGAAGTTTTTTTGTAGTCACAAACACTATAAAACAATATAGAACAACCTCTCCTGCACTGCACGACTACGTCTAGACTCCTAGCTTGTAGGAGTGGTAATAGGTACTACCTGTGTAGAACCTCGGGGCACAATACGATGCAGGGCTGCCACAGGACTGGCATGCCTGTAATGATCTCAATCTTATCACTTAGATAACTAGGGTGTAATGGTTGGCTGAATGTAACCGTAAGAAAGAGCGAGGGAGAGAGGTATAGTCCCGTAATAATATATCATTACCTATCTGTGTCTGTTAATCGCCAAAGTCTACAACACTGTATGTTTGTCTGAGTATGAAAAGTTGTACTGTAGGTACATAACTTATTTTCTCATATATCTCGTCTGTTGGTGCTTATGAAATAGCTAGCATGTGCTATCCAGATATCCAATTTTACACAGCCAGCACAGATGTAGATTAAATTATTTACAAATAATAAATCGGGCCGTTGATTGGGACCGCAGTCCCAATACCTAGTGGTCCCAGTCGACGGCTTCTTAAAATCGTTCTAAATATTTTATGCTTGAAAGTTCGTGGCAACCCCTAAAAAAGATCTCTGTCAAAATGAAGAGTTTCTGTATTCTCAGGCCGGGCCGCGATAGGTTCAATTTGCACGCATCACGTACTGCGAGGATGGAGTATATTTTACAAAAGAAAACCGTTTAAATTTTAGAAAAACGTTGCAGGAGAGGGTTAACGCCGAGTTGACGCCCCGGCGAGACGCCATTAGGTACACCTCATTACAGCAATTCAGAAATGAAATAGGTGCTGATGATAAGTTGAAAATGGATACAGCAATATAGGTAATAGCTGTTTCAAAAAAAACAAATCTGAAACTTAATAATAAATTCAAACAAATTTGAATTTATTATTCAAATAATTTAATATTTAAATATTAGCTATAATTTATATGAAAATAGCTACGTGTGTAACGCGCATAAACCGCGCTTCTATTGTCTATGACGACTCTCAAATAGTTAGATGTCTATCATCTGTGGCAGTAGATTTTAAACCTTGCCTGTGTGTTTTTTTTTTTTTTGGCGGAAACATGAAAAATTGCGCATTGGCGGCATTAAATTAATTGACAAAACTTGTATAACTTTGAGTGTTTAAGTGTAAAAACGGTGGTTTATTATCCATTAAGTGCTCGTGAACGTGTATGAGTGTTGGTGAATAGTGTAATGCTGTAAAACGTGACTTTTCGTGTTGCCTCCAAAACTCCATAGAAGCCTCTAGTAACGTCGTAACCACCACTACTCTACAGGGGCATGACTTGACCTTTGATGTGAAGCCAAAACCGAAGAACTTAGGTTCTTCGAAAGAAAAAAAAAAAAAAAAAAAAAAAACCTTGCCTGTGCACTCCTGCGTACTTTGATGTTTCCCAAACCCAAGCATATTATTTTCCTATTTTCCTACCCGCAACGCGCTATAGAAGAAAGGGATAAAAGACCCGCTACAGAGAGATGGAACGAAAATTCGCCATCTTTTCGAACCGATGAGTTCCGTTTGAGCCGCCTTTGCGAATATGCAAATTTTGGATAATTATCAATTTCGGTCGATTATTCAAGACTTTTGCCAAATATTACGACGGGAGTGATTTTCTGTGTTGTGGTTGAGTGTTTTGTCAGTGTTATTTATTGATAAGCGCGCGCGCATGGACACTTTGAAAATTGGATTTCAATCACTGCAAACCCATCGTGAGCCCAGCTCACGAATGGATGCCTTCACGAGAGCAGAGCCGATCTAAAGGTAACGCCTTGTTCCTTATTTCCTGCTGTTTCCTGTGCCTTGTCATAATAACCTGTTACATGTATATTCGACTGCCACATCAGTCTTCTTGTCATTACCCTAAAATACAGTCCAACCCACTTTTAAAATCATCTAGCTTTCTAGAAGGCTAGACCAGTACATTCGTCTGATGTATACCTTACCTGGTCAAAATCGCTTATTTTCGCTTCCCACACCTCAATGGAGACCAATCTCTGGTAAATCGAAGGTCAGTGGCGCCTCCAGTAATAATGAAACTTTGCTGAATTGAAAGTTGTAGGCGTTCTTTAATTGATTCTAAAGTTGACCCATTCTACCTGACAATAGGCAAATTCACATTCTACTTCCCTTATTCTTTATTAAAGGACCAAAATTATTGCGCAAAGCCAAATCTCTTAAATACATGGTAGTCAGAATCTAATTTAGCCGCTCAACTGTCAAGAGGCGATCCCAGGCCCATAACAACTCGAAGAATGTAGGCAGAAGATCCATCCTACTTCCGTTGAGGAGCTAGTTGGAATGTTCGCGAACTTTCTTCATATGCCTCTCCGAGCCTCTTGGCTCTGCAGGCTAAGGTAGGCGATGTAGCGAGAATAGGAAATAGTTTAATATGGTTATTTTTCGCTTTAAATCAGGTAGGGAGATCCTCTCTTCCGGAGGGACAAACTCTCGAGGCTATATATCTATGGGTTTGAAACGAAGATAAAGCCAAGAGGTGAGGCTATCTTCAACATGCTCAATAACAGTCAGTTAGAAATATTTGTTTTTAAAATTAAATAAATATTTATGTTAGTTATAAGGTATTAATTACTCTGTATGCCTAATAAAACTATTATTATTTTTTATTATTATTAACGGAAACCTTAGAACTTACCTACTTTTTATCTCCTCTAACAACATAGACACTGCTTCTTATTTTCATATAGAAGGCTATAGTAAGGTAAAACTTATAAATCAAGAAAATAAATGCTCTAAGCAATTTAGGTATCTTAAGAAATCCTGTAACTTGTTCCACGATGCTTCAGCATTATTGTACTTTTATGCCGTTGAAGCTCCAGTACGTTAATTCCGTGCTTATTCGTATTCGCCCCAGATCTCGCAGACAAACATTGTGACGTTGACGGTGCTGTTCGAGCACAATAAAAACTTGCCTAATAAAATATTTTTTGCTATACTTACACGTTTATTCGACTATATTTAACTCTTTAATCAGTGGCTCAGCAAGATTTTATCGCCTAGTAAAATTTGCGAGCAAGGAAGTTTTTTGCTAGGCTAATTTGACAGGCGTTTTATGAAGCTATCCATAATCCAATTGCTATCAAGCTATTAAAGCAGCGTGTCCTTGATCGTTGAAATTATTTCTCGCCTTTTAGGAAATTATTTTTATATGTATAACGTTCTGTTGAGTTAATTTTTTCTTCAAATTTAAACCTACCTTCATATTATTAGCACCTACTAGGTAAGTAGAAACATATTTAAGGCTTTACAGGAGGAAGATTAAATGAAAAACTTCAGAGCTAAAATAATTTACATTATTTCGAAACTAAACATTACTCTTTACTCATACTTCATGTTTATTTAACAGCTTTGAATAGAGCTATTCAGAGGCTAAGAATACCCAGTACCCAAGCGTTACCGGTCATGCGTAGTTTCCATTTCGAGGAGGGTACACAACTTCATCATTCGCAGGACCCTGTTAACATAAATACAACGATAAGCACGGTCCAGTGGTCAAGTAATTTCATTCAGTGGTATTTGCCGAGGAATTACGACGCCTCAGAGGCACCTGGTGGCCTCACACCTGTTGGACCCGGATTTATTGTTAAATAGTGGAATTATGTAGCACCTGCTTTACCAGAGAACTTACACCTAAAGATTAACAGGGATACAAATGAGACTCGGAACTAGAATCAATGTTCACAGCGATTACTTGCTTTGCTCAAGATATTTTAAGTACCTACCTACCTACTGCAAACAGGAAGCGTTCTCAGCGCGCGTCAAGGCGTTACGTTACGTTTATATTGAGAGCCTGTCATACAGTCCTGACGCCGCGACAGAACGTTGCGTACCTACTGCTAGCGCCAGCGCCCGGTGTGACAGTAGAATACCGTCATAGTGCACCACAGTTCGGCGCTACAGCGCGTCGTCAACTTAGCGCCCTAACGCGGCGTAAGTAGGCAGGTAGTACGTGTTCTGTTTTGGCGAAGCCTTTACTTACTTATAATAATTCTCATTGATGATTTGGTTCAGTAGCTATAACTTTCTCTGAGCTAGATTCGAGGATTCTGTATTCCTAGCTATAGTTTTCTAGTCAACATCCTTTTCCTGGTGATTATCGATGAACTGCTCCACTGAACAACGAAAACTGTCCTCGCTATTGATTGTGGCTCAAATTTGTTCAAAACGCCTCCCTTTGGCGCTATGGCATGCATTGTTGGTGTAAGGTCATGGGACAAAGACGGGCTATTTAATTTATGCTATCTCATACAATAATTCCTAGTTCAGTTGGAGACCACACCAATACGTTTATGGTTGGCTTAGGCCGAACCATCCGAACTAAGAATCGAGTCAACTCCACCTGTTCTTATTTCTCTACCAGACTCACCACGAAGGTCGTCTCCTAAACTCGCCATCAATCAAGCAAGAACAGTGTTCATTTGAAGCGATCGGCTCCGGAGTTTTCCCTCGTGCGTGTTCCACGGACCGCCATTTTGTTAGCAATATTCGGCGGCGGGGGCGCATGATGGATCGCTGACAGTTTGAGCGTTTGTATTTTGCAATTCCGTGTTTTGTTTCAAACGGTTGATTGAGTGGTTGAAGGCTTGTAAGCTCTAAATGGAGTTAAATGTTGGCGGGTCTAAATTGGAACTCGTTTTGCTAATCCCTCATGGAATAGTGACTGGCACAATGCAGATGATTGTGCCTAATGCAGAACAGAAGCCATCGCTTTACTAAAACAGAGAGTCGCTTTAAATTGTACAAACATTTTGAAAATAGGTTGAAAATAGGTTTGGTAGGTTTTTTGAAAAAACAGATGAACAAGTAAATTGCCCACCTGATGGTAAATGGTTTCGTCAAGTAGATTTAATAAAGGTATGAAAATAATTATGTATTTATCTAGGTGTAGTTATCTAAATAGGTATTGTAATATGTTATTATTCATTTTTTTATCATTTGCTTCGTAAGTTTCACTGAATTATCCGTTGCCATAATCTTAGAACAAGGCTATTCCTTTTTACTTTCCTACTGTAAGACAGTGTATGATTGATAATGGAGACAAAATTCGGTATGCAAATGAATAACAGACTGGCTACTTGCCAACGCGACATCCTTCGACAAGCAAAAGAACTCATTACGACGGAAAATAAACTGGCTAACTTCTAAAAGTAAACTTAAGAATCAACATTCTTTGCCCCATAACACTGGGAATAAAATCTTTTGTTGTGTCGACTTGCCTATACCCTGTTTCGAAGCAACAGATTTTTAAAAGCCGAGTTTCTATACGGAATGTCAAAGCCGTTGGACTATGATATTTATAAAAAAGTATTTTAAAGGTAAACAGAAAAACTCTGATTATATGTACTTAAGAATTTATGATTTAACGTATTTAATGAAGCTCTGTTCCTCACGCTAGGTGTCTAATGAGTCTGAATAGCTAGATTACAGCGACTCCTTTCGGACTCTATGAAAACAAATTAAATTTACATTATTGTAGAAGTGTTATCGGTTTCTATTGAGGATTGAATAAATATGTTAAACTAAATATAATAAACAAATAAACTTTCTAAGTTTCTAAACTTTCTATTTCTTTTTATCTAAGTCGGCCTAAGTCACTCGTCTCGTCGATCTACAATCCACATCGAAGCGCGTAAGCACGATCGCTGAATGATAATACCTATGATTTTCTACGGACTTTGTATATTATAAGCCTAATGTCGAATTCAAATTCATTTGTCACTGTAACTGTTCTTCCCCCTGTAAGTAGTAGTTAGTAATAAAACGTCTACTCTGGTAGGTAAATAAATCATTATTTCATTTTATTATATAATATTTTTTGTATTATCTCGGAGCGAAGGTTCACAAACTCGGAGGTTTGTGCTACGAGTTTATCTCACAAGTCTCACAACACAAGGACATAAAAAAGGTATTAATGCTGGTTGGAATCTTTTCAACGATTAGGTACCTTTACTCAGGATAGTTATGTCCTCCACTTGTCAAGTCGAAGCCGTGGGATAACGGACTTCAAAGCCACAAAGTTTGGAAAATTGTCGTTTTTCTTGGAAGTCGACATTACAATGTCGTTTTGAATTGAGCGCGCTCCTGTCTGAGACATTTCAGCGCAAATGGATTTTTCTTGTAGGCAGTCAATAACGCGTAAGTAATGTGTACTTAGCTTTAGGGTTCCGGTTCCGGGTATTGGAAATCATATTGCTCTTTCCTTTCAGGCTCAATGATAAATCATATATTTCTAAAACACATAAATTAGTAGTTCCAAAGGTAGTAGCTTGTTCATCACCTAAATCAAAATCGTAGATGTCACGTAGAACGCCTAGCTACGATGAATTTACACCAATGAATTTATTAACTATTAGTTTATAAATTCCTTGATTTACACATACTAGTATACTATGAATATCTAATGAATGACATTTGACAGCGTATTTTCATATGGATCTCTGATTCCTGTATGCTCCTATTCAGCTCGCCTCCTGCACTCTGCGGCTTATTGAGGTGCAAGCTGAACGTTATTGCGATTGTTTCAATGGCTGGCGCCGTCAATTCGATCATTTCATTGCAGTCTATAATTTCAGCATTGTTTCAGCACGAAGTTCAGTGGCAATTTTATTTGTTTTCTGCGAAAGGCATTGGCAATCCGATCGAAATATTTGTAACTAGTTGTGTTTATAAGCTAAAAAAAGAGACTTATAAACTTCGTTGTTTCGTCATAGAGTTGAACGAACATTTACACCTATAAAATTAGATTACTGGCAGAAGTTCTATCTGATGTTCTTTTCTTACGATAAACACGCGTTATGAATGGAAATTCTCTTTCAAATGCAATTTGTTTTTTTAAATTTTATACCTAGGGTCAAAAGATTAGCCTCGGCTTAAACCACAACAGACTGAATCTCAATGAACTAAAGTTTTTCTAATAAAAGCGAGATTCTGGAGTAGGCGATGCTCAAGAGTAGTTCCGGAGGCTTGTGCTGCGGAATGAGAGCAAAGTTTTAGAGCACTTCGCCATTTGGCGCAGCGAAGACTCTACTATTGGGTTAATTAGTTTGTTAGTAAAGAATAGGGGCTACTTAGCCCCAAGAAAATACGCGTGGGTATAACGGGGAGCAATATTTTGTACAATGTATCATATTTAATTAAATTTTTATTTTAAAAAATACATAGCTCTTGAAAATAATACTACTATCTTAGTACTCTGTGGTAATACTAAATTAGAATTATTATTATAACTTACAGCCAATAATGGATTTACATTTTACGGATGTATCTTCTAATATTTTCTGCGGACAGGGGGGTGAGATTATGTATTATTATTCTAATCCTGCGTAATCCACAAAAGTAGATAATCGTGATCACCTGCCATCAAGAAAATACCTTATCGTAATTTAAAATACAAGTACATCACAAGTATGATGCACAAAAGCTACACTATAAAATAATTAGACTCCAAAATCCTGTATTAGCATAGTTTTCATGGCTGCGGAATCAAACGCGAGTTTCATAGGATCTTGGCTCCTCAAGATTGTAAAGACGACGCAATTCAGTCACGGCAGTTACCTGGAGTCAGGATGCAAGTTCGATGGAGAGCCAACTTAGATGGAGTACAGCGACTCGCCTAACTTCGGTAACTTTTGATGGGTAACCGATACGCGGAATATAAAGCGAGGAAGCAATTTTCTTTGCTTGTAATAACTTCTTGATGCAACTTCAACAATAAAGGATGCTGTTTTGTTGGAAAACTTAATTTTAACTTGAAAATAATGGAAAGTCGGCGTAGCATAGAGTATTCAATACAGCTTTTTAACTGCACTTGCACTTGCCTAGCTACTGCCCGTAGCTAAATCTGTGTAATCCATGATAACACGGCCTTACCTGCTCGCAAAGTTTCTTTGTTCAATTCTTTACTAATTTACGGAAAACCGGCTAAAATATTTTCGTCATTACAGAAAAGCATAACGGAAAGCATGAAATAAAGAGTAGATTAAAATATCTAATTTGTTTACCGTAAGTAAAAGCAAAAATAATTAATTGTACCCCCCATTTTAACCCACAATGGCAGAGCAAGGGTGGGCTACGAAACAGGTAAAAATGAAGGCATCCACATAAATAATGTTGAACAAGACAATAATTAATAAGCTCAATAAATAACACTTATTTCCCCACTGGTAATTAAGACCATCAGGATCCAATTATAACGTCCATTCACTTTGTTATGAGGCAGGCTCTTCGCATCCACGTGGCTTCCTACAATACGGTGATACTAATACAATTTACGGGTATTAAATATATCTACACGTACACCATGGAGTTGGAGGAATATGCTCCTTATTGTAATCAAAATTAGGTCAATAATGCTCTATAATGTGGTGCTGAAAAGACTATTATTTTTGTGCTACGGCGTATAAGTGCTACAAAAAGTAATGTACCTCTATTTGTTCCACAATGACATCTTTTCGAAATAAAAAAAATACTGTGCTTTTCTTTAGTAAAAAATTACATTACTCGTACATACTTATATTGTAAGCTATGTAGTGTTTTTTTTTAGTGTTGTAATTGTATTACACACTAAAAAAACACACTACAGCACATCACTCTGTCTGTTCCGTTCTTGCATGTTCTTGTTTATCCATCGTTTTTGTTTTCGGTAAGCAGATTGAGACTTAATTTTAACGTGTCATTCCTTCTTCTCTAGTCTGAAATTCAGGAGTATCAAAAGTGTGCTTTAAAAATACAGGTCTTCACACCCTTTTTTGTGTAATAAATGACAAGATAAGCTAAGCGCTATCCTGAAGGTATGTTAATGCCTAGATCACACGTACCGAGTACTCGGCCAAATAAAATGTTACTAGGCCGAGACAGTGAAAGCTTTCATCACTCGGTCAGCCGAGCACTCAGCGCTATGTTTATACGTACCGAGTACTCGGCCGAGAGCACTGTCTCGGCCGAGTACTCGGTACGTGTGATCTAGGCATAACGCTCATCCGCTTTGAGACATTTTGAATGTCAGTCTGAAGAAGAAGCCCAGTAAATACCAGATAAACAAATTAAGTTTTATTGTATGATGCCTTTATTTTAAGCAGGTTATATAACCGGTTAAGTACTAGGTGTTTTCCTTTACGTAGGTAACGACAAAAGCAATTTTGCTACCAAAACAGCTTCATTCCGAATTCGTTGCAACTTTGAATCTCCAATTCAACACCATTCCCTACTGCTTTACTAATTAAGCTCGGAGAGGTAATTCAAAAGTGCAACTGCAAAGTTAATTAGAGGCGTAATTGAGTGAACTATTGTGTTGAGATTGAACACAATGAAAGAGTAAATGTAATGAATGGAAGGCTATTCCATTGGACGAAGATTGAAACGTAATGAGGAATTCTTCACATTTTAATTATCAAACTAGTGCCAGAATAAATAAATGCTAAAGGATGGATACTTAATAAATTGTTAACTACTGAATTGATAAAGCTGAAATTCTCAATGAAACATCTACTTATGGCCTGCGTACATTAGCGCACAGTACGGAAGAGTCATAGATGAATAACGGTGTTCCTATAAAACACCAAGGCAGTATCAAACCAAGATGGAGTCATAAGACGGGAAAAAAAAAATTCAGACCCTTCGCCAATATTTTTTTTTATTCTGGTTCATTCAAAGTACTCTGCCGTACCGTGCGCGTATGTGCGGCTAATACTCAATCTACCCTATCTATTAGTTCCTGCAATCTTTGTTGGCACTGTATTGAATGGTCTTTTCATTTATAATTATCTGTTCCGGACTATATTTGTTTTGTGTCTGTTGTTGCTCTTGCTCTAATGTATTTTTGTAGCAACATTATATTTTGTTTAAAAGATTTTTGCGATACCTAGACGTTTACCTCTTTTAATACTAAAATACTCAGAATTAAATATCTCAAAATGTATATATAAACTTCCGGGAGGCTG
The DNA here is from genome assembly GCA_932526365.1 of Lobophora halterata. Classification (NCBI taxonomy): domain Eukaryota; kingdom Metazoa; phylum Arthropoda; class Insecta; order Lepidoptera; family Geometridae; genus Lobophora; species Lobophora halterata. The sequence goes on along the minus strand of OW052004.1, from coordinate 12,219,392 downwards.
ATTTCAGGGAGGGGAAGCGTCGAATCAAATCATAAAAAGAAATATAAAACAAACTAAGAGGCATAATATATGTATGAAGCAAGAGCCTATGATTGGATGGTTCCACAAATTAGCCATAGCTATGTGAAGCTATACAATACATAAGATTTAGAAAGATGCTGGCATTATTTTCACGCAAATGTACAATACACACGATACTCATGTAGGAATCTATCTAAGATCCACACCAGCGCTGGTTGTAAAGGACTTAGAAGTCGTTTAAGTTCTCTAGCAAGTGATTTCCAAAGCGTCGTGGATAGAAATTAATCTCAACGATGTATTGGCAGACACTATTCTGTTCATAAATTACTACAAACGATGGAAGTGAATCTTTTTATAGAAATTATCTTAATCTTAATCTTATAATATTATAATATTTAGATATTAGAATGTAAATATAATATGTATTAATATTGTGTAATATTCTGTATGATTTTAGTTAGGTAGTCAAAAATTTATTACTTTATTTTTTTTATCTATAATATCTTTTTGGTGCATCTTATCTGGTTATCTGGAAGTGATTGCTATCTAGCTATAAGACCGCCCTTGTAATTTTAGTTTGTTTTTATTTATTTTAAGGTGATACAATAAAGCATATTCTATTCTATTCTATTCTATTCTATCTAAATAATAACCTTAGATAAACTTCTCTAGAAAAGTGTTTAAACGTCTTACATCTAGAAGGTATTTTGCATGAAATCTTACTGTTTGGACAGAGAACGTATGAACGTGAAACTATAAAGTATAAATAATATTTTCCTACTTTAAAATCCACTTTCCGACAAGGACTAAATAAAATTTCTTTATGAAATGAAAGCGGTTTATGAGTTTTCTATTTAGCGCCAGGATTGGAGTTTTTATAGGTAGGTAAATGTTGGATTCACGTCCAGAGACGGCTTCAGGAGTCAGGCCCAATTATAAGAAAGGAAGGTAACATTGATCATAAAACAGTAATTATAGTTTCTTCTTTGAAGCAGGATTTGTTTCTTACAATACGGTTTTGAAATTTAAATACATGTTATCCAAAGATTATCCCTAATTTTGTCCTAATGTTTTATTCACCTCACGGTATTTCGACATGAAATTTTAATTAAATAAAGTACACGTGATAAGGAAAAATGTCCTATGCAAGTTTTTAGAAATATCGTTTAATTTGTTAATTAATACATACGATTTTCGTAAAAGCTTGATTCATTAATAAAAACAGAAGAATAAAAAAAAAATGCAAGGCTGAAGATAAATTATGAGACAACAATAGCTAGCTTCTGCCTGTGACTTTACCTGTGTGATGTCGAGATTCAAAATAGCTTAATTTACTTCTACGCCAATTTGACATAAATGAAAGTTTGAGGTGTGATTGAGCAATGAACATTTATCTATCCATCTCCCAGCTTAGCTATCTTTCAATTAAAAAAAAAATGTCGTTATAACTAATAATGTTATGCACTGTTGATGACAGAGCGTATTACTTAATGTGGATAAGCCCCCCCCCCCCCCTCTCCTAGTTACGTCTCTGTTTAAGCGTTAGGTTCGAGGCGTTTGTTCGCGTTCAGTAATCGTGTCGCCTGCTTTACTGTTCCATTCACTGAGAAAATGGGTTGTGAAGCTTACAGTTTTTTGTTGATTTTTGCTGTCGTGACTTTGTGCTATTTTGTGTTATAGTTTTAGCTTAAACTATGTTACTCAAACATAATTATATTTTTTTTATGAAAACTGTTAATGAAGCGAGCTAGACGCTTTCCTGGTGGTGAGAAACCACGTCTGCCCATGTCCAGAACAGGGCTACACAGGACTTTGACTCACATGAACCGGTGAATCACTGCCAAGGACCGATTTTTTTATAATAAGCATGTAAATAAAATCTAAAATCCACGTTTAACGTTTTTTCTCTATCTTGCTTCCTGTAAGAGATATAGCGGTTCATGATTTTAGAATGCACTGTCATCGAGTTGTGAGCTAGGTACCCACCCTGAAAGTTTCAGCCATATGGTAGTGCTAAAAATTTAATTTTCAAAATTCCACCCGGAACAACAGACAGACATACAAGAAAGTGACGCTAGAAATCAACAATAAAAAAAGGGTTCTTAAATGCAAAAAAAAAAGAAAAAATATCTCGTTACTTTTATTTTAAAGAAATGTCGTGCTGAAGTACCAAGTAAAGCGCTTTTACATACTCTTATAATAAATGGTTAAAATTAACAAGAAAGTTATCGGCCATCGCTGGTAATTAGTTGGCAATCTGTAACCCTGATCTAGAGTGGCGTAAATTATAAGTGACATTAAGTGGGCCAAGTTAGTTTAACAACGTTACCATGTAAACGTGAAGGCGTAAGTACACGTAGTGAAGTACATTGTAACATCTTTTCCAGTGAATCTAAAGGCTGTTGGTTGGCTGACAAGTCCGTCAATTGTACCATTCCATAGTTATTATTATTCAGCCATTATCGTCCCACCGTAGGGCAAAGGCCTCCCTCCTCTTCTTCCCCTCCTTCCGGCTCAGGGCGCCTGTAGCCCAGGTTGATAGGTGAGCGTCAAGTTCGTCCCGCCATCTCCTTCTGGGCCTTCCACGTCGTCTATTTGCCTTTGGTGTCCACATTCCATAGTTAGTTTAAATAATTATCTATCTATCTATGTATCTTTCATCTAGCCCTAATAATGCAATCCTATAATCTACACGCTCATTTTATAGCAGCTAAGAGTAAGTTCATAAGTACTCAATACAACGCAAATAACTAAGCACTTAGATATTATTAAAACCAGACAGGACTTTATTCCATTCAAGTGGTGCCTCGTAATTGAACGGTTACTACGGGAGTAAGTGGATCTGACCATAACGCAGGCGTGCAACGTATCTAGAAACACAGCCTTCTCAGCTGCGAGTCACGTAAAAACTGCCCCGCACTCCCGCCCGCCCTGCCGCCGCCGCCCGGAAACAGTAATAGTACCGGAAGTACCCGCTATTTATTGTTCATGTACACTTCGGTCCATTTGTCATGGGAAATTGAAGCCTGCGCTGTGGAATTAAAACGTAAATTACGGTTACGGGTGTAATAACAGGTTGGTTGTATTACTGTTTCGATTCCTATTCTTAGAAGTTGTATGAAATTGTAGAGGTATAATTATTTGAATCGATTGTAAGGAAATCTTTTGGTATAGTGTTGATTATTTACCAAGGAAAGGTGATTTAATATTAAGTTTTTTCAAATAGCTTGTTTGTTTGTGGTATAGGCCCTATACCGTAAACAAACATGCTCGCTTACCTACAATATTCTCACATTGTAACTATATTTAGGAAGCACAACGACGGTATTCCATTTCTTAGCATTTTGCATAAGTAATAAAAGTAATGAACCGCTTGATGTGGGTTGGATATGTAGTACCTTAAGTACCTACCGCAGTCCTTTATGCCCACTTGAAATATTTATTGCAACAAAAAACACAATTACTACTTTTGATGCTGACCGTACTAAATGTAGGATTAAACGACGTACAGCCACTTGCACTGAAATATCGAAAGCTAATTATTTACTCGCTTAATGGTCTAAAATCATTGCACCACCCTTTATAAATTGCTATTTCCAAATTTAGAAGCCCGATTTATATCATCATCATCATCATTGGCATCTTAAGTAATTGTCTAGTGTTGGAAATGCTGCCACCCTCAAATGCCTCCAAAAATCTCTGGATATGAACAGGTAGGACTTCTACCTACATACCTGTGTTACTTTCCAGGGATTTTCCTCAAATCTTAAAAAAATTCAACCCTATGATTTATAAATGCTGTTATATGGTGATCGACTCGATGCCGACAAAGAAGCACCGCCGCGTCTCATCTCATTACCAACACGCTGCCGGCGGCAGGCGGCTGGCGGCAGACGGGAAGCTGGAGGCAACGCTGCGTGGGATTGAACCCGCGCCCGCCACTTGGATAATGCGCTGCACTTTTAGCGTGACGGAATCAGTTTAGATGCAGATTAAAACACAGTATATCACAATAAACAGTAAGTCATCTTCAACTTTTCAAAAATGAAAGTTCCTTGTTACTAGTCGTTAATTCGCTTATAAGAGAATATTTATATATAATAATAATAATTCGTTTTGCTAGTATTAGCCTCGTCAAATTAGAGTTCACGACAATGAGTCAGTTTCTAAAGGTTTAGCTAGAAAACTTAGTGTGTTCTTTTTCTAAAGACTAAATATCTCAGCTGTTATCATTACTGTTTGATATTGTACTGTGGTAAAGTATACGTTTAGTGCCGTGAAATGTGTCAGCTGCTTACTAGAGACGAGGTCTCGGATTAGTGATGAATGGTTATAGTGACAGCTGCTCCAAGGAATTACGATTTATAATTTGTTGTGATTATTTATTTCTGGTGTTTATTTACCCAATATGAATAAAATTACACTAATTAACTTTTTAAATTAATTAACGCATCAATTGATATTCAAAAATCCATCCACCATGCCGGTTCCCCGAAGTCCTTTGTATCAAACGAGTAGAGGTAAGGTATTGGAGAATGAAAATGTTTCAAATTTTCCCAATAAACCTGCTTCAGGATCAAAACCATTGTAACCCTGTTTTGACCCCTCAAAGCCAGCTTCTCTCACATGACTGGTGCTACCCGAACAGTTATAAGCGTGTGTTCGATAACTCCAGGGTCAATAATTGAGTCATCGCAGTCGAACCCAAAACTTGCCCCTAACGGCTGAGCAGTTTTAGGTGTGTAGTAGAATTGAAAGATATTGGTCTGAATGATTGATTCATCTATTTTGATGAACGCTAATTGGTTAAATATCTGATTTTAAACATTTTGGGTATTTTGTTACTTGATATCTGTATAAATGAATGAAATATTTATTACAGTCTGGTTTTATGAATGTACTAGCTGGTGCCCGCGACTTCGCCTGCGCAGGTATCTCTATAAATTGTAGCCTATGTGTTATTCTGATGTATGAGCTATTTTATTGTAAAGTTTCATTAAAATCCATTCAGTAGTTTTTACGTGAAAGAGGAACAAACATCCATCCATCCATCCATCCATCCATCCTTACAAACTTTCGCGTTTATAATATTAGTAGGATAAAGTAGAGTCACATACTTCACTGTAGAATACAGCATACAATTTTTTGTAGGAAAGGGAGTTGATCGTATTTCAAATATTAATGACGTTAGCCAATGACGATATTGGGAATATTGTCAGCCGATGTAGGACATCCACTCAGCAACCTCACGTAAGACCACTAAAAAAAATTTTATATTCTCCGCCCATGGCTTTACTAAATAGCCTAGTTTTAGATCTTTTTATCTGTTTAACTGTTACACTATCAAACTCTGGAGATAGAAATGCTATCGACCATCATATTATTTTTAAATACACTTACCAATTTAGTCACTGCGTTTTATCTTGATTCAGAAAGGCCAATTCTCCACACATGAATCCAGTATTGTATCAAAAAACATTGTTGTAGAGTTTTCAGGGTTCCACACAACAGGCGCTACCGCTGTCAGTCCGAATAAATGGAAATTAATGGCTCACATACCCTTGTCATTTGCACCATACGGAGCTGCTAATAAAATTATGTCAGAGCTGCTAGATTACCAGCTGAAACAGATTAATGTGATTATAATACAAATTAATAAAAATAAATTTTCAAATATCAAAAAGATTGACGTTTTGATTACACCTCAACAAAATTACCCATACTAATAATTGCTATTACCTACGACACCGTAATAAAATCAGCGCCGTCCCCCATCAATGGGGAATCACCTAATTCCCCATTAGGGAGCCTCAAATATCGTTAACAAGTTATTAATTTATTCAAATTAATACTAAAAACCCGCCGCAGAATAATTGGAGTAATCAGCGCGGTATTTGCGCGAATGAGTTTGCACAACACGCACCTTGTTAAAATGCTAATGTCGGACCAACAGCAGCCAGGGATGAGGTGGGAAGGTTAGTTGCTCTGAAGTGCTTGTTAGTGGCTCAAGAAGTTTGAAGAGCCCACCCAATGGCCCGATAATATGGAGATTGCAGGAAGAAGAACGGCAGCGGCGAAGATTTAACCTTTCATTTTGTGAGAGTGAAGTCCAAACGTTAGCAGATACACCCATGTTCTGACAATCCTACTCCTACTATATAATAATATATAATATTATCCTACCTGTATTATAAACGCGAAAGTTTGTAGGTATGGGTGGATGCATGGATGTTAGTTAATCTTTTACGTAAAAACTACGAATGGACTATGATGAAACTTTACAATAATATAGCTTATATACATCAGCATAACACAAAGGCTACAATTTATAAAGATACCTGCGAAGACGAAGTCGCGGGCACCAGCTAGTACCTAATATTACCGAAGAGTAACTTCCCTGAGGCTACATAGATAAAGCTCTTCAGTTTTAACCAACCATTATCTACATTAATAAAACTCCACGTAATTATAAAAGTGTCGTGTCGTCGTTTAAATTAAACGTCCGTGCAAAAAAAGTTTAAATCTTTTGTAACCGCACTCACGAGTGTATTCAGCGGAATCGACGAAATCGCTGAAACTGTAACCACAATAAACTCGAGAGTTTACGTGCGTGACTACGAACTTGATGGTCCATTAAACCATTGGGCATTTTTGAATGGGACATTTTTTGCGACTTGCATTGTAAAAATGAAGTGTTTAAATTATGGAAATGAGTATAACTTATTTTATGACTGAATACTAAATACTAAATTTAACGTTAATAGACATTTTATTCCCATTGCTGTCTCAGTGGTTTTCTCATTCGAGGTTTTTGAGGAACCAAGCGATTTTTGGTTTATGAAAGTTGATTCTTACAATATTTTATTTGTGATATAATTACAAAAATCATTAAATTTCCGATAAAATATTATATTACTGCTTTATTTATTTCCCGATATACACGTCTCAAATTTAGATAGATAGATAGAAAATGCACAAAGTAAAAAACAAGGACATAGGCGAACTTAATGCTTTTTAGCATTCTCTTCTAGCTAACCTTTGCCTTTGCGTATTATCTTACAAATTTGTCCGTATGGTTAAGAAATAACCAGAACCTAATGTCTCAAATAACCACATCTTCCGTTTTTATTTCACAAAACTATCCTAATTTCGCCCGAGCATCCATAAAGCGTTCCTCGATTCTGTAAAAGGGCCCTTTTGTATTAGACGTGACGGATACGTAAAAGCCGTGTGCCGTGTGTTTCATACATAAAACGGTGGAGTCCAAAGATCATGATATTATTTCACTGCGAAATTCCAGCCTTACCAGTACCAAGATAAAATTAGCTCATAGTGTTACTTCTGTGCTCCACAGTGCTCTATTTTATTTTCTATCTTTGTTTATTATTCAATATTAGGATTAAGCTCGCCTTTGTCTTTGCTTAAATGATTTTTTTTACTATAACGTGTTTTTTTTTATAAAGATAAAAAAACATTTATTTTACAAAGGTCTAAGTATAAAGGTAGGTACAAATTTAAGTAAACGTAGTATAAAATGAAGAAAGTGTTTGTGTGTACAATAAAGAATTATAGAATACTAGCGGGTGCCCGCGACTTCGTCTGCGCAGGTATCTTTATAAATTGTAGCATATGTGTTATTCTGATGTATAAGCTGTATTATTGTAAAGTTTCATTAAAATCCATTCAGTAGTTTTTACGTGAAAGAGTAACAAACATCCATCCATCCATCCTTCCTTACAAACTTTCGTGTTTATAATATGAGTAGGATTTTCATCGTGATTGAGAAACAAACAAATATCCTCACAAACTTTTATGTTAGTAAAATGAACTCATGAAAAACGTTGTATTGATTTTTGTGTCAGTTTGAAGAACGCGTCCAGTCGAAAATACCGCTGTTTGTTTCGAGCACGTCTCGTAGCGGTGTAAAACGCGTCGAGATCCAGAATAACAAGCCATATGAAAGCGAGTATCGCCCGAGAATGACCATCGCTTGTCGTAAACTGGCTTTATCTGTGTTTGTCTGTCGCGTTCTTTCGTGGCTCCATCCGAAATGAGATTTGTGAAGAATGTGACATCCACGCGATGTCGAACACGATTTCTCGGACGTTAAATTATATTTATGCTTCTTTCGGATTTAGTCGGTTATTAGGAAAAGCTTGTCAGTGAAACTTGCGGTGATTATGACAAGGTAGATAAGGCTGGTTTAGGCTTATCAAGGCGTGGGTCACTTATTATAAATTATGTCAAGTGCAAGTGACTACGTCTTATAAATCGGCGAACGACGTCAGCATGCACGAAAACGTTGACGTCATTGTCCAGTAACGCTGTCATTGTCCGGTAACGCTCATTGTCCCGTTACGCTGGTAGTCACGTTAAACTATCGTCCGTAAACCAACTTTACAGACAACCAATTTAAATTTTAAATAAGCTGTAAACAAGACTAGAAGAGAAATAATAAAATTCAATAAATTGTATTCCGCAACTCGTGTTTTCCTCAAAGTGCCTAGAACGAAGCCACCAGCCCAGTGGCGTTTTTTTCTCAAAGTCTTAATTAAACTAAAGTCAAGAAGAAAGTAAAAAGTAACTTTCAGGACTAAACTATTGGCGTGGAGATTTGCGGCTCGCTTCGCTCGCCGCGAACAGGTTTCTTTTACTAAATATTTTGGGTCCAAATATAGTGATTTCCACAGAAAAGTGAAAAGTTGAAGTTTTGGGTTCCTAATAAAGTAGTAAATTAAAACACTGAAAATTTTGCGGCTCGCTGCGCTCGCCACGTTCACATTGTTACTATTGCGTGTTTAAGTCCTTATACAGTAATTTTTAGGACTAAACTATTGGCGTAAAATTTTGCGGCTCGCTTCGCTCGTCGTGACCAGGTATATTCTGGTAGGTCATTTTCGGTCCTAACATAGCGATTTTCCCTAATAAATTAAATGTTTTGGGTCCTGATGATGAGCGATTTTCTCTAGTAAATTAAAACCCTAATATGTTCTATTGCGAGTTTATGGGTCCTAAGAGGGTAATTTTCAGGTGTAAATTATTAGAGAAACGGGTTTCTTTTAGTACGTAATTTTCGGTCCTAATACAGCGATTTTTCCTAATAAGTTACGTTTTTTGGGTCCTGATAAAGCGATTTTCCCTAGTCAATTATAACCCTAAAAAATTACCCTTCGCTGCGCTCGCCGCGTTCATATTTGTTCTGTTGCGTCTTTAAGATGGAGTCTTTTTCAGGACTGAACTATTGCCGAAAAAACTTTAGTAAGTAATTTCAGGTCCTAATACAGCGATTTTCCTTAATAAACCAATACCCTGAATTTTCTCGGCTCGCTGCGCTCGCTGCAATCACGTTTATTCTGTTGGGTGATTTTGGCTCCCTGTACATGCCGAAATTCCATTAACGAAATTCCATTGGTCCTGAAATAGTGATTTTCAGGACTAAACAAATGGCGTAAAAATTTGCGGCTCGCTCCGCTCGCCATGATCAGGTTTGTTCTATTGGGTGATTTTGGCTCCCTGTATATGCCGAAATTTCATTAACGACAAACGAAGTGATTGATTTATTTGCAAAGAAGAACCGCAAAATAAACTTCGTTATATATAGGTAGGTATCAATACCGTCGTTCCTTTGCACCTCCCGGCGCGCTCCAAAATTTTACCATGACCCCCCCCGTGGAAGAAAGCTGGATCCGCCACTGCACCAGCCTCTCTGTCCGGTGGCCTATCGCTTACACCAAGCAACCTCTACCTGCACTAGTGTCTGTGTAGTGCTCGGACAGATAGAATCAGATGCTGGTGTAAAACAATCAAAGGAGAGGTAAACATAGTTCAGTGAAGGAGATCGTGAGTAGCCACAGTCAAGTTCAGCTGCTGTTTACTCCAGAACTTATCCAATAAACACGTAGTGGAGACAGACAAGCTGTGCCGAAGCAGATAGTATGAGATAAATCTCGGTCCACAATAAAAAGACGACCTGCCAGATATTTTACTTTTATGGACCGAGTTAGACCATGTGCGGATTTTAGAGATAGGGGAATGGATATTGGTTGTAATTTGGTTGAATAGTTTTTCTTATGGTAATGTGCTGATACGTAAGATGAAAAGTGGCATTGGCAATTTTCGTCTTTTACTAAATGACCTCGGTTAGAAGAACGACAAAATTTCGAAATATCGCCTAAAAATTGGAAGACAAATATTATTTAATTTATTGGACATTCAACCACTAAAATTGCATCTTAAAAATTGGTTGTCGGTAAAGTTGGTTTACGGACTATAGTTTAACGTGACTACCAGCGTAACGGGACAATGAGCGTTACCGGACAGTGACGTTAATATTTTCGTGCATGCAGCCGGCGCGGCGGCGTTCATCGATTTATTAGACGTAGTCACGTCGAAAGTTAGTACGTACAGGAAATATTATACCAGAAACTGAACTAAAACTGAAAAGTTTGTTACAAAATAAACTAACAAACTCATTTGTGTTTCTGAAACTGGTTTTCAATTACCTAAATTATGCTTTCCACAGTGTAACTAAACAATGGCATAAAGCAGCCATGTTTACTCCTGGCCCGGCTCCAATCTCAGATCAGAGGCCAGGAGTTAAAGTGGCTATAATACGTTTACTCACTGCTCTGGCACACGATTATGGACAGCTGCAAAATTTGTTAAAATTAACAGGCATTTTTTTTAAAGCTTTGTCTTGTACCTTTCAGCTGCAGAGTCTTAAGCTCTCTAGTCTCTACATGTGTCAAGTGCACGAAAGGAGCTACTTCAAGGCGCACTTGAAATGCTTTCACCATAATGGTTTGAAAGAAATAGTTACACAATAATAATAAGAAGAAACTCTACTAATAAATGCGTTGTCTTTGAGCCACATGCGCAGAGTTTTTTTTAAATTGAGTACGCTTGGCTTAAACTGATTTACTTTAGATTCGAAGATATTATAGCCATCTGTCTGGCAAAGCAGACACCGTATTTGATGAGTTATATTATACCTACTTATCATTATATTCATAACTGATGGTTTATTTGATAACAATAAAAACAAAAAATCAGCTACAAAATCCAAATTGGACGAACCACCCAGACTTTGCTACATGTCACACTACTTGCGTGGTTTGAATGAAATGCAAACATGGGAACTGGTCGCCAACCGCCTCAGGGACGTCCCGGTTCCTTAATACCTTGTTATTTGTTCCTCGACGTGCGTCTCAAGCGGCATCTTATCTCGACGACATGCCACGTTACTTGTGACATCAGTGTTTCTAGGGCTGAGGAAAATGGCCTGAGAAGACCCTAGAGATTAAGTCTACATTTAACTAATTTATTTCTTTGCTTAATGTTTTGTCTCATGTGAAACTGTGAATGGTTCAAATGTTGAAGTTTTCTGCATTTTTTACGTTCCATCAGTGAAGCAAAATAAATAGTAGGTACGGTCAAGAAAATGTTCTAAGAAAGCAACATTTTCTTAGAGAAAGGAGCTTGAAATAACCATCTGTAAAGCTAGAAGTTCTTGCAAAATGTATTTGTATATAGTTTAGAAAGTGCATATTTTATAATATATGAGATCAAGTCCCCCAATTAGCCTATTTCGGCCCGTGTGAAATAAAAAAAACTTTAAAATTATTAGAATTATGAAAACGAGAGTCGCAGTTTTTATTTTTGTCAATGACAATAAATATTATTTCGACAGCAGTATAATTATTACCTATACTTCAAGCAAAAATGAACCAAAAAGAAAATCAAGAGAAAAATAAAACCCGTCTCCAATGTTCGTCACAAGTTTTCTGAGGATTATCACATTACTGGAAAGCACATACGAGATTTTTGCCCGAAAGTATCGCCAGATTAATTTTGGGTAAGGAAAATAATTCAAATGTGAAGTTGCGCATCTGTTTGTCACTAAACAACAATTCTGAGAAAGAGAGAGAGTATTTTAGTTCGGATGGTATAATTAAAGGGTTTTGTCGTAGTAGCTATAGTTTAAAAACTAAATAGATGGGTCATAAATATGGATACTGCTCTATGGCGATTTCATTGACATCAACAAGACCGCAGAAAAACATTATCAGCTGATTAAACTAATAATATAATAATAAATATTAAAAAAATAATGCCATGCTTGATGCATAAACTCACGTCCGGTTCCGAAACGGTGCTCTACGTTTGATATAAAATTGTACTCGATATTGTGTGCCTTATTACGACGTTGAGTAAAAAGTGCAGCTAGCCTTTCTGAACCTTTTTAGTTCGTTAGCTAGCACTAATGGTAAAGACCGATGAGCCTAGTCTCAGAATAAACAGAGCTAACTTTCAGTCTTCAGATCTTTTCGTTGTTTTCTAGAAAAGGCTCCATTTTATCAGCATTCAGACAACCTTCTATAGATTGTTTCAGATTTATTTTAATCAGTGTGTATAAAAGCTTTGCCCTGGCTGATTGACAAATAACTTATAGGCTAAAACTAGATGGAGTCTTAATATTGTTAAAGTTTTTTTTTTAATGTTTGTTACCTCAGTACTTTGTTGTTTATAAACTGATTTAAAAAACCTTTTCTTGTTTGAGAGAATATACTTTCAGATTAGTTTCATACAATTTTCATCAAAATCGATTCAGCAGTTTGGTTTTTATATCTAAATAACTAAAAAATATGTCGTCAAAGTAAACGAAATTCGCTTATTTTGCTTCCCTGTGACTTTCAGTGGTGTTTACGGTTACTAAAACAGTCCAATTGAAGTCGGTTGTCTATGTTTTTGTAAAACCTTGATTATTGTAGATCAGCTTAGAGATAATAATATTCTCTTTATTTATCTACAAGTATGTACATATCCTATTACTGTGTCCAATTACCAGCCCCATAACCCATTGCCCACCGTTACTCACCTGTATAGAAGGTATCTTAGAGGTGCCTAACCTTAATCCCTCGGGAGGAGACGGGGCAGCCGAGCGTTCTGTTCACAGAGGCATTCACTCAAACACGGGTTTCAGGACTCTACCAATACGTGCTTATGTAAAGCGTTTAGCGAGAATTCGAACATTTGTATAAAAATATTATGATGAATGAATAAAATGTAATTATTTTTGAATCATCATCATCATGTCCGCTTTTGGACGTCAACTGCTGTTCATAGAACTCATTAAAACGCCATGAGACGCGGTCTCGAGACTTCTCTATCAACCTATAATGTAGAATCTCGTCGGTCTATCGCGTAGAATAGGTAACTAGCACAGTGCCTAATATGCTACATGAAATAATAAATGATGTGTATGTCTTTCGGTTTGAAGGGCACTGTAGCCAGTGATATAACTGTGTTTTCGAGACTTCTTATTCTTATCGTGTCACTAGTTCTTTCGAACCAGTGCGGTGAAAGGATTTCAAGTGCGCCTTGAAGAGGCTCCTTTCGCGCGACACATGGTTTCCGAACTTTTTAGGTTTTTGACATGGCGGTTTCCTCACGATGTTTTCCTTCATCGGCACGTGTTATTATATACACATAGATTTTTTTAACAGCAAAATCCATTGCTGTACGACCAGACACACGACCTTCGGAACGAAAGTCACAGCACCTTCCACTCGGCCAACATGGCTTTTTACTGAGACTGACTACCAATATATTTCAAAATGGACGTTCACCAATACCACTGTCACATAGCCTTCGTAATTCGAAGTCCTGTTACAAACTATTTTTTGATATGGACAGATCAAGAGGGAGTGTTGCTTATAGTCACCTTGTTCACGCATCTTCTACGAGCATGGATCATCTTCAAAGTTCCTAGCCCACCAAGTCGCTCTGCTTCTGCAAGGTTCACACCTCACTCTGCTCCTGCTAGGTCCGCACCTCAAGACACACGAGTATGAGTGTGTACCTCCCTAATTAAATAACCCCATGTTTTCTCACCTGCTGCCTTAGCATTTTGATCTTTTGTTATCCTGACGAGATTAGTTTGCTCCGGCTTTAATTTGCTGTCTTTCTTAGCGCATTATATTTTAGCTTTGGAATTATGTGTATCATACAGGTTGTTTTTAATTTTCAATCATTTTAATGTTTTAAATAACAGTAATAAAAAATATTAATTAAGTAAAAGTAAAAAGTAATGTAAAAGTAAAAAATATTTTATTTGTGACAACTGTTATACAAAATTTACTATGCTACTTATATAATATGATACCATGCTAATCTTCGAACTAACTTAATTACCTACTTAACTTAAGTTGACACGAAATAGCGTCCAACTCAGCATTTGCTGGAAAGCATGGCTTCCCAGCGCTGATCTTCCGTTGGAACCAAAGAGTCTCACGGACGTCAGCTGTGTAGGTTAAAATATAACTATATATATTATATACTTAGAAGGAAGAATGAAAATTGCCTACAAAACCTCATCAACCATTGAATTTTGTAAATATTAATAACATTGAGCGAGCACGCAAAAATATAATTGGCTTAAAAACAAAGCTTGGTCCGATGAATTATCCCTGAAAACCCCGGTTCATTAAAAAGTTCCACATCCCACGTGGTCGCCCCCGGTTTGTTAAAAACTCCGGTGATTACGTATTCGACAATCGATTATGTCGCCGGGTGTCGGGGGACTGTGTGGGCCGGCAATACCGGTTTTGTGAACCGTCCGGTTAAAACTTCCGGCATTTTTACCGCGTGTTTATTAAGTCACTTTTTTGCATGTCTGTCGTTCCGGGTGATATCTTGCAACTCAAATTTCGAGCGCTTTTCGATTAGCTATTCAGCTGAAACTTTCAGAATTTTTCGCAACTTTATGACGATGCATTCTAAAACCATGAAAACAAATAGAGAAATACAATTTCCCGCATTTTTACCACGATTTAATTAGTCACTTTATTGTTTGTCTGTCGTTCCGGGTGGAATCTTTTTGCAACTCAAATTACAAGCACTTTCCGATTAGCTTTTCGGTGAAACTTTCAGGGTAACTCACAACCTAATGACAATGAATTCTAAAACCATAAAAACCGCTATATTTTGTTAAGGAAGCGAGATAGAACCAGACCATAAAACGTGGTTTTTAGTTTTTATTCTACATTTCTTGTTTGTTGAGTATTGTTTGTTATCATTGTTAGCACATCGTTACCGACAGTACCTAAAGCTGGGCAAATAGTGTTTGAGAGCTGTATTCGTAATTTCGATGAAAAATATTTTTTTACACCACCTGCTCGACAATATCCAATTACATAAATCATGCTATCATCAAGGTAAAGCAAATAATTACCTACCAAGGGAGATAATGTTGTATGAAACTCCCAAGGGTAGTAATGTGATTTGAATTTGGAACATCAAACTCGTGTGGAAACTCGTGGAAAACGTAAAAGAACAACAATATGGCATTGTAAAAAAGTTTGTTCGAAAATTGAACTGGCCACCATAAAAGGCGCGACTTCTAAGATTGTGAAACAAAAGACGGTGTTTGCTGCTGGAGACCTGGCTTTTTAGTGCCTCGCAGAAAGAATGAAAAGTAGAGTATGCTCCTCTGGGATAAAGCCTGTCTTCGTCTTGGGTAGCTTGAACCCCTCGCTTCACTCAGGACTCTACATAACTCCCTCGCTTCATTAGACACTGCTTTATCCCCTTAGTGCATAATCTACTATTCTAGCTTTTATTATCCGGTCACTGGCCACGTGGCCATGCCTATGAGAACTAATGGGCTGAAATTGTCTCTCAACCGGTCAAAATATTTATGGCGCTCGTGGATTGGATTTGTTTTTGCTGTCACTTTATTGGGTTTGTGGCACACGGGTAATTAGTGATTACTGAATGATGAATGATCAACCAATCAACTAATTTGGATTTTGGTAATTTAGGCTATGCTTTGTTTGGTGGATGACAACATAAATATGAACTGAAACTAATCAAAACGTTTGTTACATCAATTCCTGAGTACACGGAATTTCTAAACTTTACCAAAGCTAAAAAGAAACCAACATGAGTTGCAAAAATACATTTTTCTGGAAATAATCTAAAGCTGAAAAAGTTTAGCCAAAAGTGCTCATTTAGCTGATAACATCCTAAAATATCCTCTGAAGCAAAACTCTAGGGAGGTCTTCCGAGAAAGGTCAAGTGTGTCGAGGATTTTTCTAAAAAAACCCTGCAAAATACGAGTGTCACCCAGATTTATCCTAATTAGGCATTCCGAGTCGAAGATCGTTAACTATAGACCAGGAGCAAGTTTACATTCAAAAATCTAAAGGTATTTCACTTTTATCTCAATAATTTCACTTTACTCACTACACTTCGTCTACATTTGAGGAGGGAGAAAATGTACTACTCGGGCGAATGAACATGCCACCTGGCTGACACGTGGCTCAGGACTTGATGCTTCCCCCGCTGCCCCACGCGGAGCGCCCTCCGTGTTTCTTCTTCCTCTAATAGCGAAACCTTATCATTACCAAGTATTACAGGACCTCTTCTCTATCAAGACTATTCAATTCCACGCTGTACTTTGCACAAACGTCATTCGAGCCAGGTGTCATATTAATTCGCCCGAGTAGTATGTGTAGTGTGCTATTATCAGAATAATTATAAATGCAATACAAAATGTTCGTTTTCATTGACCCTTTTGGTGTTTTGGTTTTTTTAAATCTATACCTTAGGAGTTACAGCTATACCAACTTCCTTGGTTACTTTTTGTTTAGGTATGGTTTAATTAATGTCTAAGGTTTAAAATGCAGTCTGGAACCTTAAAAACATGTTCAGCGCATCATCAACATCGTATGCTAGGGTAGAATTTATGTGGAAATATCTTCAATATTAGTTTAGTCTAAGCAGGCACAGAATACATGATAGTTGGAGCTTAGGGTCAGCCTGACCGTAACAAATTATTTCAGGGTATTCGCTGACCTGAACAATGGAACAAATAACAAATGGTATGTTAATTAAATTGCACACAAAAGCCTATTTATAAATAAACATAATAATAATTAAATCATTGGATTTATGTAAGTAGGTACTAACACAAGCATTTTTTCAAAAAACCCTTTGTACCAGGCCCTTACATAAGAAACCAGTAAATGATTTATAATATGTATTTTATGAAAATTATTTTATTTTTATATCAGTTATATCAGTGCCTACAATAGGAGCCTCTTTTAGGTGCACCTGAAATCCTTTCACCACACTGGTTTGAACGAAGAATTGGTTTATATTTTAACCACATCAACTCGTTCAGCCACGCTTGTGTTCAGGACACGCCTGAAAATAAGACATACTTACATAAACTTAGTATACCTACTTAGCTACAAACAAACAGTCGATAAATATAGGTAACCATTATTTTATGCAGTCGGGTAAAACTAAGAGTAAGTTGGTAGGGATCTTCAACTATCAGTTACTTAGTAGGTATTTAGCACAACGTAGTATTTCGTAACCGATGGGCAAGCAATAATGACGGAATTAGGGCTCGTGCCAGCTGACACCGGAGTGTCGGACCCTTGTCCGTCTCTAGTCGGGTCGGTAATCGGCCCCGACGCGTCACTTTGAATTTGTAATACATTTTAACCCGACTATATTTGACTTAGTTCTTAGTTAGTGTAGTTATTTGCAACTATTTTGGGTTTTCGAGTTATATTCATGAAAAATTGAGTCACTTAGTGTTTTCAGGGCAGTTGTTTCGTACGACTCGATTGGTGAAATTTAATATTATAAACGGTAGGAAAGAGATGGGGGCTTCCGTTTATACGGCATTTAGTGTAAAAAAAAACAAAATTAAATTAAATTTCTTTGTTTGCAGAAGTTTCATACATCACCTATATTCGATATAAGTCTGAGATATAAATTATTTATGATACTCGAACAACTCTACACAATATATGATTAAGATGCAATAAATGAAATAAAATTATAAAACATACACGACTACGGTTCCAAGATAACTATAGCAAATTTTCACAACTTTTTTTTATCATAATTTTTTTTTTTTTTTTTTATTGTCATCAAAGACACTCTTCCTTTATAAGATCATTGTCTTTTTCAGCCCTTATTGCGGCATAGACCTTGACGAGTCCGAGATCAACATTCGTTTTTTTCCTGGACTAATCCTCATCCTCACCCGGAGTGGTAATTTGAGAATAATTCGTATTTAATCCTGTGAAGCGTAGGTTTGCGTCCGTCACAGTCCGGCATCTGCTTGTCTAACGGTAATTACTAGCTTTACAGATGGTGTAAGACGCTGGAGACTGGGTTTACACTTCCAGTCGAAGTAACAGGTCACTGGTCTGGTCATCCCATGATGTCTCTAATTACTGTCAAATTTCATACTTTTTTCAAAAAACATTCATGATTCTATCGCATGTTAAACAAACTGCAAACAAAATTATTTTCTAAAAGACTTACCTGGCTAAGATGACGAATTCTATTAATTAATCACATTTTTTTATCCATGATACTAGTTGCTAAAATAAAAAAATTAGATATTCTAAAATCATTTATAAAATCTGAGTGTAGGCAACTGTACATTTTATTAATCACAAAGTAAATTATTGCATGTTTTCTAGGCTGCAAGCAACATAGCACAGCAAAGATTGAAATAATACTTCAAATTTAGTTCAACACTGTACTACGAATACGTCCACGCTTACTCTCGCATCTCGGGCGTGGCCATATTCCCAATAGTTCCTCCCGATACTTGCCGCAGACCCGAATCAATTAGGAAGGAACGCCGATCGCATCGACCTTTGCAGACAGTTTGCTAACGTCAGAACCCCCTTGCCTCCTTTATCGCTGGTACCTTTAATCGACTTTTAGAATTATCAAATATGGTCTATAAATAGGGTCTAGGTGTTTCGCCGAGGCAGAGAAAGGTTTCTTGGTAGGTTCCGGAAGTAGAATGCTTCAATTTTCAATTTGGAAGCGTAAAAATGTACGAGTTCTCCAAAGACAGGTAGAAAAATATCAGAGCATTAACACTATACCTAGTTGTCAAAAATAAGGATAAGGATACGATAAGGAAAGCCATATAGCATGTTAGTATAGCGCGCTTTGGAAGCATCCTAACTTATCCAACTACATAATAGATTGATACGCGCAATAAAAATATAAATAAAACGTAGAGCATTCATTCATTGCATTTATTTCATGCAACTATAAGTTGATAGTTTTGTTAAAATGCGGATGCCGAAATTAATACAAGTCCATAGAAGCCGAAACACACCACACCTACAAAATTGAGAGCAGAGCTCAAGCTGATAAATAATCAGTGTTCACCCACCCTGGCAACCCGACTCCATCCCAGAGCACCGAGATGCACGAAGGTGGCGAGCCGCATGACGACGTACCAGGGGAGCTCAAACATGAAGAGCTGACGACCTAAGCGGTTCGCACGAAAATTCAGTCTTCAAGTATCGCAAACAGGTATGTAGGTAATCGCTCTATAGCTTCTGGTCTTATACAAAAAATGGCGTCTTCAAGTACTGCAAAGGGATCTGAAGCTTTCCGCTACATCAGTTGAGCTACCCATAAAGGGTGGTTTTTTGAAAAGAGGCCAAGTCCGAAACCACAAGAGTTAGAGAAAAGTCGTTAAAGGAGTCATGCCCTCGATTTATAAAAAAACAATAACTGCATATTTATTAATATTTTACTTTTGACGGGAATAAACAACTAAAGTTTTACAAAAGGCAGTCTTATCGTTAATCACGATATATTACGGACAGATAATATGATGTCATCAGAATACTGATGCTCATCTCTGTGGCTTGACAGACCATTTCTCGACATATTCAGAAAATCCAAGAACACCTGATTCACATGAAGTGAGGTGGTAAGTAATTCATGGGAGCTTGTGGGTGCAAACATGAATGAACGTCACTTCATCTCGTAATATCGGTGATAGATATTTTCTAATTTTAACACTGCAGCAAGCAGAAAATGAACGAAAATACGATGTTTGCACTATTTCTTCTCCAGCAGTCGGACATCCAGCATTCGATGGTCTATGCGATGGTTTGATTGACGATAGTTTATGATATTGAGTTCTCTATGCAATGGATTTACCATTTTAGGTCAGTATCTTAAAACTAGATCATAGTTTCAACAATCATCTGTATCTGCAATTGAAGTCTTACCACATAACAAAAAGGGCAGGTAAGCTTGCTTAGTAAGAATTTATTTTTAAATAAAGATAATATTGAAGAGGTGTGTACGAGTCTTTTCACGATTTTGTATTTATAATTTTCCTTGGTTTCCTGATTGCCTTCAGATAATTTAAATTGGTAATTTTCTTAAATTACTAAAGTTATTTGGTTTAGTATTCCAAACGGGGACAATGGCGGCGAGTACCAATAAGTCAGTGTAGTGTCTCGCGATCGAATAGATCTCTCGCCGCTCCACCCTTCCAATGTAAACAGGTATTGCTGAAATTTAACCACATTTTCAGTATTTTAATGGCTAAAAACTGGAGTGGTTGACTTTGATATTTGTAAATTCTAACAAACTTTACGACATAATCTAACACAGCTGATTTATAAGACTCCTTTTCCCTTGTCAGATTATAAAATATTTGGTAAGTATGCGTTTACATGAACAGTTATTTTACTGACACTTACACAAAAAGTTCCGAAAACATTATTGTGTTGTGTACGCTTGTTCCCACAAATTTGTTTCTATATTAATGTACCTTGAAAGGCTGTTTCCCAAAAACGCGATTCGCAATCCATGTTCTGTTAGTGCGGTTTCAGACAAGCGTATTACTATAGAAAAAAATATACGTTACTCGGATACGCCGCTCGTGTTTTGTTTTTTACAGCGCATAGACGTGCGATACGACACAGAGTTGTCGAGGGTTATGCGCGCTAACTCGCCCGAGCGCCCGAGTCTTCACTATGACACTCGCTACTAAAAACTGAGCATCAACGCCGCGTGTATGCGCGGATACGGGCACGTTGCAAAAAACAAAACACGAGCGGTGCATCTGCTCGGTTTAATACTCTAGTCTGAAACCGCTCTTACACATATTGGTAAAACTTTCAGGTATATCAAACATTTCAAATCACGCACCAGTTTCGACTCACTTGTTTCGCCGAAATACATTGACTGAAATAAAGGTTACATACATAGGTGAAATAGGGTTCGCAAAGAAATATTGAAAACTAATATTTTGTACTTAGTTCTTCTAGATTTCCCAAACAAACAATTAAAATTACACTTGTGCATACTGTAATTTTAATTAGGTATTTGTTTGGGAAATTGAAGGGGTCGTAAAATATAGAAATATTTTGTAACTAATAACTTTCGAATTACTTACCTCTTGTATCAAGTACATCAACAATTTCGGTTCAATGAATTTAGTTACATTTGAGTTTGATCTTTGATGTTAAACATAAACTAACAAACTATGCCATAATCAAGTTAATTACTGTCAGTTTAGACGAGCCGAGTAACCACAGCCATTTGAACTTCATTTGTAGTTCGCCACGAAATCCTAAATACTTCTGATTGCACGAAACATGTTGTTGAGCTCCGCGTCTTTCATCTTCTGATCGGGTTCAATGTACTTACTTAGTTATTTGAGATAAAGCATTCCATTCTAAGCACAAAATATGAATGTAGATGAACACTGAAAAGTAATCGTGCTACGTTTTAACTTTAATAATAATAATAATAAAACATTTATTTCAGGCAACTTAATTTTACAGAAAATCAATAGGCCCATACAAATATGTATATACCTTACAGACTAACATACATATGTACAACAATAAACACACAATACAATACAACATAGTTATTTCATTGAATGGTTGATGTAGATTTGATGTAATGGAGATGTTAGAGTCAGGTGTGATACCTGCCCATGATCAGAAAAGTGCCGCACAGGACTTTTGATTAACATAGACCAGTCTAATAATTTAATACCGCTGTTCCAGTTTGGAAACTGTGAGAATCCTAAATTTATTTTACTTTATTAATTACCGGGTATTGGTGAAGCCATATTGTTAGAACAATAAGCGTCATTAGAGTAGTAGTTATTTGGGTTATTTCTGTTGACCCCCACCGGTTTATTCCCATTTATAATCATCTCAAACCTCACTTACTTTGATCCTAGCGCATCTTCTATCTTATATCAATAAATATCGTAGTAGATATAAAAAAAATCGGAATAATGTCAAAGTAAGAGGCAAGACAAGGCAAGCCCTGGCCCGCGACGCGCATTACTGGTGCCGTGGGGATTATCCACTAGCTCGGTGAGAGTCTGTCACTAGCTGAGAGGATTGGACCCGCTGCTTACTTGTCAACGGTAATGCGGGTTTTTGCCAAATCTGAAAGATATCTTGTGTAACTGGCTGCTGCGACTCGGTCTGCATAGTTTAATGGATATTTTTTTTTTTAATTTTGTTATTTGACTTATTCTTATACCATTTAAATGATATTAATTTAAAATATGTGCATATTTTTTATTGGAATTTGTTATTTTGTAAGTAGCATTCTTTAATTCATATAATTGGTTAATGCGTTTTAATTAAATTTAATAAAAAATACAAATACTCATAGTATTGTGATAAAAAATATGTTTTCCAGCTCATCAATTACGATCGTATATCGAATTTTGACTTTATCGGTTCAGTAGTATTGGCGTGATTGAGTAACAGTACCTAAATCGCTCTAAAAATACCTAAATATTTTTTTTTTTTGCTAAAATCATACTCATCATTTATTCTAAACTATGATTTCTGGGTAAATACCATCTTCATCAAAAATTATCAAGAAATGTTGCACCCAAAATTGATTTCTGCGCAAAGTTCACATCGAAACAGGTCTATTTAAAAATATTACGTAGTAGGGTAGGTATAAAGTAAAATCAAATTCCATTAGTCAGTGTGGATGTTAGTTAGTTCTTGGTCGGAGTGCAAGATGGTGGGCATGCGCGCTACATTAGGCGCGCATGTCTCTAATCTAGTATTAATTAACCAAACATGCATCAAGCTGTTGCCCGATGAGGATCTGAACGTGTCAAATATAATTATACAAACGGGATATGTAGGTAGGCATTTATATGACGTGGACACTTATTATCAATTCAATTATTATATCAGACGAGATTTATAAAAAGTAATCTTTCATCATCAGCTTTTTGGTGTAACTTTAGGACTTTCTAGAAAGTGTTTTTATGCACCACCAATTTTTAATTACCAAAAAAAATTAAATGGGCAATGCAGACGGGGTACTATGTTGTATCTGTGCAGTCAGAAATTTGGATTTCTACAAAATGGCAGAGTGACAGCGGCGCGAGTGCGGCGCCCGAGCCAAGCTTTTGCTCTTTTGCCTGGCTCGAGCTAGGTACCCGGGTTGGCCAAACGATGAATAAAACTTAAATTATTATCAATAAAGGGTACCGCCTGACAAATCCATTGGAAAACAACTCACGGTAACAGTTATCCAATTTTAATCAAATGTAATTTGACAAAAAAATTAGTTTTTTAATTTTTTCATGTTTTTTTTTACATATCTGTGTTCAGTTACGGCAACTGACTATGCTTTTAATTCTGGTGATTAAAAATTGACGGTATATAATAGTGCGACACGTCCTTGTACAATCATCTGTAGTAAATAACTTATGGAGTCTAGCTCTCTACGTAATCTGTGGAGAGATGACACTCGACGGGACCCGACGCCCGGAGTTCTAGAACTTCCTTATTGCTTCGAACAAGCTGTCTATTAGGAACATAGATCTAAGTAGAAATGTTTTATCAACTAATTTGCAAATCATTATTTAATTTTAAATTTGTCAACAATTTATGGCTTACCATAGTAATGCAAAGTAATATTTTGGCCAATAAATGATTGAATCAAATTAAGTTTTAAATATAAAACTACGTAGGTACTACTACGTATTTTATTTGATAGGTACACTAATAATATAGTAACCTGTACAGTTATGTCAGAGAAAGGCGTGATTTTGTAAGATGTAGAAGGACTCTTACGCGTCCTGTCACTTATGTATAGTAGCACTTGTTGGTGTTAAATGGTGCTTAGCCTAAATTCAAGTGGAAAATAAGATAAACTTGAGATGAGCTTCAGGCTTTGCAGCTCTGCAGCCTCAATAAGGAACTAACTCAGCATTTGACTTGCAAATTAGAACATTTTTATTCAGCAGGTATTTACAAATCCAGTTCTTTATCAGGAATTGCCTACTTTACTGACTTAACAAAAGGTTTGAGTCTTTTAATGGTTTTACCGTACCTTAAAAACGATTTTTTCACTCAGTCATTAATATTAGCTATTTTTAAATTAATTAGCAGTCAAAATGACCTACGCTTGAGTCCATAATTACTATCATAGGACTGTAGTTTGTGTTCATGACAATTTTCATTTAGATACAGCCGTAAATAACCAAATCGGATCTAAGATCGTATCTATAGATAATGCTCTAGAATCTGGATCCAATTCCTGAATATATTCAGTTAAGGCAGATTTTTTTACTGAGCTTTTACTCACTTTTTTGAATACTTATCAGATAACACTGCACTGACTGATACATCCTAGCAAAATTCTTAAAGCAATCCTATACATTTAACTATAAATTCCGATCGTATGTAATACAAAAATATTCTTCTTCTTCTTCTTATCGTGTCACTAGTTCTTTCAAACCAGTGTGGTTAAAGGATTTCAAGTGCGCCTCAAAGAGGCTCCTTTCGTACACTTACAAAAGCATTACCAATTCACCAGACCGCCGCGCTAACAAAAATGAGCCAGAAGAGAACGCACAGTCATACATTTCCAACCTGCCCACTATAAAATTAAAAATATTTCCCACTATCTCAGTTTGCATTACATCCATTAGCCAGGCTCGTTTAAACAAAAAGTCATTCCACTACATCTCATGTGAAAACTTTTTGAATCCTGCATGCGGGCCGGCATTAAAACTCGAACAGCTGCAAAAATGTATAATGTGTCTGTTGTTCTGTACGGTACGATATTTTCTCGGACGATTTTAATTATGATGCAAGTATGTATTATAGTAAGAATTTACAATCTATTTATTTATAAAAAACATAACATAACAGATGAAATCCAAATCGTTACATTTTAAACAGAAATTAAAGTTACACACAAGTGTACAAAAGGTATAGTTGTACAAAGGGCGGTGTTGACATACAGCTGCAAAAATGTATACTGAGTGTGCCTGTTGTTCTGTACGGTACGATATTTTCTCGGACGATTTTAATTATGATGCAAGTATGTATTATAGTTAGAATTTACATAACATAACTGATGAAATCCAAATCGTTACATTTTAAATTGAAATTGAAATTAAACAGAAATTAAAGTTACACATAAGTGTACAAAGGGCGGTGTTGACATACTCGTAGTTTTATTGCAAAGATTTACTATTAAAAGTTTCGAGATCTGTGAGAGTACAATATGTGTATCATATCATACAATATGTATAGTATATTATGTGTGTATATTGGCCTTGTTTTAGGCACCAAGGTAAAATATCAATCGATTATACGTGAAATATAATTTAAATCAATTTTTTTGTACCTCGAATTCTAAAAGTTATAAATTCGTTCACCCTGAAATAAGCTCTACTACTCATAGAAATAATGAAGCTAGTTCATGACAGACGTGGTAAGAACACATTACCTATTGAAATCTCGTATAAGACAATGGACACGAACCATCCCTGGCAAGTAAATGAAGAGTCAGCGAGATTACACGCAATAAAATAAACTCAGCCCAGCAACGGAGTTTACGCTACTTTCTAGAATAGTTCATATTTTTGTTGTAAACACAAAGGTTTTACTTACTTTTAAAGCTGAGATGTTTTGACGGAGCAATCTGTAGTAAAGTGGGAATAATGCGGGACTTGAAGTCGTTCTGGGAATGAGTTCTTTAACAGCTTGTGGTCGGCTATGAATGTTTTTAACAAAAGAACTCTTTGTCATGTCTGAGTTTTTTTTTTATTATTGGTTTGCGGCTTTAGTGTAGAGTAGTGGCACTGCGACCGTTGTCGGTATATTGTGCTCGCCACTTGGACCTATGCGGTTAGTGTTCCTCACTTATGAGTCGATGAGGAGAGAACCATGTCTGAGTTTCATATACTTATAAAATAGTAATCAATTTTGAAGAGTCTGTCAGTGTTAACTATGCTATACCTATGTAACTTGAAACGTAGTACTCGTACGTCGATGATTAAAGTTTATTATATCTGAAAAATGTAGCATAGCGAACAGCTATACCAACATTTTACTCTGAAAATAAATCTGGTGCAGTCCAAAAATGTATTTATGCAAATTAACCAAGCCGACACTCGTACACACTTCTGCGAAATTCGCGCAAAAATATGACATTCATTCCTCTATTAGCTACAAAGTTAGAGTTACAAGCCAGTGTGAACTTTTAAAAGGAGTTTTGGCGGGAACATGAAAAATGGCGCATTGGCGGCATTAAATTAATTGACAAAACTTGTATAACTTTGAGTGTTTCAGTGTAAAAACGGTGTTTTTTTATCCATTAAGTGCTCGTGAACGTGTATGAGTGTTGGTGAATAGTGTAATGCTGTAACACGTGACTTTTCGTGTTGCCTCCAAAACTCCATAAAAGCCTCTAGTAAAGTTGCAACCACCACTACTTTACAGGGGCATGACTTGACTTATCGACTCTGACTTATGACAAAATAATCTCTCCAATTACTTGACACTGGCTATATACCTTTGATGTGAAGCCAAAACCGAAGATCTTAGGTTCTTCAAAAAAAAAAAAAACTTTTAAAAGTTGTCATATATTTTATTTCATGTTCGCAATCCAAGTTATACGCGTGGAAAGTTTCAAGTGAGAAACGGGCTGCTCGGAAAATAAAATAAAACGAGTAATAGGTGTTTTCTAGACCTCTGTGTTCCACCGAGCTACGCTTCCACTTATGCCTAGATCACACATACCGAGTAGGTACTCGGCCGAGTACTCGGTACGTGTGATCTAGGCATTAGCCACAGTGATTCTGAAGGGTTATTCAAATAAGCTAACCAAAACGGTATATAAGAGTTTCTTAGAGTGAAATCGAATTAAAGTGAGTAGCTTCGGGTAAGTGGCAAAAGCGTTCGTATTTTGTGCAGCCTAACGTCTGTGTGTCGAATATCATGCATGGTTTTTGTGTACACAGTAAAATAACCCAATCGCAGTATTTCAATATCTACTTATCTATATTGTCGATGTTTATTTCAGCACGTAATCAAGAACTTTCAGAAAATTACGTCAGATATACAATTACAGAATTTACAAAGTCCTCACGGTATTCCATTTTTAACGAGAGAACAAAAATCTTTGCTAGAAGAGGCTAAAATGGTGTAACTCAATAATGCAAAAAGCGTTGAACCCTTTCTATTGTGCTGAAAATCTTACAAAATTAAAGTTCTGAGCGAATTTATAATTGAAGTTGAAGCTAAATGACGAGGTGTTGTAAGCTCCTGTGAGTTATTTGCAAAAGGGTGTGCTTTCAAAACATTTTGATTAATTGTTTTTGTATAAATTGTGATAAAGATTTAGTCATATTTATAGCATGATACTCGTAGCATAGGTATACGGTATATACGGTAGAAGAATAATAGAGCTTCAAAGGAAAGCAATTATCTCTTTGATGTAAGAATATTTTGTTAGTAAGAAACATGATATTGTATTTAGAATAGTTTTACTAATTACATAGATACCAGTCAGAAAAACAAATACATTTTATGTCGATCTCATTGGACTTACAAACACAACTTGCCCATGTTGAAGGCAAGATTTTCTTAAAATTCGTAATTTATTTTTCTTACGCTTACTTGCACCAAACTGTTTAAGTCCCTTAGCAAATAGCTTGGTAGTTCTTAACAGTCAAGATTCTGACCGTTAAGAACTGCCAAGCGAGTATAGTAATTGCTTAGGAATTTTGAAAGTTTGGTGCAAATCGGCATTAAACATTTGTTTTTGAAAACTTAGCTAAGAAACTAATAACCAATTTTCGCAAAACCAATGAAGTTTAAGTGGAATCTGGTTAATTTACTCACGCAAACCAAACCGTTGTCCTAATCCGATATGCAAGGATCCCAGCGCTCCTCAATAATGTACTGATTTATAGCGTAGCCGTTTAAACCTTCGAGAATCTTGCCAAATGAGATGTTATTGCAAGGCGTACCCCTCTGCTGGCCGTATACCCTTCTTGGCCATTCACATTAAATAAAACTTTACGCCATATTTGATAAATGTGTGCATATTTTAGGACGAGATTATTGTAGTGTGCGTTTACATGAATAAGCTTTGTTAGGCGCGTGTGCAATACGTGTTTACCTCGTCCCCATCAAAAATGGCAGAAAATTATGTTAGCAGATTTTGACGTATAACGTCTCCTTTTGCTGGATTATCGAAGGTTTAAACCGACTCTTACATTATTATCCATCTGTCTATTCTCAAATGTGGTTTTGAGTATTCAGATTATTGGATATTCCAATATCCATAAAACATTGGTGGTCTATTTGATTTGATAAACTACACTTAGAAATTTAAATGTAAAATGAATTTCGAATCAATTAAAATGATGATCGAAATGGAATTTCAGATTTCGGAGTCACAAGATCTGATGAATTGGATAGTCCACAATTAATACAATACATCCTTTTTTAATTTTGTTTTTGTTAAACTGCGTTAAGAGTTAATTAGTTTAAATAAAATGTAACTCATTCATTGGAGCGACAAGGCATCATCTATTTTTTTTAACCAGACTATCTACAAAGGAAATAGTTAGGCTTATAAACTGCTCCGTACAATGAAATTGTAAAACATTGACTTAAAACCTTAAACTATTCGTAGGTATTTTATTATTTTCTCAAATAAGGTTCA
Organism: Lobophora halterata; assembly: GCA_932526365.1. NCBI lineage: Eukaryota > Metazoa > Arthropoda > Insecta > Lepidoptera > Geometridae > Lobophora > Lobophora halterata. Next base: position 12,190,547 of record OW052004.1, on the reverse strand, counting down.
TGAGTTTTTAGGTGCTTAATTCAAGGGTCATTGAACTCTACATAAAATTTTCCTCCGCGTCTCACAAATCATCCCCTAATGGCGGAGAGTAATCTTCGGGTCGCATTCTTTCGCTGTGGGGTCTTAATGCCCTCTAAGGTTTATCGACCATAAACGTGTTGTACCTTCAGGCGAGATTTATTCTTACGCAAGCTATATTTTCAGATTTTCGCATGTTCTTGTAAATGCCATGAGATATCAAGCAAAAATTTCACACATAATTTTCTTATCTAAAATTCTCAAAACGTGTTCAATGTCAGGCAAGATTTTGTCTAACACAAGCTATATTTTCAGCTTTTTGCATGTTCTCTTGTAAATGCCATGAGACATCACGCAAAATGTCCACATATAATTTTCTAAACTGCACCACTGCTGGCCTTATACTTCCCTTTATTCCTCCCACTGGCACTTCTGGTAGTCTAAGGCTGCGAAGAAGTGCGGGCGCTTGGGCCCATAAGCCAACCGCGATTTTTTTAAGTCTTTACATAGATATTGTATATTGCTGTGAAGTGGATTATAATTTATTTAAAAAACAAGTGAATTAATTTTTTATCCAAAAATCAATTAAAAAATACTTGCGGCCAAATTTCGATAGGCACCCTGATAGATATATGTATACTCTCTTATTTATACATTTACGTACAAAACAGGTTTTAAGCGTCTACTCGATAAACGTAGTGATCCTGCAGCGGGATCTCTAGCGGGAAAACTATGATCTGCTCTTGAGATAATTAAATGATGCTACAAAATATATAATGAGCCTACATATTGTGAGCTAGACCTAAAATTATGCTCTAAGACATGAGTTCACATTTTTTCCTCGGTAAAAAATAAACACAAAGTTTTAGCAAAAGTGAAAATAAATTCACTAGTTCCTCTAAGCACCAGGAAAAACTACTCAACTCCAGTTCTCCGGTGTAATTAAAACTTCAGTCTAAAGCACCACAAAATGCCATTAAATTTCCATTTTACAACTTTATTGTAAACCATTTCAAATGAAGGACCAACACAGAACACACTTTAATTATAAATAAAATGAAACACGTTACAATATTATGACTTAATGCCACTACAGTAACAGCAATAAACAATTTTAAATGCACATTTAACCATAGGTACTGTGATTTTATAGAAGTGTAGGTACAGTCAGCTGCACAGACATGTATACATTCCCAAGCTTTCACATTAATATTACTCTTAGTTTTGCAAAGAAAAGTGCACGCAATTTCAAATCATCCTACTCGCCTTACTTGTTAGAATTCTTGTCAGAAGAAGAATGTTTTCGCAAAATTATGTGTATAATATGAATGTGAAAGCTTGGTAGTGTATACATGTTTGTACTGCTGACTGTACCTACATAATTACATAATATTACTTTTGTTTTTAAAAGTAACTCGTTGTGGAAGAAATTACTTATTGCTAAAATAAAAATGCATTACTTATTACGGAAGCAACTTTGTATTGTAATATAAAAAATAACTAAATCTACGAAACGGTATAATAAAAGATGTAACCAAAATGTAAAATGTCGGGTTGTAGCACTTGTAGCCATAAGGTCGTAAGTGTAACCTCGTAACGAAACGTTCGTAACTCGCGAAATGAACCCGTAAGTGACAATGTGGGAAATGTCGCAAAGCCCACTGCAACTAAACGCAGCTTAAACGTCCGGCACAAAATACATGTTATGAAATAACTGTTTTAGTGTTTTGGGAATGAGAATTGTTTTAAACACTGTGGTTTCATTTACATTGTTGTTGACAAAGTTGAAGTCGGCGAATTATAAAGTGACTTGAGCGTAAATGTAGAGGTTCAATAGTTAGGTACTAATAAGACTTCGTTCTAAGTTCAATTCAATTCATCTGAGGTCTACAGTTTCAAGACTATTTAGATTTAATTCTCATTCATTCGAGATGATATAAATCGAAGTAAAAAAAAATGCATTAACTATTGTTTTCATTTTGAATTAATAGCTCTTTACTTATACAACTTTTAATCAAATGAATTAATGGAATGGAATAAGAATGAATTGTAATTAACTAAGAATATTATAGAATAAAGGCTTTTTACTTTTACTTTTACTTAACTTATACCTTTAAATAAAAGATTAAAGATTTACAAAGAATAATCTCCATCACAACCACGCAGCTTAAACCACGAGCTTAAGCTACTAAATAAAAAACAATCTACTTAGATAAACCCAGTTTCATCTCCACATAATCTACTCTTTGTGGAATAACAGTTATTAAGCCATTGTACAACCAACTTGACACAACGACAATGAACTCTCCAGTCTGTATTAAACTAGTTTTGTTCAGAGATATGAAAAAGATTTACAAATTAGGTTTTGAAATTGCTTGGGTGTGTTGAAATTCAAATTGTGCTGTTCTTTACATCCAAGGTTTCTTTAAAACAATCTGTAAAAAAATCTTTATAATAACTTATATAAATAAATATTGTTATTCAAATTATAACTAGCTATAAATCAACAAAAATAAATCATAAAGAGCATTCATTTTAAATATCAAATCGGAAATTGAAAATCCTTCAATAAATTCGAATCCAAGAGGCAGGGGCTAATTTCCCAATCAACATTCAATCAATAAATAAATCATCGGTCAATAGACCATAGAGCAATTCTCGGAGAGGTTATACCCATCTGTCATTGTCTATGGTCGCGACGCCATGTTTTATTTATCGTTCGCCATTTTGAGCCTAAGCAGGCATGGATTTCGGACAAGGGTTTAGGTTGACCCACTGACCTATAGGATTTTAGGTCAACAGAGGTATATTTGGGACGAATGACAACTATTATATCTTACACTTATAAAGTAGCATTATTTATAGGTATGTACAGGATCATGCCTAAAGTAATAATGGATCAGCTGAGAAATTAATAAAATTTAAAAACTGGCTCAGAATTATTACTTCAAATTATCAATTAGATGAGATATTATAACTTTGAATCAGGCGTAGAAAAAAGTACTTAGCCGAAGTTAGTCTTTCCTAATGGATAAAGATCGCAAATCTATAATTTTGAAAGAACTGTGTTGTTAAGAATACTGATATAGCTTCCTGAGTACGTGTCTGGAGGCACTGATGTGCGGAACCCATCGTTATTCCCCCGGCGAGGCGATTTTACTTTTTTATTGTTTACAATCTATAGTAGTGGGATATTGGGATATGAAACCACTAATTGGATTTTGTGATGGCCTTCACATATTGAACCTAGTTTTAATTAATTGTATTCTTTGTAAACCGTTCAATGCTAACGTCATAATTAATTATCCTATATATCAACGATAGTAGGTTAGTAGGTGGCTTACAATTTTAAGCAGATTTGTATATATTGCTAGGAAATAAATTAGTAATATGATAATGGATTACTAATACTAGTAGGGAGTAGTATTAGTTAGTGTGAGCAAAGCTAATATCATTTTACGTAAATCATAAACGTATGAATATTTTACATAATAATATCAGCTTACCTCAAACTAAGCACAGTTTATGTATTATGATAAGCTGGTGATACTTACTTACTTAAATAGTGGTAACTAAAAATAGTTTTAAATAATGGTTTTAGTGGTAACTAAAACGTACTTACATTATTTTTTTAGGAAATTTACTCAGTATACTATCTTATGATCCACCGATGTGCGAAACGGCTTCCAATAATCTGTCAACTGCCCAATAGCCCCAAAAATGATAACAAAACTCCACAATGAGGCCATTACGGTGTCGATTGGATACAAAGGCCAATTGGCACATTTTTAATTAATATTCGCTCTCGACTGACAATGGAGGGAGCGGGACGTATTGATTGATGATGTAGCGTGAAGTCACTAGACCACAGAGAATATGAGAATAGCTGAGCAGTATCGACACTCGGAACAAGCAATTGTTTTTAAAGACAAGTCCTATTTCAGAAAAAAAACACTTATTCTATTTATTAATATGACTGGGTTGTTAATGCAACGTGAAGTCACTAGACCACAGAGAATATGAGAGTAGCTGAGCAGTATCGACACTCGGAACAAGCAAATGTTTTTAAAGGCAAGTCCTATTTCAGAATAAACACTTATCCTATTGATGAATATGACTGGGTTGTTAATACAACGTGAAGTCACTAGAGCTCTATCGAATCTCTATTGAATGTTTTTAAGGGCAAGTCCTATTTCAGAATTTCTGTTAATGCGACATCAAATATTTGAATACTGAATAGTTGAAATGCTTGGCCAGTTAACAGTCGCTGTGGCTGAAATCGGTCAGGACAACATTATCATTATCAAATATTTCTTATACTTATTATTTTATCCATAGAAGGCAATATAGTTCAAATTCAATTTGTAGATAATAAATAAGTATCTAATATTTAAAAAAAAAAAATCTCTTTGCTGTATGAAAATTAATCCGATACTAAAAACAACTATTAAATGCCAGGACTTATCGTACTCCTGGTATGCCTCAGAAGCATTAAAATCATAAATATTTCCAAAATTAATGGTTTCTGTAGTGATTGTACTATTCAATTTATGTTTATTCTGTGCTGAGCGGCTGAAAGGCACTGAACGACGGTTTGTCGAATGGTTTTTCTTTATATTCGGGTGAATTTGTCAATGGCGTGTGATTTTTTTTTATTACGCCTTCTATTCACTGATTTAATGTAACATCGCCCCGGCGCGGCTTTGTAGTCTCTAAAATGTTGGTCATCTAGCTAAGTACTGTCATTGTTGACGTGTTAAGGCCTATACGCACATAACAGTGCCGACACGTCCCGTACCGTACAGTATTAGTGAAAATTAATATTGTTTCATTCATACATTTCATATGACACCATTCGAACTTGTTAGTGTCAGTGACGTTCAGTGATGTCAGTGTTATTCCATACACATGACGGAAAAGTACGATACGGAACGTGCCGGTACTGTTGTGTGTGGATAGGCCATAAACGCCATACACGGAGTCAGCACTGGTAATATATAAAATTCCATGGAACGCGACGGTCGGTGACAGAACGGTGTGTCATACTTTTCAATATAAACAATATTTTTTGCCTGACACGGTTCTAGCATGGTCAAGGTATATACAATATAGTAGGCAGAAAACTTTATCCCTTTCGCCGGATTTCCTCGACTTTGTAAAACGTGTTAAGGTGAATCAGTGAATAAGGACTCTTTGGTTTTACGTTCTATTTTATAGACCAGTTGGAGCTACATTAGATTAGATTTTATCTTTTTATGATAAACTAGACAGAAAAGACTAGTGAGGTCACTTAGTTTTAGTTAAGTTACATGCAATATACGATCTCAAATGTAATTTTAGAAGACATAGAAAATATGAAATGAAAATTGTATTATTTAATAACAAAAAAAACACATAAATTATGAAGTATCTAAACCTAACCTTAAAGGTTAAAGTTAAGTTAGTTTCCAGTGCATTTCGCCGAGAGATTTATTTTTATTTAGTTATTATGTTAAGCTATAGAATAATCGTTATGCCAAGTTGTAAGCTTTAACTAGCAAAACCAGAACTGGCCACGAAAAAAATTAGGAATGAAGAAAAGCCAATAATGTTCGTAAAGGCCAATCTTGACCAAGTTGGAGTAATTTAAAAGAAGTTAGAGTCAGACTTTCCAAAGCTAATGATGATGATCTGCAGTCGGCAGACGGTAGTGTGCTAGCCAAGTTTCAAGAAAAAGACGAGATTTTTTTTGTGTCAATAATTAATTTAACTTTATGCTTGGTTCGGTCAGATCATTTAATCCTTGACATGCCAGTGTTTGGTGTCGGAATCTACAAACCGCCCGGAGGCATCCATTAGCTGTAAAGACCATGTCAGACACTTTTGAGCAGCCTAACAATTTTGACATCCGAGCACTTAGCATATTTTTACAAACGCTATTGGCTCGTTGATTCATACTTGAAATACCTATGTCAATAAAAACTTCTTTTCGAGTATACATACATACATGCTTGTAACATACATGATAACTATAAATATTTATAGAATGGATTATTTGTGGTCATGTTCATTTATTTTATTTTATTATATTAGAAAACCAAATATGTATATTGTACACAGTTTTACCCAGTCATACCAGATACCAGTGTCTTATAATATGTTTCGCTAATATTTCTTCATCGTGTTATAACTTTCTTAAAAACATATATATAATAAACAGTACAAAACCATTGCTATTTTCTATTCTATGGATATTGACTAGAAAACAAACCCTACCATATGTATTTAGGAAAATTGAGTAAACGTCACTTAGATAAGTATTTTTAGCGTTTTTTAGTCTTCGATTATGAAACGGGTTATAGGTATGCTTTGGGTGTAAATAGAGGTAAGAAGATAGTTTAACTCACACTTTCAGCAGACATACAATCAGAGATTGATACTCAAGGCTCTTGTCTAGATAGGAAGGTACTTTCTTAATAGAAATAGTAGAAGTCAACATAATTCGTGAATTTCCCGTACATATTATGCAATGTTTGTATTTTAATAGATCATTGATTTAATATCAGTGCTAACCACCCCTAATCGGAAATCAATAAAGCATTACAATGGCATTGGATTTCACCACCGCAAACCGGATAAAACTAATTCGAACTGGTACCATCCACATTAGGGCCCGTCACACTCGCGGTTATGAATTACCTACTAATTAGCGTACAAGTGACGAAGATTAATGTGCAGTATGTAGGGCGCCTAATGCGTTTGTTAATCTGTAAATTTTGGGAATTTTGCTGTGATTTCATAATGACAAATTAATTTTTGATCAAATTGTTGACTGGTCGTTGGTAAAGTTTTTTGATTAGGGGATTTCCCGTTAATCTGAAGATACTTACTACATGGCAAAGTATAATTGTACTTATAAGTTTTGAAAAACTAGCTTAGTTCTGGTGCTAAGTAAGTTTCTCCACTAACGAGGTATTATTTTGAAGTTTAGATCCGACGGTCGTGGGCGCAAAACACGTGCTTAGCGGTGAAGGAAAACATCGAGAGGAAACCAGCATGTCTTCACAGCTAAAAAAATACAAAAACATGTGTCAAGTGCACGAAAGGAGCCAATTCGAGGCGTACTTGAAATCCTTTCACCACACTGATTCGAAAGAACTAGTGACACGATAAGACGAAGAACAAGTTGATGAGCGTAGTTAATTCGAGCGCACCACTGCTGTGTGCTACCATTTCTGCCAGCTACTAAATATATATGCACCTGCCTAAATACTATTTCAGTGTAGCGTACCTAGCGTTAACTCTACATAATGTTTAATTACTATTTAATAAGCTGTTACTCAATACGTCATTATACTCTAATACTAACTATAAGTCAATCTGTACAGCTCTTGTAAAGCATACATTCTTATTATGGTAAAGCATTCAGTCTCGGTTCAAACGCGATACGGTTAATACATCAGTACAACATATTCGGTTTTTAATTTATCGAACCTAATTACCTACTTAATCAATTCAATTTAGGGTTTGATCACTACGAAATAAACATCCTAAAGTAGTGACCACGTGAATCCTAAATCAGCAACGTTTGCTCTTCGTTGCTCTATATCTAATGCTATCGTAAAGAAAACACAGTTTCTTCAGGTCACGGCTCCAGACTGAAGCACTATCCTTAATTTCATAACGTCTAAAGCCGGCCTAATTGCTGTTCCGCCGCAAACGCCTCTTTTTAAACTTAGTCACGTAAAAAATGAATTCAAATTACAAGTTTTAAAGAGTCAATTTAGAAGGAAACGGCGCTATCCCGGTTTTAATTAGAATGTTCCGGGAGGAGTAATGTTTTGGGAATGAGTACTGAAGAGGAATGAGATTTTTTTGGGCTCCATAATAATTTGTATGTGTCAATAAGGGTCACCGCACACGGGCCACTGGCTACAACCGCCGCCACGAGAAGCTAGACGCAGCTACAAAAGTAGCTGAAGCGCGTGACAGCCACTTGTGGCCGGTGGTCGCGACTTGCGGTCGTTGACTACGTGCGTTGTACGGAGGCGGTTTGTATGGTGTGGCGGCCACCGGCGTCTACCGTGTGCGGCGAGTCCATATAAAATGTATGAAAACTACAGGAAATATACCGGTGGCGGCGTTTTGTGGTTATGGCCGGTGGCCCGTGTGCGGCGACACTAAGCACTTGCAACACTGGTATAACGCTCGTCCGCTTTGAGATTTTTTTTGCATTGTACCGAAGTCAAGATGACTTTGTTACAATACAGAAATACAATACAAAGAGACCGCTGATCTTCTGTTTTCAGCTTTCATAAAAATCCACAAGGAATTCATAGTGCGAAACGTTATTACAGTTCGTTTAAAAATACAAAGGAAAAAGCAACTATCCATTTAATATCCAGTTACCGTTCGCGTTTCCGTTAACGACGGCGGCGGCCGGAAGTGACGTCATGTGGTCAGGCTATTTGAATACGCTTACGGGTAGTTTTAAGGGTATCCTAATTTATTTAAATTGTTAACGAAAGTTTAAGTTGTTCAGGAATTTACACGTAGGTACATTTAAGTTTTATATGACTGTTAAATTTTTTGTAAATATATAAAGATAAAAAATAAATATTTCAAAAAAGGTCTTACAATTACAATACATAGCATATTAATTAAGAAATAAAAAAAAAAGAAAGACAGAAATACAATAAAACAGAATATACATATGTTATAGGAAAACAATTTAAAGAAAAAAGAGAAGGAGTAAAGTGGTAGATAACCATTTAACTTTATAATTTATATATATATATTAAATAAATATATGGATTAAAACTGTGCGTTTCATTTCATTCACGCACTTAAAAAAAAAACTTTTTCATTGAGAGTAAGCCTGAGTCCTGACAATCCTGGGCTCAGGCTTACTCCTACATTACAGGCTGGTAATGCTATGCTATTGCACCAAGTGAACTAATATCACACTAATATACAAAAGAGCCTTTATGTTTTATCACAGTCTAAATACTACATATTTTCAACCAACTTCTAAAAGGAGGAGGTTTTTTTAATGTTTGTTACCTCAGAACTTTGTTGTTTATAGACGGATTTGAAAAAATATTTTTATGTTTGAGAGGATATACTTTCAGATTGGTCCCATACAAATCGATATAAATTTCATCAAAATCGATTTAGTAGTTTAGTTATTATATCCAAATAACTCAAAAAATATGTCGTCAAAGTAAACAAAATTGCGTATTTGCTTCCCTGTGACTTTTCAGTGGTGTTTACGGTCACTAAAACAGTCCGTTGTCTATGTTTTTGTAAAACCTTGAATTATTATTGCAAATGATCAGATCAAATATACATATAGTCTACTACATCAGATGTAATAAAACTAGGTAGGTATCTATTTCATTTTAGTTATAAGTACCTATATTATTGTATGTCCTATCAGGATAAACTGTTGTTTCCTACTAAAATATGTTAAGATCTTTGTACACAGTTTTATACAATAAATGTTTCTTGATTCTTGATTCTTCATTCTTGAAATAAGCAAAGATTTATTGTACTCATAAATACTTTTATAAATCATGCTAAGACGTAAATAATACTACGCTTTCAATAATAAGCCTTAGACAAGGCTACGCCGTAGATGATTGCTGCGATCCGTAGCAATGAGTAATGAGCGAAATGAATCCTAGAGGGCAATCAATGTTCTATCGAAATTGATCGCTGTGATTATTGATGTTGAATAAAATACAAAGGGTTTTGTTTGTATAAGCGATGAGTGACTGACCAATGATTTATGTGCTCTACATTTGTGAATACTCCTACAGTTAAGTTTTTCTATTATCAAAATTTTGGAGAGAACAGTGTTAGAATAACGATGCTTCATTCAAACCCTGTTTGAATATCTTGAAGTTCGAATTTTAATATTTTTTTATAGTACGTTAACACCCGAAAAACGACCAGTTTTAAGAGAGTTCTACATTCAATAGTTTTGGATTACCGATGATAAATTTATCCGTAACACCTTTAGTACACCGACGACCGACGGCAATCCGCGGTAACGAAATACGTTCATAGACAAAAAGCGATATATTAGCGATATTTAAGCTGTCGTTTTCACACCAATTTCGCCATTTCGCATTTCCAAAATGTCATCTGAGCCAGATTTCAATTGCAGATTCTGAAGAAGAATGAAAAATAAATTATGCTTATTATATAATCTGGATGCCCCTTAGGTATAATGCGGTTTCTCGGTTTCCGCCTTCGTCATCTTTATAAAGCCATCTTTCTGTAAAGTATAATTGAATTTATAATATAGTAGTTGTACTGTACGTGTACGTGGTGTGTACGTTTATATGTGTTTATAGGACACTGATCGAACTTATCAAACATCCATCCAGCTCTTATACCGCCCTAAAAAGTATATAAAAAGTAAGTTTCTACAATTGTTCGATAATAATAACTTATCGATATCGGCATTCCAGAGGAACTGCAGTGCCATTCATAAGCACGACTCGGAACTTGAAACGCGGCCAATTTTTCACCGTTTAAAGAAAGGCGTATACTATACCAAGGAGTACGTATACCTGACGTATGGGTTTCCAATACTAGCCGCTGTAAATCTTGAAAAGGAATGAATAATTCATGGAACACGTTTGTACTCATACTCGCTCGATTTTGACCTCATATATCTTGCCCATTGTAAAGTGTCCGACGAAATTCAATAAGTAAATGTTTTTGAAGGCATTTTGAAATTCAGTTCTGATGTTTTTGAGGACGAAAAGTATGCAGAGAATTTGAATGTCTTTAGACTAGCAATCTGTAATCCAAGTTACACGTAATATGTTGTACATAGTTTTACTGTTGGGAAGTCATAGATGAATAACGGTGTTCCTATAGAACATTAATATGGACAGTATTAAACCAAAATGGATGCGGGATATAGGACCGAAAATTTTCAGACACCTTGTCAATAAAACTGAAATATCTCTATTTTCAAATATTGTTTGTTACTTTCTACGATGTAGTTTTATCGACAATGAAAAAGCCTTATAGTTTTAACATATAATAGTTATTTAGCCCTGTTACTTCTCTTTTTCTAAAATTAGCATCGACTAAAATGTACTAGAAGTTAAATGAAATGAAATGAAATGAAATTGAATTTATTTGTCTATACAATACAATATAAACTTATAACTACTCTAAATAATTCTAACTTAAAAAGACTTACTCTAACCTTCTCGTATTTATTAGGTTAGCTAATGTGGTTCCCTTTTCTTGGTCGCATTTTCAATGTACTACATTGTGTTTCTATACTTTAACACTTCTGAGTGGGAAGCATTCCCTGCAGGATTCTGTCTGATGAGTAGGTACCAACACAGTGCCGATTATTCTTGCTTGGAGTAACTGCAGAAATTACTGGGCTTTAAAACTAACCATAAAATATCTTAAAGTTATCGAGTGCTAGAGCAGTAAAATTTGGATTGGATTTCCTATGGATCACTGTTCAAGTCATAGGGAGGCGTGATCTGTTACCATCGCCAGAATATCTTAAAAACACTACGAAAACCTTTGAATGAACTTACTCCGCACTAAATAAATTGTTAAAATAACTTATTTGGCTTTATTATTGTCGAGTAACGATATAACACATCTACAATAACGTCAATAGCCTCGCTTTCAAAGTAAATATAAAGGCGAGATTCCACTGGCAAAACTCCACGGAAACTAATAACACAACTCCAGCCGTCTGTCTGTCTGCAAGTTGTCCACTCACCATTGATGGTGGAACAGCTGCGGGCAAGGCCGGGGTATTTACCGATATAGGCTCTTATAAGAATAGGTTTCGAACCTAGTATGAAGTTGAAATAATGTTAAGTGTTTATCGAGCTTGAAAAAGGCTTTTCTTCTTCTTAGCTACTTTGTCCTGCACGAAAACTTCCTAATCGTAGAGTTTTGTAAGCAAACTAAACATTTCTTTAGTTTGCCGGCACGACTCTTATTTTTTATTTAACTTTCTTCATAGTTTATTCTCCTAAACCAGTAAACCAGTTTCATACCAAGTTCATAAAGAGTTCATGAATTCCTTTGATACTCTATTAACCAAATTTAGATTTAAAGGAAATAATGAACCATTGTTAATTTTCAAAGTGTTCAAGTCTCGCTCTAATCGGAAAATTTGTGGCTCAAAAACTTTAATAACTTTTAACTGTTTACGGAGGCCAACGTTGCAATGACCTATTTCTTTTCATCTGGTCTCTAGACTCTTAGACCTTTCATCATCTGCATCATCAACCTATAACAGTCCTCTAAGGGATATAAGTCTCTCTCAAGGCGCCACTACTAAGCCCGATCTTCGGCTCCTTTCACCCACCTTCTTCCAGCTATATCATCCCGTTGATCATCGGTCCATCCAGCTAGACTTTGGCCAGAAGTCATCCTACACTATACTTATAGTACGATGACACATGGTTTTTTACACGCTACACGCCAGCGACTTCGCTTGTAGCGTGTATAGTCGCCCAGTGTCATCGGCGTTTTTACAATCTGCTTGTTAACAATCCTTCCCCTAAGCTAACACGCTCACACGCTAGCTTTTAAAAACGCCAATAATCAGCGTGTAAAAAGCTTGTGTGCCATCGACGCTTTACCAAGACACGACCATTCAACTGAGAACTTTACGTTTGGAACACTAAAAATTTGAATTCCTAAATTTAACAATAGAACAATGCAAAATGATGTGACATGCAGACAACGGAGCCAGCGGACCGGACATCGACTACAAACCGGAAGTCGTCACGTGGCCACTGACAGTCGCAAAAAGTTAACATGTTTGTACGGAGGAACTTTGAGAGCCGAAATTGAAACAAAGGCATACACAACAGCCATTATTTTTACCCGACTATTCTGAAAGAGGGTATGTTTTTTTTCAGTTTATATGTGATGCGCAGTACTGTTACGCAGGCATGATTTTGTACTATCAGGAGGATGATTTAATACCTTAGTTTCAAGCTTTTTTTAATTTTTTCGTAGTGAGAATTAGAAATTAAGACCGCTCCTTGGGTATACAGCTATCTTTGCTACAGCTTGGCTAGCTTAAATCCCTCGCTGCTCTCCGGAGCAGTCTCAGCTCTCTCGCTTTGTGTAAAAAGTGTTTTGTATGGTACGTGTTTTACAACTGTCTACTCCATATTCTGTTTAACTATTGTGTAATGACATAAGATAGATTTCTCTTGATAACTAGGTACTATTTTTATTATAAAAATAGGCTTACTTTTGACCACAACTCACCTTACTTACTACTTAGTTTTTTTGCAACTTTGTGGGTCCTGGCCACTTCTACAATGGACTGCTTCTTGGTAATATATTACCCTATTGAAAAGAACTCTTGCAACGGTCTCTTCTATTATTTTTTACTTGTTGATTCGTGTCGTTCCCTTTGAAAATAACTAAAATTCTTAGTATGCGCTAACACTCTTGACGTCCACATTTCAAGTCTTTACATTCAGTGACTGCGCTGTCTGTTAGTCAGTTAGGACCAAGTATTTATTATATTGATTACGTTTGAACTCTACATTTAATTTCAAAATACTTTATCAACCATCCAGCCTATTCTCGCGAGATCCCGAGAGTGGACCTTCCTCATGCGGAATGGGGCCAGCGTATGAGATCTGAATGGAGGTAGTTAGAATATATTTAAATAAGCCAGCCTCCTATTGAACTGAGGGGCGCTAAAATGCTGCAGAAATGTTATTTTAGATTCATTGGAGTTAGATGAAGTAAACATTTTGTTTGATAGAATGTCTTGATCTAAATCTTTAGCGCTAAGCATTCATGTACAGACAGCGCCTTATATAAGTATCCCCCTTGAATTATAATACCCAACTTCAAATCCCTTCAAATCACTGCCGCGGCGTATGGAGATGTTGTGCCTTACAAAAATAGATTATGTTTGTATAACCGTGTCTAAGCCTAAAAATAATTTTAAGCATTACAATTTTTAGAAAGGATTTAAGCTGGGTGTCTTGTGCAAGGGGGATACTTATCTTTGACGCTGTCTGTACATACCTGCAATGTCGTTGCTGCAGTTTTTTAGTCATAGGTATATTATGATATTTTTTTAATCATCTTGAAAACCTTGCTAGTCTCCTCACTCGTTGTTTGTAAAATATGAAACATAATTTTCTTCAGTCACATGAATATATTTCGAAACTCCAAATACAATTCAGACCACTGCATCATAGAGTTTATTTGAGTTCACAGTTCGCCCCAGTTCTTTCGTGCACCTGCCAAAAACTTCTGTTCCGTTTACGAGGTAAATAAACGGTATAAAGTTGTATCCGTCTTAAGTCGTCCTTTGAATGCAAATACCCAAACTTGTACAGTCGCGTGCAACAAGTTAGCGCTCAGCCTCTGCATATTTATACACCACCTGAGATTGCACTTCTCTTTATAAGTGTACGTGGGGATCGCTTCATTGATTAGATTGTATTTTCATTCTTGTAACAGTTTTTCTGTCTTGATTCGGTCTGTCGATGCATTAGGTATTACCATCAATATGACTGAAAAAGTTGATGGTCATTATTATTATTATTATTATTACTAAGCCGTATTTGCCCGTAATTTTTATTTAATTTATTTTTGATTATATTCTTCGGGGCACCCATTTTTGGGTAAAGGCCTCCTCCAACCCTTGCCATTTCTGCCTATCTTGGGCGAGTCTAGTCCAGGTAGCGCCTGCCACTCCCATGAGGTCGTCATTCCACCTCCGCCTTGGTCTTCCTCTAGGACGAGTAGAGTTTATTGGGAACCAGTGAAGTACTCTTTCACTCCATCTTCCATCTCCTGCTCTGGCTACATGTCCAGCCCATCTCCACTTTAATCTGCAGGCCATTTCTCCGGCGTCAATCAATCATGGTCATATGTAAAATAATTAGGGTTATCTGCTAAAAAATTTTGGTATACCGCGTAGTCAGGTCACTATGAAAATTTAGTATGAGATTTAATTTTACCATTCACACACAATAGTAAATAGTAAATGACTATCTTGCAGTAAGCGTCAGGCAATGCGTAATTTAGTGATAGGCTAGGTTCTGATATATTAAAAAACTTTTGTTCTCTGAGGGCTGTCGGCCCTGGTTATAACAAAATATTTTTGTAAATAATCTTTGATGGTAAGAAATCACGCTTACCCAAAGCCAGACCAGTGATTTACAGGACTTTGAATCATCATGTTGTTTACGGTAAGCATAAGAAAGATAATAAATAATAATAAATATTTTGGTCATTTCACACATCGCCATTTAGCCCCTAACTATGCAGAGCTTGTACTATGGGCAGCAGATGGCTGATAGAATATTTAATTACTTTTTTTGTAAATACATGCATATAATACATATAAAACATCTAAGACTCAGGACAAACACCGGTGTTCATCAAACAAATGTTTGTCCTGAAATGGGAATCGAACCCGCGACACTGGCGTGGCAGTCCAACACACTTGCCAATAGACCACCCGTGTCGTCAAGATGTATACCTATATATGTAGGTCACACCGCTACAACACATTATATTTATTCATTCATACTTATGCCTTATTCATTTCACATCATTTCGACAACTCATTGACTTCGAACCTCTTAATCATACAGGTTTCACAATCCAGACTTTCACCTGGCACTGCAAATCCAACCTTCCATCTCCGGATTAAAGTTTAGTATACATTGATGAGGATTATAGAGGTGGAGAAAGTGCGCCTCATTTGCTTCGACGGATCAGGTCTCCGAGGAATTTGTGCGAGGGATCTGGATCGCTCGCTCGGCTCGCTGCTTGACTGGCTCGGATTTTGGCACGGCTTAATGCATGCACTTTGCTGGCGACACATCATATTGCATAGAGATTGATATGATTGACTGAATTAAATGTTTACAAAGATATTTATGTGAATTTAAAACCCGTGCTTAACGGTGAAGGAAAACATCGTGAAAAAACCGGCATGTCATAGAACATAAAAAGTTCGAAAACATGTGTCAAGTGCACGAAAGTAGTCTCTTCGAGGCGCACTTGAAATTCTTCTTCTTATCGTGTCACACTAGTTCTTCCGAACCAGTGTGACACGATAAGAAGAAGAATTGAAATACTTACCTCGGGTTTGCTCTTGTGAAATTGTATAAAAAGTATATAATATACCACTATATACCCCCCAAAATAGCATAAATAATAACCCAATATAACATTATTTGTAGATAATAACATAACTTTTTAATTTCTATGCTAGGATTTATTCATAAGTTTTGGAGTAAAATTAACTTATATTCATTCTAAAAAAAATTATAGGTACTAATTGGCTAATCTTCTTCTTATCGTATCACTAGTTCTTTCGAACCAGTGTGGTAAAAGGATTTCAAGTGCGCCTCGTAGAGGCTCCTTTCGTGCACTTGACACAATGTTTTCGAACTTTTTAGGTTTTCCTTCACTGTAATCGGCTAGTAGGAAGAACCTTAGTTTTTTTGGTACATTCAGATTGATTTCTATACAAAAGTCACATTCACATACAGTGTGGTAGGTATGCAAATACAGAAAAATCCATGGTATTCAGGTAAATACAGGCCATTACTCAAGCCGGTCCGCGGAATGTGAACTCCAACAAATAAACGTCATTAGCAACAAAACAATAAATAGTTAGCAAGTTCCTATTGCACTATGTATCTCGTTATAAGTTTGGGGAGCCGCTTGTGGGCCGAGGCACAAGCTTAAGTTTACATAATTTATTTATTTTTAAAGTTATAGCATTTTTTTATGGGAAGGGTTATGCCCAACAGTGGGCGGATTCAGACTGAGGATGATGATGATGTTGATTGTAGTGTTTTTTGGTTTTAAAAGGGGTATTGTATTTTGTTGTTTTTTTACAAAATAATAAATTAAGTTGTCCCTAAAATACACTTGGATCAAACATAATTTGTGTATTGGGTCTGATGTGAAAGTAGAAAAGTTTGGATAAAGGTGAGGTCACGCCGATATTTTTTTATGAAACCAGTTGAGCTAGCTACTCTTCTGATACTAAGAGATCACACCCACCATGGCCAAGACAGTGCTATACAGGACTACTAAGTCAGTGTATACTGCAGCAAAACAGTAATGTGAAAGTATTAATGTGTTCCAGTCTGAAGGGAACTGTAGATAGTGAAATTACTGGACATTCGAGACTGACCATCAAAATATCTCAATGTGGACTACCGCTTCAGCAGTGTTGCACCGACCTTTGAATTAAAGTCCTGTGTAGCACTGTTCTGGTGATGAGCAGGCGTGATTTCTTACCATCAGGAGAGAGCTTAGTTCGTCTCGTCAATGTTTCATCATCTTCATCATCATCCACAACCACTTGTGGCACAGAGACTTAACTCACTGCTGGGTATAGGCCTCTCTCTGCTCTTGCTATTCTTTCCGGTCCTGTGTTAAGCAGGTCCAGTATACATAAAAAAAAACTCTCATGACATAGACCGCTCTCTCTAATACGGTCGTGTTCTCAAATTGCCGGTTCTCGTGTTGGTCGCGGACTGGCCCGTTGCCAGCGACGCGACGCGGTGGACTAAATCATCGACGTCTGCGGCCGGCGGTGGATCGGCACCCGAGTCATACTTTTTACCCGACTACGCGGACGAGGACGTGGTGGCCGCGGGTTCGAATCCCGGTGTCAGTCATGCGTAGGTAAATGGGTTTTTTCGGTCGAAAAAATCTATGTATGCATCCCGCGTTCTCGCAACGGTGAAGGAAAATATAGTGAGGAAACCGGCATGTCGTAGAACCTAACGTTCGAAAACATGTGTCGAGTGCACGAAAGGTGCTTTTTCGACGCGCACTTGAAATCCTTTCACCACACTGGTTCGAAGGAACTAGTGACACGATAAGAAGACCCGACTACGAAGAAGGAAGGTAAAGTTTTTCGAGTGTTTGTACACCATACATGTATGAGGTATTATTATGTTGGTTTATTTTGATATTAATCACGCTCTGGAGGCTAAACGGCTTTGTGGATCTAATATTACGCGGTAGGTACCATTTGATTCGTATGGCGTCTGCAAAATTTGTCATTTGTCTTAACGGTGTGAAAAATGAAGATGCGAAAAATCTAATATCGCGTTTATATCTTAGTAAGTTAGGTTTATTGTTCTCTTTGGCGTATTGTAAATCGAAAGCCAAAGCTTCATAAAACAGGTATTATTTTTGTTGGTCCAAGGCGAATCTTTCTAGTAGGAAAAAAAACAGACTGAAATATCCAAAACCAAAAACAAATTTTAAAATTTGAATAGTTACGAGTCCTAGATAATAAAAGAGAAAAAAGTTGCTCGGTCATTGCTCAGCCCGAAACAATATTGGAGTGGTGTTACAGCTGTAGTTTAGATTTTTACAAAAACCAAACAATTTGGAAAATAACAGCAAAACAAAAACACACCGAAAAACATAAAATACGAATATTGTTTCGATGTTTGTTCATATTGCTAACAGTAGCCTAAACGACTTCAAAGAGAAGGCCGTAATGGTAGCATATCGAAAAATTAGAAGACAAGTATATTAATTATAATCTATACTTACTTACCTATTTCATGAAAACCTTTTTGCCAATTTCTTAGTCAAATTACCTATTTAAGTACTTAGTTTAAGGTTGTACGTTGTGGGAAATGTTTGTTGAACCCAACCATAAAAACGAAACCAAGAGCTTTTCATGGTGCTGCTGACTGTACTTTAGTGGTACGATAAACAGCGGTGACGAATCGCTACAGTAAATATTAAAACATTTTGAGCGGTGGCAAATCACTACACCATTTAAGCGGTGGCAAATCACTACACCATTTAAGCGGTGGCAAATCACTACACCATTTAAGCGGTGGCAAATCGCTACAGTGGCAAATTTATACTAACCCATTAGATGGTTGCTATGAAATTTATCATTTACCTATGATATTAATGAAATCCATGGTCATATCAAGCTTCTAAAGTCGGGTTTTTGTTAGATTTTTTAATGAATCCCTCTAACCTTAAATATTTGTCCATATTGAAGAAAAATAGATCTAATTAATCCATAATCTGTTATATCCTCGCTCTGGGATTTCCTGATAAATGTAATATTCCCGTATTCCTGCAATGCCCGCGAGGGACTTGGCTACTACAGTTACTCCGCAGTTATTGAATTTGATTACAAACTGATCAATAAGGATAATATTATTCTGGGTCAATACAATAAGCATACAATTTGAATGTAATATCAAAAGTAGAGTGTTGTTGTGTGTGGATAATCCCACTTAATTCAACTAATATTTTCAAATGTGAAAGTTTGTAAGGATAGATAGATGGATGTTCGTCGCTCCAACATTCTGAAACTAATGAACCGATTGAGCTAAATTTAGAAAATGAGAGCTAGAAAATAATGCTCCTTTAGGTATATTCCGAACTTTTTAAACGCGGGCGAAGAAACTTAAAAGCAAACCAATTTACAAGAAAAATACTCAATTATTACAGCAGTGGGTATAATTTTTTGTTTTTAAGTAACAATTTATTTTCAAAACCTCCAAAACCGTTACAAATTATATGTAAGTACATAAGACTGTGCGAAGTAATGATTGTACTTACGTGGGTTGGTTTAGCTGAAGATTAATCGTCGTGCGTATGAAAAACCCTCCTATTTGTGAGGGTACCGTGGGTGTACATAAAATCTACCTGGTTTTTAATCCAGGTAAAAAAAGTCTGAACAAGACGAATAATTTAAAAGGTAACGGCGGCTATTAGGCAGGCTTGTGTCCTGGCAGAATATCTAGCACTAATGTGTTGGTTGTTCCGAATCAATATAGGCTTAGCCCTGACTGACTGACAGGCAACGCACAGGCTAAACCACTGGACGTAGAGACGTGAAATTTCAAGAGTATGTTTTGTCAAGAATTTAAGGCGCGTTCTAGAATTTTTTTAATTCGCAACGCAAAAAAATGACAATTTGTTATCAATAATATTCTTTATATGCTAAGTGACAGACTAACTGATTATATGCTACTGGCTGACAAGCTTACAGGCAAAACTAGTTAACGTAGAGACTTGAAACTTAGAGGATGTGTTTATCATGAGCTGAAAGTGCGTACTAAAAAGGATTTATGTAAATTCACAAAGCAAACGAAGTCGTGGGTGTCAGCTACTTATATAAACAGAGTCCTGTCAGGCTCGGCTCCCAAGGGTCTCATAAAGCTCACATCAAAGTAAAAATCTTTATGATTCATCACGAAAAATGAAACTTTATAACATAAAAATTAAATGATGACTCCGAAATCATAAAATCGAGATCGTTCAAAAAATTGCTACAGTAAAGCTGCGTAATTGTGTGGCACCTACTATTCGTTACAAATATGAAAGGGACTAAAAACTTAATCGCTGCGATGCCTCAAGACTGTATTGTTTTTTTTTGCCCTCCTCTATAGTGCCTCTTTCGATGGGTTATAAAAATCGTTATCGTATTTTCCCATTTACTTAATAAGGTTATATCATTTTTCGAAAAGGTTAAGCTTTAGGTCCGCGAATAAACCTCTTTTATAAGTAACTGATAAGCTTTTAGGTTTATAATAGACAGACGTATGTACTCTTTTGAAATGTAATTTATACTTACGCAGTGTTCTTAACTTCTTTCTAGCCAGAACCCTAAATTCATAGAATCTACGAGTGAAGTAGATTTCATTAGAAATAGACGACACAAAATAGATTTGGCGTTTTATTTTCGCCGTTTTAATTTGAAACGCTTGGTATTAAAACCATCGTAATTGTGTAGTAGTAAAAAGTGGAAGAAACCCGAGATTTCTTCATCGTACCATTTAATATGGAACACATAAAAACAGACGTAAAATCAAAGAGAATTACTTCAGAAAGAAACAATACTTGACTTTTACCTTAAAACTTAGTTACTTACTTAAGATACGGTTGTTGGTTTCTTATTTGTGTTAGTTAGTTTTATGGCATACCTAGGTTAATTCTGAAGTTTTGGTTAGTTTTTTAGAGTTTCCTAGGTACCTTAAAAGCGCTAACGGGACCCAATAACTTTTCCAATGGAGATTCCATTGGATTTCCATTGGATCAGTCTGTCTCCCGACCTTTCGAGAATCTAGCCAAAGGAGATGTTAATGCAAGGCGTAGGTACCCTTGTTGGCCATATAACCTTCTTGGCCATTCACGTTAAATAAAACTATACGCTGTATTTAATAACTGTGTGCGCATATTTTAAAATGGTGTGCGAGATTATTATAGTGTGCGTTTTTCATGAATAAGATTTTGTTAGGCGCGTGTGCAATGCGTGTTTTCCTCGTCCCGCGTAAAAAATGGCAGAAATTTATGTTTGCAGATTCTGACGTTTGACGTCTCCTTTTGCTAGATTTTCGAAGGCCCGACCTCTCAAAATGGATGTGCGCCGGACTTTGCGATTTAAAATTAATTTCGTTATTTGGTCAGATAGGGAGATGTAATATCTTACTATCAAAAGGATGTTTTACTAAACTAAGTATTATATATATATTTATATTTATATATTTCCCTAAAAATGAATAATCAAGTGTTACAGGCGTGTTTATAGATATTCACCCGATCCCGATTCTGCCAAGATTTTAATCTAGCTTTACATCTAGGTTTAGCTAATCCTGCTCGCATGTCGGCTAATCTAGTTAAATGCGATCATATGTCAGTTAACATTCGAGGAACACGGAACACTCCGTTCTAATTCTGGGCTTATGCACTTGAAACCTTACTAATCCTTGAAAATTTAGAAATACATCTAAAGGGAAATACACGTACATATTGAATTGCTTTCAAATATGTACGAATTTCTCTTGATAAAGAATGAAAATATCGGTCAGAAATAGCAATAATTAATTTTTTTTTTATATATTGGTGTCCACAATCTCAAAAAAAGTCTCCCAAACCATACTGCCCATTGCTGCCTCTTACCAATAACGTTAATGTCAAATAGAACTCAAAATACTACACTTAAATGTCAAAATGAAATAAATTGTGAATATAAAAAAAATGGATTGCCTGTAACGGGACGATGAGTGTTACCGGACAATGACAGCGTTACCGGACAATGACGTCAACGTTTTCGTGCATGCAGCCGGCGTTCATCGCTTTATTAGACGTAGTCACGTGAATAATAATTAAAAAACATTTAAAAGCTACAGATATATATTTTATAGAAACTAAGTATATTTTATGGCATGGTAGGTATTTAAAAACAAAACCCCGGCCGCTGTCCTTTCGTCGTCACTTACTGCACGTCACAATCTACTTGAGCTGGATAAACAAGCTAGAGAAAAACTCTCAAGCTTATTTTGAAGTGAATTTGAAATGAATTGGGCTTTCTAAAAAGGTTCTTACTTTGAAAACCCGGTTATATTTAACCCCAAGTCAAAGTCGAATTCGCGGAAACGGGAAACATTAATCGTTCCCACGAACTTTGAGTCGCTGAAGAAAAAACCAACAACGTAAGAAGAAAGTTCTCTAGTCCTTCACAGCTGCACACAACGCAAATTTAGAGGGATTTGTTATAAGTGTTGCTTGTGTTTGTTAGTGTGTGTTACATTCTGGACTGTAGCTTAAACGGCTTGGTACATCTTGACCATTGTAATAAATGATAAGTACAGCATTGATAAGCCTACTTCTTCTTCTTAGTCGTTACACTCTCGGCAGAGTGGTCGTGGTTGTCATGGTGGGGGTTGTGACACGCTTCACAATCCTGCACCATTCATCTCTGACAGCGGTTTTCCTCGTGCATTCGTGTAAGGGACCATCTAGTGCTGCTTTGACTTGGTCAGTCCAACGCATTGGAGATCTTCCTCGCCCTCGTGTGCCCTCGACTTTTCCCTGTACCACCAGACGCTCGATGGACATTTCTCCACGACGCGACACGTGCCCGAAGAACGTGAGGATACGAGTTTGCAGTCTAATTTATGTTTAAGATGATCTTGGATTTGGCTACGTCTTTGTTCTTTTTTTGAAAGTAGTTTTGACAACAAACTTTCATCTCTTTCAAACCTTTGCATTCATATGTATGTACAGTCAGCTGCACAGACATGTATACACTCCCAAGCTTCCACATTTATATTACTCTTAATTTTGCAAAGAAAAGTCTCTTGTCAGAAGAAGGATGTCTTTGCAAAAATAAGAGTAATATAAAAACTTGGAAGTGTATATGTCTGTGCAGCTGACTTTATCTGTAAATATTATTAAGATTGTGGTATTCATGGGATCCTTGGGTGACTACCGATATAGGTCGGTCCCATTTGGCATAGGCCACTGGATTACCTAAGTAGGATAGAAGGCTTAATTTGGCCACTACCGTGCACTTAGCGTGTACCTACTGCTCTAACTGCTTAGCCCAGCGGGGATATATTTGCCAAGCAAATATGCCCGGCCATTTGCCAAGTCTCCGCGCGATTGTTCCGTTTAGCGCGGGCGAGTGCACACTGGCGGTTGCAATAGTGTTTTTCCATTGTTATATGGGTCGTGAATATAATATTTCAATTGTTTATGAGATGAATTGAAATTAGCGCTTTTTCTGCGCGCAAAGTTACGTTATTTTGTTTTAAAAGTAGCAAAACAATGGTAACAATATAAAAGTGGCAATAAGTAAAATTTCAAAAATATATCGAAAGTGATGATATACAAGAAATGAAAAAAATATTCAAATGCTGAAATATAAAGTAGAGTTATTACTAGGGGTTTAAAGTTAAGACGGCATTCTAAAAAAAACGTCATCGCTTTGCACATTTGAAGATATTAACAGATAAAAAATACAAATTTGCAGAAAGAAAAGCTTAGCATAGAAAACTAATATAAACAGTTTTTATACCACTCATAAAACTTCAGCAGACACGCAAACTACGCGTTGAAATTCCTAACAGCTAATCAAGTGAATGGGCCATTCCAAAATGATTTAGAGAATTATTCAAATTGTTTATTGCACATTCGTTTCGTTCAAATAAAGCTCAAGTTAAAAAACAATTTAAATGATTTATCTCCACATTCACTATGAGATAAGCCTAAATTGGATTTAAAAAGATATAACTCTTTTTAGTCGCAGTAGGGTAAAAATAAAACAGAATGCATATTTATTTTATAAATAAAATAACAATAAAAACCCGGTAGTACACCAATGGATTTTTCTGTTCAAAAAATGTATGTCTGCATTACACGCGAGCTTAACGCACATAAACATCGTGAGGCAATCGGCATGTCATAGAACCTAAAAAGTTCGAAAATTGTGTCAAGTGCACGAAAGGAGTCTCTTTGAAACGCACTTGAAATCCTTTCACCACACAGGTTCGAAAGAACTAGTAACGCGATAAGAAGAAGAAGAAGTACTTATTTAATTCTTATACCTATTTAATTTTATTTTGCCAAGTGGTTCCTGAATCGTTTATTGCAATTGGTCAATGCCTCCAATATGGAAGAGCCTTTATAATTTTGTTTCTCCTTAGCATTTCCTAGGTAATGTGGTGCATCCCGCTTATGCGGCAAATATGATAAATGTCTGTGCACCGCGTTTTAACGGTTAATGGAAAACGCTGAATAGAAATAAACTACAACACCCTTGAGGGTTTCTCTCATGCACTCTATTCGTTGAAATTCCATATCAGACTTTTATGATGGTTTTTTTTATATAAACCACTAGTTGACACCTGAAACTTCGTTTGCGTTGCGTATTAACTAAATTTATTTTCTTGGTACGCGTATACACTTCTTGACAAATATACCTTCCCAAATTTCAAGTCTCTTAAGTCTTTTAAGTCACGTTTAGTGGTTTGCCCTATGTTTTGTCTGTCAGTCAATCAGTCAAAGCAAACCAATGTGTATATTGATAATAATAATAATGTAGGATGCAAGAAAATAAATAATTTACTCTAAAAATGATCTTGAAGTGCACGAAGGAGCCTCTTCAAGGCGCACTTGAAATGCTTTTACCACACTCACTGGTTCGAAAGAACTAGTGAAACGATAAGAAGAAGATCGCGAAAATCTTTCAATTCTTGTAGCGCTTAATTTTTTTTTTTATAATTCAATGAGCATTTATTTCATATTTTTCTTAAAGTTTTATCTGAAAAAAAATTGTTTGGAACAAAGTTTTACACACCAACTAAATATTTTCAATACTTAAAGTATACACGTTTAATTTATAAAAGCGAGTGCACACGGTAGCCGCCGCGCGTCCGCGTCACGCAGAGCGTAAACAGAACAAACGTTCTCTAGTTCATTGTGAAAACACGCCGGGTGTTGTTTCACCTTTGCTTCACTCTGTTTGTGAAGATTTCCGAATGTTGGAAAATTATGGTGGAAAGTAGTATTTATTTTTGACGCTTGATGTGATTTTTAATCATGTTAGGTAATAAAATTAGGTAAGTAAGTATCGTTTATACAATTAGTCTTGGTGATTACGAGTTTTTTTAGTACCTACCTATTCATGGTTAATTAAAAAACATGTTTTGTTCTCAGATTTTTTTCTTATATAATAAAAGTAATTGCAACAAAAGCATTTTAATATCAAACCTCATAAATGTGTCGTTTTCCACAACCATTTTCCATTCCATTTTCAAAATTCTCTCAGTTTTGTTCTAGTTCCGCTATAAATTAGAGAGAGCGTGCGTTCACGCGTGTCGCGACGCATGACGATGTGCGTAACGTTGCGTGACGTCACACGTGTGCACGGGCCTTATAATTACTGGAGGGTTCATTGTTCTGAAAGAACTGTAACTTTAATGTGTGAAAAACGGTGGAATATTATGTTTGTCTTCAATAACTCTTATATATTATTTTATTTATATTACATTAGACTCACACTTACATACATTATTTTCTTATAAATGCAACCTGCTATAAAATATATGTACCTACACTAATCTTAAACCAAATCGAGTCTACATCTTTGTTCCTTGTGCATATTTAAAAATTATAGGTAAGTATTTACTAACTCTAACAGCAGTAAATTCAGAAGGTTAGAAAGAAATAAGAAATATTCGCATTGTGTGTGACCAACATACAGAAGTCTGTGTGGAGTGTGTATA
The DNA here is from genome assembly GCA_932526365.1 of Lobophora halterata. Taxonomy (NCBI): domain Eukaryota; kingdom Metazoa; phylum Arthropoda; class Insecta; order Lepidoptera; family Geometridae; genus Lobophora; species Lobophora halterata. The sequence goes on along the minus strand of OW052004.1, from coordinate 12,164,478 downwards.
TTATCAAGAAGAGCTAGATTCTCTTGAGATGGCCGAACTGTGCCTCACAGGCGTACTTACATCATCATTGTTATCACTGTCTGTGTTTTAGCTTAAAAGTTGCTCTAGAAATTTCTTTAATAAGGACAATTGCGTATTGTACGTTTATCAGTTAACATTAACATTGTTTTTAAAGCTTTATTCCCTTCCATTTATAAAAGTTAAATATGTTAAATATTTAGGTTTTGTTTCTTAATTGTAAGGTCCACCTCTTGCGGTAAAAGCCTCCTCCAATTCTTTCAAGTCTCTTCTATTTATTGCTCTCATTGACCAGAGCTTTCCAGCCACTTCTTTTATATTGTCTCTCCATCGAAATAATGGTCGTTCTCTATTTCGCTTCTTATCTCTTGGGTTCCAGTTTGTAAGTGTGTAAGACCATCTATTTTGGTTTATCCTTTGTACAAAGGAACATAAACATTAGCTGTCATAATTAGGCATCATAATTTTATAGAAAAATCAGACAAAACAGGATCTTCCTTAAATCTCGAAGTTCTATGTGCTTTTTAATTAAAGTCCATCCAAAAAGACGCTAAGGCAATTAGAAGGCTCAAGCTGGACTGGCCGGTACGGGCAGATAATCGCTTTTGTTTGAACGTCCACTAAAAGCTGAACTGCGGCTTATAAGTCCGTGCTCACTAATTATGTTCTTTTGAGCCTGTGCTCGATGTCAAAGGCATGCTCGGTCAGTTGTGGCTCTCTACAGTTTAATTTAGGAATTAGGTACTATCTAAGGCACAAATCCGAATGGTTGAAATATCTGCCTTGCTGTTTGATGGTCGCAGGTTCGAATCTTGAAAACAATCATGTACTTAATGGGCGTATTCAAACGAAAGAAGCTAAATACATAATCTCTCACACAATGAATGGAATGTGAATGGAAAAATCTTAGGGATCTGGAAAATTTTATGCCAGCATGCATGTTAGTAGATAGAACATGATACACCGTAAATTTTTTATCACCAAAAAATACGCATAATCAGTTGCCGTTACTGAACATAATATAAATATGGTAAAAAAACTTGAAAACATTAAGTCGATGTTTTTCAATATAAAAATATTAATAATACTAATTAATGATTGCAATTGAGCAATTGAGATGCCACCTATCTTTCCGGGATGATTTATATCATCGACTTAGTAAGAAGAAAAAAGAAGTAATTTGTTTGAATGTGCCGAAAACCGGCGGTCAGGATTTACCAAATATTTTAGATTTTAGGGCATAATAATAGTAAAAAAAACTTAAATCTAGCTATTTTCTAAAACGTCATGAAAACAGTTACTTCTACCCTAATTCAGATGATGCTGGCACACGAACTCTGCCTGTGACACGCGACACGACATTTTGCCGCGCGTTAAAATTCAACGACCAACTTAGTCTCGAACTTTCGCAACTCACAGCATGAAAACTGTTTACTCAATGCAGAGTTTAATGCTAAAACTGTTTTCAATAATGCTGAAAAAGCTTGTGAATAAGTTTCAAGATTATAAAGCAGTGTTGCCGCTGAATTTTAAAATACTTTGCTGTTGTCGCTACTGACTGATGTAATCTACTCGAATGAATCTTTTCTTATTTTTGGATTGCAATAAAGTAGTTACGTAAGTTATAATGAAATAACTAGTTAAAATAAAGTGCACGAAAGGAGCCACTTCGAGGCGAACTTGAAATCCTTTCACCGCACTGGGTTGAAATAACTAGTTACACACACGATAAGAAAAATACTTTGAGACTACACTTCTGTGCTTCTAGTACTTTGCGAATCTTGAATAATAAGACAATTCAAGATGGGAAAATGGGAGCAAGACCCTAAGACTTTGTATAAAGATCCTGACTGACTGTCGCACAATGCACAGGTCCAGGTACTGAACGTAGAGATTCGAAATTTGTAGTTCATGTTCGTGAAAAAGTAAAGAAAGAAGTTTTTTAAAAAAGCAACGCAAACAAAGTTGTAGGTGTTAGCAATTTGTAAATAAAGATTTTTATTCATAAATTATTTTCTCCAATTATACACTAGTTATTTAACAGAAGTGCATAATCCTCCCTTTCCTTACTACGAAAACACCTCAACCTTCTTCCAGAGTGAAAACCTCTCACGTTATAAAGCGACATACTCCACAAGGAATCCCCTACAAGTGGGGGTAGGGGGGGGGATGTGGGTCTGATTTATCTGGCGCCCGCTGCATCCCATCGCGCCGGCAATTATAAATGTCGCACATAAATCCCATCCGGCAATGAGTAGGTAGCCCAGAAGATCTACCAGCCATAAAAAGGTATGTGGTACGCAAAAACCATAGACTTATATAATTATTTTGTTCAATAAAATAGCCCCCGTCAGCACCATTATTTTCTTTCATTCTCTTTTGACGCATTTCTCGGCATAAGTGCACCCACAAACGCGTCGCCGATTACAGCGATCGGTGGCCGGCGCCAGTCAGTTTTCATACATTTTGTAGCTGTAGTGCGTGGCCGCCACCAGCGACACGTGTGCAAGAGTTTTAAAGAAATATGTAATAGTCAGGCTCACAGAAACAATCAGGCATACCTAAAGCATTGCATGTTTGAAAAATATAGTCTTCCTCCTTTATGTAAGTCTGTAAAATTGTATCAGATCAGTCTTTAATTCATAGTGGCAGCATGGGTTTCTTTAAATTTAGTTTAAAAAAAATATAGACCAATTCTATCCTAACGGTTTTTATCAAAATGGTTCTCAGATAGGGTAAAAACGGGATATATGCCCCAGAAAGATATGTGCCCCTTTTCTAAAGAGTCTACTTTCGAAAAACAAGTGAAAGTTATAATAGGTAAAGTATGATGCACATCAAATATGCTAAAAACTTTATGTATTATTACTTCCATTTGATTTTCAAAAGGTTCTTAGGAAAAGGTGCACATAATCCTTCTGGGGCATCTATCTCGGTTTCACCCTATCGTATTTCATAAAATTCTAAGCAGCATCTTTCCATAGTTGCATTATTTTTTTCAATTCAATTTTATTAAAATTGCCTTGGAAAAAACAAAAAGATCAGGGTTCCATTTAGGTTTGTTTTCTGGCATGTGACCCAGAGGGGAGTTCGTGCGTTAACTACACGTGTTCAAATTCCGAGCCTCCTATTTGTCCCTTTACGAACTTGGCCTTTTAATAAACGTAATTGGTACAAACAATTTCTGTTTTGCACGCGATTTTGTGAATACCTACAAACTCAAATTCATTGAATATGAGGAAAATGGAGCTACGACACGAGATATAGCTACTTCAGAATCAACCTATCTCTCTCGCACTTGTCGTCATTTAGCTTTTTTTTGGATGTAGAAATGAGAAAAATGAAAAGTGCTTTACATCTGATTTTTTTCCTCTTTTTTTTTCTTTTTTCGGGTGGACGTTTAATGCAGTTAGCCGCAGATGGCTGTTAGTGCGTAACCGGACTCTTGCAGTTAGCCGCAAATTTACATCTCAAAACGATATGGGAAATAGTTATAATCATTATCATCATAATCGCAGTCCACTGCTGAACTAAAGTCTCTCCCAATGTGCGCCATCGCGCTTTGTCTTTTGACTTGCTGCATTTATCTTTCTTCACAGGAGGTCACTTCACTTAGCCAGTCAAATAGTTATCTCCAACTTATTATCTAGATATTTCCTTTTGGGTCTGAAAGCCGAATCCACCAATCAAACATAATCATCTTAAAAAATTGCGGCAATTTGTGTAATTATTTTAATTCAATTTAAATTTGATTTAGCATAATTTTTATCCAATTTCAATCAATTTCAATTTTTAAAAGATAATGTTTTAAACTTCTATGTTTTTTTAATGTGTTGTATATTTGTATGGATCTTGTTGTCCGAAATAAATATTTTAAATTCATTTTGTTGTTGTAGTGCGTGGCGACACGTGTGCACCTAGCGAGACAACATGGTGTACATTCCAAGAAATGTGTACCTACCTAAGGCTATTAAGGTAAGGTAAGGCTATTATTTAAGTCAGTGGTTAGCTCTGAGTCATTTACGAACTCTAATTAATTTAATGATCACAGAATTTAGGGATACTATTAATAATTTATATTTCCCATTTATATGACGGTAAATCGGTACATTGCTTGTACACACCAATATACATCGAACCAACAGTTACAAATGAACCCGCGTCCGGCGGAAGTCGACATTTGCATGACAAACGAGCTTATAAATCCAACTAAACATAGGATGCAGGTGAACTGCAGGTACGTAGGATGCAGTTGAAGTGCAACTAAATTTATTGGTTGACTCATTGCTGTATTGCCTCTTCTTTATATCTTTATATATACAAACTGGTATTATAAACTAGTCGACACCCGCAACTTCGTTTGCGCATTAACAAAAAATATATATATTTTAGCACGCATTTACACTTCTAGACGAACATAAACTTAAATTTCAAGTCTCTACGTCCAGTGGTTTGGTCTCTTTGCGTTCTCTATCGCAGTCAGTCAGAAGAACCAAGCCTTTATACTTATATAAATTTCATAAAGTAATTGATTGATGTAAAAGTTTTTCAGAATAATTGTTTATAATACTCAATTTCGTCAAAAATAAATGTATTGTTAAAGTTGGGATTTGGTGAACCGCAGAATAAAAATCTACAATAACTTGAACCTTTCATTTATTATTGAACCAAAACGCTAACTGAAGTAAATTGTAAATGTCTTGTTCAAAACTCAAGCACAAAGTTTTAAAAAGAACGATTGAGTACTAAGAAAAACATTAATTAAGGCATAAAGAAACAGCTCGGATTCATTAACAATCCTGGCGAGTATTATGTTCGAGAAGAATCGCCTTTCTTCCTATAGCTTGTTTAAAAGACGCTTTGAGCTGACCTGCGCTATTGTTTGATTGCTTGTGCATTTCTTAGAAATTTTCAATGAGTTTCCATCTCACTGTGAAAAGGAATAAATTAAAGTCATGGCATCTGAGGGATTATAAATACTTAATCCATTTTGAGAAGGTTAATATAGATAAATTTCTTATAAATGTATGTATTTGCGTGTAGCGCAATGAATATTCCCGATTTCTTATTTTACCAATCCTTTTCTACACTGTTATTTCCTTTTCTCGTTGAATAAAACATTAGCAATGCACTCTTCTGTTGGTAAAAAAAAACAAACGCCTGCCTATGACCAAAGCAGTATTAACATGAAAATTTCACTTTAGATTATAATTTAACATCAACAAATTATATAAATATATTTAGTAATAAATCCGCTTGATTTCTAAACAAAGGCCTCTACACGCCTCTACACGAGGCATCATCAGGAGGTGTGGAGGCATCATCAGGAGGTGTGGACACACCTCCTGATGATGCCTCGTGTAGAGGCGAAACACGTGTCGTATCTTTAAACTTTGGTTTTCTGTTCGTTGACTCTTTGGTTTATAATATAGTAATATGTACTAAAGTTCTAAACTAAAGTTAAGTTAATTAAAACCTTTGTTTAGAAATCAAGCGGATTTATTACTAAATATATTTATATAATTTGTTGATATTTATGGATTTCCGCAGAGTAACGCCTTTTTTTTTTTTTTTTTTTTTTTTTTTATCGATGGGAAAATACGTTTACGCATCCCTCCGCCTGGGGAGAGCTGGAGGGTATGTCGGACTCACCGCCAGAAGGCAGAATACCGACTAAAAACCCATCGTGTTCCCGTCACAATCGCCTTGGTAACAGGTCGCGGGAACCCGTTTGGAATCTTCCGCGGCCTGTCGGCGAGCGTCCGCTGTGGCGGACCTCCTCTTGTCCCCCAAAGAGGAGGGAAGGATGTCCTGGAGAAAAGGACATCCTTCGTCTGAGGTGATCTGTGCAATACAAGGATGGGTTCCCCAACCCATACCCTGTAGACCACCTCTGAGCGGCATGAGACAGTTAGGCTGCCTTCTGCCGCTCTGCCACCTGTGTAATCGGTGCAGGGTGTAGTCGTAACCACGCCCAGCAGCGAGAGACAGTTGGTAGAAGTTGAAATGTCATGACTAGGCAAAAGCCTAGTCAGACATTCCAACCGACTCCGCCACAGCGTTACGGGCCGGAACTAGGGGAGATCGGCTAACGAGAGCCAATTTACCCCGAATGACGGGGGCGTCGCAGCGCCTGCTTCCAGTCACGTGGTCGGCTGGGCGCCGTACGTCTGCACATACGACGCACCAGGGCACAGCCGCTGTGCACGTCGCAACCTTGTGCCCGTCCTTGCCGCAGCGGAAGCAAATCTCGCTGCGGTCTACAACCGATGCGCACATCGGCCGCGTATGCCCGACACACATGCACCGGAAGCACCGCAATGGGCGCGTCTCCAGGGCTAAGACCCGAGCAGAGCTCCAACCTACCAGAAGCCTGCCTTTCTCCAACAGGGACTTAGCCACGGAGACGGGGCATTTCACTATTGCGAAAGCCGAGCCACCTTGCCCCACCCTAATCTCTCCAACCTTAATGTGGTTGCGAGAGGCCTCCACTCCAGCAGCAACTGCCGCAGCAACGTCGTCAATAGAGACGGAGTCATCCAGCCCCGAGATGCACAAATCTACACATTTTACGGGTCGGACGACCCGTGCAACGCCGGCAAGCGCGGATTGCAGCCTCTCAGCGAGCAAGTCGGCTTTCGGACCGCTTGTGGTGCCTGGGACCTCAAGGATTCTAGCCCCAGTTACCGCCCGCCTCAATCTGACCCCCTCGGTCAACCCCAGCTGGGCAAGGTCAATTGAATTCCTGGCCTTCGTCAGGATATCGACGTAAGTCACTCCCTTTTCCAGAGCCTCTGGTTGGAGAGTGACAACGACCGCTGACGATCGCGGAAGGCCAGGAATTCTCTTCTTCTTCTTAGGTTTGGTAGCAGTTTGACCAACCACCGGCTGGTGTCCAGGCGCTTGGCCTGAATACGGAACAGCGGAAGTGACTTTCCTACGTCCCCTCCTTACAACAGTGGCCCATCCCTCCCCATCAGGAACGGAAGGTGCCACAGCCTGGATATTGGTCGGCTGGGCTTTGGAAGGCCCTGCTTTAGGCTCGGCTCGTTTGTGCGCCGCTTTGCGCGCTGCTTTAGGGGCCACCGAAGGGTCTGAAGGTACTACGACGGCGGGTGACCCTCTCTTGTCTGCAGCAAGCGGTGGGCGTAACGTCATGGCCGGTAGAAGGCGATCTTCTATACCGGCAAAGCGGGCATTGACCATCTCTCCTACAGAGATAGCTAATGCCCGCTTGATAGCCTCAACATCCACCTGGGGAAGTGGGGCGGGACGAGGAGGAGAAGCAGGGGCCGTTGGCCTCGAGCATTGGCTCAACTCCTCATGATCCCGCCGAAGGGCACTCAACGCGCTCCTCAAATCGCCCATTTCTCGGCTAAGCCGGTCATTGTCCGACCTGAGGCGCTTCGTTTCATCATCGACAGTCCGAGTCTTCAGGCTGTCGATGATGTCACGCATGTGGGTGAGAGCCTGGTTGATGGCGCTCTTCACCGTGCCCTTCATGTTTTTGGACTTGCGCGTCTGCTCCTGGACCACCTCAACTGCTTCCAGAGCACGACTGCACAAGTCCTCTGCCGTGTGTTCTTCTGCACTCAAATGAGTGTAGACTTTGTGGGCCGGTTTGGACTTACCACTTTCAGGCCCTGGAGGGTCACAATACGTCTCATTGCCCGGGCCCTTAGCCAGATCCTCTAAGGCTTTAGCATAGAGCTCCGAGTAGTTACTCGTGAACGTTTTGCCCGCGGCAGCAGAATTAGGCCGAGATGATCCTGAGCTGGGGCCCGTCATGTCATCGTCCTTTGCCCGAGCTGAAGAGACGCCTGTCTTCGGCGGTCTTCCACGTCCTCTTCGGGCAGTCGACACTTTTGTCAGCATCGGTGACTCCCTCTCTGTATCGTCCGAGTCCAAAATTTCTTCTGCAGTCCTCTTTTTTCTAGCCGGCCGTGACAGAGTAGGTATTTTCTGTAGCCCTTTTTGCCGGCTACGGATGATACCATCCGATCCGATGGAGATAGCATCGGATTCCTCCGAAAGATCGTCCTCTCTCCCTCTCTCTAACAGAGAGAAGCGGTTGGTGCCCCCCCCAGAATACGTGGGGCAGCGTGCCGAAGCACGGGGGGATTCTCCAACGGCTGAGCCGTCGGTACCCCCCTGGGGTAGTTTATTTCCTTCCGCTTGTTCCATGTTTTTGTTCCTATTTAGGGATAGGTCCCCTTCGGCGACTCCCTGCGCCCTACATCATAAACAGCTCTATGAGCCACGCCTTACTGGTGGAGTGTGGAACTCCTTGCCTCCACTCGGCATCATCCGTTGCGCCTTCTGCTAAGTCAGAGGGACGCGCGGAGATGCCCCTCCGTGCCAAACCGCAGAGTAACGCCTGAATCAATCAATTATATTATAATTTAAGTTTTCTGTTTAATCTGATATTGGTCTAATTATTACTAAAAATAATCTTCTGTAATGGTTCCGTACTCAGTTTCTCAAAGTAGCGCTGATTTTTCAAAATAGGAGGAGGTTATCAATTCTGTTGAATATATTTTTTTATATATTTTTACCTCAGAACTTTGTTGTTTATAAACCGATTTGAAAAAATACTTTTTTGTTTGAGAGAAATACTTATAGATTGGTTCCATAGAAATTTCATAAATCATTACCATTTGTTCAGTAGTTCGATTTTTAAATCAAAATAACTGAAAAAAAATAATGTCGTCGAAGTAAACGAAATTGCGTATTTTGCTTTCCTGTGATTTGACAGTGGTGCCTACGGTATGGTACATAATATTACTTATTCTTTGCCTACGGTCACTGGAACAGTCCAATTAAAGCCATGTATGTTTTTGTAAAACCTTTTTATTGTAAGAACATCTTAAACCAACATACCGAACTCACGTAGAAAATGTTTAGTACGTACATAGCAAATGCTTGCTTGTCGTAGAATCTGAAGTTCGAAAACATATGTCGAGTGCACGAAAGGAGCCTCTTCGAGGCGCACTTAAAATCCTTACACCACACTGGTTCGAAGGAACTAGTGACACCATGTCAATTCTTTCTTCATGCCAAGAAGATAGCAAATGTTTTCCTGTAGGTATGTGCAGAGTACGAGTAAATACCTACTCGTTCAACCCGTTGTCACAAACCGGCTAAGTAACATTTGTCCAACACAACCCCGAGTGTATTTGATTAGTGGAAACACCAACAGGGACGCGATGTTACTCCTGATACCGAGTTGTTCAAATTGTTCCGAGTCGAGTTTTAGTGCAGTGTTCATCTGTCGGAGCATAAATACAGGGTTGACTTTGATGAGCCTAAATTATAAGTGCAAGCTGACAAGTAATTAAAAGATAGTTTAGAAAATTCGTTGCTAATGAATTGTAAATAAATAAATACACGATATGTTAATCGTTTTATGATCATGGCAAAGCTTAATATAGTTAAATTTCCTTATTCTTATAATTTTATTATTCCGTATAAAAGGTAAGGTTTTTTACTAAAGAGTTGTTGATACGCACAACTAAGTTTGCGCCTACATTTCTTAAATAACATACCCTCGAAATTTCAAGTCTCTACGTTCAGTGGTTTGGCCTGTGCAATGTCTGTCAATCAGTCAGTCATGACTAAGCCTTTTACATGTATTGATTTAGTTTACCACAACTATAAAAAAAAAACTAAGATTGTGATCTCTTCAATCTACCTAATAATCATACGATTTAAATGTGCATCGAATTTTTAACATTAATTATTTAAAAAATCCATCTACATTAATTATTAAAAAACAATCTGAGTACGGTTGTCGGCAGTAACTTGAATGTTTGAAAATGTTATTATCTATTCAAAAAGCAAAAAGTATGTAAAATATTGCATAAAATAGGTGTAAAATATTTCTGTTGGCTTTTATTATGGCCATAAAACTATGCAGCGTAAAAACGTTTTTGTAACGACAAAGTGTACTAAACTGTTGTAATATTCAGCACCAAACTACTGAAAGTAAACGCTACAAACCTTAGTATTCTGAAATTTATGCACAAAGCCATTCTGTGTACACATTCGCGCGAGTAAATAATGAAGTTAGAGGTAAAATGCAGCACTCGACGACAGTCGCACACATCCGTCTTGCCACAGAGAACTTGCAACAGAAGGATAACATCGAGAAAAAGTGTAGAGGTAAAATCTTTAATCAAACTATTTAATAGTTTTCTGCTAGACGTTTAATAGGTAGGTCCTTATCAAAATGATAATAATTATGCCACTGCTAAAGCATCTATATCAGCATACTCTACCATTAGCATTTTTCAAGTCATAACCTCCCTTGCCGAGCACGAAAAAAATGGGATTTTTAGTAAGCAAGTGAAATGAAAGGATCTCTTCTAGTCATTGGACTTTGAATCACAAAGGCGCTTCTCTACTTAGATACATTTTGGGTCATTTTTGAAAGCCGAGTAATTTAACTGGCTTATGCAGGGATGCTTACCAAAAGTACAAGTAGTTATGGGTATGAGTCCATTTCCACTTTTCGGGTGTTGGATCCGTATTTAAATCAATGTCGACTCCTCTTTTGTAAATCCAAAAAATCGTTGTCAGATAAATGTGAACAGCTTCATATAAAATATTCAGCCACTAGAGCACCCGACAAGTGGAAACACGGCAACGGTAAAAGGTGAAATCACTCACTCATTTATTCAGAGCTTTGAAGCCTGAAAGCTAGATACGACGACTAATTGCTATTACAAGTGCTGGTTATGTTCTCCTGGGCCCTGCGCTACGCCGCGGTGCAATTTCGCGGTTCGCGGCCCCAAGGCAACTGTTTACAGAACTCCGTCACATTTCATGCGAAGAAACTTCCTAATTTGTGACTACTTTGGTTTGGAGTCGCTATTGTGTCATTCTTACTGAAAATAAATTGCCTAAACCATCGTGAGTATAGTATAAACTTATTATAATATAATGTACTGCCACATCGACCTAGGGAGGACCCTAGCTCGCCACTCTGCGCTAAGTGTATGTAGTGAAATCCAGCTGCCCATGCGTGAGCTACTGATTTTAGTTGGTTTGGCCAGAAACAAATATAAGTTCAAGTGTTATAGTATAAGAAACCAGTCCTAATGGCTTTTTGAGGTATGTTCCTATTAAAGCGTCGATGACACGGGGCTAGTTTACGCGCTGCTAGTCAGCGAATTTAAAAGCTAGCGAGTGAGCAAATTAAGCCTCGATGACTATCTGATTGTACAAATCGAGACTCGCTAAAGCGTCGATGACACGGGGCTATTATACGAGCTGCTAGTCGGTGAGTTTAAAAGCTAGCAAGTGAGCGAGTTGGCGGTCCGGAAAGGTAGTCAACTAGCAGATTGTAAAAGGGCGAATTTACAAGCTGCTAGCGAACTCACTGGCTGCTAGCCTAAAAAAAAGTTCTGTGTCATCGACGCTTTACAATAAATAAATAAAAGTTATTTTAAATATAATTATGCACTGTGCATTATAAACACATTGACCCTGTTCTGAAATAAATCTGTTTGTATTTAATACATTATTTATTGCTCAATAATTTTCTGAATTGCTTTTTGTTGAGAGAATTTTGTACAAATATCCAGCACAAATAAATAAGTGCAAACAATTTATTTAACTACATTTGTGCATGCTTAATTGATTGTCAATGAGCTTATTAATTTTGACGTGATTGATGGGTGTTATAAAAAAGAAATGTCTGTAAAGTTGTAGCTTGTAAACTAGCCCCGTGTCATCGAGGCTTAAATAATTGTCACACACCTACTTGTTTACTTTTAACACAAATGAATGGAAAAAAGTAGTTTTGATAATAACTATTAAACATTTTTGTCTTACCACACCGTGTCGGATCACAGCAGATAATGTATTTTGCTTCACTTGCTTGTTTTAGAGTTTAGCTTACAATTAATTATCGCAAACAACCAATTACACTAATGAATTTATTATCATAAATTACCTATTGACTTTGCTGTATGAAGCTGATAATCGTTATCTAAATTATGGTTTCATTAGTCAGCGTGTTTCCAATACAGGTTTTGTTAGCAACCGAAATCAAAAAAGGATGAGGATATCAATTCGTTTTTTTATGTTTGTCACCTCAGAACTTTGTTGTTTATAAACCAATTTAAAAAATTGTGGTCCCATAGAAATTTAATGGAAATCGGTTCAGTACTTTGGTTTCGAAATCAAAATAACTGAAAAAAAATACGTCAACCAAGTAAATGAAATTGCGTAGTTTGCTTCCCTGTGACTATTTAGTGGTGTTTACGGTCACTAGAACAGTCCAATTGAAGTCAGTTGTGGTATATTTTTGTAAAACCTTGATTTGTATGATTGATATATTTTTTCAGTCATTTTACAGGAAGACAATTCGTAACTTCTCTCGGAAACAGCTTAGAGGCTTGGCTCAGAAGTGATATGGGTCTATAGTTCAAACCAGTGTTGTCCCATTCTTGAAGAAAAAAACCACATTGAACTTACTCGTACAATAAAAAGCATGTTATCAGAGTGGAAGGTGTCTCAACTCTCGATCCGAAAGTCGAGGGTTTGTATATTATTTATATATATACCCGGTATTACACCAATGGATTTATCTGTTCAAAAAATCTATGTGTTTATTAAAGGTGAAGGAAAACATCGTGAGGAAACCGGCATGTCAAAGAACCTAAAAAGTTTGAAAACATGTGTCAAATACACGTAAGGAGCCTCTTCGAGGCACACTTGAAATCCCTTCACCACACTGGTTTGAAAGAACTAATGACACGATAAGAAGAAGACTCGTACAACCAGTTGTTATTTAGTTATATAATATGACTAGCTTATAGTTGCATCTTCGCTCGCGTTGAGGAAGTGCACTTACCTAAGTTGGCAGGCACCGCTGAAGCTGAATTTTTTTATGACTTGCTTATAACCTACCTATTAAACTTTGTTGGACAGAAATAAATAAAAGTGGTTGTGGAATAAGAAATTACTGCAATCAGGTGAAGGGATGGTGGGTAGAATCACACCTCTCCCACCTAGTAATTAAATAGAAAAAAAAAACAAAATGATTTATTCAGAACAATAACATTTAGTATATATATAAAGTATAGTATATTATAACAATATATATAATGTTACAGCAGAAACGGTGAAACTACAAAAGTTAGAAAACTGTGTAGCAGTCTCAAGGCCCTTACCTCTGTGACACATCCTTTTTAACCTTTCCTAAGAACATTTATTTTTTTGATAAAATGAATCAGAGTACTTACTTCTCTACTTATAAAAGCCAGTCATTGACATATACAATGAGGAAATAATATACTCCTAACGAAATATCCTTTTTCCCCATTCCGAGAACTTTTTCCCGCTTTTGAAACCGAAACCAAAGCACACAGTTCATTTATCAACGATACAGGGCTGTTACTCTTTCCTATCATATTTCAAAGCAAATGTACACCCCCGCTACGCAGTGCTACGCAGCTACGCAACTCTACGGCGCGCGGCGTAGCGACAATTGCATGAATTCTTAGAACCGGCATAAAATGCTTTTAGAAATACTTGTTTTTTTACACAAGGCAGTGCAAATCACACTAATATTAAAACTTCTAAAGTTTTTGTAGATATTTGGCTATTTTTCAGGTTAAATTTTCAACCAACTTCAAAAAAGGAGGTGGTTCTCAATTCGATAGTTTTTTTTTTAATATTTGTTTCCACGAAACGTTGTATGTTTTTGTAAAACTTTGATTATCACTAGGTAGCTACAATCCCCTTCAAACCGTAACAGTAATGCTTACTCGTTTCTGCTTGGCGGCAGAATATCAGGATCTACATTCATTCACCACCCGTTTACAGGAGCGTTCAAAAATCACTCGAGGCGGTTGAGGGCCCCGTCCGTGTTGTGCCTCTCGCAAATATTTTATTAAAGGACCCTTAACTTTGTAGGGTCGAGGCAAGTTCGGGTTTATGCGAATTTGAACTTTGTTTTTATGCACTGATTTTCGTTTATGATTTGTTTAGCTACGTCAATGACTAAGGTGATTTTGTGTTTATTTTGCGCGTTATTAGTATTATGTTTAGTTAGCGGATGAAATTTATGCGATATCATTCTCCCGTGACCAAATGACAAATTGATGATCAAATTTTGAACGTTTTCGTAAAATTTGAAAAAAAACATTGACTAAAATAAGTCCAAGAAGAGTTTTTTTTTTTGCTTTTTTTTACTTGGATTCGATTCATCCTTAAAATCACAGAACCTTTACCATTTTATACTGAACATTTCGACCCTTTCAATATCTTTCAAAATATTTTAAACAAAATTTTATACTCTCGTTGAAATACCGATAGCAATATAAATTTATTGAGTTTCCATTGTAGCAAGTTTCATGATATTTCATAAAACGTTTTTCATAACTTTAAATAACGATTGAAGAGCCTTCGTTCGTCTCACTACGTGTGCGCCGCTGCTCTCATAATTGCGTGACGTCATCGACACGGGCGGATGAAATGTGCAAGCGATGTCGCGGGCTCGAGTGAGCTTTCCAATATGAGTAGAGATGGGGTGAAAATGTTCGGAAAGGTTTTTTTATGTATCCAATACAGAATACAGAATACCTACAGAATCATATTTTATTCACTGAAAGCGTGTCATACAATGTCTCGATACAATCTTACCAATTAGTATGATGTGCAAATATAAATATGTTAATTTATTACCTCCTTATTCTCGTGTCAAATTCTGGGTACACATACACATACAATACATACATACATGTGACAATAAGCGGCATATAAAAATTACTAGCGTTTGCCCGCAGTAAAACCTGTGAGTTTGGCTTTGAAAGTTCAAATACATAAAATTCATCGATCAAACCAAAACTACCGAACCAATTTAACTGAAATTCGTTGTAGTTACGCATTATTTATAATATCAGGTCTGTTTAGACAACATGCAGGTTTTCCCACGTTTATGCCACAATATGCATTAAATACATTAACAGTTTTCAACCTAAAACTATAGATAAAACAAATTAATTAATGTTACTGAATATAATTTTATCTCTGTCCCTCATCCTGCATCCAAAAATGCATTTTATTCATAGTTAAACCCACAGTGCACCACATCCCTTTTACATTTGGAAAGCATGTATGCAATCTGTTCTAGGTCAGTGCTCAACTGTTTTTGTTAATCCGGATTTGCTAAAATTCATTTTGAATTGATGTGAGATTTGGTTATTAATATTCTAGTATAATTTCAATGAATCAAATAATACTTTTTGTTCAGAAATGTATACATATTAAAACGTTCTATTATCTCATAGTGAGTTAATTCCGGAAAAAGGTAGCCTCGTATGTTATTTTTTCACCCAAACCAATTTGCACCGAAATTTCAGCAGCTTCGCCGTGATTCAGCTACTAACGTCCACCTGTTCTCTTGTCCTTACCAATTTATCATAAAAACTAGGTACTCTTCTTTCTTTTAGTCTTCTATTAGTCCTTATTTTTTAGGTGAAAGCTACAGGCTTTCATTAGACTATCAGATGTAATATCATTTGATAATATCATTTTTCACATCTCTCTGGCTTTTTAATAAATGGGTGTCGCGCCATATCAATGCCGTATGCTTTTACCCGTATGAGTGCAAACTTGGTCCCCTGACACGAACTTCGAGTGGGGTTGATGTGACCCACTAAAACTAACCCCATTTATATTTTCAAAGCATTCTATTGTTTTTGCCGACGGCGATAGTTTCTGGGTTGTTTTGATTATTTTATGACCACTGATAATAAAATAGTTTGTATGGCCCTTGCTGTTTACAAGCTTACAAGGCGTGTGAGTTTGGGCGCTGCGCAATCGAGTGTCCTGTGTCTGACACAAGATACCGGCAACTGCTGATTTTCATACAAAACAGTTACAACAAAAAGTGACTCGTACTATCGTGTTCTTTAGAATTGATCGGTTGATATTTATACGTTTATAATGAGTATCTGATATAGATATCTGATTTTCACATAAATACCTCTACACACCAAAGCCACCCGGCGGCACAACCCACCGGGTTAGCGTTTTGTAAAATGTAATTCAGCCGTATTGGCCGAGTGGAAGGTGCCTCGACTTTCGTTTCGAAGGTTGTGGGTTCGAACCCGGTCGTACACCAATGGATTTTTCTGTTCAAAAAACCTATGTGTGCATTAAAACGCGTGCTTAACAGTAAAGGAAAACATCGTGAGGAAACCGAATTGTCTTAGAACCTTAAAAAGTACGAAAACATGTGTCAAGTGCGTGAAAGGAGCCTCTTCGAGGCGCACTTGAAATCCTTTCACCACCTCGTTCGGAAGAACTAGTGACACGATAAGAAGAAGAAGAAGCGTTTTGTATACGATTGTTCAAAGGAGCCTGGTTTCCCGGGCCGGCCGGCGGGCTGTGCCGCAGGGAGCCAGCGGCTTTGGTGTGTAGACACCTTTATGTAGTCATTCACTTTTTTCATTTAATTGATTTTATTTTTTTAGATTGCTTTTATATCAATTAAAAATAATCACACAAGTTGTAAATAAAAAATATTGTAGGCATAATGTCTAGTCCAGAATTCTATTATTTTTTTCAGACTAAAACAATTTTCTGAACTTAAAATTCTTTTTCAACTTTCAATCAACTTATTGAAATTCGCCAACAAATTGTTTTTTTTTTCTAATATTAAGACACCCCGATTTGTTTGTCTATTAAAGCTGACATTTTAGCAATTCAGTTTGCCGATGAGATGCCCAAACAATTTGGTTATAAAGAGAATTTTCCTCATTACTTTCTGAGTTGAAATTCGGGCATCCCTTTGAGGGTTGCTATCTAAATCTGCCCTGAGGGCCCATTTAAAGGTTTATGGAATAAGGGGTTGTTTTGTTCAAAAATTTAATAGTACCTATGTATGTTTCTTGTATTGGAAGCCTGAAAACGGACGGCGTCGTCAGGTTCGGCCGCCCAATCTGCCAAAGATCGAGAAAGGCGTAGAAATTTGGTGGAGGCCTTTGCCCAAAAATGAGATTTCATTTCATTTCATTTCATTTATTCGCAAACAATTTTAACATTGTGTCGGAATTTCTAAAGCGAATTTGTAAATAGTACTTACATTAATTTATTATTACGAAACATACACTATTATACCTATTATAATCAATACATAGAATAAACATTTACAGGGACAACAAGCTAATAAAAAAAAAAGTTGTCTGTAAATTTGTTTTACGGATGAAAGTTTACTTGTGACTACCAGTGTAACGGGACAATGAGCGTTACCGGACAATGACGTCAATGTTTTCGTGGATGCAGCCGGCGTTCATCGATTTATTAGACGTAGTCACGTCAAAAACTATTATGTTACGAGTATTATTACTTCTCTCAAAATCAAAGTCATAGTCATTTGAAACAATTTTCTGTATGTCTGAAAGATAAAAGTTTATTTCTGATGTTACACCCTGTATCGAAAAGTTACTAACCTAATTTATTAAAAAAAGGACGTGAAAAGTTTGACCGATGAGGCGCCGGAGACTCCAGTCGCCTCATTTGGCTAATTTACTGATGACCGGAAAAGGAAATCGATCATCCCTGCGAAAGTACTTACTAAGATGAAAACATAAATCAATTAGGTGAGCTTGTGAATGGTCTAGTAAATTAAGTAAAACATTTTTTACAAGAATTAATTTTCTCAAAAAGACTTAAAAAAATCATTAATAGAGAAATACAAGTATTTACTATAATATTAACATGTTCACACTTTGAACAAAAATATATTAGCCATTTAAATCATATGATTATTTTAATAATTTGAACCCAAGATACGTTGAGATAAATCTGTATGCTTGATTTAAACAGCTTGTTATAAAATTAAATTAGGTTTAAGGCATCTGAAAGCCAGAGATTATTATAGAGATGCATAATAGAGTGAGAACCGTAAATAGATAGGTAAATCTTGTGTTTTTATTTAAGTTAGGCACTTTGTAAATGTATGGGTTTTTAGGGGCTGAAATAAATGACTTATTTATTTATTATTATTATTATTGTGTGTCTCGAACTATTTTAAGCCCTAAAACTTCATTTAAGCTCATTTTCCGACTATTCGGTGGCGTCACTACTCTGACATCAACACCGCTCTCTCATACGACAAACAAACAAACTCTCGGATTGACTACTTACCTCCACTATAGTGAACCGTCTGAGAGCCGCCCATTTCCGTGGAAGCGGGAACCGGATACTCACCGGTCTGCTGAAGTATTGCCAGGAAAATACGAGTACGAGGAGGAAAAACATCAAAATCTTAGTGGTTGTTGGTCACTTATGTAACACGAAAGCTCTTATGTAAAATTTTGGTTTAATTTTTGTTTTATTACAGCATAAGCTGAGCTACTTAAATAAAAACTTTTATATTTTATATTAATAAAACAATCCTAATTTTTAACACCTAAATTATAATGTAACACTTGAAACCGAAAATGTTGTTCGTGAGGCATGGTGTCTTAGCACTTATGATAGAGTCGGCTCTGTAATGATCTTTACACCCAGCTTACGCTTAGCTCCTGTGATAAAACCACTCACACACACACACATATTGTGTTTGTGTGAGTGGTTTAATCACAGGGCAATATTCATTAAATTATTTATTTAACACTTAACAACTTACATATATGACTTAATGCTATCAACATCTTCGACATCAGATAAATCATAATGAATTAATTAAATCGACTACACCATCACTTACCATCATGCGAGGTTGTGGTCAAATGCTTGTCTATTCCAAATTAATAAAACAAATCTATGAAGACTATACGGGCTTCCTTCGAGCATGTTAGATATTCTGTTTCGATATGACCTCTGCCTCAACCTCATTTGACTTCTTTTATCCTCCACAAGCTGGCTTCTAAGCTGTGTTCTCTCAGATACGTCTGTTCCTTATAGAGGCGGCGGTATATGAATGTCAACTTCCTAAGTCGTGAATGCACAGTGCATAAGTGAAATTCTATGGAGCGTGAACGCTTTGACTTTATTCGAAGCCGGGGGCCGAGACTTCGCATATTTATGAGTGAGCAGCGCTCGTGGCGGAGGTTAAGAGCATAGTGGAAAGGCTCGCGAGTTAAAAAATTATAAATACCTGAAAATCTTAACTATGTTTAAATTAGGATAAAAAAACGGAATTATGATAATGATGTTTCTTTCGAATAGTCACAAACGTAATTATAAACAAAAAACGACGTCCTATGTACTGTACAAATCAAGTAGGTACGAATAAATAATGGATTCACGAAATTATAAAATTATTTAATTATTTGCGTAACTTAATGTAATATGGACTCAAGTTGTCTCGACCCACAACTTTTTAATTTATTTATTTTCTATAGGTATGTAACCCTCCTGTCATTTAAAAATATCACATTATTGCTCTCTATTTTAATCCACAATTTATAGAGACTAATAATGTGATTTTAAATGGCAGCAGGTACAAGTCATATTTTTTAACTTATCAGTTCTATTTGTAGCCAGTTCTGTGGTTTTTTATATTGACATAGTGTATCACGGTGCTTGGATAGGCTTCTGAATTTTTAAACATATTCATGGCTGGCCTCTAGGTGTTATGGATGATGCAGGACTTATCGGAAACGTAGCGGAAAGGGTTTACCCTCTCGTGCTGACTCTTTATACAAGCAGATCATACAAAGATGTGAGTATCATAGACAAAAATAAGTTAAACAAATTGCGTTCTACAAAGCATATTAAATAATATCTTTGAGATGTTTTACGAATAAATCTGACGTTTTCTTACTAAATTCTTTTTTTTTCAGTAGTTAAAAGTAGGTACATAATATTAAATTTAATCAAAGTATTATTTAAAAAAAAATAAACTACGCTTTGATTTTTTATACGCTACGCTTTGATCTACATTTGAATCAAACTGTGATTATTTTTTTCAATTGAAGTTTTTTGGGATTGCTTATCGATTTCAAGAGCCAAGTTACAAAAAATAATGATGGAAATGTGCCCCGAGACGTTCTCATCAAGAAATGTCAGCCTCAATTCAAACGATAAGACCACAGATAAAAATAAGCGCTGAGCAAAAAACACAAAATACCAAGCCTACAGCAATTTGTACTCGGATTAGGTGTAACGGATAAAAACAAGAGCGTTTGATTACATAATATATATCTAAAGCTTGCAGACGAATGCAACACCATTTTCTCGCATTATATAACTGAAACTTTTGGGACTGTTTTTTGGAAACTGGATTTTCACAGCCTTTACAAACACTGGCAGTTACCGAATAATTTTATTTCTTTTAGGCAAATCTTTAGGGACTGAATCGCTCAAATATACTCTATGAGTCAAGGGGATTAGGAGCCTTCCGCGTTTTCAAAATTTTGTCAGAGCGTCTGGACGAAGCGACGCGTGATCAGAGGGCTGGCAGCTATCTCGGCCAAAGAATAAGCCTTGCAATACAAAGAGGCAATACAGCCAGTATCCTCGGCACGCTGCCATCGGGTATCGAGTTGGAGCAGTTGAGCTACCTATAGATCGTTTCCTTTCCAATTGTTTCCTTTTGTAAATTTTGTAATATAGATTGTAGTAGTTAGCTTATGCTGTAATAAAAAGTTCTCTATGAGTTTATATGCAATTATCCTTACTGCTTTCAAGTGTACTGCGGCTTCAGTCAGGGCGACGAGACCGGTCATTTGAAATAGAACGTACGAGAATAGACGTTATTGGATGAGACCTTGTCGAAGGTGAGGCAATATCAGGTTGCGATTGGAGTGTTGTTCCGAAAATTGCAAAATGTTCTAGAATATATTGTAACTAACCTTTAGAAGATATATACTTTTATTCCCATTTACCAGCACTGCGGGCAAAAAAGATTTTATATATTTCAGTTATTTCCAATCACTCATATTTTGTGTGTGATTAGTCGTAGTGGATACAAGGTCCCGTATGATTGGTAGGAATTAAGTGACATCATATTATTGATGTGATGATAGAATTAATATTATATAGGAAAAAAGCCTTTTAATCTTAATCTAAAACTACAAGCCACTTGCATCCAACAAATATTTTTTAAGTAGAAACATAGCGAAAAGACATATGCCAACTTGCACCAATCTTTCAAAGTTCCTAAGCAATTACTTTAGTGGTTTATCAGTTCTTAACGATCAGAATCTGGACTGTTAAGAACTACCAAGCGAATCAATTAATTGCTCAGGGACTTTGACAGTTTGGTGCAAGTAGGCAATAATGTATCGTCGGCATTTTATACTCAATTTATCCACTAAAACCTCCATCCCACAAAATGTTAAAAAAGTTTTACGACAATTTTTGCTACGAATTACCACTAATATTGCCTCTCATGAGTGTAGTGTTAACAATTAGAGCAGTTTCCTCGCTACACGAAGTTGGCCCAGCCGCCAATCCAATGCATGGACAATGTGTTCGGTAAATTGGGTTGCGAAATTCCGCCCTATTCGCAAATTGGCTACTAACACCGTGATTTCGTATTTTTTCAACCGACTCCAAAAGAGGAGGAGGTTCTCGATTAGTTTGTTTTTTAATGTCTGTTACCTCAGAACTTTGTTTATAAGTTTATAAGAAATTTTATCAAAATCGGTTCAGTAGTATTTAAATCAAAAAAGTCGTTGAATTGAACAAAATTGTATATTTTGCTTCTCTGTGACTTTTCAGTTGTTCCTACGGTCACTAGAACAGTCCGATTGAAGTTGGTTGTTTTTCTAAAACCTTGATTATTGCTGATATCGTAGTCGAATGAAATCAATATAATAGTAACATAGAAGCTATAATATAGCATTTAAAACGCTGTATTATATTATTATATATATAATACACTTATTACATAATAGTCGTACCCATATACTAACTTTCCCATTAGCATTGTGTTACTGCTCTCTTTTTGGTATTACAATAATCACTTCTGATTAACAAAGTAAACGAACTTTTCATAGTTTAAATGTAAAAAACGGAAAAAAAGTTTTTAGTAGTGCACCGGAATATGATTTTCAATTAACTTTTATGAGGGAAACTTTCAAAGAAGAAATTAGTGAGATGTAAAGAGCATTCATTGGGTTGTTTTCACTCTAACATAACATTATTTGCAATGTTTTAAATCATAAAATGCTCTTTTATGAATACATATTTCTTGTGTGATGGAAATGATGAATCGAAAGATCAATCGAACAAAGTTTTAAATACGTGTGTGCGCAATATTTTGAAAACGAAAAATGAAATTAACAAATAGTGACTCTACTCCCGGACGCCCGATCCAATGAAGGAAGTTACAAATAAATATATTTCTTGTAGCATTCTTAAACCCGGAGCAACGTTTACAGCGAGTAGAACAAACTTCAAGCCGCTAAGTACGTGCTTGGCAAACGTGAATTAAATCATAAAACTACGGTTACAATGTATTTTACAACGGGGCTATTGCGTATTTTGCTGATGTGGCTTTAGCAATTATTCCCTTCAAATAATACCTTTTTTTTTTGTAAAAACCAAACAAAATTTTCACGGTCAAATCTTTTGGATGACATATTTTATCCATTTAATCTACACGTTATTAGGTTTTCAATCGACTTCAATTTTTTTTTCAAGCTTCGATATCAAAATGGATAAAATATGTCATCCACATCCAAGTTCTTTTACAGCGAAATTGCGTATTTCTGTTACTTGAAGTTGATGATGTACAAAAATTACTAGGTAATTATAATTGTTTTTGCAAATTTAGAACTTGTTTTTTGAATTATTTTCCCCGAATATTTAAAGCCTGTATTTATTTTAACTATGAGTAGATAGAAGTTAAGGAGAATGTTGAAATTCACTAAGTGTAGTTCCATATTCTCCTGAATTTGCCATATCGATAGTGTTTACGTAATAAGTGCACCGGATATATGAGCAAAGTGGTACCGGAAGCGTCCGTAAGAGGTGGCTAGCGGTGTAACGGCGCCGCGCCTTACTACTTTGTACTGTGTTGATTTATTTACGAGTGGCTTTAATTAAACCACGAAACATTTAACTGTAAATCTAGTTTATTGTGCAAATCCATTGTGCACTTACAAAAAATAAAACGCTATGTTTGTATCAATATTCAATAAATACAAATATAAAGGCTTTGTCCTGACTGACAGACAACGCACAGGCCTGACCACTGAACGTAGAGACAAGAAATTCGGAGAGTTCGTCAAGAAGTGTAAACGTGTACTAAGAAATTAATTTTCTTAATGTGTAACGCAAATATGGGAACCATATAACTACTAATACGTAGAAAACATCCAGACTCTGGACAAACAACGAATTTCATCATACAAGTGCTGAAGCGGGAGTCGAATCTGCGACACCGGCGCAGCAGTCCAACAAACTTGCCACTCGATTTTTCAATTTTTTTTTTTTTGCAGGTACCTACTAAGCAGCAATAATGGTAGGTTGGAAATAAATCGCTTTTACTTTCTGTTTGTTCAAGTGGCAGCCCTAAGAAGTCAAGTACTATTGTTCAAGTACAAAATGACCGTTCTAAATCATGACGCCAGCCCTAAATCCTGGCCATGACACTGACAAAGATATTTCAGCGTTCGACTTTCATAGTTGTAATGTATTAGGGGCCATTTGTAAGGCAAGTGGCCTCAAGGGCCCTGTGAATCAAGTGTAGGGTCAGTACTTACTGCTCTTGTTTTTATTTCATTGGCGTTACTTGGCAGGTACGAGTGGCTTCTGATGAGGGGCTGACCGGTTTTGTTGGGAAAAAACACTATTCGTTCATTTTTTTATTCAAGTCACATCTAAGTAATTTGAAGTTATCTGAAGTGAGATATTATTATATATCGTGGTCATAAAAAAAGTTTTGATCTGCTTCGAAGAAAAAAAAAACCTGCGAGACTTAACTTAGACTTAGAGTAGTCGCATAATATGATGTGTCTGTCTGTGAACATCTGGTAATAAGCAGCATTTAAATTTGGAATGATTCTATTTACTAAATTTTTAGAGGTTGGTACCATCTGATGGCCAACTTCTTGTCAACACTTCCGCCTCATTTTCAAATTACTCCCACGAATTGACAGAATGCTAGAGGAAAGATCTC
The DNA here is from genome assembly GCA_932526365.1 of Lobophora halterata. NCBI lineage: Eukaryota > Metazoa > Arthropoda > Insecta > Lepidoptera > Geometridae > Lobophora > Lobophora halterata. Next base: position 12,140,369 of record OW052004.1, on the reverse strand, counting down.
ACACATCTATACTAAATTTAATTTAAGTAAAATGTAACTTTTAGTATTTTTTAATGGTTTTTTACCAGAGACACTATGTTATGCAATTGTCGGTTATAGTCAGGAGTTAATAAAACCTTATATTGCATTATTACACTTTTCTATCTATAATAATCGAGCCACACTTATGTAGTACGCTGCAGTTTCCGTCTTTATCATAGACTTTTATTGAATGTAGCGCCAGAAAAGCTTAAGATGGATTCTGAATTTTAGCTTTAGCCTAGGAAGGTTTCTGTCATATTTTTAAACAAGTAGGTAACTTAAGAAGAAAGATCTGTTCAAGTTGCCGTCTTCACAACCAAATCCCCGCAGCTTAAGCAGAAGAAAGAGTAGAAATATACCTGGTAATCCTCAAAGGTTCTTATCTCCAAATTAATTTAAACTTTTAATACTTCCGGTTGTCAAAAATGGCTTTTGTGTTCCGCCATTTTCCTGTTATGAATTAAAAATCTCACTTTCGTCTTTGTCTGTTTTATTATAAACTTTTTGTATTAATAATTAATAAAGTGATATTATACTAACCGTAAAATTAGCTCAATCAAGCTTCTGAAGACGCGACGAAGTTTTTTTGAAAAAACCTAGACGACGGTAGACAAAAGGTAAACCTAGGCACACAGTTTTTAACTGAAGTTGATTAAGTTAAAAAAGGAGGATGTTCTCAATTCGGTTGAATATTTTTTTTATGTTTGTTACTTCATAACTTTGTTGATTATTAACCAATTTTTTTTTATTGAGAGGTTAAACTTTCAGATAGGTCCCATTGAAAACAAAATCGGGTTCAGTAGTTTAGTTTTTAATTCAAAATAACTAAAAAAATATGTCGTCGAAGTAAACAACTTTGTTTTTATAAACTGATTTTGATAATTTATTAGAAATTTTATCAAAATCGGTACAGTATTTTAATATTTCAATCAAAATAACTGAGATAAATAGTCGTTGAAATGAACAAAATTGCGTATTTTGCTTCCCTTTCTTCTTTTTATCGTGTCACTAGTTGTTTTGACCCAGTGTGGTGAAAGGATTTCGCTTCCCTACGGGCACTAACAGTCTAATTGAAGTCGATTTTTCAATGTTTTGTAAAACTTTGATTATGGCTCTACCGTTCGAGCTATCTATTAAACTCATAAAGTGATCTTACTTCCTACTTACTGAATGCAAATACCTTTCACTTAGCGAGAGTAATAGCGCAGATAAGTAGCCTCTGACTTGGCACATTTGGTCCGGTATCAGTCGACCAATGTTTCTCATCAACCAGCTATCTTGAACCTTTAAACACACACGTATACTTCACAGCTACTCGGTTCAGCACAGGTCTTTCTGTTTTGGCCAGATCCCAGCGATCTTCCTCATCAGCTGTTGTATCCTGAACTTTGGAATGGTTGGCGGATGCTTAGCAAGGAGATCAGGTTACGTTGGATGCAGTGGAGGCATGCTGGAATTATGGTGGAGCATTTGTCAAAGTCCATGCGTAGTTACGTATGCAGAGCATGGTAACGCTGATCGGTTCTTGAATTCTCGCCTTGTTTGATTTGATTGATGGCTGCAGACAGTTTTAGTGATATTTTAGTGTTTTTAGTATTTATTTGGTGATTAAGTGTTGTTTAAAAGTTATTAATACTTCTCGGAAATAAATAAATTATTAATCGGGTTGAGTTTTGTAAGTAGAATACAAATTATATACATACTACGTAATAAATATTTAATTGACGAAAACAAAAAAACTTTATATATTTTGGTGCATAGAGCTTTTTTGTGTTTGTATTATTTTCAGAACAGTATGTAAGAAAATCATTCCAATGGTTTCGAAAGTTGATTACTCAAACGAAGAAATTGTAACCCACATGTTACTTACAAAGCAATGTTAACAGAGATTTTCTTTTCATCGCGGAATCCGCAAAGTTGAAATCAGGGATAACGAGTTCAGAATCCGGGTAAATGATGGCGCTTCTTTATCTCTTTGTTTAAGATTTCCATAGCAAAGCCCAATTATAACAAAAACAGAGAGAAAAAAATACTCAAAAAAGGTTTGTTACGTCTGCACTGCTTTCTTTCTGAAACCAAAAAGTTGTTTCAAATTATTCAAAGCCACTTCTGCGCCAACTGTTCACAAAGTTGTCAATAATAAAAATATAACAGTGAAGGAAATATTTAACTTAAATCTTGTTGTTTGTTTGTTTTAAGGCCCGTGGTAAGATGCTTGGAGAGTCTTTGAAAGACACGAACCAAGAACAACTCACTGTATTTTTCTACCAACTGGTCATTTTCATAAATAAAAAAAGTTAAGAGAAAGTTACATAATAGTCTATTTCGGCTCTATCGTTATAATGTTTTAATAATTCATTAATATTGTGCACATAATTTGCTACAAAATAAAAATACTACAACAGGAAATGTAATTTATAGTAGTTAAAAGGTAAAGGTGCCTTTGTTACTTTTTTCGATGACAAGCTAAATCTTAAGATGTACGAGTATTTAATCTAAACAGCACAATCTTCGAAAACATTAATTTGTCCGCCAAGCATGACGCTTGAGGGCGGACAGAATATAAAATTAGATGCCAAATCTGTAGACCATCCTCAACGCATCTTACACCTTATTCGTATGCAGTTAAAGGCCAGATTAGAACGACATTGATATTGTTTCTGGAACAAAGTCATCATCGTTAAAACCTAATCGTGTACAGGACCTCATTATGCAGAATACCATCTCCATTAGAGACTCTACTCACTGTAACGACAACGCACGTTTTAAAATGCCGAGTGACAAAACTGAAAATGTAGTAGTAGTCACTCGGAATTACTCGGCATTCGGAACTATAGTTCCTAAGGAATATTCGTGCCAAGTCAAAATAAACTGATTAAGGCTGTATCTTATAAATAAGATACGGATTAGATAAAATGAACCCACTTCGTCATAATAATTTGGTGGAAGCCTGGGGGTTACCTAGGTAGATAGATGGAAGGATTGATGAATATAAACTTATTGTCAGATCACGCCGAAAGTATTGAACTGATTGGGATGATATAAATATGTAGTTTTGAACTTGGAAATAGCCATAACGTCATTGTCCGTATCACAGAAGCCGAACCACGGAACGAAAATGTAATAAACAGACTCTACCCTTAACTGCAAGAAGTAGCCGAGATTGATTATCTTAAGTAATGGAGAGTAGAGCCACCACTCGGCTTTTTAACGCGAATAAATTGTGTCCATTATGTTGTGTTGAATGTGCATTTAGCGGGACAATTCACCCCATCGTATCGGCAGTTTTTCATTGTTTAGGTAAGCTACCAATTTGTGTCTGCCTTAATTGAGTACGAAACCTTTTAACCCAGCTTGATCAAGTTTTATTGACAACTGTTTTCATAAACTTTTGCGTAAACGTCTACGTATTTTGTTACCGCTACGGCGCGTAGGCGCATTTTTTATTTCACGAGTTGAGATGGGCCTCACAGCAACGTGCGTGAGGGACACCGATTCGAGTTCTTCGGATATCCCGGGGTCCCTCTTATGCGCAGAGGTAGGCTCTATTTATTTTGATAGACCAAGCTGAAAGTATATCCTCTCAAACAAAAATATTTTTTCAAATCGGTTTATAAACAACAAAGTTGTGAGGTAACAAACATTAAAAAAAAAACATTCAACCGAATTGATAACCTCCTCCTTTTTGAAGTCGATTGAAAAAAGACACTTTCGTGATGGTAATAGAACGCCTGACCATGTCTGGAACAGTGCTACGTAGGATTATTTACTTTACAATTCACATACAGTCTGCAAGACTTATAGCAGTGCAATAGCGCTTAAGGTTAGTTTCAAAGCTCGGTAATGCTTACACATAACTGATTTGTGGCAGAATATATCTGGCAATGTATTGGTACTCACTTAAAACGGAATCCTGCAGGGTCCCCTGGAGGCGTCCGCCTCCAAACGGTTTATGTGAAAATATAGCAATATTTCTGAATTCATATTGAGTGTAGCAGAAATATTACTCAAAATATATATAATTGGAGTCAACATAAAATAATTATCTACGAGTTTCAAAAGGCCCTTTATATAAAACTCTTATTTCACTTACCACTTGTCCACCTTTTAGGTAAGAAAATAAAATGTCTGCGAAAATCTACGATTTATTTCTAGTCTTTGAGTGAAGAGATTATATTTTTAAGGATCGTAAAAAGCTTAGCGCTTGTAAGATAGCAAATAACTATAAATTTGGTTAATTTGTTCTTTGAGATAAACGACGCGTGAGTTAGTATCCCCTATTTCATATTATTCAGATTTTGTTAGAAGTGCCTTTTTTATTTTTAGCTTTAAAATCATTAGAAAATACAAATCAGGTATTTCTATGATTCAAAAGAAAATATGAATGTACAAGGGACAAGGCAAAAATGTATGAGGCCAACGTTTCAAATGGTATCCTTTAGAGGACACAAATTATTATATAGGCTTTAAGTGAATTGATAAATCAAAAGGTCCCCGTGACGTCATGTCCGCTATTATTTCAAGCAAGGGCGGCAATGGCTATCGAGAAATCCATTTTCAAAATTCTGTCTCGCTACAGACTCCGTATCTCAGAACCTTTTTCGTTATTAACTTAACTTATCGTCGATCTCTTTGTGAGGGACACAAGGCCCGTGGGGTTTATTGTCAGTTTTTTGATGACATTGGATCGAGTGAAAAATCTCTAGCTTATTACTGGTTTACAAGTTTGAGTGACCGCGTTTAACTCGACAGAAGAAGCCGTGTAGGCTCAGTGGGAGGTGACTTTCGATACGGAGGTCGTGGGTTTGGAACCGGTCGTACACCAATGGATGTTTCTGTTCAAAAAATCTATGTGTGCATTAAAACTCGTGCTTGACGGTGAAGGAAAAGATCACGAGGAAACCGATATGTCATAGAACCTAAAAAGTTCCAAAAACATGACTGGTTCGAAATAACTAGTACCATGCTGACAAAGTAATAAAAACTGCTAGTATAGCACGAAAAAATAATTTAAAACTGCCTGTTGTTGTGAGTTGTTTTAACATATTTTGGATAAGTTGAAAAAAACTGTTCTAATTAAAGAAAAAAAATGGCAGTGTATTATATTTTATAATTTCAAATGGCGCTTCAATGTAGCTCAAGTGTGAAGCTCGCCTCTCGGTTATCTGGCCCCATTCTGCTGTGTCCGTGTTTTCTGATTTTCAATTTTCGTGGCGTGTGAATATTTTCCGTGAAACAAACTCTGTTTTGAAGGCGACGTGAATGCCTTCAAATTGAACGGGTTTTTCAATTGTTTTAAGAAGCTAGCTAAAATAAAACAGTTTTATATTTTAAATAATACAAAAATATAAAATTACAGACAGACAGAGAATGACAGAGACAGAGACAGAGAGAGAGAGAACGACAGAGGACCAAGGTTACCGACATAGCTCAGAGAATTAGCAAGCTGAAGTGGCAGTGGGCTGGTCATATCTGCCGAAGAACCGATAACCGCTGGGGTAAACGAGTTCTTGAGTGGAGACCGCGAATCGGCAAACGTAGTGTAGGACGCCCTCCGGCCAGGTGGGGTGACGATCTGCGGAAGGTTGCAGGCAGAAGATGGATGCGGCAAGCCGAAGACAGGGCGCGATGGCGCTCATTGGGAGAGGCCTATGTCCAGCAGTGGACTGCGATAGGCTGATGATGATGATGATGATGATGATGATAAAATTGGATATAATATCTAATATCTGATCTAATAGAATCATCACCATCATCATCGCTATAGCAGTCCAATGCTGGACATAGGTCTCTCTCAAACCGCATCACTGAGCCCGATCTTAGCTTTTCTCATCCATGCTCTGCCTATAATACTCCCATTCCATTCACAACCAACTTAGTGTCCTCAATAATGTAGCATTTGTTTGTATTAAAGTTGTTTGTAATTTTACTTACTTAATTACTTTAGTGATTAAACTCATATTTTTAATTTTTGAAGTTTCTATATTCTTTCTTGTATTCCTACATAGTTAGGTATAGTTAAATTGTTTTCCTTCACTCACTTTTGATAAATAATACCTACCAACCCGCTAGTGGGCTTCTTATGTAAAATTGTTTTTATAACTCTGTGGATACCGCAGTGGACTGTAATATTGTTAATTCTAAGATGTTGTAAAATGTATATTGCAGTTATTTGTTGTCCCAAATATTAAAAAAAAATAGTCCGGAGATCATTGCTCCATCCAAACTGATGATACGAATAACATTAAAGTTAATTCAAGCGATTGGGTTGACTACCGATTTTTCAATACCTATGTATTTGAGTAAAGAGAAACTATATTTAAATTCAGAAACATTTTAAATACAGAGCACGAGCTCATAATTCAAGCGATACAATAATTCATTTTGTAGAAAGTTCGGTCAAATCAAATAAAACCCGGATATTATTATATAAACTTTTATAATTATACAGTTACGTGGAATTCCAACCCGAACCGGTTTCAAATATACGGTTTGAATATTAATACGTTTTTAAATTAAATATTTCGCCTTTGATATATTTTCGTTGGTTTTCATATCTTAGTTCTATACTAATTAGCGAATGCAATAAAAAAAAAATAAGTCGCAAATAAAACGTAAGTAATATTAATAAATCTAAAACGAGAGTCTCGTTTCAGATTTCGGCGAGTCAACATCTCCTGAGGATGCCTCGTGTAGAGGCGAAACACGTGTCGAGTTCTGACTTGGGTTTTCTGTTATCGGCGCTTTGGTTTAGATACTACTTGTTTCGAAGCTAAGCATATTTATTTCTAAATATATATATACTATTTATTAATATTTATGGATTGCGGCAAAGTAACGCCTGAATCAATCAATTAGGTAGGTTATAATATTTTATGGTTAGGTACTTGATCCAAGTGGATAAAATCCAAGAAAAATGCTTTAAATTTTTTAATCTCACCAAAAGCCGCGGGTTCTAGCTAGTCTGGGGTATTGTAGAGGGAATTTAAAATACGGCTGTGAGAGCCATCTAAACTTTTTCACCGTTTATTCGCGTCTATCTGAGCCGACTGCGATGAACTGAAACATTTATGTACCACTTTTTTGAGCTCAGGCCAAGTAAGATATTTGTATTATGCTTTAATGATGACTAAAAGAGAATTAAGTGATCATCTTCATCTACCTATCTATCTCAATATGTAAAAAGCATGGACCTGAATGACAGACAACACATTAGACCAAACCACTGAACCTAGACACTTGAAATTTGGAGGATATGTTTGTCAAGAGCTGAAAGTGTGTAATTAGAAAGGAATTGGAAAAATCGCAACGCATCAAAGTAGTGGGCGTCAGCTAGTCTAAAAATATTTGGACTATTCAAAAAGAACTGTTTATTAACGCGTATTCTATGTATTTAAAATAGCAAATATACTCATGAGTGCTATAACTGAGGTACTTTTTTTTGCTTATGACGTTTAAATTGATGACTTTATCATCAGCACAGCATATTTAAAAACGTGCCCTCGGGGGTCCGCACATCGGTGTTGTATATACAAATTATAGATTTATTTTGTAAATAGTCTATACTGTGTTTTATGCTGGGTCAGTGAATGCGTTTAGACACCGTCGCCTGGCGGAGAGCGATACTATTCGATCGCTGTTCAAACAAATGCCGAGCCTTTTGTTCTTTCATTTCCTGAAGCGTTTTCAGCTGAAAGTAGGCTAGGTATCCTCTTAGAGCTTTCGACTTTTTCTTTAACTAAGGTTACATTTGGACACTTTACCAATCATGGTAAGGGATCATGCGGAAAAAGATTATAAGATAAGCTAGCAAGTTGTTGAAGTGGCTCTAAAGTACGTAAAGTAAGTACGAGGTATTATTTTTCACTTATCACGGTCGTTAAATTCAATTTTATGTTAGGTACAGAGTGGAGTAAACTGCATAGGTATCATTTTTCTTCCTTAGGACCCAAAATGCACATTTAATCCCTCTAAAAGCGTGCATGAAGTTGAAATTTACGAGCATTAAGAGTAAAAAAAGAAGAAAAAAATACGAGAAAATAACTATTATACATTTGGCTTTACCACAGATAATATTTTTTTTAGCTTTACCAACTGAATTAAACTATTCCCTAAAAAGTTTAACTTTCGTGGCAAGAAACTAGTGTACTCCATTTATTAAACATTAGTAAATTTGTCGGTTAGTGTGGAAAGTTATGCAGTTATAGCACGTTCATAAAAAGTTTTTAACTGTTTATGAACGTGCTATATCATCAAATTACGAAAACGTTCAAGCGTTTTAAAATAGGACCAAATGATTTTCTAGTCCCAATTTGTATTAGGTACTCTCCATTCCATAATATACCCGTACTCTATAGTTCCCTACCACGCGTCATCATTTCATCGAAGTGGCTCGTCGGTAATTTTAATTCGAAAACGAGCGAGATTTCTCGGCATGATATTATATTTGCGTTCGCTATTTAACTTTGCGCAACTCATGTTCACATCCATTAACCTAACAAGTTTTTCTGTTTATTTTACCAAACTACAGAAAGATAAATACATTTTATTGAATTATTTAAACGACTTGATATCGTTAACCCTTTACGTCCCGACGATTTCCTTGCACTACAACAGCCGTGGTCTCGGGCAGATTTGTATGTATTTAGACCCTTTAACATAAATTAACTAGGTAAATACATTTCGTTTAAGGTATAAGCTAATTAAAATTTCATTTGTAATATAATTAATAATATTTGTAATATAGTGCACGAAAGGAGCATCTCCGAGACGCACTTGAAATCCTTTCACCACACTGGTTCGAAATAACTAGTGACACGATAAGAAGAAAAAGAAGAAGTTTGTTTTATTGTAGCCTTGAAAGCTTGACAGTATTCTTTCGTTTAATCGCGGCCTTTTCTTTCAGTTAAGATATTTTATATTATGTTAGGTATATATTCAATTAATAAATATTTAAGAACTACATTATTTATTTTGCCTTATTACAATTCATTTCGTTTGTTTCCGCCCCTTTGACGCAAACCAAGTAGGTATCTATGCGGTTTTGATAAACTCAACTTATTAAGGCAAGGTAAACTTACTAACTTACTACGGGGTAAACTCCCTAATTTGAAGGTTCTATAAATCAGTAACCGTATTAATATGAAACCAGCCGTCGACGTTATTACGTTTCACGTTTACGGCTGAACCTACGCTGCGTAGTCCTATGCTACGTAGTTATAATTACCATTTTAATAACTTGGTGAGAGGTAGGCGTTGGAATCAAGGGGAGTCGGTTTATTCGGTTTAGACGCTTCAAGAATGGAATAAAATGGTTTCTGAAATAGTTTATATTATAGAAAAGATCATTTTTATTATGAACATGATAGTTTCTGAAAAAAACGTGATATTTGCAAAATGAACCCACATCTAGCATATGAATTTCAGCATTCGTTTTAAAAAAATGAACATTTTATTTTTGCAGAATTTTATGCAAAAATAAAATGTTCATTGTTTCGAAATGGTTGTATGAAAGCTCGTAAGGCTTACGAGGAAACGATGATCATTTTTAGTATTCTCATGTCATGACAAGCGGTTTCATCATAAAAGTGAACATAATATTAATTGGTTGGCTGCCTCTACTCGTACAAAGCGGCTCAGTAATTCTGCTAAAATAACATTTATGAATAACGTATAATATTTGTGTATTATTATTCCGTTAATGTTTTTATTTCCTACTTTTGTTGCGTGGTTTTAAAATTTATTATTCCAATGATTTAAGCACCTAGAAAATAAAGTTATGTTTATTTATTAAATAATAATTTTTAAATAAATAAATAATAAATATTTTGGACATTTCACATAAAGCCTACCCCAAACTAAGCAGAGCTTGTACTATGGGAACCAGGTAGCAGATACAATACTTAAATACTCTTTTTTTTGTAAATACATACATAGAATACATAGAAACACCCAGACTCAGAACAAACACCGGTGTCCATCACACAAATGTTTGTCATGAAGCGGGATTCGAACCCGCGACACCGGCGTAGCAGTCCAACACACTTGCCAATCGACCAGTCGTGTCGTCAAATTATTGTCCAACACTTGGACAATAATTATATCTAGTCAGACTTCATTGTCCGTGATTTCATATTGTACGCATATTATACGTTCATCATGGTCTTCAATTACGATCTTTTGTAGGAGATAGGTTAGTTTCTCCCAAGTTGTGATGCTTGGCTTTGTCTTTGATACTTTTTACCCAACCGAGCTTACGCTTTCTTTGCTTTGAACGATAAAACGTATACAAAAATATCAAAAGGTAGACGAAAAACAACAAAAAAGGAAATCATGTTTCAAATCACGTTACTCCCGAAATTTGTCGTAAAATCGTATTTACGAGGTCGAGCGGCTCTGTTTTACTATGATTACTCGAATGTTCTGTACTTGTAGGTGTATTGAGTTGTAAAGGTAATTGCGAATTGAATGATCTATAAAGGGGTATTAATTTTAATAGATAAACGATTCTTTAGAAACTCCAGTTCTATTACGACATTTAGAGTGGACGAAAGGTCATGATTTGAACGTCGACGGGCCAGGAAAGGACTTTCAATTAACTGGACACAAGAAAATTACTACCGCGTCAATGTTAAATCAAGAATTGTATACCAAAATACTTTGGTGTAAATTGTCTAAGTATAAGCCATAGTCATGTAGATAAGAAAAATGAAGACGCGAAAAATGCAGTCGTCAATCTCTAAACACGACTTTCCATCAAGCCGTCAATCAAATCATCTCGAAGCTCAACTCGATCGCGTCGCCTCCGGTACAAAAAGCTTCGATACAAAATATTCACTTCATCCAATCCCACGGCGAATCCTCCGAGTTGAATAGACGATAGAAAATTGTTGCTCTCCCATCGCTTCTAATAAATCCGCTTATCTCATTCGCCGCACCTCGGGGCAGATGAGTAGGAAAGACGGAAAAAACGGAACGCAATACGGATCTACAAAGCCGGATAATCAGATAATGACGCATTTGATTGTAATTATTTCCATGTGGGAAGGAAACGAGGAAGATTTACTGTGGAAATGAGGATTGAAAACGAAAATAACTATAGATATTGTTCTAAATGTTATTATCGGAAAACGTAGTCTGATATTTTTTGAAACGTATTAAAATAAAACGAGATAAGATTAGAGTTCATTTTAGTTTTTGGAAGTATACTCGTGTATAGTCAAGTGTATAATAATTCATTTAGATGGTTTTCTTCTTATCGTGTCACTAGTTCTTTCGAACCAGTGAGATGAAAGGATTTTAAGGGCGCTTCGAAGAGGCTCCTTTCGTTAAAATATTTAAATACTATTTATTTATTTAATATTTAGATGGTTAGTAAAATTAATTGATTTAAAACTCTACATTGCAATGATTCGAAAATGAATGAGTGGTGCACTGTGCGCTTGCTACATTAAAAGTGTTAACGTTATCGGAGAGATACGATACAATTTTGATCCATCTATAAATTCTCAAATATTTCTCCGGAATTGGGAAAAACCGGACATTTCACCAGCCTTGCCTTACATCTGATTTATGAAGGTAGGATGCGTTGTGACGAGGCGGTATGTTATTGCCGCCGGTTGTCACTCCTGCGTTCCCGATCACGTACGAGGCGTTAGAAGTGATTCGAGGATCTATGCTGCCCGGGTACAGAGTGGATGGATTTGTCGATCCCAATGGAGAGAATACGGAATTTTCCATTCATCCAGTATTCAGAATGCATCCACACTACACTGTATTACAATTATATTAGTTTGTCTTTGGTTTAGACTCGGAAATGTTTGTCAATTGATAGCAGTATTACACTGGCCTATAGGAAACAAAGCCCTGTGTAGTTTTACGGTAATAGGCACCAACTTTAAATAATATAAGACCTTGTAATGACCTCAGGTCTGACATCAGGCAAATAAATCACATATTATATGATTTTCAACCGACTTCAAAAAGAGAGGAGGTTATCACACTCCACACACACCACTGACAAACACAATGCGATTATTCGTTGTTTGTTTGTAATTTATAATTTACTGCTGTTAGAGTTACTAATTATCTACCCAGACTTACCTACCTATAATTCTTATATATTTACAGTAAACAAAATGTAGACTCAATTTGGTTTAAGAATAGTATATTTTTCATAGCTTATATAAGAAAAAAATGTAGCTGTGAGTCCAATGTTAAATAAATAAAATAAAAAATAAAATAAATAAATCAATTCAGTTGAATGTTTTTTAAATGTTTATTACCTCTGAATTATTTTGTTTATTAACCGATTTGATTTTATATTAAATTTATTTGTTTAATTGAATATACTTTCAGATTAGTCTTATACAAATTTCATCAAAATCGGTTTAGTAGTTTAGTTTTTGTACAAAAATAACGAAAAGAATATGTCGTCGAAGTAAACGATATTGCGTATTTTGCTTCCCTGTGACTTTCCAGTGGTGTTTACGGTCTCTAAAACAGCCCAATTGAAGTCGGGTGTCCATGTTTTTGTAAAACCTTGATTATATTTCATTTAATTTCATAGCATCAAGAGAGCTCCGTGCTAGTCTCGTTTACATAAAAAAACACCATATGCCTAACCTCCTTTTGCTGAAGTCTGATAAAAAGAACCGTAGTCAGGTAATTACCGCGTCTGGACTTTTCTCAGCACAAACTCATTATGCCATCACAAAAAGCATCTTGCCTCGAGAACGTTAGAAACACGCGTAAGGCAAAGCAAAAAGGCTAGCTTACGAATTAACTGTACCATAGAACTAAGTTTCACTGGAATGTTACATATTTTAAGGCGTTCCCAACGTTATGCCTAGATCACACGTACCGAGCACTCGGCTGAGACAGTGCTCTCGGCCTTGTACTCGGTACGTATAAACAAGCGCCAAGTGCTCGGCTGAGCCAGTGACGTAAGCTTTTACTGTCTCGGCCAAGTACTCGGTACGTGTGATCTAGGCATTAAAGCCGTGTAGGCCGTGTGGGAGGTGCGTCGACTTTCGATCCGAAGGTCGTGGATTCGAACCCGGTTGTACACCAATGGATTATTCTGTTCAAAAAATCTATGTGTACATGAAAAAACACGATGTAGTCGTGCTTAACGGTGAAGGAAAACATTGTGAGGAAACCGGCAATGTCATAGAACCTAAGCAGTTCAAAAACATGTGTCAAGTGCACGAAGGGAGTTTCTTCGAGACGCACTTGAAATCCTTTCACCACACTGGTTCGGAACAACTAGTGACACGATAAGAAGGCGTTCTCAATCTTAAAATCATCATCATTGTCATCACCCCACGTTAGTCCACTGCTGGATATAAATAATAGTCCAATAGCGCTAAATGTACTATTAATTAGTGTATAATTTGTATTACCTAATCATTTGATAAATAAATTGATTTGATTTGATTGGATTTGATTTAGATGTAGGATCTCCCATCATGCGTTACTGAGCCTGGTTTTCGGCTCTTTTCTCCACTTTACCGGCTGCCTTTCGGAGCTGGTCACTCCACCTGGCCAGGGGTGTCCCACACTACGTTAGTTGATACGATAGACGATTAAAACTATCTGTCTATCTATTTGTTCAGCTAGTAACACCCACTGCTGGATAAAAGCCTCTTTTCTAAAAACATAAAAAGCTCCAAAGAATACATATAATATCTAAAATATTTAAATTGTTTAAAAGGACAGAATGTTTGCTGTGCCCTGACAGGGTCATGTACACCGCAACCTACTACTTATATTAGAACCTAAGCTAATAAGACGATCTTACATGTAAGCAAATGAAATAAACAATATACATAGAAAATATAAAATCTTCTTTCTACTATATCTATTACTATTTATTATTACTTTTTCTTATTACTTTCTTAATATAAAAGCTTCGTGTATAATTGAAATGAGTATCACTTAAGGCTCGATAGCAGACAAATTGCCTTTCATATAATTTTACATATATTGTTATAATATACAATTTAACCAAAAATCTTATGATTTAGAGCGGGTTTTTTAATCTGACTTGCAGCGTGGTGAAAAGATTTCAAGTGGGCCTCGAAGAGGCTCCTTTCGTGCACACGACACACGTTTTCGAACTTTAGGGTTCTATGACAGGCCGGTTTCTTTCTTTTTTTTTTGAACAGAAAAATCCATTGGTGTAGGACCGGGTTTGAACTCACGACCTTCGGATTGAAATTCGAGGCACTTTCCACTCGGCCAAAACGGCTTTTTTTATTATTTTTTTTTTAATTATTAGGTCCTCTTTGCCTCTTCCAGCAGTTCACCAGCGTTTACTCTAGCTCGTTAATCTCTCACCTGCTCGAATGACGTCACGTCAAACGCGCTCATTAGTTTTAATGAGCATGCACACCCCTCATTAACACTGCTCATTGAACACCGTACAATATGCGATTAATTCCTAAAAAAAGGTGCTAAATTCATAAAAAAAATAGTGTAAATCGCATCGTCAAAATCTGGTTACCTGTCTACTCAAAATCAGTTCAGGTTTACGTCAACTTATTCAAAGTGCTATTTTAACATCAACCCCTATATCAATCTTAAATAAGAGTTACCGCAACTCGGCAAGATTATGGCAAGACCCTTCCGATCGGGAGTTTAAGAAAATATTTATTTAAAAAACTTTGAGCCAAAGATAAATTAAAATTTCCCACGAAGCGCGAACTTTCACTGCGAGTCAACACAGACTGAATATAACAAGAAAATATAAGTAATAAGTACTAAATTATGCGATTAAAGAGTATCAAATTTTACGATTACTGCAGATGCAGAGTTTCAACCTGTAACTCTTTTGTCCAGGCCAAAGAGTGCGTTGCCACTCCGCGTTAGTGCTGCTGGGCAGAGTGGAGAGGAGCGGACCATGAATTGGCCAATCACAGTGCTCGAAGTGGAGATTTCGATCCGCACAGCTTTGAGTCAGTGGAAACGCACCCAAAAATTTAACAACTCGTATTATGACTTATAATTAGTATTTCTAGATACACAATCTGCGGAGAACTCCCTCAGGCGAGTGTGTGGCGCGGGTGTGGATATCGCCGACGCAGCCCCCTAAGGCTTTTAGTCAACTAAAGATTTTAATTGCACCTAACTTTTTAATGCCTCATTTACATGAGTTTTACGGGATTTTCTGTACCATGAAATCAAACGTTAAGAACTGGTTCTTTGGAAAATTCTTATCTAAATTGTTTTACAAGGGTTTTTTGAACTTTAAAAATCACAAAAGTGCATAGTTGATGAGTTTATAACAAGTCTCTATCTAGAAAATCTAGCTGACACTCACTGTTTCGATTACGTTCTAAATTTACAAAATCCCTTACGCCTAATAAAAGGCAAGATATTACAAAACGTTTTAAGTTAATTTTAAGAAATTTTAAGTCTCGGCCTAAGTTTTGCCTGTCAGTCATAACTAAGCTCTTTATTAAAATTAAAAAGCAGTTTCCAAAATATAGGATACTATAGTCGTTTTATACAACGTAAACAAGGTAAAGTATTTGAAAACACTTAGCACGATTTATTTGCTTAATCAGAGCCCAATCGTATTAATTTGGAAATTGAAACCGAATCTTAGCAAGTTGTGCGCTTGTCGCCCGCGAGTTATCGCCGAACTTTGCCCCGATATAAATGGTGTTTCATTTGGCCTGAAAGTCTGTGGAATAACGAAATTCAGAATCAAACTGAAATCTAATTTAATTGAAGTTTTGGTGACCCAAATGTGACTGTGATTTTAATTCTAAAATTGCTTCTATTCGTATTTTGACTGGATGCAAACGAATCGATTTTTAGGAATGGAATTTATACAAGTTGAGCTAGTTTTACCATTTAATTGAAATGTCACGTTTTTTGCTCTATTGAAGTAAGTGTTATGAAAATAACCAAATGATTTTTTACGTACAAAATTTTCAACAACGGCAGATATAGATTCTCATTTGTCCGTGACATTATTTGGCTCATATTTTACATTTACCAAAAAAAAAAATTGGTTGGCTGTAAAGTTGGTTTACGGCCGATAGTTTAACGTGAGTACCAGCGTAACGAGACAATGAGCGTAACCAGACTATGACGACAACGTTTTCGTGCATGCAGCCGGCGTTCATCGATTTCGTAGTAACGTCAAAAAATGACTGAGTTTTTCTTAGTCCAACAACAAAGTATCCGTCCAACGACGCAAGATATAACGACAACTAGCGTTACAAGCGTCACTATAAATTACTACTTACTTACTCGAAGTATTTAATCGGTACCTTATTGATTTAATGCTGTGCTAGAATAATCAATTGGATGCTATAACTTATTCTGTGGGTGAGCCTTAATTTCTTAATGGATTGAACGAATTTCGTGCCTAAACTTGAGAACAAAGACAGGCTTACAAGGTAGTTAATAATAGGGTTTCAGAATATCTAGAATAATTAGTTTATAGAAATCGCTAATAATATATTTTATTATAATGAGAATTGATTTAAAAAACTATTTTTTTTGTCAAAAAGTAGGTAGGTACTAATTCTATAGAAACGTTTTACCATTTTGAATTTTCAAATCATAATTTTCCTCAAAAAAGTAGGTTCCTAGTACGTTTATTTTCTCATTGTTTCTCTACAACACGAATAAAAATAAATAAACAGAAAACATACAATATTCGATAAAAGCAATCTAGATATCGGCAGTCGCGGCCCGCGGTTTACGGCCAAACAACTTTAGTACGGTCGGATTTATTCTAGGCCTGACCCTATTGATCTTACGTAACATTAGCACCGGAAATCCGCCATCACTTGGCTAGAGCAGCGCGTGAAGTAAACTGAACCGTTTCAGACGTAATCACTTAGTGCACTTATCAATAATATTTGGACATTTTTATCGGTGTAAACTCATACAATGTCCATTATTCCTGAGCTATTATTATTATTCAAGCTTTTCCAGCCAGCCAGTCGAATATAAATTTAAAATAAAATAAAAATTTCACAACGCCATTGAACACAAATCCAAGCAGGGCTTTACCTGCAGTAACCATAAAATTGTTCTATTATTATTTTTTTATTATACATACCAAGAATTATTAAAACGTCCAGGCTTAGGAAGAAGCACTGATGTTCATCATTTTCATCTTTAATTTTAAGTGTGATGTGTTTGATTTTGAATCTGAATAAGTATAATGACAGAAGTTCGCAAATTCAGAAAATAAAAACTACCTACTCGCGTTGTCTTAACAGCATCTTATTCTCATTATTTCCTAATATTACTTCCCACCTTTTTTAATCAAAATATCATTAAATGGCGGATTCCCGATGCTTCTGTTACAAGTCTCGTTCCTTACCTGAAACAGATACGGGAAAACATTGGGATGTATCCCTGGTCGCGATGGCCCTGCAATTGAAAACGTATGCAAGAATCGAATTATGCTAAACGTAAACATCGAGGCTCTTGTGGGACTTGTTGTTTTCAACGAGGGCTTTACCTATGATTCGAATCCTAACACGTACTTACTTCTAAGATTAAAAATAATCAAGGTTTTACAAAAACATACTATGTACAACCGACTTCAATTGGGCTGTTCTAACGACCACTGAATAATTATTAGGTACGTAATTTTTTCAGTTATTTTGATTTCAAAACAAAGTATTAACTGAGTTTCATGAAATTTCTATGGGATCTGTCAAGAAAATGTTCAACCGAGTTGGGAACCTTCTCCTTTTTTGAAGTCGGTTGAAAATATAAAATAGCATCACAATAACGGATAACAATAAATTGTTACATAAAATATATGTAATATTGTTAAAAAAAGCTTTAATAATATAAAACTTTATCTAATTATTATAAACTTTTATTACTCTTCACACTTTTTATTGATAGCATTAATTCTTCCCTCTTATATGTGATAAGTGTTTAGAAAATAAATAAATACATTTCCAAATAACATCATATTTTTACTAATATTTAAATGCGAAATATTACGAAGTTGACTTGATTGATAGACCGATGTTTTCAAAACGAAACAACTAAAACATTTTTATTGAGCTGGAATTCGATATGGTTGGGAACCTGAAAATATTTAACATAAAAAATATTTAAATTGTATGTTAATGTGGTCTAGCTGATAAAAACAAATCCATGTTAACTTTTATAACACTACAAAAATACGATGAATGTGTGTGCATATTGCCTTAAATAAATATAGCTTGTAGGTTTATTAAGAAGGTTTATAAGAACTATTCAAATTAAAACCAGTCAGTTTCGAAGAATCCAATCAAGTCCTTTAAAAAGCGTTTCATAGGAGCCGAAACGTTTCAAAAGTTTCAACAACTTTCGCAACTTTCCAATGGCTTTTAAAACGTAAAATAAAATAAGGTTTAGGTTAGAATTGGCGAGCTAAAGGGTTTTTATCCAGATTGCAAAAAAAGAGTGTAATGTGTTTCAGGTGAATGTATGTAGGTATTATTTATGACCAAGACTTACAATTATACTTACAAGCTTTTTTCAGCAATGTCAGACTTTCTATTATTGCCGTAAAAAAAACAAAATCAAATAAGAATATATATAGTAAATATTGACTAAATAATTATGTTATGTCCGAAAAACCCTATTTATGAGCAGTTAAATAAAATATACCATCTACAACATAACGCTGCAGCATTATAGCTGAGCTAGGCACCCATTGGCATGTCTGGAAGACTTTAGCTATATAAAATATCTTTGATTTTTATTTTATTATTATTATTATTAATATGTGTACCTAGTGCCACGCTAGTGCTTAGTTTTCCAACAATAAAATATTTTCTAGTTCTCTTCTTCTTCAAAAAATAAACATGAATCTTCGTTCAAAGTAAATGAACATAAGTAATTTCCCTTATTCGCAGCCATTAAAGTAAACAAACATGTACAACATACGAATTTTTTTCCCGCCAAAAACCCGTGTTTATCTCACTGCCTCATTACACCGGAAACTGGAATACGTAATTTAGCGAACGAAACAAGTGACATCAATAATGTGCACCTTTGTTCTTGTGCTCATGTAACTTTTTGGTGATACCTACTTGTAAGATTACATTTGCTGTATTTCTCTAAGACTTTGTCAAACTTTTTTTTAATTAATATTGAATTCTAAAATCATTTGTATAAATTATCAAGAATTTTCAATATTCTTGAAGATGGTCCAATTTCTTATGGTTTTGCTAGAAATCACACTCTACGAGTACCTATCAAAGAGACAGAGTTAAAGAAACTTCTAAGAAGATTGTAAATTTATCATTAGAAATTATTTTTCTCATTTTGAAAGGGGAAATATTTTCATATTTTTTCAATTTCTAACATCTAATCAAAATAAACTCGTTCGTCCTTAAAACTTATAGGAATATTTCAAAAAGTTTTAGCTCACCCCATTTTTAAAGCTGCAAGCTAGCTGTTGTTCAGTGCTGTGAGTTGCTACAAGTGAATATTAAATTTTAAAGTACCTACTTATGTTGTTACCCATACATTTGTTTTCGATTGGTTTGTTTGTTGATAGTATTTGAGTTCTTGTAAGTACTATATTTTTTTCTCATTAAATTTATGGGAGCGACGATATTATTCAAACAATAAATGAGAAAATAAATACTTACCTTATAATAAAAAACTTATCTCAACACTACACGCGTACATCAATTACGTGCAAGAGCCACTTCACAAGCATAGTGCAAATGAAACACGCAACCATTGCATCCTGAAATTGCAACTTACGAAGTAATAGGTTCCTATGAAATTGGATCACCACATCAGCTGCTTAATTCCCGTAATTTCTTTTAACGAATCGCGTAACGGAACGCACCGACGATCATCTCGAATGGAAAACAATCGCGAACGCAGATGATGAAATAAATTTCATCAGCGCAAAATTGACTTTCCACTCTACATACATTACCAAATCCAACCTTGCCCCCTTGATATAAGATTCATATTGATGTTCCCTCAATGGTGTCCAAATGGGAATGGTAAATATTATAATCCAAAGGCCTTGCCAAGTCAATTTTGAGGCCAAATGAATCGGAAATCGTTAAAAGCGAACCGTTTATCTTTATTGGCGGCTGGTGATTCGATTACATGACATTTTTTAAGATACGAACAAACCAATTTTCATTAAAGCCACATGGACGGTTAAGTCATCATCATGACCAATCAAGGTCAATGATACTACAAAGACAAAGTCAAAGTATATTTCTTCAACTTAACGAATAAAACAGAAAGAAACTTAAAAATTTAGCCATTATTTAAATTACAGTACACGCCCCCACATTTACCATATCCTCTCTCTAGCCTCTAAGGTTTGCTGGAAGAAAACTCTTGTTTGGGTTAAGCTCGCCTTTGTACATGTATTTTCATTTATGTTTTATACTATATCGTGTTTTTGTGTACAATAAAGAATTACAGAAAACTCCAAAAAACTAATGCATGCCCTCATAATTAGAACAAAGTATTACAAGAATATAGCAGGTATGTTTCCTTAAATAACAAGCAAATACTTGACTTGACTAATGTATTTCATTAAAATACATTCAAAGGAAGCTAACAAGAGGCCAGTCGGAAACTTGGACCGTGGTTCTTCAACGTAAGTAGGCTAGCTCCAAGTCACAGGATGCGGTGGGATTTATGTTTTTCTATCTACTAACGACCTAAAATATGTACAGGTTATAGTGAAAACTACCGAAATACCTACTTTGAAAATACATAAGTAGTAATTAATATATTGGTGCCATTGGAAAAAAATATCGCGGCTCTTTATTACCCGTCCCATTTGTCGCATTAATCAGACCCAATTCGGACCAATAATATTCGTTTTAGCAAAATAGTATATAGTAAACTATAATATATTTTCTTGTACCATTAACTAACTTTCGTTAGCTAGAGCTATTATATTGTAATCGTTACTAAATTTCGTTAGCAGGAATTATTATTATTGTAATCGTTACTACTACTCGGGCGAATGAACATGATACTTGGCTCGAATGACGTTTGTGCAAAGTACAGCGTGGAGTTGGATAATCTTGATAGAGAAGAGGTCTTGTAATACTTGGTAATGATAAGGCTTCGCAATTAGAGGAAGAAAAAACACGGAGGGCGCCGCGCGGGGCAGCAGGGGAAGCATCAAGTTCCGAGCCACATGTCAGCCAGGTGTCATGTTCATTCGCCCGAGTAGTAAATTATTCTCGCTGTCACAAATTCAAACAGAATTTTAGTAACTATAACGAGATTTTTTTCTCCACGCCTGTAATTTGTACCACACTAGAAACTTGTTTCCAATTCATCAAACGACTTGGTCCGGCGACTCGTGGAATATTTCGCATCCTGAAGGAGCCCTGAACTTCCTTGTACATACCTGCGACATGTCAAAGGAACTTGGATCGGACTTGAAAGGTTCTTAAGTTCCACTAAGTTAACTCTTATTTATTCTATTTAGACTTCTTCTTGGACTGGAAACTTAATTTTATGAGGTTTAAAACTCAATTCTTCTACTTAAGTTTAGCACTTTTGTCGCTGATTAATTTAGGTCTTGTATTAGGACAATTGCTTCGCTATACATTTTTTTATTTATTCAGTTTTATTCGAGAATCAGAACAAAAAGAATGATAAATAAACTGCTATAAATTAAGGAACTGCTAAAAAGAATATGGTTATTTTTTTCATAATAATGTGCCCAATGATATTTTTTTATCTTTTATAAGCTTAGGTAAAAGGTAGTCAAAATTAGGATCAACTTAAAAACCTAACATCTTGAATTCATTGTAAAATAAATTGCTGTTTTGTCTATGCCAAATACATACAACATAAATGTTCTTTAGAATTGCCTACACGAAAGTCGTGAATATAGAGCAGGTTTAAAGCAGTGAGATTTGTTCCTATCGTTGAGGTTTTATTTGAGTTTTATCTAAAGGAAGAGTTACGGCAGATACAGATAAGTTATCTCAGTCAGTCGAAGGAATTAAATGACCAGACTTCTCCCTAGTTGTTCTACGTCTTGATGCTCAAATTTTGATTGTCTAAAATAAATCCCTGTGAACCTTGAATGAACGATAGTCTCTTCTTATCGTGTCACTAGTTATTTCGAAACAGTGCGGTGAAAGGATTTCAAGTGCGCTTCGAAGAGGCTCCTTGCATGCACTTGAACATGCTGGTTTCTTCTCTGTCTGTTCTCTCTGTCAGATTAGATTTGTTTTAAAGCACCTCTCACTGGGCCAACACGGCTTTTTTTTACGATAGTACTAGTGATTCTATTAGGAGTTAGCTTGATTCACACATGGTTATTATTTTATATGAGAATTGTTCGAAATCAATACTAAATTGAATTAAAAAATAATACATGGGTAATTCCTGTAAAAAAAAATATCCGTTCCTTGTATCAAAATAAGTTATTGAAATGATAAAAAACATAAAATAAAATATTAAACGCTTAAATTACAAACTGAAAAACTTTTGAGATAAAATTAAGTGCAAGTTTCTGAGATTACACGCGGGAAGCTTGCTTATCTCGACTTAAACACTTAGTTTGGTTTACTTTTACCCCAACTCTATTTATCAAAGCTAATTAACTCTGCTGAAGATCTCAAGCGGCGTAAATATGTAGGTCTTGATAGGTCGTACATGTTTGAGCCCTTTGGGGTCGAGACCCTAGGTCCATGGGGAATGGGAGCCTTCCGCGTTTTTAAAATTTTGTCAGAGCGTCTGGTCGAAGCGACGCGTGATCAGAGGGCTGGCAGCTATCTGGGCCAAAGAATAAGCCTTGCTATACAAAGAGGCAATGCAGCCAGTATCCTCGGCACGCTGCCATCGGGTATCGAGTTGGAGCAGTTGAGCTACCTATAGATCGTTTGCAACGGTCTATGGGTGGCCCAATTGTTTCCTTTTGTAAATTTTGTAATATATATTGTATTAGTTAGGTTATGCTGTAATAAATGTTATTTATAAATATAAACAATATTAACGTGTACTTTAACAGTTTTAACTTAAATTAGTTATTTTTCGACCTTTGGTCAAATAATAAGTAATATCTGTTAACTGAATCTATTACGAATTAGAGAAGCGAATCGGTACGTCTCAAGCCAAATAATGTACCTAACCGTAACGGGTGGTCTATTTAGATCAGTTGAGAAAATCGATTGAAACGGTCTTAAGTTGGTCCAATTGTTTATTTCGTTCAATTTCAATAAGTTTTTTTAACTTATGCATTAATAAAGTTTTATAAAGAGGTGCCTCGACTTTCAATCCGAAGGTCGTAGGTTTTAACCCGTTCGTACATTAAAACACGTGCTTAACGGTGAAGGAAAACATCGTGAGGAAACCGGCATGTCATACAACCTAAAAAGTTCGAAAAAATGTGTCAAATGCACGAAAGGAGCCTCTTCGAGGTGCACTTGAAATTCTTTCACCACACTGGTTCAAAAGAACTGGTGTCACCATGAGAAGAAGAGAACCTCTACGTATTTACAGTGTTTGCATAAAATTTCGCCTGTCTTTCGGGGACATAAATTGTCAACTTTGCCTCTTGCTCTTTAGCAGTGTAACCCTCCACGGCTGTAGCTATTCCAAGAGCAATAACGGCTAAAAGACAGCCACATTAGCGGTTCCAGTCCTTGCCTCTGAGTGGCACGGAAGTGACGTCACAAATTAACCTGATTACAAATGAGATTTTCAAGCTTAAAGCAAGCTTAAAGTTTTGTAGAAAGCGTTAATGGATATTTACTAACAAGTTAATACGTGTGTTTGATATATATGATAATGGATGTTAAATACGGCAAAAAAAAGCATTCCTCAGGAATAATTTTGAACGATTGATGCTAAGTTGTGACCATGGCTGAGAAACTTACTCTAGACATGATTCCCGTCTGGGGCAAATATTTATTTATTTAATACTTTATTGCACACACTTAAATGTAGTACAAAAGGAGGACTTAATGCTAGAGCATTTTCTACCAGTCAACCAGTTGATGGTAGAAAAAAGAAAAACTGGCGTACAACTTAAATGCTAATTACTTAAATATATATTTAATATAATAATACTAAATAATTATGTATTATAAATATATATATATATATATATATATATATATATATATAGTATATATTTATAATTAAAAATGACTAAATAAATAATATATATATTATAATATAGTACATACATATATTATTTCGTGGATTTTAAATAGTGTTCACGGACCTTTTGAAAGCTGGTTTGGTGGGTACCATTTTAATACTGAGTGGTAGAGAATTCCACAGCCCCACTGCAGCAACTTCAAAAGAGTTTCCTCGAAATGCTGTAGAATATTTGGGTATCTGTAAATACTTGTTTACAACACAAAGATAACTTTCTCAATTCTTGAATGTAGGATCTTGTATAAGTATGTATGTGTTCATGCCACCTGCGATAATCCTAGAGTTACACACAATTAAAATGTGTGATTATTTATCTTGTGTTACTTAGAGGACATTTTTTGCATACAAGTATTTTCTCAAAAAAATGCATCCTGCCCAAAATTCAAATGTTGATCAACAAAAGTCAAGCAGAAGAGTAGCGCCGGCACTAAAAACCATAGTTAAAGGAAAAATTATTCTCCCTGTTAATAGAGATGATATATTGTAAATTGTATCTAACTTACTATGCGTGTTCGTTCACGCATAATTAATACTATATCTCATCTCTTATCGAAAGGTTTTCCTAACCCACCCATTAAAAATTAAATGCATATTTTCAAATAATTGTTTGACCCAATTGCTTGTATTTTCTGAATTCTGGCTGCGAAGAAGCCTTTTAACAGCTATGTAGTATTTTGTCTCTATTTTAGCAAATTTCAACTATCTATGTTAAGGATCAAGACAAGTTCCCGGCGCAGCTCGCATAAGCTGATCAAATTTTAAAACTCTACGCTGAGCGAGAATTTTTAACTAAGCACTGATTCAGGAGATCTTTGAATTAACTTTTCAGAGATTCAGAAAGTTTGCTCGTGAGACCCGCGGCCATTTTGGCATTGTCCTTTGTAGTCAGCAATATTTCTTAGACTTTTTTATGCTATTAGATAGTAAGTACTATTACCTATATGTTCTTAAACGTGAAGAAGCGACGTAATTGCTTTCCAAAAGATTTTTTTTATGTAAAAAAGCGACGAGACGTGCTAAGCGTTCTTTTGGTCGGTCTCGAAAGCCCAGTAATTTCAATACCTTCAGTGCCCTTCGAACCGGAGCACAGTAATGTTTACAAATTACTGCTTTGCAGCAGAATATTTAGCACTGTGTTGGTATCCATCTAGACGGCATCCTGCAGGGGATACCTCCATACGGTAATTTGCATTAATATAAAATTTGCACTCGAGACCGTACGTCGTAACTCGTAGTGGGGTCTTTCGTGGAAATCCAAAGGCTGACATGAATGATGAATGATAATTATTATTATTAGGGTCAACGCAATTTTACCATTTCACTTCGTCTAGCCGTGTTGGCCAAGTGGGAGGTGTCTTGACATCCGATCCGAAGGTTGTGGATTCAAACCCGGTCGTACGCCAAAGGATTTTTTTGTTTGAAAAATGTATGTGTACATTAACACGTGCTAAACGGTGAAGGAAAACATCGTGAGGAAACCGAAATGACATAGAACCTAAATAGTTCCAAAACATGTGTTAAGTGCACGAAAGGAGCCTCTTCAAGGCGCACTTGAAATACTTCCACCACACTACTGGTTCGAAAGAAGTCTTGTGTCAAGACACGAGACTTCGTCCAATTTTCATTGCTTTTGTTCACCAATCCGTGTTAATTTGTTACGAAAGGTTTACCCCGTCGAGCCTATAAATGCATAATTAATAATTATTCAAATGTCTTAAATAAGGATCTCATTGTGTTAGACAATCCCTTAGAGGCGTCTGAATAATTCAATTTATTCGATTATGTGCCACGTATTAATTCCACGCGCTTCAGGAATCTGTAAGAAGCTTAGCGGCAACATACGGGTATCTATCCTTCATTCTTATACTAAGAAAAAATATTATAAAACTGATTTTTTTTTCATTTTTACCCAACTGCCGAGGAGGGTTAATGTTTTTTGCGCGTATCTTGTTATGTATGTATGCTAATTTCTTTGTTACCTCGTATCTTCAAAATGGTTGGATGGATTTTGAGAGTTAAAGTATTTTTATATTTATCTTAATAACCCGAGTGTCTTTAGATAAGTTTAAAAATATAATTAAAATGGCAGATTTTTGGCGCTAAATAGTAGGTCGTTATGAAACATATCGAGTAGGGTATCAAAATGAAGGTATTTAAAGGAGATTATAAAAAATATATAAATTATGTTTAAATTTAATTCGGAATAATGAATTGGCAATCAATGTAAATATAATATTTCCGCAGTCAAATTTCAGTTTTTTTAAATTTTATGCTTGTTTGTTTTTCATTAATTATTAATAATTCATTTGCAAGGTTGAAAACTGTAGTCCAATTACGTTACGTGTGGTTAAATGAAGGCTTATTTTATATAAAATAATCCTATTAGCGTTTTTGTACGCAATTAGGACCCCTATAACTCACGTTCCCCATACCTAATGGTGCAGAATCGTTTACATATAATTACCAAGAGCACTCATTCAGGCACACCCTGTGTATGAAACTAAATGAGAACTAATTTGGTCGGATGGTCGATCATTTATTCTAATCTATTGCGTGTTCCTTGTCAGCCCAAATAATATTGTACGCAGTATTTAATTTCCTTGTGATAAATTATTCTGTCTGACAAGCAAATTAGGTTATATGAAATGCTGGGACTCAGGGATCGCTGTTTTATATATTTATTTATTCAATTTTATTTGTGTAATTTTTTATGTGTTATTACCGGGCAATTTAGCTACGAATTTTAGGGTCGACGACATTACGAAAGTCGCGGGCAACTTTTGGATGCGAAAAGCACAAGACCGGAGAGAATGGCGTGTACAGAAGGAGGCCTACACCCAGCAGTGGGTAGTTATGGGCTGTGGATGATGATGATTATCATCATCATCATCACTTACCATCAGGTGAGATGGTGGTCAAACGCAAGCCTATATATAGTAAAAAAAAAATGATAAAGAATTTAGCTACAATAAAAAATCTTAAAACTAATTCCTTTGGCGCTAAACTTTTTATAAGCTAACCTAATAAAACAATAGTTTTATACCGTTTAAATTTTATTAGGCTACTTAAAGGCAGCACTGGTTAAAATTGTTGACGTTAATCAAAGTTTTACAAAAACATATTTTTTTTTTCTTCAATTGAACTGTTTTAGTGATAGTAAACACCACTGAAAAATGACAGGAAAGCAAAGTACGCAACTTCGTTTACTTC
This sequence comes from Lobophora halterata, assembly GCA_932526365.1. Taxonomy (NCBI): domain Eukaryota; kingdom Metazoa; phylum Arthropoda; class Insecta; order Lepidoptera; family Geometridae; genus Lobophora; species Lobophora halterata. The sequence continues at coordinate 12,112,985 of OW052004.1, read as the reverse complement.
GACGACATATTGTTTTCAGGTATTTTTATTTCAAAAATATTTGAATGAGTATTCTATGGGACCCATTCTAAAGTAGCTATATGCTTTTAAACAAAAAAAAATATACAAACGTATTGAGAACTTCCTCCTTTTTTGAAGTCAGTTGAAAATAGGCTTAGTGTCGCCGCACATGGGCCACCGGCCACAACCACAAAACTCCGCCACCGGCATATTTCCTGTAGTTTTCATACTTTTATATGGACTCGCCGCACACGGTAGACGCCGGTGGCCGCCACACGCTACAAACCGCCGCTACTCGCTTTCATGTGGCAGCCACCGTCCACTACGCACGTAGTCAATGACCGCAAGTAGCGACCACTGGCCATGAGTGGCTGTCGCGCGCTTCAACTACTTTTGTACCTGCGTTAAGCTTCTCGTGGCGGCGTTTGTGGTTGTGAGTTTGACCACGTCTCGCCTGATGAAAAGCGATGTCGTTCATCTTCATGATGCTTATTCGATATTTGAAGACACCAAAGTAATAGGTGAACAAACGCAGGTCATGATAGCTGTTTTTGTTTTTGTCATTTCAGTAATTATAAGCTTCATAATCTAAGATCTTCATAATATAAGAGGACGTGGTGGCCGAGTGGATGAGGCTCTTGCTTTGCGATCTGCTGGTCTCGGGTTTGAATCCCGGTGGCACTTATGCGTTAATGGTTTTTTTCGGCAGAAAAAATCTATGTAAGCATCCCACGTTCTCGCAACGGTGAAGGAACACATCGTGAGGAAACCGATATTTCAAAGGATGGAATAAAAAAATATTCTATGGCATGTGACATCCACCAATCCGCATTGAGTCCGCCATTCGCTCTCTTGCCGAGAGCAGGCCTGAGTCCCAGCAGTGGGAACATTATAGGCTGATTATGCTAAGCTTCATAATCTATGTTGCTTTGAAGTTTACTTTTATGTATACTTCAAAACAATATTATACTATGCTATAGTAACAAGTTTTTAAGTTTCCGTCTAGTTTAGCTTTGAGCTAAACATACACAAGGACGAAAGTATTCATTTTATTTTTTACGTTTTTCTCAAGATCTACTAAAAGGTTGAGAGTTCTGGCTCATTACGCTTTACTGTTCAGAAAACAAGTTACAATTTGAAATTTTTTCCGAGAAATTGACCTAGCTTAGCTAGTTTAGATTTACCAATAAAGTATTTTAATGATAGATTAATGCATACTTGCACCAAACTGCCAAGTTCCTAAGCAATTACTTTACTCGCTCGGTAGTTCTTAACAGTCCAGATTCAGTCCGTTAAAAACTGCCAAGCGAGTAAAGTAATTGCTTAGGAACTTTGAACCGTTGGTGCAAGTCGGTATTAGTTTTATTAAAACACACTTAAAAGACGATAATCCGAAAAGATCTGTGATACTAAAAATATAAGCAAATAAATCCCGATTTCTTATCTACAGGTCGGTACGAAAATACTTTTATTCAAATAGTGAGTCAGGTGCAGATGTTAGGGCAGTCACGCGCACCATTCAGCACGAAACTGTCAGGGCTGCCTCAAGATATGGCGCAGCGGACGTGACCAGACTAAACCACGTGACCTGGAATCAAATATTTGGTAAGGGTTCAGTCAGATAAGAAAATAGGCTGATGAAAGTAAAAAGGTTTTTATGAATCACTAGCATCTTATTTTGCGTTGAGAATTAATAAAAAATCCTTGTAAGTAACATTTTCAGCTCTTGACAAATATATCCTCCACTTTTCAAATCTCTACGTTCAGCGGTGTCAGTCAGGTTCAAATTGAAAATGCCTAGTTTTCTGTGAATAACGAATGATAGAAGAAAATTAAAGAATTATCAAGGAATGGAATGCTCTGCCGGCGTCAGTGTTTCCCGATCACTATAATTTGGGTGTTTTTAAGGCAAGAGTGAATAGGATTATTCTAGGTAAGCGTGCTACATCGTCGACCACATCGTCACTTACCATCAGGTGAGATGGTGGTCAAACGCAAGCCTATATATAGTAAAAAAAAAAAGATATGAAATAATCAAGGTTTTATAAACACACTACAACCGACTTCAATTGGACTGTTTTAGTGACCGTAAACACCACTGTAGCAAAAAATAAGTAATATTATTACATAACTGTAGCTCGAATGTCTAACTTGACCGGATCACTATTATAATATTGTTATCATTACTAAATTTCGTTAGCAGGAACTATTATTATTGTAATCGTTACTAAATAATTCTCGCTGTCACAAATTCCACTAGAATTTTAGTAACTATAACGAGATTTTTTTCTCCGTGTATAGTCACAGGGAAGCAAAATACGCAATTTCGTTTATTTGGATGATGCCATTTTTTTAGTTATTTCAAACCCAAAGTATTGAACTGATTTTCATGAAATTTCTATGTGATCAAACTGGAAGTATATTCTTTAAAAAAAACTGAAAGTCGGTTGGCGAAAGGCGAAAAGTTAGGACAAATGGATGGATTAATGATACCTACAGTGTAGGCCAAGTTCTACAGTAAAACCAAACAAAGGTATGTTTACTTTGCTAAATATAAAAATAACGTTTTTAAACCTTTCGAAATTACTAACAATTTAACGAGTATTTTACGAAGCAACCGTTTAAATAAAAAAGTGTTCCCTAGAGTTTTCGTAAATCTGAAGCTCTCATTAATTTGCGTTTATTCAAGGTATCGCTTAGCTAATTAGATCACTTCTCTCCTTCTAATTAAGTACCTACTTTGTCTTAAGTTACAAGTAATTGTTTAAAGTACACAGGGATAATGTTTTTTTCTGTTTACGAGTATAAGTTAAAGTAACAAGTAAAATTTCACTTTTATATTAGAGTTTTATAGATACTCGCAGTATTATTCATTGTATGTTACTTATAAATTTTTGATAAATAAACAAATTTGAATTTGATAACAGACAAAATCAAATAAATAATGGATATAAAAAAATATGAGAAGAAATAAAAATTTCCTTATCATTAAGGTTGGATAATACTTATCCATAAGGAACGTCATTATAAAGAACAAGATTTCAGGTGCGCCTTGAAGAGGCTCATTTCGTGCAGGAAAGGACCCTCTTCGAGTGCACCTGAAATCCTTTCACCGCACTGGTTAAAAGAACTAATGACACTATAAGAACAATTTTATAGAACATAATTAAAATATCTCTTCAATTCTGTTTTAAATCAAGCTTTATGTTATGCTTCGTCAAGCAGTTTCAAGTGATCAAAACCCTATTCAAAAACATGCAATATATTATTTTGCTAACTCACCACCCAGACCTATAAAAATCTGATATAATAAAGATCGCTTACCCGTCGCTCGCCTCGATAAATTCAATTAGCCATGTAATTTGCGTTAAAATCTTGTACCAGATATAAGAAAAGTTTATTGCTGGTAACAACAAGCTCTATCTGAGATTGGATTAAAACCTAATAGAGAATTAGCACTGCAATACAAATCTAGTCTGACAGATACTATGCTGTTTCATCTGGTTTATCTCGTTTTATTTATATTGTTTGCATTGCGGATGAAGAAAGAAAACATAGTTGGTTTTACGTCTAGGTCTGGTAGAGATTTTCAAATTGGATTTTATTCGAGTAAATTCAAGTCGAATTCGAGGAAATATAATACAACTTCGATTTTATTTTTATTATTTTGAGTTTATTCTTAAAATGTTAACATAATTTTGTAAAAAATGTTAATAGTTTACAAAATCTTAACACACTTGCAAAATTATATCATGTCCACAATAACAAATGTACAAAATCTAAGCTAAGTGCTGTTTAGCTTTGTTCACTTTCTATGTAAGTTATGTTATCGTCTCTTTTTGCATAATCAAAATATTTTTGTTTTTAATTAATCAGTATTAATCATTTCACAAAGTCACAGAAGAAAGCTATGGAAGTTCACGAAAACAAACATTTAATTCGTTGGGAACAGCTATCGAAAATAAATTAACTTCACTTCCTAAGTTATGTAACTCTTGTGTTATTTTTCTTAGAAACTTCCTTTCGTGTAGCAATAAAGTAGCGTAGGAGCAAGAGTACATTTTCTCGCATCACATTGAGCATAGATTATGTTGGAAAACTTGTTAGACTTAAATCACCTGCATATTATGCTCGTATAACGTAGCTGGTATTAATGTATTTCATAAAAAAGTTAACGACTCTTTAGCCTAATTGATAAAAAAAAAGGTATATAACTTTATTCCAAGACCAACTATAAAACCTCAAAACTTCGTTATCTACGAAACGATTCGATGTTTTTTGTAAAAAAATAACTTATTAGTTAAAGCAACACTTATACCTCACGATTGGTAAGAATCGAAAAATTACAGAGTCTGCTAGACTAGGAGAAAACGCCACGTGAATTTCGAACTTTATCCTTCCGATTTTGAGTTGGCAAAAGTTGTAAAAACATGTGACTTATTATTTTTGCTCTGCCTTTGTAAATGTATTAAACTTTTGCTTCATGAGTTCATCAGAATTTCTTATAAATTCTTGGTCTCGGTTGTGAAAGAACAGTCTTTGTCAATTATTTGGCTAATTATAAAAAAAATAATAATGTTTGGTCATTTAACACAACGCCATCTAGCTCCAAACTAAGCAAGCTTGTATTATGGGAACCAGATAACGGATTGAATACTTACATACTTTTTTTTTCTAAATACATACATAAAATAAAATACAAAGAAAACACCCAGACCCAGGAAAAACATGACAACCGATGCTCATCACACAAATGTTTGTCCTGAAGCGGGAATTGAACCCGCGACACTCGACGTAGCAGTCCAATACACTTGCCAGTCGACCATCTGTGTCGTCCTATTTAATTATTCTAAAAATCTCAAGTCTGGCTCCAGAACTAGCATTGAATCTCTGCTCTAAACTGAAGTACTAACTTGATCTGAGCGCTAGTTCGCTGGCAATCTGAAACATCGTGTTTGTGTTGTAGTGTTTGTTGTTCTACCCGCACAGGACAAAGCAAAAGCTGATAGAGATAGTTTCAGTACTTTCGGCTTCCAAACTTGGAGAAAAAAACTCTTATTGTAGGTGTGTTTTTGTATAGTTTTTTTTAAGTCTGGCAATCATACGTCTATTTATAAGTTGTTTATTTACATGCATGGGAAGAGGTGCAAATTTACCCCTTTTGTGTTGAAAACTACAACAATCTGTTCTTTTTTCCAAAGAAAATTTCTCCAAATCTCTATTATGACAATACCTACTTGTCCTATATATATAATATATACCTATTAGTAGAGATTTGGAGGCACTTTAATATAGTTTAAGTTAAGAGCAATTTCATCGCTCGATAAATAAATTCCAACTTGACAAGCGTTGCGTCGATAACTTCAGAAACTGCTTTGACCGAAGTTTAGTATGCAGTTTAGTTATAAGTATGACCTACCAGTTCCTATGCTCCCCTGAGAACGAAGTTGTTTAATATACTAACATACATACAACATACTACATAAAATAATGTAAAATTCAGGTTTTTGTGTACTTGCTTGTTCAAGTAGTGGGACAAATGGCCGTTATTGATGTTGCAGTTTTCAAATAACTTTAAGACTTTCTGTCATGGACAATACATGAAATATGTATCAAAGATTTTCAATTATATTTTGTATTGATTTCAAAAGATTTTTGGCGATAAATTAATTAGACCTAAATACCCAACTTCAGAGTATCTAACAGATCCACTGAAGTTGGATGTTTAGGTCGTTCCATCGACCCATAGAAAAATATAAATACAAAAATTTGAATATAGTTTCGAGTACTCTTTATTATTCTAGAAAACAGGTAGAGCGTTATGAACCCAATTTTCTTTGATTTCTTTGTAAACAAAAATATTGAATTTCAACGTGCAGCATCAGTACTCTAATACTACTTCCACATCTCTCCTTATTATCTCATTTCATCCCATTGTTGATAAAAGGCCACTATATTTTTCTACTCGTATAGGCAAGCCGCCATACAGAAGTTAAAAAAGAATAGATGGAGCCAAATTATTACTAACTGGACTCCCCGTGACACGAAGCGGAGAAGAAGAAGACCAGCTACCCGCTGGAGCGACGACATAGTAAAGGTGGCTGGAAAACTATGGTCTAGAACAGCTAGAGACAGGCAAAAATGGAAAACCCTGTAAGGGGGCTTTCACCGCCATAGGCGGTCCCTACACATTTTTTTTTAAATTTATATCAGCCTATGCTGTCCCATTGTTGGGCAAAGGCTCCCCCAAATTCTTCCACCTTTCACGGTCTTTAGCCGTATCTCACCATTCCCCGTCGATGGCTACGAGATCGTCCCGCCAACGTTACGCCTACACATAATAAATATAATCCTTATGTTATTTGTAATATGTAATTTGTGTAAAGGAAATAAAAGCTTTTCTTATTTTATTTTTATTTAAAGGCAAGCCGACATTTCTTAACAAAAATCCTAAGCTTTACTCTCAGAATCTCGCTTAAATGTGTGAGATTACCGTAACGGATCCCGTCTCTGTTTACTGGCACACTAAACGCTGCGTGAGCCACACAGCCCCACACTTACTGGCGCACTAAACGCTGCGTGGGCCACACAACGGGAGTCAACTGTGTAATTAACTTGATTCATCTTGACCATTCCAGTTGAACGAGTTTGTGCGCCGTTGAGGCTTTATTAGACTTTTATATAATAAACTCTAGTCTTTACCCTCGGCTTTTTTCAGGTCACCTTGCTGTCCAGTGCTAATTTAAATATTTCACGATTACCTGTTAGTAACATGAAAGTTACACCCTTTTGGATTCATACACTACGATTTGAATAATTAGATTTATTTAATGTTTGATACGAAATCCGTGGCTGTTATACACCTCACGCGTGAAATTAAGGGTCTTCTTATCGTGTCACTAGTTCTTTCGAACTAGTGTGGTACAAGGATTTAAAGTGCGCCTCGAAGAAGCCCTTTCTGTGCATGAATTAGAAATTAAGGGTTAAACATTACCAGTAACAGTTTCCAGATCCTAATATTATATTTTAGGGTTCTCCATATCATAAACACAGGCTCGATGCGACTCGTAAAACGTACATCATCGTGTGATGGATGTAAGGTGCTTTGAAGATTATCAGCCGCCTGCAATGAGGACATTCCGAGGCTTCTGCGGAGTTTACAAGATAAACAAATTACGTTTACTGTTGTGAGGCTGTTTGCTCTGAGTCCCATTGTTGCGTCCTCAAAATTGCTGTATCTTTATGGCCGTTGCTGATCGTGAAATGGAAATATTTGTTTGTTTTGCCTTTAATGTTTTAAAGTATAAATATTATTTTAGCCGTAAAACGTGGAAGTTTAGCCTTAGGTACCTAAAGTGTAAAATGATTTTGTTTTTGGTTTATGTTTTTCTGTCTTGTCATTGTTCTTTGTTTTGATTTGAATTTTTTGTTTTGTGTGTTGATTTTTGTGTTCTTTTTAATTTTTTGTGTGATATTTAACTGTATTTTTATGTATCTTAATCTGAAATAAAAAAAATATTTATATATTTTTTTGCCAATACCTTAATATATTATTTTTGTTCAGTTGTTATCATTGTACGACTGTTAAAGACGACACAGATGGTCGAGTGGGAAAAATGCGTTGGCCTGCTACGCCGAGTGTCCCGGGTTCAATTCCCACTTCAGGACAAACATTAATTTGTGCGATAAAGATCGATGTTTGACTAGAGTCTGGGTGTTTTCTAAGTATGTATTTACAATAAAAAAGTAAAAAAGTATTTAATCAGTTATCTGGTTCCCATAGTACAAGTTTGCTAGATGGCGTTACGTGAAATGCCTCAACATATTATTATTATACTAAAGGTGTTAATTTTGATAGGTATTACAGCATCGATAGATATTATTTTATGTTTTTATCAAGCCTATAGTATGTTAATCAAAAGAAGGTTGTATCAGTATCTAAAGTATTTTATTGTTTCGTCTATTTCTACTGAAACCTAGTACAATGATACAAAAACAAGCTATTTGCGAAGGAAATCCTACTACGTAAGATTATAAAAACACGCCGTAAAAACATCCTGATCATCATAAATATTCATCAACCCGCCCATCCTAAATTGAACCTTGTCTCGGCCCAATAGAGATTAATATCGGTTGTCTGCAGCCGCCTTATGCCGGCGTAATGGCGCGTGTGAAGCAATAACCTTCTCGTTTTGACGGCTCTTTATTGATATGGAAATGACTGAGACGTGGGAAGCTAATGATTTTTATTTGAATACCTGACCAAAAACGATATCATTTTAAGTATTGAGTTTAACACCATCAAGCCCGGGGCGATTTTTTTTAATTCCATTAGATAACATAAAGTCATGTGAACTAGCTACGAACGACTATACGAATGCTACAAATTTCTACGCAGGTGCTTAAAAATGCTACAAGTTTAACTTTATGATGGCACTATCAAGCGCTACAAAGCGGCTACGAAGAAAAGGCTACGACTTTACTATGAAGTGGCTACGACAATGCTACGAAATGTCTACGAAAATGCTACGAAATGGCTACGAAGTTACTACAAAGTGGCTATACCATTGCTACCGAATGCTGTGCAGTTGCGACGGCATAATTATTGAATGCTATGAAGTTGCTACGAAGTGGCTACCTCATAGCTACAACATTGCTACAGAATGCTAGGCAATTGCTACAAAACTTCGACGTTGCGAAGGTTATTAACGCTACGAACTGCCCCTTGCCATAATATTATTTATTCTTTGCCCTTGCACCAAAGTCGAAAAATCGAATACTTTGATAGGATTTTTTTATTATAAGTACTGCCTAAAACTTTACTTAGATCAATTTCCATTGCACCAAACAGTGTAAGCTTGGGAGTTACATAGTGTGTTACTACGTAACTCCCAAGTCTGGTGATTTTTAAATAAGTGAATTAAATGAATGAAAGAGCGATTAATCTCGCAACCATCCAGATTTTCTATGGTATATTGGTTCATTGACATTAGTCAAATAACCAATATTATTTATGCAAAGTATAGGTATTTATATTTTCCGGGTTTTGTGTATTAAAGCGAACAATTATTTAGGAAAATAGGCTCAGATATTTGGAAAACGAAGCTGAGATGGACAAAAAAGTGAACACTGTCGGCGTTTTTCTCTGAGTTAAATAAATTAAAATAATATGTAGTTCCTACTCCTACTTACGACAAGAAAAAGGAATAATATTATGGACATTAACGTGCAATGATTCAAGAACAACAAAGTCAAAGCTGAGAAGAATATAAATGCCAATTTTTAGCGGCTCTGCAGTGATTATATTTGTGATTATACGTACCTACCTAACACGTGTTTGTTGGTAAAATTATATATTTTTGGCTTATATGTAATGTGTTTTTATTAAGGGCTGTTCAGGTAAGTGAAGGGTAAGAGTCCGCCGCTGTCTAGATAATCTAGGAATCCTAGAAAATCGTATTTATTTTTATATAGGTAGGTGTAGGTACCTAATAAGTAGCGTACGTCTGGTTAGGTATGGGTATATCTTGCTGAACAAGAGAGAAAGAGACAGATATATATCCTGACAGAGACGATATGACAGCTTATTGATAAATAAGGGAATTTCTAAGTGCTATGAGGTCGAGAAACGGGCTCCCAAAGTTAAGGAATTCTTTAGGCATAAGATAATTTCAAATCGTTGGTGCAATGAATCTAGATCGTAAAGATCTCCCTAGCGAGTAAAATGATTTTTTAGGATTATTTTAAGGTAGGTGCACCCGGGCAGAAGTGGCAACGATGCTAACGGGCAATTCATAGTAATCATGTATTTTAAAATGAACAAAAATTTAATAATGCTTTATAAATGAAAGTAAAATAATATAATTTAAACTTTGGATTGGTTTTACCCGGAGGTAGGCTTAATTAACATTTTCAATTCGCACAAAAAAAATCGCAAGCAAGATTTTACAAAATACCTTTGCACATTATACCACAAAGTCTGGTTTACTTTTTAATTTTAAAGGTATTCAAAGTTATAATTAATGTTCAATTGAAACGTTCTGTTAAAACATGCCTAATAATAAAACACAATTTGATGTTCTAAGCATAATATTATGTTATGAATAAGTCAGTTATATATTTCTCTTTGATCATTTGTATCTTCTCATGCTTTTGAGTATAAGGTGATTAAGTTTAATAAGCCATACAGTTTCATTTTGTAATTTTAGTCTTCATTCATTTCTTTCTTCATTTTATACATTTATTTTTACATAAACTTATTATTCTACCTTTGTACTAAGATTATTATTTATTTATTTATTTACAATAAAAAGCTCAAACTATTTGGATCTTCTTTTTCTTATCGTGTCACTAATTTTTTCGACTTTCGAACCAATGTGATGAAAGGATTTCAAGTGCACCTAGACGAGGCTCCTTTCATATCCTATTTGGATAAAGCAGTTTAATTTAAAGCTCTAAAAGTCAGACTTCTTTACCGGTAAAAGAAGTCATAACTTCTTGAGTTTAATACGTAACTACATTTTTTGAAACGCATTTTACACTTACAAAATTTTTCAAACAATTTTTCAAAAAAAAACTGTACAACATTTACCTGATATGATGTCACATCCCACAGGCTACACACCCCTGCCTATAACTCTCTTGCCAAATTAGTTAATTGAATTTATCGATAACAAAGCCATTACGCCTTAGCACCTTGAGATAAGATTCAAAATGGCTCAGCTTTCACCTGGGCCTTGAATCATACTCTCTATAATTAGGTTAGGCACATTGGATTCGTAATAATAACTTTTGCTTTGTACGAGTAGTACTTATGTTGTTTATGTAATACTTTCAAGTTAATAATCTTAAAAAGAAAAGCACCCGGTAAAAAGTGGATGCGGAAAGCCAAAGACCGAGCTCAGTGGCACGTTATGCCCAATTGTTTCCTTTTGTAATTTTTGTAATATAGTCAATAATAAATAATCATTTATTTAAAAATGTAAATGTAAATTAAAAAAATGTAAATAAAATATTTACACGTCACATATGATAATTAAATATAGAGTACCTACATTCAGTACAATAAATATACAGTTGTCTGTCATGATCAACTTAAATATAAGTATAGATAGTAGTTGTTAGCTTATGCTGTAATAAATTATTTGAGTATAAAAAAACGGACGAATGGTTTACGGACGATAGTTTAACGCGACTACCAGCGTAACGGAACAATGCACGTTACCGGACAATGACGTCAACGTTTACGTGCATGCAGCCAGCGTTCATCCATTTATTAGACGTAGTCACGTCAAAATGAAATATTACAAGTCTTCTCTTATTACCTTCGACTAGTTATTTCGAGGCAACCCTTAACCCATTCGATTTACATAACAAAAAGATGGCCATAGTTATAAGCCATTATACCAGTTCATGGTGTTATAAGGGTAGTTATTATAATAAGGGGTTGTTTTATGCGGTGTAATATCGCTAGTGGGTTTATGACGATTGTGGTAAATTTCACGGAATTGAGGGTAACTTCGAATTTATTTGTATTGATATTAGTTTATAAGTGCTGTGTGGTTACAACTGATAAGGAAATCAGTTTTGGATTCAAAATATACAGTTAATTAGTTTACAATGACGATACAATTGGTTGAGTGGCAATTGTGTGGAACTGCCACACCGGTGTTGCGGGTTCGATTCTCGCTTCAGAACATACATTTGTGTGATGAACATCGGTGTTTGTTCTGAGTCTGGGTGTTTTCTATGTATTCTATGTACATACATAACATATGTTACAAAAATAAGGTATATTAATATTCTACCATATGGTTCCTATAGTACAAGTTCTGCTTAGTTTGGGGCTAGGTGGCGTTGTGTGAAATGTCCAAAATATTAATTTATATAACAGTATTAATATATAATAATAGTTCTACTAACCAATTGGTTTTCTGTTAGAGGTAGAGAATCTCTATCATAAGTTAATTTCGTGGGCAGAAAAATTGCCCAGAGCTTAGGACATAATATTTGATTGCTGTCTGTATACTCAGCTTACAATGTTAGTATCATAGTCCAGTAAAAATCTGAAAAAGATTACATTACGTTAGAATTCACCACTAGAAGTTACCACCTTATTGGACTAATATTACTTATGTCTAAAATTCACGAGCTTTGTAAGCAAGATGCTGTATGTATACTCAGCTTAAAATGTTAGTATAATAGTCCAGTAAAAATATGAAAAAGATTACATTACGTTAGAAGTCACCACTAGAAGTTACCACCTTATTGGACTAATGTTACTTATGTCTAAAATTTGCGAGCTCAGTAAGCAAGATGCACCACCGTAGATCAATACTCGATCCTACCTCACTTCAATATTCATCAGACGCCGTTTAATAGATTAAGGACTAGCCACTGATAGTCGCTTAATATTCCATTATGAAGCTGGGATACAGGTGTAGATCGGGAGCTAACGGAAATTTACTTACATTATCAAAGCATTCTGCTTATAATATTTGTATGTACAAAGTTATACTCCAAACGATATTAGGAGAATTATCAAAGTTTCACAAAAACACAGTACAACCGACTTCAATTGGACTGTTTTAGTTTTAGACCGTAAACACCACTCAAAAGTCACTAGGAAGCAAAATACGCAATTTTGTTATTTGAATGACGTAATTTTTTTAGTAATTGTATTTTAAAACCAAAGTACTGTACCGATTTCCATGAAATTCTATGGGATAACAAAGTTTTCAGGTAACAAACATAAAAAAGGAGTTATTTTTTAATTTATTATTTTTAAAAGGTTTTTTGAAATTGTTTGCTAATTATATTGGCACCTTCTTTCATTTCATAATGCTACGTAATAATTTATACTCCAGGAAGTATACTTCAAAAAAAACATTTTTTAGGAAAATTACTGCTAGCTCCTTGACTAGACACATTAGATACAAGCAGTACCATTAGACAAGCAATTGTGTTAGCTTGCTACAGAGGTATTAGCTAAACATTCTGCTACCAGTATTAGTTAAGTATTAGCTAAATCATTTATATGTATCTCTTTGCGTTATGCTTACTACCTATTTTTAATGCGAGTTATAAAGAAGCAAAGTTATATGTCTACGTAAATTTATTAAAATAAATAAAATGCCTAAAGGACTTAAATCATAGTTTTATTGGTATATCAAGAATAGGCTAGTTTAATTGTTTAGAATTTTTCCTCGAATTCACTCTCTTAGTAGGCCTGAGATTACAAGCCAATGTATTGAATAGTAGGTTACGTTACTTCATTTTTTTTGTGGTAAGACCTGCGCATTTGAAATTGAAATAAATTCATTTTTGTATTGGCAGGATAAAAAAATTAGTTGTTAATAAACTGGCACCAATTAATTTCCACCAACAACCAGAGCATGCAAAATGTTTAACATTACGATTCAGTATATGTTTCTTGAAACAAAACAATAAAAAACTAAAAACTTGGAACAACAAATTGAAATTAGAACGAACATCTGGCTCTACTTCAAAACTATTTCACTCAAAATGCAACAATATTTCTCGAAAAGTTAAAAATTGCAAACACAACAGGCAAAGTTTCGCATATTCCCTCCAAATGTTGGTAAGTGTGTATTCTCCGAACTTTAGACGTATTCTCAACTTGGAAACTTATATTTTATTATAATAAAATACCTAACAACACGTTGCTATGCTCGGTAACCCGGGGTCGTTGAAACTTGTTTTTTTATTGTTGCTAATGCACGAGCCTTATTTTTTAAGTTAGGATCATCAGCATCAGCCTATAGCAGTCCACTGCTGGACGTAGGTCTCTCACAAGGCACACCACCGATCTTTGGCTTTTGTCATCCACCTTCTGCCAGCTATAGTGCGCAGATCATCGCTCCATCTGGCCAAAGGTCGTCCTGAACTGCCTAGACATAGTCTTCACTTAAGAACACGTTTACCCCAACCGTTGTCGGTTCTTCGGCAGATATGGCCGGCCCACTGCCACTTCAGCTTGCTGATCTGAAGCTGAAGCTGGGATAGCAAGCTAGTACCTCCAAATAATAATTAATAAAAATTTATTTATTCAGATCATTATAATTAATTATGTCAAACTTAATAAACTAAAATTAAAAATACACAATTATAATTATAATATTTACTTACCTACCTAACGAGTTAAGACATTACTCAATTCATTTATTTTATAAATAAAAATTTGGCCGGTTGCCAAGTCAAATAGTTATAACATTGCATTTTGTTGGCATGAAAGAACAATAAAATAACTAAGTTTATTCAAAAACAATTTACCAATTTACAGCCCCATATAATTTTATTACTATACTACGGCGAAAGGTTTCTCATCTTTCCATTATTTGAGATCTAACGATATTTATTGAGGTTTATGACGTACCTTTGAAATGATACGCTACGCATCGACTTTTGATGGTAATGTTGCCAGTTCAAATAAATAACGATACTGATATAGTCTTGGACTTTTTACTAAGGATTAAAATAGGGATGCAAACAGGAAACGACAGTAGACTTGTGAACGAAAATTAGAAAGTTGGGGCTGAACATCAATACTTAGTGAACACTAAAATAGTTGTTCTATCAATTGAAATAGCCACCTTACATTTTTACGCAACTCTAAAATTCAAAACACGAGACGTCTTCAAAATACCTCTTATCAAAAAAGGACTTTTGAGTCCGTCCCATCCCTATCATAAAGGTAACCGATACGTTCAAATTCTCTCATTCTACTTTATTTATGCGAAGATCCTTCCTAATTTACGTATTCCGACAGCGTTACAACTGCGCCCGAAAGTTGAAGGTATACATTGTTTACCTGCCTCACCTCTGTAGGAAGACAGCTAGCCCATTACAATAGCTTGATATGAGATTACTCGTTCATGTCTAACGTATAAAGAAGGATTTGAGGGATATGAAATAATTGGGATACTTAGGTTACAGTTCAAAGGTACAAAAACGAAGTTAATGTTTTTTAAAAAAATAACTTTTAACAGAATTAAAAGTTTTTTAGTTGCCGCATGCCGCGCCGGAGCGATAAAAAATGAAACTTTAAAAATATGACAATATAACTTATTTTTATAATGTTTAAAATATGCTAGCAAGCCAGGATGCAGTGAACATACGATGGAATGAGAGATAAACCCTTTGAACTTTGGCAAAGTAAAACTAGCTGATTTTCGCGGTTTGTACAGCGTATTAATTTACACGTATAGAGTGAGCTAGCTCTTAATAGTGTTAGCTACCCTGAAGGGTCAGGAAGGGATTCGTTTTACTTAACAAATGCCCGGAAAGGGCGATGGCCTACGTGCTTTCTAGGACTTATTTGTTTCCGCTTGTTTTTGGGTGAATTTGGAATGCTGCGGGCTGAAGAACAACTGCTGACCATGTGTAGAACTTTCGAGAGGGAAACCCTTTGCATAAAAGTAGAGCACTCGTTATGAAGTAATTTCTATAGTTTTCTGAATAATCAATAATATATTCAAGGCTTGATCCTGACTGACTGAGTAACTGACAGACAACACAAAGACAAAACTGGTGGATGTAGAGACTTGAAATTTGGCGGGTATATTCACTAAGTGTCTATCTCAAATCCACTTATATTCTTTCCTTGCCGGGTTGCCTGGAAGAGATCGCTCACAGCGATAAGGCCGCCCCTTGTACTATCTACCTTAAGGCCTTTGTATTCTTGTCCTATTGTTCTACTCTGTTTTGTTAGTGTTGGTGTAGAATAGTGTTCATGTATCTATCTATATTTAGTCAATAAGTGTAGATGCGTACTCAGAAAGGATTTTTGTTAATTCGCAACGCAAACTTAGTTGCGGGTGGGTGTCAATAACTAGTATTCTCTATAACGTATCGTCTGTGATTAAATGATCGTACCATTGTGAAATATCAACAAAAAATATTTACAAGCTTTAAATAAAATAACATTGTTTTCCGCTTTGTACTCGAGTCTTCACCACATTTTAGAATCATGTTGCGAAGCGACGTCGTAATCAAATCACTCATAATCAAGAATGTAGAGGAAATTCTTGTTTGCCTATCACATAAACAAAATATTCACCAACAAAAATGTTTCCGTAAAACAATAAAACACTTTTCATTCCATCTCCTCACCTGCGAAGACACCCCATTCCGCGCCTCGATAAATATTCATAACGTTGACAAAAAGAAACAAATTGCACTCATAAGCATAAATTGTTGTTCGCGACTGTACCACGTTTCAAACAAGTTGGAAACTGACAACCAAATATTTGCCCCTCATCAATATTAATATAAACCGTGGACCTAACTGACTGACTGACAGACCACGTACAGGCCAAACCGCTGAACGTAGAGACTTAAAACTTGGAGAATGTGTTTGTCAAGAGCTGAAAGTGAGTAAGTAAAAAAGGAATTTCAGGTATTCGCACCCCAAGGGGTCCAAACGGGGGTCAAAGTTTTTATATCTATGAAACCACTCATTCTAGAAGCTTGAAAAATGGCATGTAGACTCATTGACTAAAATCAACAAACACTTGTTTCAGGATTTTCAGATTTTATCAAAACTGAAGGAAGGGTTCATTTTTGAACAAAAAAACAGTAAAAACGAGACTTTTCTAGGGATTTGCTCTGAATAACGTACAGGCAAACCGCTGAAGGTAGAGACTTGAAACTTGGAGGATGCTGTTAGTGAGTACTAAGTTAGGAATTTTAAAAATTCGCAACGCGAACGAATGTCAGCTAGTTTTGTATTTTTTCCACAATGTTTCTTTAAAATGGAAGACAAAATAGTAATTTCCAATACGAACTTACGTGAAAAGTTTAGTAAATTGTTGTTCGTTGCGACGCGATGATGTATGTACGAATGGGCTTCTTGTTAATGGTGTTTTCCGGTAGATTTTAATGAAATAATAAATGATTTTGGTCGAATGTCGAAACAACTTAAAAGGTAAATCAATAATTTTTAGGTATTTTATTTTCACTGCACAATGGAAAGATCAATAAGTCTCCATAGGATAAATAATTCAGAAATGAATGCATGTTAATAATCGCATTAGTGAGGACCGCAATACTATATATCTCAGGTTTGCCGATGACACGATAAAGAAGAAGTAAAGAGCATTAATATAGCCTTCATTATTAGAACCATCTTACCCCACTACCTCACAACATAATTAAACTGCAATTACCAACAGAAGTCTGAAGCAGCTACTTCAAAACGCAGTAGTGATTACAATATCATATGTATCATCAAGATACAAGGAAATTGACGTACTTCAATATATACTTTTGAACTTTTATTATAAGTGCACGAAAGGAGCCACTTCAAGGCGCACTTAAAATCCTTTCACAGCACTGGTTCGAATGAGTTATTGACAAGATAAAAAGAAGAATTTATAAGTAGTCCCGTTTAGACGCAATCCTGCAGAGGACGCCAAAGGTATTATTCATATGATATTTAGAGCTTCATTCAGAGCTATAGACTAGCCATATAGGTATGTCATTTAATTGAAGTTCAATTGTCCATGTAATTATGTAATAATTACCTTATAATACAGATAGACGGACATGCAACGATGTCTAAGAGAACCTATACTGTTATTATTACTGCGTAATTAATGCGATTCAACTTAACTGTCTCGAAATGTATTGATTGCACATCGTGTAATAATTACTACCCACATTATATTACACGTACTAATTACACCAGTATAACTTCTTTCCGTTGTTTTGGCCACAGTTTAAGGTTCTATAACATGCTGGTTTCCTCACGATGTTTTCCTTCACCGTTAAGCACGTGTTTTAATGCACACATAGATTTTTTAAACAGAAAAATCCATTGTTGTACGACCGGGTTCGATCCCACGACCTTCGGATCGAAAGTCAAAGCACCTCCCACTCTGCAAACGGCTTTCTTAAGTTTAATCTGAGCACTAAAAATATAACTCACAGCAGTGTCTACATTACTGATTAACCTATTATATAAAAGGGTTCAATCCACGTGCTATAATGACCGTTCCCCATGACATCGCGTGTACAACACAAGCCCGTAAATCTACTCGAGCTGATTGCGACCTTGCGGGAGATTGATGATTTACTCGCAAGTCAAATTAAACCCGGCCTTGTTTGAAAGAATCACCCAAGGTGAGGTTAACCACCGCAGTGACTTTACTGTTTTGAAATATAAAAAGCTTTAGTGTTCACACACTATAGTGTCGGGGCACAAAAATAGATGAGGTCTTCTTCTTATCGTGCCACTAGTTTTTTCGAACCAGTCTGGTGAAAGGATTTCAAGTGCGCCTCGAAGAGACTCCTTTCATGCACTTGACTTTTTAGGTTCTATGACATAGTGTACGAGCACCGGGTTCGAACCCACGACCTTGGGATCGAAAGTCGAAACACTTCCCACTCTGCCAACACGGCTCATAACCTGATATGGTTAATTCTATCATTCCTCTCTTATTCTTCTGGATTATCTTTTGGATTTTATCATTTTGAGCCTTTTTTTCGCGAGAGTTGCACATGACTAAAATAGTGATAGGAAGCTGTTTGGTTTAGTTTTAGTAGCTTTAACTGGGCTAAGGCCTAGCACTCAAATATTATACCTACCGAAAATTTTAATCACCAGAAAAAATAATACGCATAAATCAGTTGCCGTTACTGAACACATACATGGCCTCTTTTTTTTTTAAATGAGGAAATTCTCATGGATGCCTACCGCCCTTGGGCATCCATGGCGGAGGTGTATGTCGGACTCATACCGACTAAAACCCCATGGTGGCCGACCTCTGCGCATTAGAGGGACCCCGGGATATCCGAAGAACACGTACCGGTGTCCCTCACGCACGTTGCTGTGAGGCCCATCCCAGGGAAGGCTTGCGCCAACCCCGAGCTCCGCTTGCAGTGCATGCCTACCCGTGCACTGCAGCCGTCCCAGGTTCGAGTATAAAGCAGCTAGAGCCCCCACTCCGACCGCTCTCGAACCCAGCAAGATCTCCCTCATTGGAAACCCGGGTACCTAGCTCGAGCCAGCTCACAAAAGCTCGGCTCAGGCACCGCACTCGCGCCGCTGTCACTCTGTCATTTTGTAGAAACACTGAAATCTGTCTGCACAGATGCAACGTAGTACCCCGTCTGCATTGCCCATTTTTTTTTAGTAATTATTAATTGATGGAGTATTTTTTTTATTTTTTTTCATATTTCATTTATTCAGGCTGTAGGTATTATCATATACACTAAGTCATGTCTTAACCTAGTATTATTCTATGAGTATTTAATATAACGTGGAGCAAAGATACTATCGATTGAATACAATTTAATTTACAGACTACTCGTACCTACATAAAAATATCAAAACAACTTTCATTCCGGTCCAAAATATTAAATGTTGCGTTGATGCTGACTGGCACCGGTATCGAGGCAACCCGCGAGGTACTCACCTCACCCAGTGAGTAATTCCCCCATTAGTGGACCCTCTCAGAGGCTTTTACCGGGAGTGATTGAATTTCTCAGGAGCCATGTTTGGCCACTTTCTTTGCGGTGGAGTTTGCAAGCATCTTGATACTACAAAGTGTTAAATAGTACCATATTAATTGGATTTAATATAAATATTTTTATGTTACTATCAAACTTTTCTGATTTAATTTTAAGATACAACCCTGAAAACGCAAGAATTATCACTAATTTCAATTTATTTTGTGTCAATGGATCGTTAGAAGCAACATCCATTGATAGTTTCACAGTTCATTGGATGATTTTTGATACTTTATTGACATTATTATTTTTCTATGTCATCCAAAAGTCCATCTAAATAGAACTTGAATGACATAATTTATGCTAAAATAGAATATGCCTATGCTTAGGTACATAGAACATGTCAAAGGCTTGATGCCTAATTTTTTTTTATCCAGCTTTATCCAGCTAGGTACACAGGAAAATATTTTGCATGTAAATTAACCACCAAAGAAATTGAACGAAATAAATAAACAAACACACACACACACTCACACCCCTGCACTAGGATTCCCTGTGTCGCAGGTGGCATGGTCACATACAAGACATCTCAACATCCAAGACCCGAGAACAAACATTTGTGTTCGTCACACAAATATTTGCCCCGGCCGGGAATCGACCCCGGAACACCAAGCGTCGTAGGCAAGGGTCACTACCAACTAAGCCACGGTATCGTCTCGAATAAAACCGAGTAACGCAATTCTCAATGAAATTAGTTCTAATCGATTCCAAACCTAAAGGATTATGGTGGAGCACGTTCAATGAAGGAACTTCTTTGATCCGTCTTAGAGCGGCCGGGAACGGGATGGTTGTTGGCAAGTTCCAACGGTCCTTTGTGATAGTTCAAGCTTTAATTCAATCAAGGACGATTCATTGGCTAAAACTTTGTTTATCACCGCATCTCTGTTGCTTATAATACTTAAAATAATTTGTTAAGACGCAAACTACAATACCTAATATATCGTCACTTACCATCAGGTGAGATGGTGGTCATACGCAAGCGCATATATAGTAAAAAAAAACCTACTCACTGTGTAGATATGTACCTACTACTCGGGCGAATGAACAAGACACCTGGCTCAAATGACGTTTGTGCAAAGTACATCGTGGAATTGGATAATCTTGATAGAGAAGAGGTCCTGCAAAACTTGGTAAGGATAAGTAATGATAAGGCTTCGAAATTAGAGGAAGAAGAAACACGGAGGGCGCCGCGCGGGGGACGCATCAAGTTCCGAGCCACGTGTCAGCCAGGTGTCATGTTCATTCGCCCAAGTAGTGCAATACCTAATACATCGTCACTTACCATCAGGTGATATGGTGGTCAAACGAAAACCTTAAAAAAAACCTACCCACTGTGTAGGTATGTACAGTGATATATGACAAGAAGGTAAGTAGAGGCACGGAGGAAAAAAGTAGTAGAGGTCAAAAGTTGTGAGTAACATTTTTTTTAAAAAGATGGTAGACGGTAATCGGAGAGCTTTTAAGTAGATTTATTATTATTTTATAGTTGGGGGCTAAAAAGCGTTGTGTAAAATTTTTGATCATCATAATTAATATTATTACATAAGTAATTAAAATTCCAAAAAAATGACTTTAAAACGATCCAAACTAATTGAAACATTTACGCACAAACAATGTAACACAATATACAGTGAACCAGACAAAATAGTTAATTAAACTATCAACAAAATTGTCGACCATTAACTGGATACCTAAAACCACTGGATAAATTAGTAACCTATTTTACGAAATAACTCAATACCATGCAGGAAATATATTATATTTTGCTTAGTTGGACCATAACAGTAACTAGATACTTGAAAACACTACTAACTGACTTTGTTTGACTATGGCCTTAAAAACTTCTAGCGGCTATTTATCCCAATAATGTTACCAAAACGTCCGTATTGATTATTGTGAGTGACATCAAATTTTTATCAGATTTGTAACACATACGAACAGTTGTAGAATATTGGAAAATTTAGAAAGATCCTTATGGATTAAAGAGAGTAGCCTAGACCTCAAAATACAATAAATTGCAAACAGAACCCTATGACACATCTAGTCCAACATTAATCGAAGGTTTGCGGTTTAAATAGTGACGGTCAAAACGATTGCAGCCATTAAAAATGCCCAAATTAATTTATGGACCGCCAAAATCGTTTATCTGGCAATAAAGTAGCTGCCGAAAATGATGATGGAGGTAAACCCAAATTGAATTACGGTTTGATCTTGTAGAGATGACTTTTTTAATTCCCGATAATTTACGGTGAAGTGTGCGAGACCAAAACTAGTTTAAGACCTTAAATGTAACCATACTTCAAGCAAAATAAATAATTTCATTTCATATCATTTCATAAAGTTAAGCCAAAAAAAAATTTAAAGTCTTACCGTATCACTACTACTACTACTGAATTACTCAGGTTATATATTATAATTGGGATGTCTGGTAACTCAGTGATTTCTTGGCTCTGTAATCTTTTAAATAATGTCTCATTTAGTTCACATTTATTCAAGACATTGGTATTAGGTAAAATATGCATTTAATCACAAATAACGTATATCATATCAGAATTTTCCGGTGTGGGTTATTTTGTAATTTTAGCAACAAAAAACGTACCTATCTATTTCAATAAAAAAAAATGCAGGAAAAAAATAAATACATACTCGACTCAGGTAAAAACCTCTATGACATTGTATCACCAATATATTTTTGTTTCCCTAAACTAATATGAGTTAAAAGTTAAAGGTAAAACAAAAATGGAAGTTTTGAAAACGTCCAGTAACTCGAAATCCGTTAGATTTTTACTAGGTACATATTTCATTTTCTGATCAGTCCTGAAGTCCCCCACCCGCACCTGAAGGATTATACACTCATTACGACACACCCTGTATATTTGAAGAAAAAAAAAGATCGTCCATAATTTCACAGCTTCGGATTTTAACGTCTCTATCCAGACTATTTATTCCGCACCCAAACTAATCGGCGCAATATTTTTAAGCACAAGGGTGGTAAAGGATTGCCGGAGGTTGCAGCAGAACCCCGAACACAATAAATTGTTGCAGTAGTTACTGGAAGTGCGCGATTTACTTCACAAGAGTGTCGCAGGTGAACGATTATTGGCTGCGGAATCAGCTATAAAACTAGCACGGCGATTGGTCCATAGTTTCGTATCTACAACTATGTTTCGGTAGCGAAATGCTTTTGAACCCCACTGGGGGCGGATAGTTGAGGGTGAACAGGAATAACCTATAGTTTTAGGGACTCTAAAGCCCGATACCAACAAACTAAACCTTGTGTGGCGGATACGATACGAACTCGATTATAAAATTTTACGTGATCGGTCCACAAGTCTCAAAGGGTGCCTAGGCTCCATGAGGTACTACAACAATGTCGTGTGACCATCGGTAATTTTTTTTGCATGTATTTTTAATTATTTTCACAAATTCAAACGCGTGATACAGAAGTGCTGGTTATTATTTTGCTCAAAGAATAAACATCAAGATGATACCGGCAGAATTCTATACAAATTTTGATTTCTAATTCAGTATCTAGTTATTTTAAAATGAGAGAAGGTATTCTTATGAAAAACTGATTTTTATTTTTTTATCCTAGTTTTTTTTTAGACCAATCATGAACGTTTATAAGGTCTGTGCATAAAAGTCAGTGGCTCGAGACAGTCGTCACGTCCGGCCGAGTGAAAGGTGTTCGCGGTTTCAATTAGTACCGCCATCCAGCGCCTTTCAGCGCCATTCCGCGCCAGAAAGCCTTACAATAAATTTATAATCTAGAGGATTTCATTTGATTGAAAGAGAAATAGGATTTAAAGGGAAGATATTAGATTAAATTATTCTTGTTTTTTATTAAGAAGGATCTAGATGTCTGAGCTGAAAGGAATCATTAATTATTTTTTACGACTTCCTATCGGTATGATAAAAAGCGAATAGATGATTAGAAAGACTCTACTTTGATAATGAAGTACCTATTTATTTTGCCGTTTAGAGTAAAATCACATCCCATCTTAGGGTCCAAGAAAGTTATGTCTAGTAATAAATATATTCAATTGCCAACAATGTAACAATTTATGGATGATCTTTCACGAGCAAAAACTTATAACCCAAACACTCCTTTTTATCCCAACGTAAACAGCGCTATAAAGAGCGATAGAAGCTAGATTGGATGGAACCTATATAAAATACCTGAATCTGACTATCCTGCACCAGTCAAAGTTACATCTAAACTACAAGCTACAACCCTACAATTTATCGCAAGTTAAGTTACATTTAAACTACAAGTTTAAAGCCCCTCGCAAAGCAAATGAAAGCTATTATCCAAGTAAGGTCGACTATTGAACTGCACCAATCCGGTTCGACTGCTATTTGCACGGAGGAAATTAAAACCGGTGCTAATTGAGCTACCCGGGCGTCCGAGCGTACCTGCGACTGTGGTTTGGATCAATTTTGCATAGCACTGATTTGCTAGTAGGGTTGATAAATTTATAGAGTCACACTAGTACTAAGAAGTTTAATAGTTGATAGTTTTTGAGAATAGAGTCATAAAGACGTTGAACGTTGAACTTTAGTTGCTACAATGTACAGTCAGCATCAAAGATGATGACCACATTCAGATTTTCAAATTGCTATACACCATAATAATATAATATTTTTGACAAAGTGGTATTAATTTTGAACTTGAATGATGTTCATTCAATACTGGCACTTGTCACGTTGAGTGATTTCGGTTTATTAAATAGTGTAAAGCAATTTTGTAAATCTGAATGTGGTCATCGATTTTTGATGCTGACTCTACATTCAGGATGTGACGTAGGATTTTAGTTAACACTTTCTCAGTTTCGGTATGCAAATAATTTTATTATTTACTTAGTTAAGTGTTATATTGTAACGGGTATTTATCGGTACCGGTATTACAGTCGAAACCTCGGGATAAAAATAGATAAGGTTAGCGTGATAAATACCAATAACAATTTAATAACTATGTTTTATAATCACGATAGTCTACGAAAAACATATTTTATTAATTTCGATAACAACAGTAGTAAAAAAGTACAGCATGGAATACAAGTATTGTAAGTAAAGTAAAGGGTCACCCCCAATATTTTCGCTTACGTTGGCAAAATGATGTCACCCTCATAATCTTATCTGATTGGTTATTGGACCTTGTGGTAAAGGCCCCGTGCTAATCGATGGTCTAATCAGGTGTATATCGGAACCCGACACGACGGGAATAGCTCTGATGTCACACCTGGATAACTATATCGAACTTTGATCAAAATATAGATACTAACAACGGTTTCAGACTAGCATTTTTTTGTGCGCAAATACGGGCGTTTTGGCATACGAGTGGCTGAAAAAAATAAACGTGCGGCTCATCCGCTCCATTTATATACTAGTTTGAAGCCGATCTAAAGATGCAAAATAAGGTTACGGGAAAGCTGGATGATTTGTAACGAAGGATGGTTCTTACTTGTTAAAAAAAGTGTGTTCTTGTTTCTTATGTCGTTATATTACAATATTAACCGTTGTATTATGTATGTATACGTGCCTTGATCCGTCAACATTATGAAGCCAATGATATCATAACTAACTAACTAAGGCCTAGGTTTAGGCAAAAAACACTATCATAGGCAAGTAAAATGAGACTGTAGTACGCTTCCTACACATTCACTAGATCTCAATCTTTTACATTTCATGACTGATTGTATAATAAATTCAACAAACTTTGAATGCAGACAGACTGTATTCTAGGTTACAAACTACACAGTACCTGCCTCGCTCTACCAAGTGTTCAGTAAATGAATTAACTCTACTAGTAAATTCAATACTCGTCAAGTTTAACCAATTCGTATCTTGCAAAGTGGGTACATTTGGATATCAAGTGAATAACTTGACGCTTTCGGATTTAGTATTTTGGTCAAAGGTGATAGAGCACGATCTTATAAGCAGTTACACTTACCTTGATTGTGGCTTGTTTGAAGATGTTTAAATTGTTGAAATAGGTTTCAAAATGTTTTTCAATTAATTTTTGTGTTATTCTTAAAATTTAGATCCTTCTTTTAGTTTGTCATTAATATCAGTTTCCAGGATTTGATCTTTTAAGCGACTTTGTAAGATACCGCAATACTAGTATAGTAGGTACTCGCAGGTTGTAAATTTATTATCAAAATTAATGGGTTCAATTCCCGGCTAGAGAAAGTGATATTGCAAAATCTAAGTACTTATGCAGTTTTAGATTTCTATCAAAATTGGCATTGAGAATCATTAGATCATTTTTCAATCTAAATCCAGTAAAAAAAAAGCAAATCACATAGAGCTAGCAATTATTACTAAATATTGCGAGTCATTGTGACCCCGATTGGTGACAGGGGGACAGATAGAACTTTTCAAATTAATAAAAGTTCCATCTGTCCCCCTTTCAGCAACGCTGTCACCCTGTCATCATTCATCTGTCATCAGTCATCTGTCACCCTAGGTGGACAGAGCAGGGTGACAGATGGGAATAATTTGCCATACAGGCTTTTCAGACCTAGTGCGGGGAACATGTATATTCATAAAAAAAAAATATTATTACATTTTATTGTCACCAACAATTCTTGCTTGTGTTCAAAATTTAGGATCCGATTTTAGGATAATGTCTATGTCACTCAAATAAATTAGTCTCAAAATTTGGTGTGCGATCGTAGTTCGTGTATGAAGACAACACGTTTCGCCAAGTGCGAGTAGACACCAAGTGGGTTGCGACCCACATGTGCCAGTTTAATTAATGAAGAACGTATAATGTAGAGTACAAACGGTCGATTGAACTGTTTAGTTAGCAAACTAAATAGCTGAACTATTGAAGCTATAAAAAGTTACAAAAATTGCGCTTCACCAGGTTAACCACTGTGCGAGTACTGACGCGATTAAGAGTAGCTAAGAGCATAGGTAATTACATTTTAGAATTAGTCGACTAGAACTTAGACTGTTGTTACATCAAGAATAGAAAGCTTAATAAGTTTCCATTTTCAAATTTCGTTGCCATCGTCCTCATTTGTCCAATAGTCACCAGTCCATCAAAAAAAAAAACAAAGACTGGAAGAGATCGCTTTTTATCGATAATACCGCCCATTAACTACTGTTAAATACATAACTTTGTTTTTCCAATGAAATGTAAGTAGTACTACAATGGTAAGCAATAAAATATATTATACCTATCTATCTACATAGCATAGTAACTTTAAGGGGCATCCTCAAATCTGAAAACCATACAATTTTTTTCGGACAAATACTCAAAAAGTACGCCGTATTATAGTAGTTTCTTCACACTATTCGTTTCGTCCATGTTTCCACTTTAATTAAGATTTTATACGTGTTTTAAAATTAACCCTACTAACTTAAAAACACGTATAAAATCTAAATTAAAGTATGAAACCTTTCACTTTGAAAAAAACACTTGAAAAAACGAATATAGTGAAGAAATTACTATAATACGGCGTACTTTTTGAGTATTTGTCCGAAACATTTTGTATGGAATTCGGATTTGAGGATTACCCTTAAGAATTATATATTAATGCATGTATTTGGTTGTTATATTGGTTTAAACTTACATCAATGTATCAAACACAAAAACTTAGGTTTTATTTATAGTTCTAAAAAATACAGTTTTACTGTTAAGTCTACCGTGTGGCCTGTCAGTCGAGCTCATAACTCTCTGCTGTTAACAGTTTATGCTGTGTAACGTTAAATATCAAGGTTATTGTCGGCGTTAGGCCAGAACACAATAATTATGCCGGAGCCTATTATAGAGCGGGTGTAATATATACCCTCCCTTACCTCGTAGGGGTGTAGAAACCAGAATGAAGATAATTGTTACAACCAATAACTAGTTCAATCTGGTTTATTGTTTATAGCTAGATTATTGCCAATTTAGAACAATTGGTTTAGTGAAAGGAAAGTTCAAGGAAGAGATTTCTTTCAAAATTTTCTACATTTCTAAAAAATCAGATACATTTTATACCCACTAATATTATATGAGCAAAAGTTTCCTTACAAACTAAAAAAGCTTAAATGAATTTAAGCTTAAGCTTAAGTTTATATTAATAGGTTTAAAAGGTATCCGATATTATTTATTAGCAATGTAGACCAAATTTTATCGAAAAAAAGTTATACTTACCTTGTAGAGACTAAGACCCAAAGTCTCGAACACCGCCGCAAGGTCGTTTGCCTCTCGATCTTCTATCGTATACATTTCGGAGAGTGCTCACAGGAACTCCATGAACTGATCCCACCTTCTCCATTTTACTCCAGAACGAGCAGACGCACAGCGCAGTTTCATCCTTATTTAGTGGATATTCCGGCCACACGGACCAAACGATTCAAATCCACATATTTAATACGAATCGCTAAGGAATGGAACTCGCTACCCGCTTCTGTCTTCCCGGACTACTACGATCTTGGTCTTTTCAAGAAGCGAGTAAATAGGTGTCTTCTAGACCTTCGAGATCCATCGTCGGCCACATCTTCATTTAACATCAGGTGAGGTTGTGGTCAATCGAAGGTATATCCAATAAAAAAAAAAAAAATACTTGATGTTAAGTAATAGCTCCTGATTATAACCAAAATATTGCTACGCAGGAATCCAAATTGCAAATTTACTGAAATGTGATGCATTCCAAGGCTCTAACTAACGTTTAATGATGAAATATTCCACTCGTGAATTTGGATTATACACAAACAAATTAGATTAATTTAACCATTCGGATGTTATTGTTGTTTCTGATTGGCATTGCATCAACATCAAAGTCGATGGAGCACACACGATCGACCCGACCGTCGCGAAGACAATCCGACTGTCAGTCACACAGACAACGGGTTGACGGCTGCTTGTTTGTCTTAGATAGACATTGTTGTATTAACCTCTTCTACATTGTTATTAAAAATGAGAAAATGAGGACGAAATAATCAAGGTTTTTCATCAGTAGATACTTTAGTTCAGAAATCTAAATAACTGCAAAAAATGACGTCATACAAGTAAACGAAATTGCGTTTTTAGCTTCCCTGTGACTATTCAGTGGTATTTACGGTCACTAGAGCAGTCCAATTGAAGTCGGTTGTAGTATATTTTTGTAAAACCTTGATTATTTATAGACAAAGTCCGCCTAAAGGCCTCATTTATGTCTAACTCACTTGTAACATCGTTACAACTTTATCGTTATTTAGTGCGTTCACGCTATTTTGCTCAAGCCTGCTTGTTCCCCGTGAAAACTTATTTCACGAAAAGAGAAAGTTCATTTTCACGTGCAATTCTTTTAAAAGTTAGAGAGGTTTAAGGCTCTATAAAACGCAGTGAACCAGAACAGCCCTTGTTAAAATAAACCCCGTTTAAGAGATCGCTCGTTACTCCGACAAAGTTCTAATTGATGTTGAAATTCTTGAACGATGTTGTTTACCTAAAAATGTAGAGAAACTAAGCGCGCTCCGCCCTCAGGGGTCTTATTACGTAAACTGTTTTTATTTTATTTTACTTCCATTCAGAGATGCTATCCACGAGGTACTACAGGTTAGCAGTAATCTCAATGAACTTTTTTATTTTGTGTTTTCTTTAAGTACTTATTTCATAATATGTTGGCAGTTAATATATTTTTAAAGTAAACACTTCTTATGGCGCACTGTGAAATTTATTTTGTGGGTGTTGAATGAGACTGAGGCTTCAAGCTCGGTTATGTCATGCGCGTTCGGGTTAAAGTCAGCTTGAGTCGACTAAGGTGATGAAGTTTTCACTTCTGTCATATGGTTTTAGGCACACACAGTATTTTTTTTGTATGAATACAGTTGTTGCTTTATTTGACAATTTACTTTGAAGGTTATAAATAAATAAGTGGGCTTTGGCAAATGTCGCTTGGTAAAAATTAATTCAATTTATAAGTGTTTCACTTATTTTGCTAAACTGTTGTTAGAAAATTCTTTAAGCTGTTTACGTATTTAGGCGCACGACTAAGGATTTAAGTCGGTAGGTGGAAATCGGGAATTTCCTTCCCTTTATAATCCTGTACAATCCCGGTTTAGCCGTCTTCATTTCGCAGTCAGATTTTTTTGAAGTATTTCTAATAGAAAAAGGTATAATTAATGCAAAATTCAAGCGTTGTTTTACCTTTGTAAGCGGCAATATATTTTTAAAAATAAATCTTTATTGAAGTTCTCTACTAACATTAATTCAGCTTGAAGGAGGCTTTTTCCACCACATGCGTCCGTTTGTACACTGCGTACAAAAAATAATATTTATTTTAGTATGTACTTTTTAATTTATAAACTAGTGTAATATGATAATCAAGGTTTTACAAAAACATACTACAACCATAGCTACAACTGACTTAAATTGGACTGAATAGACACAGGAAAAAAAACCGCAATATTGTTTACTTGACTGACGTAATTTTTTCAATTATTGTGATTTCTAAACCGATTTTCATGATATTTCTATGGGACCAATCTGAAAGTATATTTAAACAAACCTTTTAAACAAAAAAAAAATCAGCTCAATTGATTCAATCGTTTCGGCATAATTGAACAAAAATCTATTTATCCTTTAATTCTCAACATCTTTTGTTTTTATTATACTAGAAAAATTATGGTTAACGCAGACCATCGAGATAAGGCGAAGTCCAGCAATTTAACCGAGTATGCTCAATCAGGGTGAATGTAATCGTAAAATTCGTGCCTACGAGTTTTACACCAAACACATCGTAAAACGAGAGCTATTTCCCAAGCCACCATGACTTATTTATTTGTATCATATATGGTACTGGTATTGGAAACCGTAACATCACAAATGCCACGAAGACCAGACTTGTAGAGAGAGAGTATTAATACTTCCGATTTTCCTACGAGAAAGTGAGAAAAAGAGCATAGACGCTCTTGACATGTGGTGCTGGAGAAGAATGCTTGGGGTTTCTTGGACAGAGTTTCTAACCAGTTTAAATTCAAAATTCAAAATTATGTATTCAGAACAATTACATAAAGGAACTATTTTACTGTAGAAACGGTGAGACTACTAAAGTTATAAAACTGTGTAGCAGTCTCAACGCCCTCCCCCCCGGACAAATTTACGTTCTGCGTTAAAGAAAAAACATAGCTAAGAACATACATAAGACTAAACGTTAAATTAAACCTAAAAATGCACTGAATAGATTTTAAATATATAGAAAAAAACCTTTTTAGATTAAGAATTTAAACAGTAGAGTAAACATATAAGACATTTTGAGATCGTGAAGCTATGTGAGCATGTGTGTATTATATTGAGTGTCAGTGTGGTGTTCCTTCAGCCCTACGACAGTCTTGGGTTCAGTCCATACTTCAAGAACTCGGCATCAAGCAGCGTCTATCATATATTGTGCAAGCTCGTATCCTCACGTTCTTCGGGCGCGTGTCGCGTCTTGGAGAAATGTCCATCGAACGTCTGGTGGTACAGGGAAAAGTCGAGGGCACACGAGGCGAGGAAGATCTCCGATGCGTTGGACGAACCAGCTCAAAGCAGCACTAGATGGTCCCTTACACGAATGCACTTGGAAAACCGCTGTCAGAGATGAATGGTGCAGGATTGTGAAGCGTGTCACAACCCCCACCATGACAACCACGACCACTCTGCCAAGAGTGTAACGACTAAGAAGAAGATTGGAAATATATATGGATTATAATTATATAGGTATATAGAAACAGCTTCCATTCATTGATATAATTCACGTACGAGAATACGGAACCCGGAACAATGCGCGGAGAACAATAGCCTCATCGCGAATCACTTATTCATCCACAAATGTCTTGAAAGCGCGTATTCGCCTCGCTACGAAAATATGCAAATATTGAAAGCTTGAAACCTTAGAGACACAATTTCGAACAGTAATATCACAACGGCCTAGTTGGAAGTGAATCTGCCTGCGAAGCGCTGTCTTAGATTCGTTCCTCGACATTTTGTTCCTGAATGTCGTGGTTTGGGTTTTATAGATTGGGTATGTGTCGTATCTGTGACATGACATCGGAAGAGAATAAAACTTAGTATTATATGTAAAGATAAACTATCGTTTTTGTATCGCGTATTCAGCAGTGGATGTCTAAAGGCTTCTTAATGGTGATGAACCTATAAACACTTTCAGATTATAATAAACAGTCTAATGTTATTTTTTCAAACAAATCAAAATAAATAAGTTTTTTATTGATTTTGGACTTTTTTTCTCCTCATTTCATTTAATTTCTATCAAATGTTCATAGGTATTTTTTGTATGCTCTGTAGATAATTGTCACTCTGAGTTTGAACCTTTAATGGCTGAACAAACACTCTTGACTCCAGAAATAAAACGAGGAGTCGGAGGAAAATGTTTGAGTCGTGAAAAGAGTAATATTTTCTATGCAATTTTGAATTCAACTGTTGGAATAAATTCAAATACTTAAAACAAAGGACTTGAAACTGAAAAGAAAATGGGAATAGAAGTTAATTCTGACGGACTCAAATTAGACCTCAGTTTTTTAAATATTTAATTATTACTTTATACGTTATTTTCTTGTTGTACAGAGGCTTCTCTCCTATCTACTTGCCACCAATATTTAATTTAAATTAAATATAAATAACATAGGATTTACCATCAAACCTTTTCACGTCACTTTAGATGTTTCAAATAGGTACTCGAATTTTGCAAAATATCAATTTTTAATAAGAATCACAGCGTTTAAGTTACAATGGCTATCGCAAAATTTTTTGACAAGTCCATACGTATCGAATCCTCCCAAAGAAGACCATTTCTTTATTTAACGTTTTGTAACATTTAAACTATCTGATTATCCTTCTATGACGGACTCTATACAAATGCGCTTGTCAATAATTTTCGTGATATGGCTTTAGCTATCCCCTTACCCTAGAAACAGGGTACGTGCGTGTAAATGAAAAAAAAACCTACAAAATCCACGTAAAGTTAATATCCATCCGACGATTTCGCTTTGACCCTTTCAGGCTTTGCATGTAAATTAAACATGTCTTTACAACCCTAATACCCAGAATGTAGAGTTCAAAATTGAACAGTTTTCAGGACTATAACATTTCTATTTTGAACGCTATAGCATTGGAATAGAGTTGAAAGTTGATAGCCGTGTGGGGACAAGTAAAGGATTAGCATGATGGTGTTTTTTCAGACGGGACTCATTTGACATGGATTGATACGTATTTTGTAAAAGTAAACAATGAGTTTGATCGATATTATATTAGTATGCAGATGTTATCAGTGTTTTCAGTGATGACATATGACACTGAAACGTGGTCGTTCACTATTGGCCTCATACACAAGCTCAAAGTCGCTCAGCGAGCTATGGAGAGAGCTATGCTCGGAGTTTCTCTACGGAATAAGATTCGCAACGATGAAATCCGTAGAAGAACGCAGGTCACCGACATAGCTTTCAGAATCAGCAAGCTGAAGTGGCAAGGTGATTGTGGAACAAACATCTACCTATATAACCATTTTTTTTTATATATATTTATCGTAATCTTTCACATTTATTTTTATTTTCTGTAAGTTATTAAATTTTTCATGTTATTTTGAAAACACTTAGTTAATTTCGACAACAGCAATAGCTCGGAGTGTCTGTCATAATATTTCACGAAACTACGAGTTATCTCGAGTTATTATCGGATTGAAGTTTACGAGTTGCGTGCTCTAAACAAATGTTGAGCTATTAACACTAACGATGTAATTTTCTGTTAGCGAGCCGCTTGCGTGTGTGGTCCAAGTCACAAGACAAATACCATCTGCTAGTTGACTATCCTTCCAGACCGCCAGCTCGCGCACTTGCTAGCTTTAAACTCGCTGTCTTACCTATGTTGTAAACCTAACTAACTTGTAAACCTAGCTCTGTGTCATCGAGGCTTAATAAGAAAATAGAGCTTCATTCTGTCTTGACTAGCCATTAAGTATGTACTTTTTAAAGATACCCCGCTGTCAGCCTTCCAATTACATCAGGAACATTCCGGAGGCTCTTAAGGCATATACGTACATTACAGTGCCGGTACGTGCCGACACGTCCCGTACCGTACAGAATCAGTGAAAATTAATATTGTTTCATACATTTCATAAGACACCATTTGAACATGGTCAGTGTCAGTGACGTACAGTAAAATCAGTGCTGCGAAGACCAAATGATGGTACGGAACGTGTCGGCACGTGCCGGCACTGTTGTGGATAGGGATAGGCCTTTACCTGGGGTAATATCACTCAGTAGTGCAGTTTCAAAATGTAAACAGTACGTTGGTGACTTGCGCCAGCGTCCAAGTGAGTAAAATTAATGTGAACGGAGAAGGCCGGTCCGCGTCGGATAAGTACGGATAACGCTAACAGTCAAGTATTAAATAATTTATTTCCCTTGTTACAGAGATTAATTCAAACTGGGGCAAGGGTAGACTTTTAAATTGTTTTATGTATATTATGAAATTGTATCTTAATAATTTCCCATACATAAGCATTACGTAGTAATAGTATATCTAGGACATTAGATAACTAGCTGTTAGTACAAGGACTGGGCTTAGAACAAGCCGAGTAGGTACTTATTAAATTGAACTTTTGCTAGGTTTTTAATAATTTTGAATCAGGAACCATCCGTTATTTTGAATATTGATTTTCTTACTAATATTAAACATTTTCAGTAGATAGATATATAGATGAACACTTTGTTGTACACCAACAAGAACAAAACAGAGTAAAAACAATAGAACATGAATACAAAGACCTATAGGTAGGAAGTACAGGCGGCCTTATCGCTGTAAGCGATCTCTTCTAGGCAACCCAGTACCTACCAACAAACGAATTTTTATGTTTTCTTTTCAGATTAAATTTGACTTTAGAGATTAGTTTATTTTTGGATTTGGTTTGGAAATAAAATTGCCAAAATATAATTTCAAATTTATTTATTAAAATTTGTAGGTTTTTATTTCATAATTACTTAAATGAAGTCTTCGTACAGACTTTGGTACCTACGAATACACTATTATGTCTCAAAAAATCAGTGCGCTTGGACAAAACAACGCACATAACAGGTAGGTATACTAATTTAAAAAAATGGTGACAATATAAAATAACAGATTTTTATAAGCCTAATGTTTAAAAAACTAATGCCATTCCAAGTCTCCTCGTAACCAGAACATGATTTATTCAATTTATCACTAACTCGTTAAAAATAATCCAAACATTTTTTTTTAATAATTAAAAAAAAAATTGGTTGTCTGTAAAGTTGGTTTACGGACGATAGTTAAACTATCAGCGTAACGGGACAATGAGCGTTACCGGAGAATAACAGCGTTACCGGACAATAACGTCAACGTTTTCGTGCATGCAGCCGGAGTTCATCGATTTATTAGACGTAGTCACGTCAAAAATGAACGTGTTATAAATTTCAGTACGTTGCGATTTCACAAGACAAATTAAATAATTATATGCTCGTTCAATAAAGGTAACCCAATTCCGATCTAAACCAACCAAATAAGGTTTGGACCGAACTATCAGTTCAAATTAGTTTTGCGGTAAAACTTTGGGTTAATAAACTTTTATGAGACCATGTCTTGCGTATTCATTGGTTTACGACTTATATGTTTTCGGTATACGAATATCTAAATATAACATAAAACTTTTATCCCGATTATGTGTATTGATGAATGTTTGATAGCCAGCAAATTTATATAAAGAAAATATTAATTTAAGTACATAATTTTACGCAAATTTAAGTTCCATAACGTAATAAAAACTGGGTCAGTCGTGGTTTTCGATTGAATCTCAATGGAATAAACAACCTGTTATACCGTTTTCTAATATATTTACAATATTCACAAACACTATTGGTCCATCTATGTTAGAAATTAATCATAATTTGCATTCAACTAAAGAAGTAATCTTCAGGTAACACATTTGTTTTCTAGCCTTTACTAAACTATGAATAAGGATTTTAAAATTATTAAAGTAACCAGCATATAAAATACTAATATGTAGTCCTATAGTACTACTCGGGCGAGTAAACATGACACCTGGCTGACACGTGGCTGGGAACTTGATGCTTCCCCCGCTGCCCCGCGCGGCGCCCTCCGTGTTTCTTCTTCCTCTAATTGCGAAGCCTTATCATTACCACGTATAACAGGACCTCTTCTCTAAAGCTTCTCTATCCAGATTATCCACTTCCATGCTGTTTTTTGCACAAACGTCATACGAGCCAGGTGTCATGTTTATTTGCCCGATTAGCTAGACGTTTGTGCAAAGTACAGCGTGGAATTGGATACTCTTGATACAGAAGAGGTCCTGTAATACTTGGTAATGATAAGTAATGTTAAGGCTTCGCAATTAGAGGAAGAAGAAAACACGGAGGGCGCCGCGCGGGGCAGCGGGGGAAGCATCGAGTTCCGAGCCACGTGTCAGCAAGGTGTCATGTTCATTCGCCCGACTGGTATATACTCGTATGTATATGTATGTATATAGTATTTATAGTGGTAGTATATAGTACTATGTAGTACTGGTTAGCAAGCATCACTTTAATAATGGTCAGAACCATAAGAACTTTATTTTTTTTCTGCGCTATTTTGTTTAATGGATAACCAATGATGATTATTTCTTTAGTTTTTGCTTTTATTTAACAAAACATGTTCATAAATAATTATTGCTTATTTGATAACAAATACTTAATGGCAACAATATTGGTGTCATTAAATTTTCTAACGTATACCACGTTTAATTCAGTTATATTCTTAACACCAATAAAAAAGTGTGTTTTCTCTTTCTTTCCTATTTCAATTGAAATAGATGAGAACAAATCTGTTTTTACTAATGATTTATAAAGTTTTCCGTCGTTTATGACACTACATTTCAAGACATCCAATATGTTAAAACTTCAATAATATAAATTAATTAAATAATAAACGATATATTTTTTCCTACGCAGTTTCTTATGGCATCCACTTATTCATTTTACCTATTTGCGATTTTAATATTTATAATTGTATTAGGATGGATATGCGGCTGAGCTGCGCTTTTACTATATTTACAAGACTATTTACATCAATTTACATGCATTCCTCTTTAACATGAATGTCAACTTTCACTTACAAGATATGGTATTTTTTACTAATATCAACTGACAGTTTAACTAGTTCTTACCTTATTATTGGTATTTATTATGTCATTTTTTTATATTGCTATTAATAATATCCGCTAGATTTATCCATCTCACTTATCGAGTCATTTTCTCGTTTATATACACTTTGCTTTCACTTTCACTTAAATTAATCACTGTTTAAGTATTTATTATTATATGCAGTTCATCAACCTTCTCAAATATGTCTCCGTCCAAGACAACACTATGACACCAAAACACACCACTCGAATAAAATAATCCGATAAAGTACAAAGAGAATGCATAGTGACCATCTCACTCAGTGTCATTTCACTTAAAGTCTGCCTCTCAATGCACTTTACAGGTTATATTTAGAGTTCCGTTTCGATAATTGGATGTTCAGTGTAGCGTTAGTCATTGGCTTCAAATATAGTCCGTGATAGACCTGAGAAGGTCCGGCTCGAGTCACACGATCTCGTCCTGATGCGCCACGTCGCTGCAACTGCCGGCCCGCTGCAGTCAGGCCCTCTGACGTCACACACGCAACTCCTCCATAGTCACATTCGATTTGGCGTTCAGTTGCGTATTCTTCTTCGTCAATGTACTAGTATTTATCATCTGCATTTGATGCGCTGAGAGCAAAGGCTGGTTTTCTTGCAACTGCCCGCTCGCAAGCGTGTTGATATTCGACTTGCCGATCTTCGGCGGTGGTGGTGCTCGAGGCAATGTCGCCATCGCTGCTACATTATTACCAGGCAAGTCTGCGAACTCAGGTGGTGGTAGCTGATGATGAGAATGTGTGTGATGATGACCCAGAATAGTAGCTGGATCGTTTTTCAAACTCGTCTGATACGTCAACGCTCCTTCTAAATCACCACAGATGTTGTTTGGCATCTGCCCGTTTTCGGCTCTTTTCTTTAGATGCGTTCCGTTGTTATGTCCATCTTGACCGTTCATTCTCGTCTTATCTCTTTGATAGTATACTCCGGCGAATATCAAAACATTAAGAATGAGGAGGGAACAGCCTATAGCGATAGTTACACTTAGAGCGGTAGAGTAAGCAGCGAAACCATCTTCAGGCGCACTAGTTGTAGTCACTTCTGTTTTTGGTGCCTCTCCTACTGTACTCTGAGTTACTGCATTTATCCCAACTATATTGGAATTAAGTGGAGATGTTATATTCAGAACGCTAAGTACAGGAATTTTTGTGGCTGAACCGGTGTCAATCATGATGTCAGTGGTTTTCCGGAAGGGTGGAGTGTAAGTTTTGAGTGTGGGTTGGATGGAGGTGTCTTCGTTTTCGAGCTGATGATGCGAGGCAGGGACATCCTCACCACCTGGGCGATGGAGATCAGGGACGAGATTGAGCCAGAAGGACAACCTGTAGAGAAAAATTATGCATGAATACTTAAATATGTGAACTGACGTATGTCCGGGAACAGTTTTATCAGCTGAAAAAAATTTATCAGCCTGAAAAATTCAATGAGTAATAGGGGAGGGTTAAGAATCTTGAATGAATCACTGTATTTTAAAAACGTGTTTTCGTACCGATGAGCTCTGTAGTGGTTTTTCAGCTTGGACTTAGTGTCGACGTTTAGATATTTCTTGTGGACTGCTTCATAAGCCGTCCATTCGATGTTCTTCATTCTAACCCGCTCCTGCCTTCCGGCTCTGATTGGATCGCTTTCTTGGGCTTCGTTTGGATTGCTGCGAAATAAAATCATTGTTACATTCTTTAACTTGGAACTACTTACCCCCTCACCAACATAACGCATTGACAAACGATCTCAACGACAAATATTATGTCACCTATAATATCATTATTAAATTGTGTTTTCAGGCTTATAACTAAATGAATTTAACTGAAAATGATATTTAATTTGCATGAGTTATTTAAGCTTCCTAAAATATGGGTAAACAATATAAAAACCTATTATAAACCTAAATGAAAGTCCTGCATAACATACCCTTACCGCTTTTCTTATTAAACATGTGACGATGTTTAATATTCTTATATTCTAATCTAATGCAAATTTTATTCTAAAATAATTCTAATTTTAAATTAATGTAATTGGTTAACCGTTTTAATTTAATAAAATAATAATAATAATTATAAAAAATAAGGGTACTCACCCAGTCTTCGCAAAGTTGCCCCAATACAGCATGATTGACTCCGACAAGGCTACCTCAGCCTTCGTGTAGTTCCTGGGGAAGTGAGCCAACCCTCCCACCAGGGGCGCTCCGAAGATGTAAGGCAGCTCTTCACCATGGATGCAGCCTTGTCTCTGTTGGGGTTTACCAGTACATGAATGTCTTGGGTCTTTTTGAGGAAATAGTGAACGGTGTGTTTTTGGTTTTGTGGTTGTACGTGGTTAAGCTGAAGTTTTGGTTTATTTGAGACAAACAAACATTTTAGTATCAATAGTATCCAAGCAATGAAAATATAACATGAATGGCAAGTTGCTAAATTATATTAAAAACTAAAATAAAAAGTTGGGAAACACAAAAAAACATATCAAAATGTAATGTATGAAATGTGTTAAACATTTATTGTAATCAAAATAATTGTTTATCTTGTCTGCTTCGTGATATTATTATAATAAAATTTATTAACAGTCGAACTTACAAGTTAATTAAACTGAATTTTGCACTCAATATTAATATTGATATTTTAATTTCGCTACTGTGAATATTTGTCAAGTCACGTGTGCTTGATGAGCAGGAAATTTATGTATTTGTTTTGAAAATACATGAAAGCATAAACAAGTTCATTATTAATCGTCAATTCTCTGTTTGAAATAGGTATTCCTATTTAATTACGATATGAATAATTTCTAAACCTAAAATTAGACACAAATGTTTTAGTTTTCGTTTTTTAAAAATCGTAATATAATAATCATTGAAGCGTAACTAAACACAACTAGCCGTTAGTCTACAAGCCAGCGAGTTCGCTTTTAACTTGTGAACTCGCCCCGTATCATCGGCTTTTTTACAATCTGCTAGTTGACAATCCTTCCCGAAAGCTAACTCGTTCACTTGCTAGCTTTTAAACTCGCCGGCTTGTAGCTTGTAAACTAGCCCTGTGTCACAAACAGACAGATAGACGAATGAACGGACCGAACATACAAACTTATTAAACTCTACTGCACTGCTCCTATGAAAAATCCTAACATATTTTCTTCTTATCGTGTCACTAGTTCTTTCGACCCAGTGTGGTGAAAGGATTTCAAGTGCGCCCAAAGAGGCTACTTTCGTGCACTAACCTAACATATAAAACACCTTTACTACGCTCCACTAAAACTGAAACCGGAACTAAACTATAAAATTGCAAACTATAAACTCGACGCCTGTAAATTTCCGACGCGGCTGTAATTTGCTGAGCGGTTCGCTTCGGGTGCCTCCTTGCCCCCCGTCTTGTTAGTTCTCTACAGGAATACAGAGATCAGTGTTCATTACACTTTGATCATTGTTCATTACACATATAGTTACATTGTAACGGGTATTTATCGCGCTCATCTCATCTATTTATATATTATTCAATACGCCAGTCAACCCTTGACCACGGCTGTTGCAATACAGTCGAAACGTCGGGACACAAAAATAGATAAGGTGAGCGCGACAAATACCCGTTACAATCTAATAACTATGTGTGATAATCGCGATAGTCTACGAAAAACTATTCATTACACATATTCTATTTTTTTTCTGTCATGTTTCAAATTTAACACATTTATCAATGATGCATAAGTTCATAACAAAAATAATGGGATGCTTATAGATAGCAGGTAAAACATAAACCAGGGTGGAGAGGTGATGAAAAATTAAAACACACACAATAAATAAATAACTAAGACTAGCGTCAACGAACGAAAAAAGAGTTTGGGGTTAATTTTAATATATAAGCCTATAGTTTTTTGATTATAACGGGTATTTATCGCGCTAACCTCGTATGTTTTTGTGTCCCGACGTTTCGACTGTATTGCAACAGCCGTATGTGTATGTGTGATAATCGCGAAAGTCTACGAAAAACTATATAAGCCTAGTATACTAACATTCTCAACTAAAATTAAGTTAATTAAAACCTTTGTATAGAAATTAAGCGGATTGATTACTAAATATATTTATCAACAAATTATATAAATATATTTAGTAACAAATCCGCTTGATTTCTAAACAAAGGTTTTAATTAACTTAACTTTAGTTTAGAACTTTAGTACATATTACTATATTATAAACCAAAATTTATTTTATTTTGGTTTATAATATTTTGGTTTATAATATAGTAATATGTACTAAAGTTCTAAACTAAAGTTAAGTTAATTAAAACCTTTGTTTAGAAATCAAGCGGATTTGTTACTAAATATATTTATATAATTTGTTGATATTTATGGATTTCCGCAAAGTAACGCCTGAATCAATCAATTATCTTAAATATATTTATACTATTTGTTAATATTTATGGATTTCCGCAAAGTGAGGCCTGAATCAATCAATTATTTGAAATAAGCCCTTTTTTATTAATTTAAGCTCTGATCTTACAAATGTGTGTAACTAGATCCTGATATAATAGCCTTGTAACCAGCGCATCTAAATCGACCAATATGTTTAAAACCTCTCTCACCCATCCATCACCAAGGTTTGCTGGGCCTTTAATTGCAGCATAATGCTGAGTCGATACCATTTTTGTATCAATTATTATAATACTGGTTCGAACCCACGACCTTCGGATAAAAAGTCGAGGCACCTCCAACTCGGCCAACACGACTCATTGATAGTGAGTACCAAGTAATCGATGTAAGTTTGGTTAAAATTAAAAAGGTACCTTACGAGAAGTTCGGCTAGTTTCGGGTCATGTGAACTGTGAAATGTGTAATTTGGTACAAAATAAAAATTTATTCTATTATATTCTATTTTAATTGTGGATGTTTGTGGAACATTTTCATTGAAATGTTGATCAAACATGTTTCCGGCAGTCAGCCAGTGATTGTGTTCATTATGTGACCTGCTATTCTAATTACGTGTTTGACTGGAATAATTGATGTCATTGCGTGATCAAAATACCTAACCTATCAATGATTAGTTTTTCGTAGACTTTCGCGATTTTGTCGGGACACAAAAATAGATGAGGTGAGCGCGATAAATACCCGTTTCAATCTAATAACTATATCAATGATTGTTGTGATATTTAAGAATAAGCAAGAAAGGCAACATTAAGCAAATTAAAACCGTAAATGTAGGACAAAGATTTTGAAACCGTTGGTATTCTTAAAATATTCCTGAAAAATTGGATGATTGAAGGATGTTCCTTCGTTTTGTGAGAAGATTTAGAAGGAAATTAACGTACTTTGTTAAATCTGTATCCCGTTTAACAGAGTTCAGACACTTAGGAATTAAAGGAATTCTTTGAGTTTTCCGAATGGAATTGTCTAGATTCTAGAACACATTAATTCGTCTCTTTGTGTGGAGACCTGGTGGTAAATACCTCAGCGTATCGTGTGGAGAACATGGAAATCCACCATCTTTATTGTAAGGATAGTCGGGTGGCAAGCTGGACTACCGTGCCGGTGTCGCGGGTTCGATTCAAGTTTCAGGATAAACATTATTGTGATGGATATATATCGGTGTTGGTCCTGATTCTAGATGTTTCCTATATTATTTTATGCATGTTTGTAAAATGTATGTAAGTCTACATAATTTGCAGCTAGATTGTGTGGTGTGAAATTTAGGGTTAGTAGTGATTTGCCACTGCACCATTTTTTGTCCTACTTTAAAGTTTAGTAAAGCAAGTGCAAGGATAGTATTTTTATAAATGATTCTTCTCACTCAATGATTGTATGCGTAATTTTTGAAATGGTTTAAGTTCTACATGGTTTTTACGAATTCTAGAGATCGCAAAATATTCTAATAATGCGAAGGTAAATGAAGTAGGATGGATATACTGATAGATGGAAGTTTATTCCTCAATTACGCCAAAACTAGATAATATTTACGAATGCAGTAAGCAACTCTTATCTGATAACCACTTTTGTTGAATATCGTGAAGAATTTATAAAGTAGTAGTTAGTCATTTATTTTTGTAATTTCATTTCTTGAAACTCATTTACTTGAAACGCACAGTTCTTTAAATCTGTTTGTATTGAAAATAAATAAAATGAGTAGAAAGAGGTTAAGTAGTGGAATTTCTCAACAATATTAAATTGTAATGAGGTTTCAAGGTATTGTACAACATTTGAGTACTTAAGTAAATAAACACGTGTCTGTATTCAGAATTGTATATATATACATCAGAAAATGTTTATTTTCATGT
This sequence comes from Lobophora halterata, assembly GCA_932526365.1. Taxonomy (NCBI): domain Eukaryota; kingdom Metazoa; phylum Arthropoda; class Insecta; order Lepidoptera; family Geometridae; genus Lobophora; species Lobophora halterata. The sequence continues at coordinate 12,070,045 of OW052004.1, read as the reverse complement.
AAATTTAATTTCGATAAAGCTCTTATTATGATTTTTATTATTATTATGATTATGACTTTAGTACCAATCGTTATTATGATGCCTTCAAACCTCTTTTCAATTTAATAAAGTGACATCCTGCAATCCAAATTGGATCTGAGTTTTACGCTGACCAGAATTTAATGAAAAAAAGAGAAGTTGTCTCGTATTAAAAAATAGCATAAATATTTTTTAATACGAGATTTTTAAACCTAAACCAAAGCTCCGAAAACAAAAAAGATACTAAAGTTCTAAACTAGAGTTAAATTAATTAAGACCTTTGTTTAAAAGTTAAGCGGATTTATTACTTAATATATTTATACTATTTATTAATATTTATGGATTCCCGCAAAGTAACGCCTGAATCAATCAATTAGTAGTTGTCTCACCTGAGGATAGTCTCCATATTTGGTTTGGTAGTCGAACACGTACAGATAGGAGTTCCTCCTGCGCGCAGAGTGGGTGTCCGCCGTCAACACGATGGGAGCCACCACCTGGGCGTCGCTCAGGGCTTCCAAGGTCTCGTCCCTGGGTACAATGAATAATAAATAAATAAATCAATAAATATTTTGCTTTAATATATATATATTTTTTTTAATACAAATATATAGAAAGCACTAACACTCAGGAAAAACACGAACGACGGGCGGTCTAATTGCTAGACAGCAATTTATAAGAATGTAGAGTCAATAAGCCAATCAATGAAGCTATTGAGGCTTCTAGGCGGATAGAGCTAGATATATAATAATATGATATGAGTTTGAGAGCTAAGGTAAATTAATACTTACATTATATCGCATCAAAATAAAAATTAAAAAAAAAGGTTTCGAATTTTATGCTACAGTCCATGATATAAAGTAACATTTACTTTCATTCTACAAATAAAATCAGGTATCAAGTTACGATTAATTAATAGCCACATAATTGTGTTAGTGTCTTTTACGGAAAATAAATTTCATTTCATTTCATTACATTGTGACATAGTATTAAAGTAAATTGAGCGTCGATGACACACGGCTTTTTTAGCTGATTGTTGGCGAGTTGAAAAGCAAGCGAGTGAGCGAGTCAGCTTTCAAAAATGATTATCAACAAGCAGTATGTAAAAAAGCTGATGACGCTGGGCGAATTTACAAGCGAACTCGCTGGCTTGTAGCGTGTAAAAGTAATTAATATGCATAAAAAAAAACCATTGTAAATCATCGTCAGGTGTGGTCAACTGAATCTCTATCACCATTTCAAAACGTGAGCTCTGTACCTGATATTGATAGGATGCTGCACCGGCCGTTCCCAGTCAGTGTATTCATTGATGATGGTGGCGAGGATCTCCGCCAGGTGGTAACTGTACGTGCTCCTCACGAAAGACTTAAGGATCTTGGAGCGGCGGTCTGCTTCGATGCCGTACTGAACGTCGTCGCCGCTGAACGCAAAGTACGCCTCGGCTTTTGTCACGCCCAGCATCAGGTCATATCTTAATTGAATGAAATAGGTATTATAGCTGGTGCGGAAGGTTTAGTAGAAAAGTAAAGGCAGGTAACTCTTATGAGACGGACGGAGTATTTTTTGTTGGGAGGCGAAACCTTGCAGGAAGCCGTCGCATTTATGCCCAAAAAGACCTAAAATTTACAGTTTTATAATCGTCAAGGCAAATTTCCATACAAAGTGTGAAAACTTACGACACAGTATAGCTAATAGTCACATGCCAACTAGTAGTCGTGAGTTTTCATGAAATTCGACTGTTTTTAAAACACGTATAAAAATAAAAATATAAAAAATCTAAATTAAAGTATGAAACCTTACTAATTTTTGTTCACACAATCGGTAAACATAGACGAAACTAATAGTGTAAATTACTATAATACGGCGTACTTTTTGAGTGTTTGTTCGAAACATTTTGTATGGAAATTCGCCTTGACGATTACCCTTAAGGGCTTAGCAATTATAAACTTACCTTATGTTTAGTAACAATTAAAACGCAATATTATGTGACAATAAATAATTTTAACTTACGTATAGTAACATATTACTTACTTACTATTAACTACCTTACTGTTTACTTTTTCTGTCATATCTCATTTCCTTTAATATAAGAATTGGTTGGTATTACGAGTAACAAAATAAATTATCTTATCTTAAACAGATATGAATGGACGGAAATAGAAAACATTATTTCTATGCATCTTGTAAGAAGACGGGGAAGAAATTAAATACGTACTTTGTAAGTTGTGCCACGGCACTCTTCCTCATGAGCACCGCGTTAATGATGTTGATGGCGTTCTGCGCCTTGCCGAGTGGCGGCCGCGGCATACCCCCCCACTCGTACCCATTTTCGGGGTTCACGAGGTCTCCTGTATCTGACACGAAAAAAATTTTTTTTTGTTACCCTGATTTGTATATATTTTAGTACTCTGTGCCCTGATGGATTAACTGTACCTACTACTCGGGCGAATGAACATGACACCTGGCTGACACGTGGCTCGGAACTTGATGCTTCCCCCGCTACCCGCGCGGCGCCCTCCGTGTTTCTTGTTCCTCTAATTGCGAAGCCTTATCATTACCAAGTATTACAGGACCTCTTCTCTATCAAGATTATCCAATTCCACGCGCTACTTTGTACAAACGTCATTCGAGCCAGGTGTCATGTTTTTTTCGCCCGAGTAGTAGATGGATTATATGGATGAATTATTTCTATGTTTTTTACCTAGATGGATGGACGGTTTGAAAGATGATATGAATAAAACAGGTCTTCTTCTTCTTATCGTGTCACTAGTTCTTTCGAATCTGTGTGGTTAAAGGATTTCAAGTGCGCCTCGAAGAGGCTTCTTTCGTGCACTTGACACATGTTTTCGAACTCTTTAGGTTCTATGACATTCCTCACGATGTTTTTCTTCACCGTTAAGCACGTATTTTAATGCACATATATATTTTTGAACAGAAAAATCCATCTGCGTACGAAAGGGTTCGTACCCACGACCTTCGGATCGCAAGTACGTGCGTACTCCCACTCGGCCAACACGGCTTTTTTTAATGAAAAAGGACAGTACATACAGTACAGTACAGTAAGGAAAGTACAGAGATGACGGCTGATAGATAAGATAAGATAAGAAAGATAATCATTTATTTGCTAGAATGTGGTGAGGTACATAATAGGTTGTTACAAGTCAATCAAGCGGTCCTTTACATTCTGGTTCCATTCGAGGCGTGCAAAATTACATTTAAACTAAAGAATGTATATAATTAAATTGAAAAAAAATAATGAAATAGCAAATTAAAAATGTCAATAGAGACGATTAGAAGAAGAAGACGTTGTGCCGACCAAACGTAAGTAGGAAAAGGACTAGAAAATAATGATCCTATCTCGTCCCACTGTTGAGCAAAAGTCTTACTACTGACTTATTCCACGCCTTTCGGTTTTTGGCCATTATCCACCAGTCTCCTTAAAAAGAGTCGATATCGCCCCGCCATACGTTGGCGGGGCGATATTGACTCTTTTCATCACGTCGACCCCGACATTGCGAAGCGAAAATATATAGAGCATTATTATTTGAAACTGATGGGTGACTGATGATCATAATCGTGGGTTCGATTCCCGTGCAATACCTATATCAATTCCAAAACCACTAGATGAAACTTCAAAATCAATAAATTATTAGCACCTATTATCATCATCAACCTATAGATGTCCACTGCTTGACGTAAGTCTCTCCCAAGGCACGCCATCTTCGGCTTTCCTCATCCACTTTCTATGTGCTTTCTATATAATCTGTGCTCTTGAAATCTGGCTCCATATATTTAAAAATGAAATTGGATTTTCATTTCCATCACACATAGAACAGTGAGTCCTATATTATTTTTATCTTTTAGAAAGCGTTACAAAAAATGCTCAATTTCAACATTTTAACGAGAAATATTCACGTGGAAATTGTCTTTTACCCGTTGGAAATACAAATTCAAAAAACCCTCATCAAAGTTTGACTTTCACGTTTACATCAGAAAAAAATATTCATAAAACTTCCAAACAATGTCTAATCACCTTCAGAAGTGTCCAAAACAGAATAGCGTAAATCTGGAAACATTATTTTAAAAGATAATAGTGTGGATAGAGTACCCGAAGCCTAGTATTTTTATTTTTGTATTAAACACCAGATATAGCAATAATTTCAATTTATCAAAGTAGTTTTTTCAAAATTACCTCGTTTTAACTATACCTAATAGGGGTACTAGGGTATTATGTTCGAAGTTTAGTAATTTTAGTTTTATTATAAGTTACTACCTTTTTTGGTAGTAGACTAGTTATTTTATTTTAAAAAATTTTGGAAAACTTACAGCTAGTTAAGAACTATAGTATAGAAAGTAAGTGCTTAGGGCCAATTTAAAGTTTCCACCTATTACAAAAAAGATTAAGTAATGCAATAAACAAAGAAACGTAGACGATAACACACGTCTAAGCCTATGCGTCATTTAACGTGGATATATATATATATAATAACTGAGTTTAGGTACTTGAGAAGAAATGTTTTCCTAATACACGCTTCAGTTGAGTAGCGCTGGTACAAAATAGATCAATATCGATATCTGCCTGTGTAGTTAAAGTATTGAAACATCTGCATACCCTTATTATGTATGAGTTTTGTCTGTAATTGGTTCTTACTAGTTATGTTGTGTTAATGTTTTTCATGTTTTGTAAATAAATTTTAAAATTTAAGAAATGAAAATTGACCAGATAATAACGGTTAAAATGTGCTCGATGTTGACTTATAAAAAATGAAACTTAATGTATCTAACTTATTTCCAAAGTTGTTTGCGAATAAATAAAGCGTAACTTAAATCACAAGGCACAGGATCAATTTAACATGGAATTCAATTTCAAGTTAAATACAGCATGTTCCTACTCGTGTAACTGAAACGTAACAGGACAGGCTAACTCAAAATGTTTGGACGAGATGAGAAAACTTCGGGGACAATTTAATAAGAACGCGAGCGCCTGTCGACTCCTGGATGATAGATATAAAATCTCGTTTAAGACCGGTTAGATGAGGTATTACTGCATGGCTCATTGCTTGCTCATATGAGATCTGGTAACAGGACTTTCGAGCCACCATAAGAATTTTGATAAGGTTTTTGAGTGGAGAACCTCTCAGTTTCTCTCAAAGTAATAGGTACCTACATAAAAAACTAAGTGATAATTTATTGGTGAGTAGGCTGAGTCTCAGTTGTGGGAACATTAAAGACTGATTGTTTATATATTCATAAACGAAATCAGTTATTTTTATTCTGAGGTATTAAGGTATTATATTCCCTTATTTCTAAACTTAGTTTTAATTTAGCTTTTATTTGTCGACTTTAGTTTTGAATGAACTGTGTTATATTTATTTAATTGTAAGTTATAACTAATAAAAAATAAATAAATATTTTGGACATTACACACAACGCCATCTAGCCCCAAACTAAGCAGAGCTTGTACTATGGGAATAACTAATAGAATACTTAAATACTTTTTCTTTTGTAAATAACAACAAAAACATAGAATAAATAGAAAACACCCAGACTTAGGACAAACATCGATGTTCGTCACACAAATGTTTGTCCCGAAGCGGGAATCGAGCCCGCGACACTCGACGTAGCAGTCCAACGCACTTGTCACTCGACCATCCGTGTCGTCAACTAGCCGACACCCACTACTTTTCTGCGTTGTTGCATTGTGAATTAAAAAAAAAATCCAATGCGCTGTCTATCAGTCTGTTCGTTAGCCTCATAAATGTGGCCACTTCAATGAAACTCAAACCTAATTTGGTTGTGCTGAAGTTGGAAATATCAAATTTAGTTTTATTAGGACAAGTCCATAAACTATGTTCGAATTTCACAAGAATTTCAGAATCCACACAGACGTAACTTTGTTCAGAAAATCTAATAACAGCGCGAGATACGAGAAGTCTTACAAAATGAAGAAGAACGAAAGTTTAGGGAGATAAAACTAGAAGAACATAGTGATAATTTTCGTGAAACGTGCCGTCTCCAGGGGTTTGAACGAAATACGAGTACGTATTGATAACACGATTTTTATTTAATGCCAATAAAGTTAAGTAGATTTTGAGATTGGTTTTTTAAGCTTACCTAGTGAAAGATGATCAACAATAATTCAATTCAATTCAATTCTTTATTTCACAAACTTATACTAACAATAATAAACATTACTGACCAAATTTGGACGAAATTTAAAACAATGACGTGTACCTTACACATCTTTGTTTTAACTTTCTTACGCCATCTTTATATACCTTATATATCCTTATGTAAGTGTGGTAAAATTATATTTTTGTTGTCTATAATTTTTTTAATTTGGATCTTTCACTTATTCGTATTCGTTTTATATTCATTGAACACTCAAAATAAAAATTATTCACGCCTAGCGGTTCTTTGCGAATATAAATCAACAGAAAAACGGTTCTCACTCCAGGGAGGTCAGAAACCATCCTTTGGGAGACGCTGTGACTTGACACAAGGAAATCAAGAATTCTTACAAAAAAACACTGCTCAATTTTCAAGTTTCTGTTAGATTGGAAGTAAAATACGCTTTGATATTTTACAGTCTCTGTAGGTTGTTTTAGATTTGGGTGGTATCATTTTACTGCTCTGTAATCATGAGATAATCTCCTATATCTAAGTTTTTTCATACTTTTTTATGTATCTAGTTCAGTGTTCTCAAAACAGAACACTGTTCTGTTCAGATCTATTTTCTCAGATATAATTTTTCTTTATAAAGGTTGTTGTATAAATTATAGAATGAATTATAGAATTTCGTTGATTTTGTTTGATTAAATTTTGAATATACATATTTAAAAATGTGCTAAAAGGGATTCTGTAAAAGTATTTTGTGGCATCAAGAGGATCGGGGCAAACACTTTTGTTCACATAAAAAGGTCTTCTCCGTCCATCAAAAGTATTTTATGGTAAACTTAAATATAGTATAAGTTTTAAATAATATGAAATAAAATATTTGATGCAATATAAACCTACATTTTAGATTTCAAATTAGTATATTTTGTTATTATTGAACAAACCATAAGTTTAAATAATTAACAAACTAATAAAAACAGCTAAAACATCTCATTTAAAAAAGATATCCTGTATAGTTAAGTAAGTCAACCGTAGGTAAATAAAAAAAAACTTAATATTAAATACAATACATTCTCAAGCGTGAAGAAGACTGCTTCTCGTTTTATATTACAAAAAAATGTCAATTGTTTCGATTTTTCTTGATAGCACTCGAGCGGAGACGCGAGCTGTTTTATGTTCGTAACGAAAGTGGAGACCTCTGAATGAGGGCGAATTTTAAAAGAAATAGAGTTTTTTGTTAAAACCTGCATTATGGCGTTATGGAATTTAATAAAAAAATTGGAAATGAATCAATAGTTCTGGAATAAGCCCACTATTATTAAACAAATTATACCAATCAAATCAGATAAATATGACATAATAAATAAATATAATATAACACATATAAGCACTTAAAAAACGTTTTTGTAGATTACTAAAAATGCTGCCCGTTATACAGCCTCTGAATACATTATTACATAGTAAAATGTTTAAAGTCTCACAACTCCAAACGCTCGACAGCACGAGAGTTCTAAATTTGAAATCCTATCCGAGTTTTCTGAAATTCCCAGCACAGAGCCGAATGATCAGCGAAACTGACCGAGCTTTGCGAGAAATAACAACTCTACCGGTTTACACAGTGCCGTCATCTAATAAAATATCCGACAGAATACTGAAACTCGATGCAACTCCACTTTATCACAGCGAAACTCACGGCAATAATACCAAACTGGTCGATAGAGTTATCATCTTCGAAGCTCGTCTAACTTTGTTCGATGCTCATTCCACTCCGAAGCACAGAATAGAATTGTAGATAGATACTAGATACAGTACGCAAGTTGATTTTTTTTATTGTATTGTATTTATTTATTTCAGATAACCATTGATCCATGACACAAAAATTGTAAGTTATAAATTACTTAATTATTTTTATGGTTGATTGGAAATTTTCCTACTTAACTTAACCTACTTTAATTAATTGATTCTTTAGCATTTCATATTTCATACAAAATCAACTGTCAGCTACAGTGGAATGTGAAAGAATTTCTTGGTTCTCGCGTGATGAGCGGAGAATTCCTACTGTTACTGTCAGTTTATACTGTGGGCCAACGCTTCTGTAACGAGGTTACGCGGCCATTTTGAGCTCTCAGATATTTTGTGGTGGAGTTGAAGAGTGATTTAATTGGTTCCAGTTTGATTTTGAATAATCTTAATTTCCTTGTTTAGGAGTTAAAGTAAGTTCCGTCGGATATTTCGAGAAATTCCAACTTTTTGGGTTTTGATTAATGACTCAATTTACGGAAATTTTCTGGATTAAAGTTAAAACGTAAAGCCATTTTACAACTATTGAGTATTATACGACAATTTCTAACATAGTGAAGCAATGAAGTTCTGTCTTAAGCTTCTCGGAAATCATTCTTTAAAACGAGCAATCCCGCCATATTTCGTCCTTAAAAATAAAACTAATTTTAAAATTTGATTTATTTATGTGTACCTATTTTTTTAATTATTATTATTATCTCGTCATTAATCATTTTATATTTAATCAAATACACATTTTATAGTAAAATACATATCAAAATTTTTACAAAATTTTACAGTGACTACACCATAAATTGATAAATTAACCCACATTGGGAGATTTTGTAAAAATCTAATCCAATGTGGGTTTAGGGCTTCAGAGTGAGAAAACAAATCTCATAATGCGAGCTTTATCGAGCACTGCTGCTTTTTGGGCTTTTGTAAAGATGTAATTTGATAGTGACAATGTCTGAAGGTGGTTATGAATATATTATTATTATTATTATTAGACACCAGTCAGTTACTTCATATAGGTTTAGCTTACCTATAACCACGCCATCGACACTTGGCCCAAAAGCGTAGGAGAAGTCGGGTGCCTGAACTGGTGCAGACAGTAAAGCCTCCAGCGGTCGCTCGCGCAGACATCGCAGCAGGTCGGTTGGAGTCAGTTCTGTTGGAGAGTTATCATTATTCGTAGCAATGTAGTCAACTAGTTTTATGAAACCACTGATCAGATAAGTTCTAGATCTATTATTTCTATTTACGATTAAACTTGTTTCTGAACATATTCATCTCTTAATCAACCAGCATATACTCGGCAACGATTACTACAGTTCTTTATTCGTTCGGGAAATAAATATCTATAACTGACAGTTAAGTTAGTAAGAAATGATGAAAAACCGATGTGACACCTCAATTACCTAACTCATTTAAATAAGATAAAATAATGTATTTCCAAAATCCAAAAAAAAAAATGTTATGTTATTGTATCCTCAACCTTTTCAATTAATAGATACAATACAATATTACCGAGATTGCATCCCTTCTAATTCTAATCAAATTTGGGGAAGAGGTTACAAAAATGCAACGCATATGTGAGAGAGCAATTTGAATACAAAATTTGAAACAAACTATTAATATTTATAAACCATTTATGAAAAAAAAATACATTACATCAATTGGCCGGAATCCCAAAAACCAAATGCACAATCCAACACTTTTGCAAACCGAAACCATGTGGAAAGCAAGTAACAATTGTGAGTAAAGTTCAACCAAAATGGCCGTTTGAACAATCCGCGTGAAAATTCCTTTGACGACGCCAAAATGTTCCTGAAATAACGTGGCGATCGAATGTTGCGCACTTTGAGCGTAATTTGGGACATTGGGGTCAGTAGACAACGTGACACGCACGCCGGACATTTGTTACGTGAGGGAAAATAAACAGTTAAACCAGGGTACAGCCTAATCGGGAACACTAGAGAAACATGGAGACTCACTAAATTGTACGTGTTTATGTACGTTGCGATTCACTGATGGAATAGACATTACTGAGTTGAATGACACTATTCAAATTTTGAATCAAAGCGTTATTTTGGTTGGACAAGATAGCTGTTACCATGGGTAGTTAATCTAATAGAAATTAGTTTTAGTTCCATTTGGAACCGCTGGCAGTAGCGATTGAATAGCGTTGAGTCCTACTTTCAAATAAAAATATATGTAACTTTATTTCATAATTGTTTTTTTAGCATAATACTACTACTACGTCCTATATGTAATAATATTATTTATTCTTTGGTCCTACTTCGATTTGCTACAAAGTTCAATTATGCGCCACGTGAGCTGTTTTAACGCAAGTTAGGCAGGTGCCAATTTCATGTACATAGACCTGTCTCTCTGTTGTGTATATCTCAGTACTCTGTACTGTTACGTACTTACTTGTAGTAAAGTTGTGAGTCGCCCATGCAGGACGATTTTATTCAAATTCCAGACCACTACGTTAATTGATTTTAACAAATATATAACTAAATAAATAGATATGTATATATAAACTTTATTCTTAACCGAAAATTAATACACACAAATTGAATGACTCATTCAAAGAAATAAGAATAATTATAGTAAAAAAATATCGGCCCGTCTCTATCGGTTTCAACATCCTAAACGGGTAAAGTTGTATAGCTGTACTTATCTAAGTACCTATCTGACTTACCAAGACCTGAAATGTAACATAGCTACCCAATATTGCAATAAACCACTGAATACTGAAAACTGAAAAAGAAATCTCTAAACTCATTACAGAAAAATTGTAATGAGGTTGAAAATAAGTAAGTACTTATTTTCAACCTCATTATATTTTTTTTATCTGATCCATGTACTTATAAAACCTTGCAAACCTAGCTTTAAGATGTTACCAAGTATGCAATCAGTTCCTATAGTAAATAAATAATAATATGAGTATGAGTATTATCTTTAACTCCTCAGTTACCTGGAGAACAGTTGGCATGTATGGCGACGATCGCCGCATACTTGTTAGGGTCCGCGACCAGCGACCAAGGACTGAGGCCAGACCCTGACATCAGAACTGCTCTGTGGAACAGCAGACCTGCAACAAACGAAACTAATAATAATAATAATGTTTGGACATTTCTTACAACGCCATCTAGCCCCGAACTAAGCAAGCTTGTTCTATGGGAACCAGATAACTGATAGAAGACGATATATTATATAGTAGATAGGTACTTTTTTTTGGTAAATACATACTTATGATGCATAGAAAAACACCCAGATTCGGGACAAACACCGATGTTCTTCACACAAATGTCTGTCCTGAAGCGGGAATCGAACCCGCGACACCGGCGGCTCACAACTTAATTTCACTTCAAGTGTCTTCGTGAAGATAACATAATCTTTACCACAAAGTTTGAAAATAAACTTCATCTGATCTTCGTCTAAAAAAGCCTTTGAGCAAGGAGTGACACTGAAATCTTACTAAATACCCTAAAATAATACCTACTGTAGAACTCGTAGTTTCTTCAAACCATTAAAAGAAATATCTTCTTTTCAAAGCAAATGTAACTTAATTTAAAAACTTTCAGCATTTCTCCCCAAAGCTTTTAATACCGCCACAAATTGAGCAAGATCTCTTTAAAGTCCCGTCACAGATAATTTATCATCATTTGTTACAGTAATTCCCCGTTCAGCTGATAGGCACATAATGTGGAGTTGTGGGATCAACGTCGGTCTGCATTGTCAACGTTTTAAGCCGGGGACTCCCCGGGGACGCAGGCTGTTTGAACTTCTACCATTTCGTACTTAGAACATTGACTAAGAATTTGTAGGCATGAAATAGATTTGAGATTTATACAGTAGGTGTTTTGGGTTGGTTACAGAAACCTGGTATGTAATAATGAGGATACAGGTGTTGAATGAATGGGAGAGTTTTCAACCGACTTCAAATAAAGGAGGTTATCAATTCGGTTGAATGTTTTTTTTTTACAAAAACATACAATAACCGACTTTAATCGGACTGTTCTAGTGACCGTAGACACCACTGAAAATTCACAAGGAAGCAAAATACGCAATTTTGTTCAATTTAACGACTTTTCTCTTTCAGTTTTTTTTATTTCAAAACTAAAGTACTGACCCGATTTTCATGAAATTTCTATGAGACCAATTTGAAGAATATACAACAAAATATATATATTTTTTTAATTTGAGGAGAGTTTGTACTAAGCTAAATGTTGATCAGTACCTAACGTGTCTTGGGAGAGACCACGTCAAGGAGCACTTATTGTTTGAATTTAAAATGTAACCGCGGCTTAATCAGATAAATGTGTTTTTTTTAGTATGGATAGATGTATCTAAATCCTGCCACGTAATATTTGCGATATTGTTATAAATAAATAATATTTTCTACTATATTACCTTCTATTTACGACAATGTTGTCATAACCAAACCCTTACAATGTTCTACATTAAATGAAAATTACTTCAAAATTTTAGTTCACAAATAGGTGAGGTATATAATATAATAGAGCGTCTAGCGGGCGTTATTATGTTACACAATCGGTCCGGACAACTTTACCGAGTAACAATATACACTTCACAATAGATCTAGTTTCAAAATGTCGTAATATGGCTTTAGAGTAACTAAGAGACATGTAAAATTTCCTCCTTGTTTTTCGCAAAGGATGTGATATAAATGGACTTATTAGGTTATTCTTATTTTTTCTATTCAAACTAAATGCTTGAAAGCCAAAGGTGTTTTAATGCAAACGATATGATATGATTGATACATGATTATACTTATACATACCTACTTATATGATTCAGATCCACATTTACTTTGAAGCCACATTAAATTAACTTTTAATAGCATACTACTTATCACTTGTAATTAATGAACATCTCAAATATTTTTTTGTGTTTCAGAAATAATTTTTTTCGAGGCTTTTCGGTCTTCACGGAGCCCCAGGCTCGAGAGGCTACACCGAAGCTAGGCTCAGGTAGTGTAGGCAAGCTTGAAAAACCCGAAACAAGGTGTGTTTATTTTCGAAAAAGTTCGTCGTGAGTTGTCAAGGCCGTTGCTAACGTTTTGTTTATATTTTCATGGTCACGCTGAGGGCCGTTGCTGTGGATTCCGGTGCTTTGCGCTACTACGCTTGCGCCCTGCACTTCGTACTAGATATTCTAAGTGTAGTTTTGTTTACATACGCTTATTTTATTTCTTAGAAAAAATAATAATATTTGTGATGGCATTTTGCACACAACCGACGACTGCAAACGTGAATTTAAATGACGTCCACGGCATTGTGTCCGTGCAATCTCTCTTGGAGTGCACGCTGTGTTCTCAGGCTCGCTTTTTCAAGGGACAGAGAGGCCTCAAAATCCATCAAACACGATGCCACAAGCCTCATATCCCGTTATCTGCTCCAGTTACAGGTACGGTAGATATTTCGATCCAAAATCCTAATGTTCCGGCTAGACAACCTTTTTGGAAAGTTTTGAGCAAGTCCAAAGTTTCCACCCCAGTTTTGAAACGTATTCCTCGAGGTGCCCGCATCTCTGTCGCTAATGCTCTTTCTCAGGCTATCAAAAATGTAATTTCAAAAAATACAAAGCACGCTTGGGAACACCTACTAACGTTCTCGTATAGTGTGCTTCACGTAAGCAAAGATTCGACTAACAATTCCTCTCTAACTATCAGAATAAAACAAAACTGTGTGAAGTACACTGCACGTGACGGTAGCACACCTGTTTCGCATATAGATCAGAACCCTTTGCCTACAAATTCAAAATCTAGGAACCGAGTCGCTGAGTCTGCTATCTACAATCTTGTGGAAAGTAAACTCAGCGATGGTGACATAAAAGGTGCTGCTAGAATTCTCTTCTCAAATGACACGATTGCCCCAAATTCTGGAGACACTCTCATAGCTCTTGAGAGTAAGCATCCGTCTCCAAATAGTAATCTTCACCTCCCCGATCCACCACAGGAGAGTGATGACGCTGCCGGCGCAACCAGCCAGGAAGTGTTCAACGCCGTCATGTCGTTCCAGAGCGGCTCTGCTGGCGGCCTAGATGCTGTGAGTCCACAGCACTTAAAAGACCTTCTGTCTGGTGGATCCGGCCATGCAGGTGAAGTTCTTCTGGGGGACATGACGGCGCTGATCAACCTGATGTTGTCAGGTAGAGTCAACAGCGAGATCACAGAAATCCTGTATGGTGCTAATCTGTGCGCACTTAAAAAAAAAGATGGCGGGATCAGACCTATAGCCGTAGGCACGACTTACCGCCGCCTCGCCGCCAAAGTCTGCTGTCGAAAAGAGGCCGAACATCTAGGCTCTTATTTCCAACCAATCCAGCTAGGATTTGGTTCGCGAGGCGGTTGTGAGGCCGCAGTACATTCATTACGTACTTTTTTGGACCAAAATTGCGGGGAAGTCATTTTGAAGGTGGATATTAAAAACGCCTTCAATTCCGTAGATAGGGGCGCCTTGCTAAAACAAATTCAAGAAAAAATTCCAAAAATGTATCCATTTCTTTGGCAATGTTATAGCACGTCCTCTAAATTAATCTATCAGGACCATGTCATTTCGTCATCTGTTGGCTGCCAGCAAGGCGACCCTCTAGGTCCGGCCATTTTCAGCCTTGCCATCCACCCGATTATTCAACGTCTCCAATCCAAACTTAATGTTTGGTATTTGGATGACGGAACATTAGGGGGCGACGTGAACACGGTGTTCGATGATCTTAAACTAATTTCTGATGAATTTCGGCAAATCGGATTGGACCTAAATTTTTCAAAGAGCGAACTATTCGTGTCTGAAACTTGTTTGGATCGAAATTCGGTTATCGCTAAATTTAACAGTTTGGCACCGAACATTACCGTAGTGGAGAAGTGTTCTCTTCGGCTCCTTGGTTCACCAATCTTTGACGAGTCTTTTGCAGGTTTTGTAGATGAAAAAATTCAAAATTTCTCACAAACCACCGACAAACTTCTGAAATTAAATCCCCACATGGCCTTTACAATTATAAAATTTTGTTTGTTTGTTCCCAAAGGACATTGGCCACTTTGTATGAGCTTATGGCTTAGGGTGAACAGTGATTTTTGGTATAATTGTGATAGAGGCTTAATAGCTTCTAAAAGTAGGTACCAGAATATAAGGATATCTTAGTATCAAAATGTTCGGTTGACCTACTATCCCACTCATAAAGTTCATGATCGACGGAGGGTTTTATATAATAAAAATGAGTTTTTTTCACATATTTTCTATTTTTCATCACAATTATATGATACATTACATTATCTAAAAGCTGGCTAGGTAGATTCATATTATTTTAGTAGTCCTTGTCCAGTTTATGAACCGTACTGTTGCAATATGAAGCACAGCAACCCACCGTCTTTACGGCCTACAATACAATTACAACAGTACTGTTTTATTGCTTTCCTTTTTTAATTATTACTTTCAAATAAAATAAATTCAATATAGGTATATATTTTGGCTCAATCTGCTTGTATGCGGTGGTTCTGAGGGACGATTTTCCCTTCCTATGTTAGTGTGCTCCAATCTATAAATAAAGGGAAATCTGTTATAGCGAATTTCACAATTACTTACTTAAATTAATTAAACAATAAATGGAAATTGATGAACCTTACAGTTTGCTGAGCCATCCATTGCCATAAATACGCTTGCGTTTCCACTCCTAAATGCAGTCAATATGAATTCCATAAGCAAGTGAGGGTCAACATTAGAATCCATTGTCCATTTAAGAGTAAAAAAACTTCCTCAAAATATAAGTTGAAATGGAAAAAAAATACAAAATGATTATTCTTATTCTTCGCGTTTGGCTCCACACATAGTATATTATAAGGCAGTGTAAAGTAATTTATCGCATTCGTGGTCAAGTTATTTAATAAACATGTTTTATTGCACATTGTATAAAATTATTGTAAAAATTATAAAAAATATTCAGTCAAATGTCCAAAATGAATGACATGACATGTAATGTAGACTTGGGTAGCTTTCACAGTTGCTACAATAGTTGAAGCGTCTCTTTCCAGCAAGTGAGGCATCACGTTTGTTTTGACGAGCCAGCTCACCACTCTTCCCTCGAATGTTCACCTTGGCCTTGATTTTTGATGATTTTTCTGCATACTCTATTAAGGGTAGATTAATATTAATATTACTCATAAAACGTGGCGACAATAAGAGATGGCTACGCTATCTATTTTTGTTAGTATCTTGCGACAAGAAATAAGATTAATAATTAAATGGCTCTTACATGAGTACTCAATCGTGGTACCACAGTGAGGGAGCTCGTCGTGTCAAGGAGTTGCCTCGCATACAACTCTATTTTTAGAAGCAAGACTATGACATGACTTTGATCCTTTTTGACGTGTGCTGTGCTGCCATATTAGTATAAAAAGAGATTAAAATTATCGATCGATTAAAAGAATCGATTTTTTCTAAGGAATTTATTTTTTTAGCGATCGAATAATAAACAACTGAGCAAAAGTCGTGTAAAGGAACTTCTATTAAAAACAAAAAAAACGGTATGTGTTTGACCACATGACAGAAGTGAAAACTTCATCAAGGTGACACGTGCTGACTTTACCTTAACAAGTGTTACATAGCAAAGCATAACGGCTAAATCTCGTTGAATACCCACAAATAAACAAGTGTTCAGCACGCTTCAAAAAGTATTCACTTTCAAAAAATGCATAAACACCCTCGATCACATAATGACAATTTGCATTATCGTGATATCGATTCATAAATAAATAGATATTATTCGATTACTATTCAGAAGAAAGTAAATGACAACACTAGTTTGATGAATCATAAGACAAACTAGGATAATATTATCATATTAAATACTAATTAAATAAACTTTTTTTAGGTTCACCTGGGTACTAAAATATTACGCAATAATTAATATCCAAAATTAATCGATTTATTGAACAAATTGGATTTCTCTGAACATCGTGTTCACTGAGGCCAGGAATGAACAATATCCTTTACGTACGCTTTACGGTGTTGTCACCTGTGGAAACACACTGAGCTGATGGAAGGCTTAGATAACATCATAAAGAATACACTGTCGGTGGTTTTGAATATCGCGCTGGATGACAGGGCATGGTCGCAGGCCTCCCTTCCTATTAAAATGGGAGGCTTAGGTATACGCAAAATTTCAAGTGTTAGCCTACCAGCTTTCTTGTCCTCAGTCTATAGCACAAGTTCTTTGGTTGAAAAAATTTTAGCTCCGACGGTTTCAATTCAATCTGGCAACATTTTCAAAATTTCACATTTAGACGAGGCCAGGAACGCTTGGCAAATTGCTTGCCCAAATACTACTCCCCCCAAAACCCTTTCGTCTCAAAGGCAATGGGACGGGCCTATCTGTGAGCTAACACGGAACTGTCTGTTACAAACGTGCTCTAGCCCCTCAGATCGTGCTCGCCTCCTAGCCGTTTCCAAATGGGAGTCAGGACTTTGGCTGCAAGCATTGCCCTCACAAACGATTGGCACATTATTGGACCCTTTAACTTTCCGCGTTGCAACACGTCTGCGGTTGGGTGCTCCATGCTGCGCTCCACATAGATGCCGGTGTGGTACTGCGGTCGAACATCTTGGTCACCATGGATTATCGTGCACTAGGAGTGCTGGCAGAATTTCCCGCCACAGTAGTCTTAACGAAATCATTCGCCGGGCTTTTACCACCGCCAATGTGCCAGCCGTTCTCGAGCCGAACGGTCTAAGTCGTGACGATGGTAAGCGGCCTGACGGTATGACGCTTATCCCATGGAGAATGGGCAGGCCCTTGGTGTGGGACGCTACATGCGTAGACACTTTGGCACCTTCTCATTTGCCAGGGACGCAAGTTAGGGCTGGTGCGGCGGCAAACTCTGCTGAAGATCTCAAGCGGCGTAAATATGTAGGTCTTGATAGGTCGTACATGTTTGAGCCCTTTGGGGTCGAGACCCTAGGTCCATGGGGAATGGGAGCCTACCGCGTTTTTAAAATTTTGTCAGAGCGTCTGGTCGAAGCGACGCGTGATCAGAGGGCTGGCAGCTATCTGGGCCAAAGAATAAGCCTTGCTATACAAAGAGGCAATGCAGCCAGTATCCTCGGCACGCTGCCATCGGGTATCGAGTTGGAGCAGTTGAGCTACCTATAGATCGTTTGCAACGGTCTATGGGTGGCCCAATTGTTTCCTTTTGTAAATTTTGTAATATATCTATATATAGATTGTAGTAGTTAGCTTATGCTGTAATAAAATTAATGAACTATTGTATAAAATGTATTATATTATATTGCATCATACCTGTCAGGTTAAACATGCTTCTCAAATATAAATATTTTGATTAATAATCCAGGAAAAAGGCATTAGCCAAACCATCATAATTATATAGGGACTTGAAATTTGGGAGATACCACTACGAATCACAAAGATAAGGCGCACGAAAGGAGTCTCTTCGAGGCTTACTTAAAATAATTTCACCACATTGGTTCGAAAGAACTGTATTTTTTGTATTTATTTATTCAGAAAAAAGGTTACATGTAATGTTGTTTTATAAGTACCATTAAACCTTACCAGGTTTGTCTTGGTACCAAGGTGACACGATAAGAAGAAGAAGTCAAAGAAAGAAACTTTGTTAGTTCGCAACACAAACAAAGTTGTGGTTGTACAGTAGTGCACAATAAGAACATGAAAAAAATCCGCTTATTTATGAAAAAAACAATCAGCAAAAAGTACAAAGCGCGAATTCCACTGAGCCACACCACGTCTGCCAAGACGCGCATACAAAAACGGGCGGAATTTCCAGCAGTTTCTCTAAAATCTAGGTCGATGTCCGGGAGAAATAAGATGAATGGTATCCATTCACTAGAATTGTACGACCCTAGCGCCGTTCTTTAATACAGTACTTCACCTGATAGTTTTTATTTGAATTTAAATTTAAGTTTATATCCAATAACAAATACTTATTTATATTATGGAACCCTCTTTTTGGATACATTTGGACGCTCTGTCCCACTATATCTATTTCAATTATCTCCATTGCCTGTTGGTTGGAAGAAATCGCTCTTAGCAATAAGGCCGCCAATTAAATCTCTCATAAGTTTTAAGCCTTATATTGGTTATGTTCCATGTGAACAATAAAATAAGGACCA
Source organism: Lobophora halterata (assembly GCA_932526365.1). Taxonomy (NCBI): domain Eukaryota; kingdom Metazoa; phylum Arthropoda; class Insecta; order Lepidoptera; family Geometridae; genus Lobophora; species Lobophora halterata. Next base: position 12,050,960 of record OW052004.1, on the reverse strand, counting down.
TTATTAAGTTTATGAATTATATATTTTTTATAAAAGGCACAAAATTAAGTAGTTATAAAATAGGCTAGAACAGGTGGATCTTAAGTATATGAGGCATAAGTGAGTCAGGTCATGCGTATGACGTATTAGAATTTTTAAAATAATAAACAATAACATAAAGCAATAAAATTACAAATGTTTAAGAAAAATTGCGATACTGGAGTTTCAGTTTACTATGTTCCATGCATACGAGTTGGAATTGAACAATGAGATGCTACTTATTTTCCAAGACACTCTGCATCTGAACCGGATGATGGAATGGCGGATTGAAGAATTATGATGAATAATTCATTTTATAGATGGGTTTTCATATATTTATTATTTCAGCTTAATTTAAGCCGAGCCAACGAAATTTGTCATTAGTATTACGATTGACAAAAAAATACAATGGTTTAGACAATTAAAAAATGGTTGTCTGTAAAGTTGGTTTACGAGCGATAGTTTAACGTGACCACCATCGTAACGGTACAATGAGCGTTACCGGACAACGACAATGTTACCGGACAATGACGTCAACGTTTTCGAGCATGCAGCCGGCGTTCACCGATTTATTAGACGTAGTCGCGTCAAAAGTCTTGTTTAAACTATTATAAATTAAAGCTCCAATATTTATCTAGCAGCAAACTAGTATACTTAAAAAAATATACCATTAAAACACGAACGAAAGCAGATATAATTGCAGATAGCTAAACAATAAAGCAAAAATGATCCACTATTTCTACAAGCTGAGTCTAGTCCAACGTGACCGGACTGTGAGATGGTGCAGTAAATGAACGTTTGTCTCTCGGACTATTGAAAAATATTATTTCATACTCAGTACTGCATCTGGGGTGGTCGTGACTGGACTATAATGGTGTCTCTGCTCATAACTCAAATTATTTCTCGTAGGCAGAGAAAAGAGGTAACTCTGTTAGTAGACTTAAGTATAATTAATTCGATAATAATTTTTATCGCGAATTTATTAAACTTTTACTTTTCAACTAACTTCAAAAAAGGAGAATTATTCGGTTCGGTTTCGGTTGAATTTTTTTTTGTGTTTATTAGAGCTTTGTTGTTTATATTATGTTAACGGATTCGAAAAATTTTTTTTTTTGGTTTGACAGTGTATACTCACAGATCTTCTTCTTATCGTGTCACTAGTTCATTCGAACCAGTGTGGTGAAAGGATTTTAAGTGCGCCTCGAAGAGCCTGCTTTTGTGCACTCGACACATGTTTTCGAACTTACAGATAGGTCCCATAGACAATTTATCAAAATCGGTTCAACAGTTAAGGTTTTAAATTTAAAAAAGTCGTTGAAATGAACAAAATTACGTATTTTGCTTCCCTGTGACTTTTCAGCGGTGACTACGGTCACTAAAACAGTCCGAATGAAGTGAGTTGTTGTATGTTTTTGTAAAACCTTGATTATCATGCTTTATTGTTCTTCTAACTTTCATTTTTGGCTATTCTACAATGTTCGTAAAAAACGGAATTACAGTTTTAGTATTTAAAAAAAAATATTATTTGATTGCGGCTTCATCCGCGTTGTATCAGGTGAAAAAACCTGTGTCTTTTTCACAACATAAACTGTAACAATTCCGAAAATCACCTTAGGTTCAGTAGCTTTGCCGTGATCCATTCGTCCTCATTTCTTAAATATTTGCAATTTTGTAAAATGCGATGATGGGATGTGCTATGCTCTATGTACGTGTATGTACCTATGTATGTATAATATTTTGCTGAGACGGAGTGCCTAATTCAAAAAGCACTACCGTGAAATTGGAACCCCGTATAAAAATAATACAGTCGTAACTCTTTTTTATGTCGGGGTTGAAATTTAAATTTATGTGCTGTTTGACTGTTTGTGTTTGTATTTTGCAAATACTTCGAAGCTTTTATGTGTTTTTAGGTATGTGCGTGCATTATTTTTATATTTATATACTTTGAATTGAATACCCTTTTCAGGTTTTACTTTGAACGAAAGAAGTGTGTGTTGTTTAAATGAATTCTATGAATATAATTTTGTCCTACGTTCGGGTAAAAATTTTAGTCCTTCATTGGTAAAAATATTTTCTGTGATGAGTTTGAGTATCGGTATTTTTTCTAAATTTGGGTTCTATTTATAATTTTATATGAACTCTTTTTTATGTATGTTTTCTGTATATATTTTTTTATTATCTGGTTCACAAAATACAGAATCTGATTATTTTAGGCAAAAATACTGTTTATAGATAGAGCGAGGCGTTGTTTAAGATGTAGGTATAAACATAAAAATATAAACTATCTACTGCTCGTAGGCCTAGACATAAATTAAAACTTATAATACAAAATTTTTTCGTTTCAGTATTCGAACATATTCTTTATATGATTCGAAATAATCAATTAAGTTCTCACGTTTTAATTATTTCAATGTGCTCGTTGATTGGCAATTATTGGTCTCATTTCAAAGGAACACGAGTTGTATGTAGTGCGGTATTGTTACCGAATAAATTTAATTGGACAGTGACGTCATCGGAAGCTCTTGTAGTGACAGGGTTCAGCGAAGTACTTGGGGATGCAATTTTACCAAATTCAAAAAAAAATTAAGAACTATCTGGACAAAAAGTATAAATGGCACTTAGAAAATCAAAAAGTACCAAAAAATTACAGGATAGTGAATAACTTTATAACAGTTTACTTTACAGAGCCCAGGAATTTCAGAAAAAGAGTGTAAAACAGTTTGATACGCAAATGATAGAGTTGCATACTTATGCATTGATCACACGTACCAAGTACTCGGTCGAGACAGTAAAATGTTACTCGGCCGAGACAGTGAAAGCTTACATCACTTGCTTAGCCGAGCACTCGGCGCTATGTTTATACGTACCGAGTACTCGGCCGAGACAGTGCTCTCGGCCGAGTACTCGGTACGTGTGATCTAGGCATGAGGCATTACTGTTTCATTCTGAGGCAAAACTGAATGAAGGTATAAGTAAGCCATAAATGAATATTAATCCTGCAGGGTGCTTCTATAAGTCAGACATATATTTAAATACGCACTACCATACCTACATATACCCATAAATAACATACACTGAAAACACATTACTGTCCATCTTCGCAATCGGGTAAAATACAAAATTTCATCCATTTTCACTATCTCATCACCATTTTTTCCCTTCATGCGCTAGCGAAGTGCATCCATCCCTTTCACATGCAAGGAATACTACGAGACAGATATATCGTTATTATTCAGAGAGAATATTTTCCACTCTCTTATATTCAATCTCGGAGATTTGCTGAGGGCATCCCGCGAATATCTGTTTAGCTCCGAGAGATTGAAGAGTTGAGGAATGTGGCGTTAAAAATACAAAAGCAAACTGCAGCTACATATTGAGTTTCTTCACATTCCAAGTATCGTCACTCTTTTGACCTACATACACAATATTTGTCGCTCATAACGATGCTATACGATAGTACAATAGGTATTTTGTTTGAGGCTGTGAGCAGCGCCTCTTATTGTGCGTAAATGGTACCTACACAGAAGTATAGAATCACAATGTAGTACATTGAAAATGCGCCCAACAAAAAGGAGCCACATTGGCTAACTTCTAGTACATTTTGCTCCGATGCTAATTTGCAAAAAAAAGATAAGTAGCAGGGCAAGATAAATATTGTTAAAACTACTAGCTATGCCTTTTAGTAACAAACATTATTTGAAAATAGAAATATTTCATTTTTATTGACAGGTGTCTGTCCTGTATTCCGCTTCCAGTTTGATACTGACTATCTTGGTGTTCTATAGGAACACCGTTATTTATCTATAGATACAAAATCTCATATAAAATTTAGTCACATAAGTCGACGTTACGTTATCGTGAAGAAAAATGATTTTTGTAGGTATATTTGATTATTAAAAGCCATTAATGACGTATTTTTGTATGATGAATATAGTTCCTACAAAAATCGTTTGCAATAACGACCATAATAATCTCAAAATGATGCAAAACTAATGAAAGCTCGTCCTGAAACCGGCGCGCCTTGGGGATGCATTTAGATTAGCGTTTGCGGGGAATGAGTGTGCTGCTATTATGTAGAGTGTACTGCGATTCCTTCGAGGGATACTATCTGGAGCTTGCTTTGAAAACGCTGATAGCACCGTTCCTTTGTCTGTTTTCTAACAAGGTAATTTTGAAATTGGAGCTTTAATAGTAACTTAATAGTGTCCGTACAGGAAACCATGTATATTATTATAGTTGGCGATACCATTTGTATAAAAACCGATAAACTACTTCTCCTCTGGCAAACTACGTTACAAGGATGCGCAGAACAAAAGTCTTAGGTCAAAGTAGTTCTGCGCATCTTTGTCACGTGGTTCGTCACAGGACAATTTGTTTGTCGCTTAGTATAATTTTAATGTTTTAAGACCCAGAACCTCATGCGCCGTTATCTCGCTCGCACATTTGTACATTTTTGAAGATTATAAATTTGACTGAGTACCTTAACATTTCAAAAAAGTGGATTGGTGAATTTGTTACTACAACGTCACGAAATGCGCTCCCATAATATGGATAGGAAAGGTTTGTTTAACTGGTTTTGTTAACTTGAAACTTGTTAACTTTCAAAAAAGCTTTTGACCTGTCACTTTTTTTATTTTAAAGTCATCAAAATCTAGACTAGTCTAGACAATATAGTCACAAAAGTTTAATCTTCCACAAAACCCATAATAAAGCCCTTCCAAACATTTCAACAACAAAACCTATTATTTCTCAATATTTATTCCCACCAAAAAAACTACGATTTATATTAAGTAGACGGTTTCCCGGCTTTGTTTGGTTTTTATTTGGAGGCCATTCTATTATATTTTTAAGGGTAAAAAGCTAATATTGCTGAAAGTTAATGGGTTTGCCCTTAAGCGGACAATTTCATTACTTTAACTGCTATTGTTAGGCGAAAATTACAGTCTAAAGGTGTGCGTACACTGGATTTATTTAGCAGTCAACCTAATTTTGGATTTTTTAAAGTAATAATATATCTAAGTAAGCATAATAATAGTCTCATCCCGAGCCATAAGTATGTTAAATAATGTACGCATTGTGAGTCAGAAACTGTAAGCAAAGTACTTACAGAAAATTGGGTTAAAACAAACACTTACGTTCAATTAGGTATAGTCAGCTGCACAGATATATATACACTCTCAAGCTTTTACATTTATATTATACTCATTGACATTCTCTTTCTATGGCAAATACATTCTTCTTCTGACAATAATCATGACAAGTAATATGACTAGACTATATTATTTTGAAAATGTTTGCGTGCACTTTTCATTGCAAAATTAAAAGTAATTTGTACATATGAGAAAGCTTGGGAGTGTATACCTACATTTTTGTGCAGCTGACAGTACTATTTCGCAGACTTTCGCGATTATCACACATAGTTATTTGATTGTAACGGGTATTTATCGCGCTCACCTCGTTTTTGTGTTGCGACGTTTCGACTGTATTGCAACAGCCGTGGTCACTATGTAGGTCACCGTGGGGTATTTATAGATGAAATAGAAAGTAAAAATAGATGAGGTGAGCGCGATAAATACCCGTTACAATCAAATAACTAAGCTGACAGCAAGACATTTAAGTACAATTAATTTTGCTGACAAAAAGTATAACTGAAAAAAATACCTACATATACATTCATAAAATGTAAAGCAATATTAAAATATTATCGTTTTTACATGTTTCTGAAAATTCTTTGTAAATGCTAAGAGAGTTTACCTCAAACCGGATTAGGGTATATTTCAGTTATCTTCCCTGGAGGCAGTTTGAAGAAATTACGTTTTTAATCGGCGACGCTCGAGATCGCGGACAAAAGGCCTGTTTGGTAATGTTGTTGGATTCCGGCTGCTCCAAAAGTACGTAAAACTCCTTTGAAGTCTAGATTTATAAGCTTCATTTCTTGAGAAATAGGCTGTAAGTAAAGTCGCTTTTTTATCTCTTTTGTGTCGTTTCAATTTAGGATGTCGTTATTACACACTGCAATATTGGACTTGAAGAAAATAATTAAGTATACTACGCAAATAAAGTATTGTTCGCTTGAAATAAGAATGTTTATATTACTGTATCTCAGAATTTTGGAACTGGATTTCTGAAAATTGGATATCACATTTTATCTGCATAAAGAATCGATCAAAAATAAATAGAAAAGTGATGATATAAACTAAATTAAATCGCAAAAATATTGAAACTGCAAAGTATTGACCTAGATAAAGCCAAAGCCAACACGGCCGAGACTGCGAATCTCGAACAAGCTCTGAGCAAAGAAAACATCGCAATCTGGCGTTCGTCCAATGGCAGTGATGATACCATGAAATAAATTGGTGAGAAGCACCGATAAATGTTTGCACCTTAGAACTATGACAATATCTTAAGTTAGTGGCTTAAAGATACTTGGACAATTAAAACAAAATAAAGTTTGATAAATATTTTTATTTTATTCAATAAGGCAATGCCAACAGCACACATAATACAAAATACACAGAACACTTACATAATAGCATACACTAAAATGTGAACCAATTATAGGCTTGCACAACACTCATAGAAAACAGGCAACAGCTAAATTAAAAGAAAAAATATGACACAATGAAAAAAAAACACAAGAACGAAAACAAAATAAAACTTGTAGGTACTTTCTACATGACAAAGTCAACATAAAAAAAAAATGAGAAAAAAAAAATATATAACAAAATTACACACAATGGGTTGAGTATACATACAAAACACTTTTATTACGATTCAGAGTCCTGAGAACAGGAATAAGATTTTCTTAATTTATTTTTGAACACACTAAATAGGTCACCAAACAGATCCATAATATTAAACGAGTATAAAATGAGAGTACAGAAAACCTGGTTTATCTTTGTTTTTTTGACCAAAATCAAATTAAGATGTTACGGTTTTTAAGGATCTTAAAATTGTCATTGCCAAACTAATCAAGTTAAATTGACGACTAAGAACATTTAGATCTACTAAATACCTACTACTAACCTCGAGTTTTTAACCATTTTGTGTGTACTAACTCGTTTAATTGGGATAAGCCAGATCATAAAGATTTTTAATCTATAATCAAGGAATTCAAAAGTGACGGCTTTTACGTGTTTTAGAACTTATACTAGGTGACTACTTACTAAAATTCTCTAGTAATTCTTATCGTCAGTGTCGATCGTGACTGTGTAGTGTGTACCCTGGTTTGCATATTCATACAAGCAACGAAGCGAAGAGATGGGTTTGCATCCCAGATAGGTTTACATCCCGGAAAAAACTGTACACGTCACTATTTTTGCAGCGGTATTTCGTGTTTGGGGTGAGCGAAAATATAAGCAGATTTTAATAGATTTTTTCGTGATTCTTATAATAAAATTATTTGCACTCGCTTTTAATTTAGAGAATAACTAAAATATTTTATAAGTGTACAAAAAATATTTTACTAGTAATGCTTTCTACGAAAAAAACTATGTTTTCTATGAAAATTATCAGTTAGTATGTTTTACGACAAAATAATCTCGGGCTAGAAAACTCTACTTACATGTCTATTTTATTTAGATTATTTGATAACATAGCGTAGATACACTTATAATGTCATAATATTCATCATATCATTCATTCATTCAAAACCCCAATTTTAAATTTGATTTCTAGTACTAGTTGATATATTCCAAAGTATATCTAACCAGCGTTTTTATAATGAAGATTCTCTCGATCAATGATATCAGGCGCGATGGAACTGTAAAACTTTGAGCATCAACTTAAAGCTGCACTCAGCATGTTAACTACCTGATGTGGGGCCGTTAAGTTGCCGATAAGTTAATTATAAGTTGAGGTTGAGGTATAGCTCTAACTAGTTAAAGAGTTTTTTCAGCCTGAAACTCTTACGTCTATCATCTACTGTAATAGCGTGTTGTACGACTTAATAGGGTACAGGCATGGAAATGATTGCTACTTATATTTCATTGTCATTCATTACGATGTCAATTTCATTTTGTCACAGTGATATCGCCGGTGATTTTTCATCAGTGGCCTAATGTGATAATGTCACATTTTGTTCAAATAATTCACGCATGACGCGACGTCACGGAATCACTCCCGCTAACAGTCAGCACACTTCTGACTGTCTGTTATTGTTATTTACGAACTTGTCACCATTCACAATACGAATGAAATTGTGAATGGTCACAAGTATCATGATTCATGACTGAGTATGACATCACAGCGTACAAAATCGCCTGCCGGGGCACGCCGGGCGGATACCACTGATGATTTTGTAACATACTTGGTCTCAGAAAGTAACAAGAGTTATGGGTGATCAGTTTTATACCATGATATTATAACATGTTATTCGGTATACTCTCCATGCCGAATAGGGTAGATATTCATATTATTTTTACTAGCTATTACCCACCGCTTGCGTGGGATAGAGATAGAAGCAACCTATAAATATATTCCTTTCCAGGTAATAACAAATAGTAAGTCAAAGATTAATAACAAGCCATTTCCAGGGCCTAATCTATAACGAGTATAAGCTTGATTGTTTTAGTAATTTTGGCGTGATTGAGCAAGAAACATAGATCTATCCTGTCGCACAAAGTTTTGCTATTATAATATTACTAATGCCTAGCTCACACGTACCGAGTACTCGGCCGAGACAGTAAAATGTTACTCGGCCGAGACAGTAAAAGCTTACATCTTTCGCTCAGCCGAGCACTCGGCGCTATGTTTATACGTAGGTACTGAAACGTACCGAGTACTCGGCCGAGACAGTGTTCTCGGCACGTGTGATCAAGGCATAATGTTTTGAAAGTTCAAACAACAACGAAAACAAAAACCGTTCGATCAAAAAAGATTTAACCTAAAACTAAGTGCTGATGTTGATGTAAATAAGCATCAAAAACCCGTTTATGGGAACACAAAGATAACGTTAGAGAGTTGACTTAGGTCCTAGGTTGTAAAGTCAAAGTTTAATAGATAAACAAGTATTAGTTTAGGATCAACACTGTTGTAAGCGATACGAGCATGTTTGGCCTAGTTGTTAAATCGCTGAAAAGCATATTGATAGATCAGGTTTATCAAAATTAAGGGCTGGGTCAAAATTTACAATATTCAACCAATTTTGAAATACATATCTATGCTTCTAAGACTGTGTTGAGTACTGAGCAAATCTAGACAGGTATTTTATTCAATTGGGAGATACAATACACAAGCTTCTTCTTTTATCTTTCGAACCAGTGTGGTGAAAGGATTTCAAGTGCACTTCATATACAAGCTGATTGGATTTGAAGATGATTGTACATATTTGATTATGGAAATAACATGAGAGAAAAAATGAATTTAACTTGGGTATGTCAAAGTGTCAAAAGTTCAATAAGACAATAGTAGCATCTTAACAGTTTAGTTTTTTATGAAAATAACGCTTATTTACGACGTTTTTAAGTCACATTATTCTTTGTCTATCTATCTGTCTATCTGTCGTTCTAGGTAGAATCTTGCAACTCAAATTTCGAGCACTTTCCTATTAGTTATCTGGATAAAACTTTCAAAGTAGCTCACGAATCCACGACAATGCATTCCCTACTCATTTCCTTAACCACCCAAAAAAAACCATAAAAATCATTACATCTCATATAGAAAGTCTTCTTATCGTGTCACTCGTTCTTTTGAACCAGTGTGGTGAAAGGATTTCAAGTGCGCCTCGAGGAGGCTTCTTTCATGCATTTGACACAATATGTTTTCGAACTTTTTAGGTTCTATGACATGCCGGTTTTCTTACGATGTTTTCCTTCATGGTTAAGCGTGTTTTAATGCATACATAGATTTTTTGAACAAAGTAAAGTAAAGAGATACAGCAAGAGCATAAAAAAAAATTAACCTACATTGAGTTTTCGTTTTCTCCTACCTTCTGGAACTGCGAGGGAGGTGAGCAGGAAGTGGACACAGGCAGCCCCCGTCCCGTGCCCCATAAGGGTCACATTTGTGGGGTCCCCACCGAATACGGCTACGTTCTCCTTGATCCAGTGCAGGGCTGCAATCTGGTCCATGAGGCCGTAGTTAGCGGGGGCGCGGGGAAACGCATCCGAGCGGGGGTTGAGGAAACCTGAGGAAGAATGGTGCCGTTAGAAGAACGAAGATCGAAGACTTCTTAGCCATGAATGAATGAAAAATGAATGCATTAATTAACGAAAAAAATAATGAATGAAAAATAAATGTATGAGTTAATTAAAAAAATAATGAATTATTTAATTAATGAAAAAAATAATGACTTAAACATGAAAAAAATAATGAAAAAAATTTTAATTAAATTATTTATTGTTCGTAATACTAGGACCCTAGGTGGTAAAGTGGCATTTTAAATATTGGTAGGTTCTTCTAGTTTTTACCAATTGGAGTAATAAGTTTCATCAATACTCAATACATTTATTGTCATCACATGGTAAAATGCCAACCAAGACATAACAAAGTGTTAGAATCAGCAGATACGACTCTTCAATATCTAGTAGTAGGAAGAAGGCCTCATCAACCTATAGCAGTCTTCTGTTGGACTTAGATAGATAGATAGAAAATGCTTTATTGCACAAAGTAAGAAACAAGTACATAGGCGAACTTAATGCTAGTTAGCATTCTCTTCCAGCTAACCTCTGCGTATTATGGAGATGTGGTAGTGCTAGAAAATAGTATAAGGCTTATTTTTAGTAATATAATACTTAGGATATTATAAAAAATACACTAATAGATAATAAATAAAATGATCAAGTATTTTGGAGTGCCAAGTAGTGACAAGATAGTTTGGATTTGAAGACCCCAATGGAGGTGGAATTGCGGATAGCTACAGGAAGAGAGTGCCACAGTCGGATCGCGCTGACTGTAAATGAGTTGGTATAAAAAGAGGTTTTATGGTGTGGAACCATAAGAAGGAGATGTTGAGAACTACGCGAAGGGCGATCCGAGGTTGATAAAAGAGGGAAACGTTCTTTAAGATAATTTGGAGAGAGAGGATTATGAAGAATATTAAAGAGAAGACACAGGGTATGAGTGACACACAGGGATTTAGGTGGGCCATAGAGATTTTTCATCTAAATGTCTGAATATGGATAACTATAACAGTGTTGTAGCACCAGCTTAGGTTATTCAAAGTTATATAAAGAACTTTTGTGGAGAGTTTGGAATCATTAATTTCCGTAGGGCTGTCAAATATACAACAACGAAAATAAGGTTGTACAATGACTTTCTGTTATTTATGTTTTGTTATACCTAAATACCAATAGAGCAACTTGAGAAAAAATAGAGCAGGTGCAATCAACATTACTAAGTAATTGATTCTGATCAAAACAAAACATAAATGACAGAAAGTCATTGTACAACCTTATTTTCGTTGTTTTATATTTGACAGCCCTACGGAAATTAATGAAAACAACCTTTAGAGTTCTGAAAAACAAACAAGAAGGCAAACGGAAAAACGTTCACAATATTATCAGTTATCTTTATCGCCCCTTTGACTCTTAACTGCGTTTAGTATTCAATTTACGGAAAAAAATAATGTTTTTTCGGCACAAAGAAGTTTGTTTTCCTTCAATTATTCTTTTAGAATCCCTTTAAAATATTTAATAGCACTAAAATATAAAATATGGAATATAAATATTTTGAAATATCAGTGAGTATAACTATTACCTAGTTACCTAATAGATTGCAACGATATTTTTTTATAATTATAATTTTGTCTTGCCGACATAGTTCGTAAAAGGTGCACGAAAGGAGCTACTTAAGGCGCACTTGAAACCCTTTCACTACACTGCCACTGGTTCGAAGGAACTAGTGACACGATAAGAAGAATGGGTATTTATGGATGAAATAGAAAGTAATAATAGATGAGGTGAGCGCGATAAATACCCGTTGCAATCTAATAACTATGTGTGATAATCGCGAAAGTTAACAACAACTATCAGTGAGGATCTTGCAGATTTATTGCACTAGCTTCAGATACTACTTGAGTTTTACAACACTATTATTGACTTCCGGGCTCTATAATTGTCAACCTCGCTTACAAAAATACTTCTTCATTGTTTGATTACTTATTTAATAGTTGTAGTTTAGTAAAACTTGTCTTAAAAATATTCATAGCGAATTTTGGTAACAAATAATTTTAATGAAAATCCGTGGAACATTCATACCATCGAAAAGTGGAGCAACCGACCGCGGCGATTCTATTTAATTTTACTGCAAAACGAGCATAGTTACAACGTTTGCACTCTGTACCAGAAACTGAAACTTTTAGTGCTAAACTTAAAGTCCATTGTTTATTGTGTTTGCGTCGCGAAATCTCCATAAAGGGAGAATTCCCATTTGGCGACCTAGCGCGGCAGTCACGATTAAAGCTTTAGTGACCACGGTTTTTTTGGTGTGTGCGATGTAACACCGAAAACGCTTTCACTGAATTCTTGAGTTCTAAATATTTAGTGGGAACTGGCAACCTATTGATATTGATGGTCATTGGTCATTGATAAAAAACATCACTACTTATTACTATGCAATATGTCTTTAACCAGGAAAAAAGCGAATATATTTTTGTAGACTTTTTTTTCACCTATGATTATATTACTCTACCTACCACATCACTTTCTTTCAAATCTTGCGCCAATATTTTTTACAATTAAATATACTTCTCTCTCTTTCTCAAAATTATAAGTACTTTTAAACAAACATGTTCTCCTTACTCTATCGAAACGACCACTGAATGCTAGGGAGTGTAAAGTCACGTTAAAGTCATGTAAGGTCGCAGAACGCTTGTATCGAAACAGCCCCTTAACCACGAGAAAACGCAATCGTTTCAGTAAACATTGGAGAAGGGCTGCCTAAGGCTTTGCGTTGTTATAACCACTGGGTGAGTCGATTAGCATAGTTACAAGCTTGTAACCTCAGGCATGAACCCAGGGCAGTAAGCTGTAACCGACCGGCATAAGCCCATTATAGTTTCTAGAATCAATAAACTAACTTTGGAGATTTTGTCACTAATCCGTGTACTGTATAATTTGTATGACTGTTATGT